>CM068368.1:852845371-853502825 GCA_034769895.1 Magicicada septendecula
GCTTTATAAATTTCAAATTCCTCCAGACTATCCATCCGTCTACCCTTTTTACAAATATGCAACGCTGTTAAATTTTCTTCGAAGTTCGTATATTTATGTCCGCTTGATATTAAATGTTGTGCAAAGTTGGACTTATTATTACTTGGCTTAGGAATATGTTCTAGAAATCTTTTATAAAAACATCTGCCAGATTGACCGATATAGAACGCATCACAATCATCACATTTTATTTTATATACACCACATTGCTTTTTTAATGGTAATTTGTTTTTGTTTTTGAAATAATTTCCTAAATTATTATTTGTTTTAAATGATAAAATATAGTTATTATCTTTAAGAACGGGTCTTAAAATATTTGGCATAATACCTGTGAAATTAGCCGAAAGATATTTATAATTTTTGTTACTTGCTTTTATAGAGTTTGAATTTTTATTTTAGAAATAGGAAACGTTTAGAAAATAAAAATTCAAACTCTATAAAAGCAAGTAACAAAAATTATAAATATCTTTCGGCTAATTTCACAAGTATTATGCCAAATATTTTAAGACCCGTTCTTAAAGATAATAACTATATTTTATCATTTAAAACAAATAATAATTTAGGAAATTATTTCAAAAACAAAAACAAATTACCATTAAAAAAGCAATGTGGTGTATATAAAATAAAATGTGATGATTGTGATGCGTTCTATATCGGTCAATCTGGCAGATGTTTTTATAAAAGATTTCTAGAACATATTCCTAAGCCAAGTAATAATAAGTCCAACTTTGCACAACATTTAATATCAAGCGGACATAAATATACGAACTTCGAAGAAAATTTAACAGCGTTGCATATTTGTAAAAAGGGTAGACGGATGGATAGTCTGGAGGAATTTGAAATTTATAAAGCTTTAAAAGATAGTAACACCAAAAACAGTTTATTAAATGACCAGGTAAATTTTGCGTCAAATTACCTGTTCGACACTGCAATCAGTTTGTCTTAATCTTTGACCAGTCGCGTTAAAATCGCGGTTGCGGGTGAACGCATGCGGGAGCTCCAGCCGTGGTTAGCAAAACTTATTACATGCGATTTATAATTTATTTTGACTTGACCAGTATCATGGTCGTGATTTTAATATTTTAATTTATTAATTATGTATCTGAGGATGGGACTTAGTCCCGAAACGCGTCATCAGAAACTGTGTATCGCTAAAGTGGATATTAAGGTAATTATATAACATATAAATTGATTACATTGGCTATTATATAGTTCCTACCAGTCATCAGCTGATGTCTTACTAACAGTTGAATGACCCTTCCATAGGTACACTGTATACAACTAACACACATGCACAAAATTATATAATTACAATCATAAAGGTTCTTGTAGATTAAGATCATTACAATTGAATCTAGTACTTAAAATCGTTTGTTCTCATAAGTGAAATACATCACTAATCATCGAATCATAGTTATAGCAACTGTTACTGAACAGGAACTGGGTCACCAACCACCAACTCTCTCTTTAGAGTAAGTGAAATTGAATGTCCCACTGTTTACAGAGGTCGTCACCCTCTCACTGATTGCTCAGTTACTCCTCCTACTACATCATTTTTCTTAATTCCCCCCTTTTTCCCAGTTACAATTAGGTAACCACCCGCCGGATAAACCGGATCGAGCGTTTGCCTTATGCACAGATGCGTTATCTGTGCCCCTGGCTTGTAACAGCCAGCTCCTTTTCCACACACACACTACTGTTTCCTGAGGGTTGACTGTAGTGCCCATTTGCATCCCCAAGAACTGAAGTTTATATATATATTGGGTATAGACGCTGCCTATACCGTTCTTGGTTCAGCGTTATGAAAAAATTCGGCATTACTGATGTCCGAGGACACCAGTAATCCTACTAAATATTATTTACACACCCTTAACACAGCACTATCACCCCCTACGATGATAGCCGCTGTTCCATAGTTTGGTGATTCCCCTGAATTGACCCCCCGGTTAATTTCTAAATTCACCAATTTTGAAAATAATAACAAGTATGGCTCGGATACAATCTGCCTAACCACACTTGCTACCAATAATCCAAATCAATAAATCCATGGTCAGGGTTCGGTGACGCCGTGACCGCCCAAAAGTTGGAGAATCACAAGTAAAATATATATGTTTGATATATTCAAATTTTAACATTTACAATTCTCATTACATGAGGTTCCTAATCTTGGCTGTGCATTCTACCCCATACATTTTCTTTCTTAACTTCCCCTGCTTTGACTTTCCTTAACCTAAAATAGTGAGTACAACAAAATATTTACTTTTTCACCTAAACTAATCTATTCCTACTTACCTAGGCTATCACCAACTAACGATTGAATCTTTAATTACAACTTAATTGACCATTTAATAAAAAGGTTTTTCTCTCTCTACGTCCCTTAAAATAAACATCTACTTTGCATCTGAATAAAAACTACAAACATTTCAATTTTAGGTTTAGTTTCAAATTCTATTAACTCGTGACCTTGTTACACTTCAATATTACATTTCAGTTGTGAATTTCTATTAATCATTTTCATCATCAATTAGTTTGGGTGATTATCAGTTATCCACAATGAGCTAATTTATCGAATGGGCAGTAATCTAACTTTACCCCCCTTCTGACTCTAACAATCACTAACAGATTTACGTAGGGTGACACCAATCTCTCAATAATAATTTTCCTCCATTAACTTACTATTCTAGCTCACCTTGAATCATTCTACTCTTATAACAAAATAACCGCTACCCTTCTGTACTTAGGATGTGTGTTCCCTCCCTATACTCATTCCCTTATTAGTTCCTGGTCTCCCCCAGGTAACTCCGCCAACGCACATACGGTTCACCTCCCGCCACAACGCCTTTCGTTGAGGACTCCTTATCACACCACCCCCTTTACAAAATTTCACCATCATCTGATTACTCTCCAATTACATCACTCTCATTACTCTACATATATGCACTATCGCTGCTGTGTCCCTACTACTACCCTGTTTCTGTATTACCTTTATTCTAAAATTCTTATTTGTCTAACACCCATTAAAGTTGACTCTGACTAACTTAAATGCCTTATTTAAATAATTATCACTCAAACTCCAACTTTTACAACATTTTACATTAATTACTACCTCAAATTAATTTCATCATTTCATTTAAAACCTTTTAAACACATTTGAAATTTATTATTCAAACATTAAACATTTTACTTTATTTAAGTTGCATTATAAACTTCATACTTACAGTACATCACTCAATTCCATAACACGATTCCTGTCATAGACACAAAATTATAAACATTCATTACCACCAATATCACGTACAACCATATGTACCTTCTGAAACATTTTAACAACCATGTTACTCCACAAACTAAACACATTTTATATTTATTCATTTATTATTTATTATCAAGTTCCAATCTCATAAAATCATTTAAATTCATTAGCAAAATTCAATTATACAACATTAATTAATCAATTAATTCCTCTACAATTTATTTCAATTCAATCAATTATTTAAAACACAAATTATTTTAATTACCTTACTCCAAAACAATTACAATTCATTTACTACTAACTCTCATTATTTATTTAGTCTGCCAAAATATTATTATTATTAAAATCAATTTCTACTACATACACACATTGTTTACATAAAATACATTTTACAACACAAACACAATTAATTTCACTATAAATTTATTTACAATTTTTTGTCATTATTTTTCTATTTACCACACCTCATTTCATAAGTTAGCCATGTCATCACCATAAACTAAAATAATTAAAATGTCCATTCACTGATTTTTTATTTAACCCCCATCATCATAAACTAGTCTTACTTTTACATAACAATTCTCATCTTTAACTGCACTCCTTACGTTATTGTTATTTATATAATAAACCGTTAATATTTCACATTGTTCCGTAAAACCCACATAATAATCTACTGGATTATCCCACATTATTATTAAATCATATAGCCTGTCTACATCATTAGTTTTGGTCTGGTCACCGTCTGCATTATTATCTATCACCCTTAAGTATTTTAACCTCTCAATTTCAAAATCATTTACTACTAATACTCCACGTCTAAGCACAGGTAAACTTCCCATATAATTATCAACGTTATCATAATTTATTTCTGCACTATCTTCACAACAAGGTAAGTCTTTCATATCATCTATTTTTTCAAATTCTAACCTCTCTTTCAACTCTTTATAACTCCTACTTAACGTGAATATCTCTATCTCCCTATCTATAAACAACTCTCTCTCTAAATATCTCTCATCATCATAACACCTGTGATAACCCCACTGACCTATTTCATACCACGCAAAGGGCACCACAAACTTACTATATTTCTTGGCACTTCCAAGAACACCACAAAAAATTAAGGAACTATTTGAAGACACCTCGTCTTCCACATAACTACTGGAGGAAACTCTGTCCTCATAAAACACCTGTGAAAACTCTGTTTCACCATATACTTGGGGAAAATCTGCCCTTTGCCCACCTAACCTCTCTTCACACTCTCTCACAACCTCATCAACACTCACTAACACTTTGTTATTAAATTCTACTCCAACAAAATCTTCATTATCACTCTCAAGATTAACCACCTTACTCTCTAGTACCACATTTTTAATTATATCATTACAATTCTCAGTTTTTTCTTCATTATTAGATTCACTACTGTAATTACCACTTACCTTGTTCTCAGTTACTTCATTATTTTTCGTCATATTACCACTGTCACTTACCTTCTTATTCATTTTCTGATTTATTTTACTGTCTAATCTTTTATTCATTTCGTTAATTTTTTCCTTGCAATTGTTGCTTATTGATTCTAATATCTGCTCTTTAATACCATCACAACATGTGTTAATTTCATTGATATGTTTGTTAAGCTCAAAATTCTGTTGTTTAATTTCGTTTCTAACTTCGTTAAATTTAATATTTTGTTCATTCAATTTATCATTCATTTTAATGTTTACTTCATCAAGTTTGGCATTTTAGTTACTATTAAGTCTACTTTCATTTTTAACATCTTGAGCTTTCATAAAATTAAACAAGTTGTCTAACGACACTTTACTGACTGTAGGTGTCGACTTAGCATTTATTCCACTCATAATCATTGATTCGGTCTCGCTTAAATCGCTAGTTATTTGACTCTCAATATTGCTCTCAGTGAAGCTGACATTCTCGTTATTATTTTTATTAGCATCCATTTTTTTTTTATCTACTGGATATTGTATCTTATATGTATTCAGCCTTAATTTACTGTTATACTCATTACTTAACTATGGTCTACATATCACATAACCTTTACGTAATTTATACGCACTCCTAAATCACACTTATTCACTTGTAGGTGTGGTTTTTGTACAAAATTTAATTTGCAAACTTGTCCCTGTTCGGGCGCCAATTGTGATGTTACATCTTATTTAAATTATAAATTTGTCCCTAGTTCGGACGTCATTTATGATGTTACAACCACTCTACCACATTTAAATTGTATTAATAAAATTCAATGCTTACCTTGTATAGCCAGGAGTTCTTCACACGAACTGTGAATTACAAGCGTGACTTGGGGTTACGTATTGTAATAACTACGCTGTTTGACAGTTAACTAACTCAACTTGATTTATTTATTTTGTATATCATAATCTTTTTATGGCTCAATAAACATACTTCCTCCTTCTCTACAATTTTTTATGAACAAATTAATACTGGGAGGTCGATCCCATCTGACAAAATCATAACCACATTTATATCTAAAACCTTTTACATCTTCTACTTCTTCTAGTTAAAATAAAATCATTTATTAAATAATTAAGAAAAACAACCCAGTATTTGCGCACACACACATTCATTCAGGAATTAAATTATTCCCCCTTTTAAAAATTAAAGCTCTTTATATTAAGATTTAGAATATAGAGATTTGGTCGTTGTCTACTTAACTCTCGGCGTCTTCACTAACCACGTGCCACACTGCGTATATGTCCGAATATCGTTGTACTGTTTGAATTTTAAAAGTTTCTCTTGATTAATTAGGTTCATTGTTTCAAAAGTTCCATTCTGCATTGTTTTACTGTTTTAATTTCACATTTCTACAGTTAAAAGATCTTTTCTTTCGGCCCACGAGCCTATTGTACAACCGGCCATGGCCATGGTTGTTAGACGACGACTGACGCCAACAATGGCACCTTAAAAAGCCACTTCCTCTACAGGTTCAGCAACTTGCTCTGTGATTTGTTAACAAAATCACGTGACAGGTTAATTAGTTACATTTCAGTTTACTTCCGTTATTAACTTTGGGTCCAAGAGTACAAACAGCGGCACACACGCGCGCTCGCACCCACATTCCAATGTTATAATCGTCTCGTACCTGACTCTGCCTGGTACCGAGTTAAACACAGGGTGTTAAATAAATCTAGTTTTCGTGACAATAAATGGTGCCCAAACAGATTGGCCCCAAATTATTATAAAATTAAAAAAATAGAACCTCCTCTTTAATTGCCCTGTTACATCGTTTTATAAGAATGGTGACTGTGTGACTTCTGTACAACGATTGTTTCATAATCATTTCAATATTCCACGACAAGGAAGAGTGCCGTCCGCTCATGCAATTATGTCATGGGTGAAAAAGTTTGAAGAAACTGGTTCCACATTAAACTTAAAGCATAGAGGACCAACAAGGTCTGTAAGAACAGAGGAAAACATTGAAAGAGTTCGAGTAGCATTGACGCGTAGTCCACAACGTTCTGCAATGAAACATGCAACCGCACTAAACATTAGTGACACATCGTTACAACGAATTTTGCATAAAGACTTATCTTTTCATCCTTACAAAATTCAAGTAATCCAGGAGTTGAAAGATGGCGATATGCTGGCTCGCAGGATTTTCAGCGAAGAAATATTGCGACGTGTAAATGATGATGAAAACTTTGTTCACCGCACGTTTATGTCAGATGAAGCACATTTTCATTTGAATGGATATTGTAACGTTGAAATAGATTCCCCGTTTTATAATGCCACACGTTGGATTCGTCAATCTGTAACGTTGAAAAAAGACGTCCTCGTCTTCGTTTAAGCCCCTCGATGGAAGCCAATCTGTAACGTTGAAACGACTGGTGCGTCCGTGTAAAGACGTGTATATGGTTTTTTTATGTATTAGTGTGGTGTGTTCGTCTCACACCTTGTCGTTACATCAATGGTTGCTGCTAACGAAGTCCGTAGCGTTGTCACAATTATCAGTACAACCTAGTGGAAACCTTACCTGTAATTTCATAGGGGTTTGTGAATCCTGGGTGGCACCAAATTGTTTGTTGAAAACAATTAAATTTATGAATTAATGTGTTAGTATGGTGTTTTCAGCGGTGATGGCCGGAGCATTCGAATCGGTTCCCGCCTTTGTACAGCTTACTGTATTGCACAGCTAGCGAAAGCGCTAGTTGTCTAATCTGTATGTTCGCTAACACACACATATATAATACAATTTCCTATGAAATAAAACAATGGTTACACTCTGTACTGTTTCTTTAATGGTTGTTTGGTAATTATGTAATGTGACAATAATATTATAATTTAGTATTCAATAAATTTGCCCCGACATTAAACATGAAACGCATTATCTCAAGTTGACGAAATTGGTTTTGAACGAGCTATTCTGATGGCATCATGGCTACTGTTTGTATTTTATACGTCAACTCGTCCAAAATCTGGAGTCCTTTAGATTATAAAGAAAACATTAAATATGGTTACAATAAAAAAGTACACTACCGTACATCATCCGTACTTAAATAATATAAAGTGTGGCTACAATTTGTTCTGCAGTGTAGTAATAGGTGTTACAAAAGTTCGCAATCTAGTGCGAGGTTATTTTTTAGTTAAGTTTTTCTATGTAAGTTTATTTTATTTAGTCCTTGAAAGAAATTATTTTTAAATCATAGTGAGAGTTTGTATAGATATGAGAAATATTTAAAGTGCTTTATTTCTGGGATTAGGGTATTTAAATGATACTTATCAGTTCAGAAGGTTTGTGATAGATCGCTGTTCTTTGGAAATGGAAAATTCATCAATTTTGAGTGACTTAGGCTGCTGGCGTCCTTTTCTAATTAGTCTTGGGAAATTCTGTTTTTCAATTTTCGTTTATATTGTTCCTGGACATCAGTTAAATGTTATTCCTCTTCATCTCCTTCTCACTGGTACATGTTTTTGGATTTTGACTAGTTTTTTAACATTTTAAAGTAAAATTCGTGTCATACAAAATCTTGCGTCCCTACTACACAAGCGTCATTATACGAGTACTGAAAATTAACAGAAAATTAGTAACCAATGGCTCGTTTCTATGGTAACCTAAACCCTTTGATTGGCTAAGGCATGGTTTATTGCCATTGTTATCATATTTGAATTTTTATTCAAATTTACAATATATTTTCTGACTGATTTTATTCTTCTGTCTTCCTTCCTGAGTATTAAATATTATCACTATTGTATGTATTTCCTTTCAAAGATTAAAATAATAAACAGAATGATCACTGTTGCACACCACTATATAAAAATTATCCCGATGTGCAACAGTGATCATTCTGTTTGTGATTTCAACCACTAACACAAATTTCTTCATTAAACGTCTATTAAAATAATACCTCATAAGGTCATGTTCTATTAGATATTAACTTTTGTACATTTATGTTAACATTTGTTAATTACATATTTCTTTTAATTTAAGTTCTTATTGTAACATTTTTCTTTTAAAATGATTTACACATTATTTTGGCTAGTTACTTGCCTTAGATTTGTTAATTTCCTTGTGGATTTTATACAATTTGTAATTATTGGTTTTGACAGTTAGGCATTTCAGATGCACTAGCAGCCATTGACTACATTTACTGAATTTATACAAATGATGTCTCATTTTATTCTAATGTGTTTTGTTTTGTTATTATCCCATTTGTGTGGTTCTGTCATTTTCTACATTTACTGATTTTCTAGTGTAATGATATTTGTATTGTCTTAACTTCTTAATTATCTATTTTGCCTTTGTTAATAAGATGGCTACCACTCCCTATTCTTCCTCAATTAAAACATAACATCTAGGCATATGCTCTGTACAAATTCTTCAGTCATACCCTATTCATAAATATAATTACACAATTATTTAAAAATTATTAAGTAAAGTTTGTTTACAACTCATTTCATTAATTACTATTTTTTGGGTGTTAATTAACATCACCTTTTGAATAATTGGTTTTCCCTTACAATCTGGGGTGTTTATTTATTACATTATTAATTTCTTATTCCCTAATTAAACTCTACTCTCAATCCATGTTAACACTAGCTGTTTATCTTTTCATGGGATTCTCCCCTTTTTTACAATCGTTTACAATTAATCTTAATTCTCTTAATTAACAACATTATTATCACTTTCCAGTGTTCGTTTCATATTACTAATTGTTGACATTTACTATTATTATTAAAACCTTATATTTTTTATTACTATTTTGTTTCACTTTTAATCACATAGTGTTTCCTCATCACTCTTTAGTGTTTATTCCACATTATGAAGTGCTTACCTCTAATGCTATCATTAAAACCTTATTCTTAATTATTATTGGATTCACTATTAATCAATTATTGTTTATTATTGATTATTGAGCGTTTTATTATCATAAATATGGTTTCTAACCATTTTGGGGTTTCACACTTTCACTATTGCACTTTTTAACTGTTTACATTAAGTGTTTCTTAGTGGGTAATCCCTATAATTATTTCTCTTTGTCACTTTCTCACTATTTCTTTCTTTACAAATATTATACACAGTATTACTAATGTCATTTTTCTATAGATTTTTACTACATCTAACTCTAATTCTTGGGTTAGTGTACTTTTCTTTTTATAATATTACTTTACTGGGTTTTGGTTAAACCAATTACATTAATTATTTAATTGAGAATAATATTTGTTTCTGGTATTGGATAATCATTGGCTTTATTCCCAACATTATACTCGAGTGTACCATTTCTCCCTTACATATTTGATATTATTGGTTTGTTTCTTATCCCTTAGTTTCACTTTAGTTTCATTTTCATTTTTCTTCTTCTTCTCCTTCAATTTTCATTGGCTTCATTTTAATTTGGTTCTCCCTTTCTCGTTTGGGTTTTATTTCATTTGGTTGTATGAATTCATTCACTTCCTTCAATTGGCTTTATTCTTATTTGGTTTCGGTTTTTTCCCTTCTTCTTTGTTTTCCTGTTTGTTTGGTCAATCACTTGGGTTAGGTCATGTCGTCGTTTGTCATGTCACCATCTTTATATTTTATTTATATTTAATATTTTATTTTATATGAAGTATATTTATATTTAGTATCATCTTTTTCATCCCTGGTATTGGGGTGGCTTATCTGTGTTGTAACAATCTGTAAACAAACAAAATAGTCGATATTGGAATGATGAAAACCCAGGTGAGTTGCATGAAAAGCCATTACATAGTCCAAAGTTACGGTGTGGTGTGCAGTTTCATCATCTGGCATTATTGGGCCATATTTTTTCCATGATGATAGAGGAAACACCACAACTGTCAATGCAGACCGCTACACACACATGGTCAGAACATTTTTATGCAACAGCTTCCTAGGTTTCCGGAAATTAATTTTTTCCACCAGGATGGGGCCACAAGTCATACTGCTCGTGTGTCCATGGCTGCTTTAAGAGAACTCTTCCCGGACGGACTCATATCCAGATATGGCGACATCTCGTGGCCTGCAAGATCTCCAGATTTGTCCGCATGTGACTTTTTTCTTTGGGGATTTCTGAAGAGCAGTGTGTACATTGATAGACCGCACACCATACCAGAATTAAAAACGAATATCAGACAAGAAATTGCACGGATTCAACCTGACTTGCTTCGTCGAGTGATCGAAAATTTTCGGTCAAGATTAGAAGAATGTTTACACAGAAATGGCTCTCACTTGAGCGGCGTTATTTTTAAAAAGTAAAATAATGGCATACTTTACTCAACTCAAATCTGTAAAAAAAAATTCTGATAATAAATGTTTCATGAAAAAATTGGGTACTTTTAATTTTCCCACTTCACTGGCGGACCCTGTTGTTATCTTTCAAATTACATACTTATGTAACTGTATATTACAAATCCGCAATAACGGTCTTTAACATAATTATTGTATTTAATAACGGGCACCATGTTGGAAATTACCAACAGCTGATAGTACATTTATTCTACGGGCCAGACTTCGTGTTAAGCGAACGATATTGTAGAACGGGAAGTGTTATCTGAAATAAATACTCTGAAATGGTTATAAAAAAACTTATTATTTAAGCAGAAAGTTTTACATATATATTTGCCTCGACCATGCGCCTCGGGGCGTAGTCCTATGTATCATTAAATAGACAGACATATTTAAAATTGAAACTTGTAAATCTAAACATATAATAAACATATAGTAAAATCAAAGACAAATTAAAGATATATATATATGTATGTATGCACAACCCAGCACTTAGGAATTATACACTCGCCCTCTCACTCTCTCTCTCTCATTCTGGTACAATTCTTTTTTAATGAGCTCATTTTATTAAAATTTTAAAGACTTGAAATTTAAATTGAATTTACTTTGAAAGTTTTATTTTGGTCATTTGAATTTTGATTTTGTATTACTGTTTGGAATGTTCTCACCAAATTTCCAGATGCGGTTTTACATTCTCTCTGTACGGTAAACTTCGCGTACCGCGAGTTTACCAATTTCACTTCCCGGTCACATTTTATAGTTGTAGATTCAGATAGTTAAACTCATCACTGTTTCTAAATAGTTATTTAACCACTTTTAGTGGCTCAAAAGTTAAAATTCACTATTCGTGAACGATTTGCTGGCCGGCTGCGATCACGTTCCCTGTTGAAATGACAAAATGAAATGACGTTTCCTGTCTTTGTTCCATATTTCCGAGGTGGGGTGAATCTACGTCACTCGTCTATTGTCTGTTTGTTGACAGCATCGTGTTGTTTACAAAAACAAATTCCTGGCCGCTGACGTCATCAAGGATCGTCGCTTTTATCACATTATTCGACATACAGTTTTTTGTGAGGCTTCACGTTTTTTGCTCTGAATCAGTCAGAATCCTGGCAAATATTATATAGTCCACTCACGGTATTTTCATAAAGGTTATTAAATGTTTATTTAATTTTGACCAAATGAAGGAATACAATATTTCTGGTTTTTTATACCATATTTAAGTTAATTACAATTTGTACCATAATTGTACCATTACAAAACCCCCTCAATGAAAGATTTTGTGTCGAAGCACAAAAACTTTCATTGACCCTTTCATACTTCCTAAAGGGATCAGCCAGGATAGGTCGCCACAACCCCCTTACAATTTATATAAAAGAAAATAATAACTCACCCGTGGTCTGATGATGATGACCGTACCTGCATGACCTTACTGGACTTCTCCTTCGAGATCCCAACACCATAAGGCCACTTAGGCGCGTAACGCCCCTGCTCTGACGCGCTGGCCAGCTCAGGACCGCTGTCATATCACCAAACACTGAAACAATAAATGAAAAATCTCAAAATAGTGACTTGGTAAATTACTCTATCCTTAACTGATCTGGTTCCCCTTAGCTAGGTGCTGGTTTGTGCTAATAAGCACTGGGTTTGCTTGATATTCTGTTAAAATCTAGTTATAAAAATTATACTACTAAAAACGTAACTCCCAAGAATTATAAAGAATTTCCTTTCGTAATATGGACAACCCTGAATTTATAAATTGTTTCGATTTCTATCGATAATATTTACCTCTTTCCATTTTTATAATTATTATAATTATAAAATAAACATATTGATATAAAAAAATCAAATTATAATTGAAAATACGAAAATTCCCCTATAAATCTCCCGAACATGGAGAAAACAAATTATAGAAAAACAAAATAATTAATAAATCTGTATGGTATTATTTATTCATAAATCTTATTGAATGGTTAAATTAAAATTATTATTATTATTATTATTATTATTATTATTAACAGGTAAAATTATGGCATTAACAGCGCCAATTAAATTTACCCCTTTATACACATTATTTCCTATGCATGTTAAAATTTCATAACATAAATACATAATAATACACATTGATACATTATATTAATACAGTAATACATCGAATTAGTTTTGTAATTACATTACATATTTAATCTTGATTAAGATTTGCATATTCTATTTAAAGTTGCATTTAATTATAAAATTACAATTTCAATATTAATTAATTATTTAGACATCAATTTATTTATGATAATTATAAAATTCACATTTATTATTATATTCATATTACATTATTATTACTTCATTATTCATTTCTCATTACCTTTCTACTCTGAATCTTCTACCTCACTAACTACCTAACCTTTCATCTCCTATCACTGTTTAATCTGGATGACTCCTATATTCACTATGCTTTTATTTATTATAATCTTACTCACCTTTCTTCTAACTAACCACCAAATTTACCTATCATGACACCAATATCTCAATTATAAACACCTTTACTAATTTTATTTAAATCCTATGGCACCGCTCGTCTTTGTACAGAGATGGGTGTTCCCTAACTGGCTATATACATCCATAATATTTTGCCCTTCCAAAATTCGGCAAACACTCCCTTAAACTACGCTATTACCTGCCACAACACTATTGGTTGGCTATTCCTTATCACCTCACCCCCACTACAGAATTCATCAATAACAATTATATGTTTATACCTATTTCTTTACTCACCTTTACAAATAATCACTAACTACTGTGTCCCTAAATATCTAATACTTTCTTTGTATTATTTACTTCAAAATTCTTAACTATCTAACTCCCATGTCATTAATTAATTAACTCACCTACCTTTATCTATACCCAGGCTCTATCCCTGTTTAAACACTTACTGTAATCATTGACAATTGTCTTCCCAAATTCATCTCTCACCTACTCATAACAATACCTCTCACTTTTCAAATATATATATTCTTACTTAATCATTTATTATTCATTAGTAATCACCTTCATTACAAAGTAAATAATAATTTAACTTCATTAATAGAAACTTTTATGACAATTAATAATTTACTGCTGTTATAAAGGTAGCACAACTTTCTTTTGTACTATTTTAATTTAGTCATAAAGAATGATTACTCTTTAATTGTTATTCAATTGAAAAAAAAAATTTTTTACTTATTGATGTAAACAAAACATGTTAATTGTTAAAATACGTAATAGTTGGTGTACACAAAATATACCTGTAATATATCAAAATCACATAAATACATTGATACATAAATACATTTAATACAATGAAAAATATACACTCCAAACACACTGTTTTGTTATTTATCAAACTCAGTCCATAGCAGTCCAATTCAATACCACTGTTCACATATATTTAATGTTCATTACACAATTGAAACACTCTATCCTCCATCGTTGAATAACAACCGAATCTTAGGTCTATTTAATTTATTGTCTAATGAATAGATTTTATGATTAGCAATATTATATTCATTTTCATTTATAAAACTGTTATCAAACAAATATTTCAAGTCACGATAGAGTAGGGTTCCGTTTATCTCACTAATATCATATGTTATTAATTGGTTATTTATTTTATAATTATCCTCGTAATTTTCTACCACAGGTAAGTACTTAATACCATTATCATCATTTATTGTTATTTCAATTTCATTGTTACTATAAGGTACGTATTCCTTATTTTCATCCACCTTATCTAACCCTAACCTTTCTACCAATTGTCTGTAATTTCTATTTACTTTAAAAAATTTTATTACTTTCTTTTTCTCACAATATCTCTCTATATTTTCTTTCTTAATACATTTCTCTCCATAACACCAAAATACACTCTCTCTCTCCAAATATGCAGGGGTCCCTAACATAAAATTATTGCACCACTTATTAGGTACACAAAAACACCAAGAAACTTTATTTGTAGACCTATCGTCTCCCAAATATAAATCGAAGGAACTCTTGTCCTTATTAAAAATACGTGAAGACTTTTCTTCACCCCCTAACACAACATCAAAAGAAAATTCTACCCCCTGCACTCCTTGTACAAAAATACTTTCTCCAAACTCTCTTTCTGACTCAATACACTCAAACACTTCATTTTCACTCATAATACTTTCATTATCGTTTTCTAACACCACATTCTTACTACCTGTAATATTCTTATTATCTGTAAATTCATTATTTACATTATCATTGTGGTTTACTTTATTAGTCAGTACTTCATTTTTCTGGGTACTATTTACCTTCTGGGTTTCTAATTGACTTAAATTCTTGTCTAATTTTGTGATGACCTTGTCAAACTGCTTAATGAGCTTATCGTGACCTATTTTAATTTCATTTTTTAGTTCATTGAACTTGATATCAAAACTATCAAACTTGTCACTTTGTTTATCAAATTTGTTATTCAAATTTGTAAATTTTTCATCAAATTTTACACTCTGTTCATCGAATTTGTTTAATAAGAGCTGCATCATTGCGGCAGTACTGTCAGATTTAATTTCTGAACTAACAGGCATGGATGTAGAGACCTTCTCTGTTTCTACATGTACAACAGATACAGGTGTATCTGTTTCGTCAATCTGACTAATTTGAGTTGGTTGAACATCCATTTCACTCATAACTATTTCGTCAGTAAGGCTGACTTTTTCAGTTTTATCTTCATTAGTATTCATATTTGCAATTTATAATACAGTCATGCATCCAATAGTATAACCTAACTTCGTAAAATTTGGTTATGTTTACGTATTAAAATTTCTTTATTACCTCAGATAACTCTTTCCATTCTCTTCGTAGGCTTACCCCACATAAAATTATATTATATAGAGTCCCTGTTCGGGCGCCATATGTTATCTTTCAAATTACATACTTATGTAACTGTATATTACAAATCCGCAATAACGGTCTTTAACATAATTATTGTATTTAATAACGGGCGCCATGTTGGAAATTACCAACAGCTGATAGTACATTTATTCTATGGGCCAGACTTCGTGTTAAGCGAACAATATTGTAGAACGGGAAGTGTTATCTGAAATAAATACTCTGAAATGGTTATAAAAAAACTTATTATTTAAGCAGAAAGTTTTACATATATATTTGCCTCGACCATGCGCCTCGGGGCGTAGTCCTATGTATCATTAAATAGACAGACATATTTAAATTTGAAACTTGTAAATCTAAACATATAATAAACATATAGTAAAATCAAAGACAAATTTAAGATATATATATGTATGTATGCACAACCCAGCACTTAGGAATTATACACTCGCCCTCTCACTCTCTCTCTCTCTCTCATTCTGGTACAATTCTTTTTTAATGAGCTCATTTTATTAAAATTTTAAAGACTTGAAATTTAAATTGAATTTACTTTGAAAGTTTTATTTTGGTCATTTGAATTTTGATTTTGTATTACTGTTTGGAACGTTCTCACCAAATTTCCAGATGCGGTTTTACATTCTCTCTGTACGGTAAACTTCGCGTACCGCGAGTTTACCAATTTCACTTCCCGGTCACATTTTATAGTTGTAGATTCAGATAGTTAAACTCATCACTGTTTCTAAATAGTTATTTAACCACTTTTAGTGGCTCAAAAGTTAAAATTCACTATTCGTGAACGATTTGCTGGCCGGCTGCGATCACGTTCCCTGTTGAAATGACACAGAGTCTTTGTTCCATATTTCCGAGGTGGGGTGAATCTACGTCACTCGTCTATTGTCTGTTTGTTGACAGCATCGTGTTGTTTACAAAAACAAATTCCTGGCCGCTGACGTCATCAAGGATCGTCGCTTTTATCGCATTATTCGACATACAGTTTTTTGTGAGGCTTCACGTTTTTTGCTCTGAATCAGTCAGAATCCTGGCAAATATTATATAGTCCACTCACGGTATTTTCATAAAGGTTATTAAATGTTTATTTAATTTTGACCAAATGAAGGAATACAATATTTCTGGTTTTTTATACCATATTTAAGTTAATTACAATTTGTACCATAATTGTACCATTACAATGTATATGTGAAGGTGTTGAGATAGTTTGTTTTACATCATCAAATGTTTTCTTTAAAGACAATGAGAAAATTATAATATCACATTATAATAACCATTATGAGTAATTTAAATTGTAGTATTATATAAATTAAGTTCTGTGAGATTATAATTTTCTCGTTGTCTTTAAAATAAAATAAACATGCGTACGAACATACACACGCACACACACTCACATACACAAACACGTTTACTCAAATAATTATTTTTCTGTTGTGTCTGACATATCTTTTGTATTCATACACAGGTCCTGATGTTGACAATAAACATTGTCAAAATGTCGATACAAATAAGTTAAAATTTGTGTTATATTTTTTTAATGATCCTCACAAACCCTTCACCGGAGTAATTTTAATAAGTATTCTACTGTAATAAAGAAATTAGTCATACCTCTAATTGGTATTTTGTAATTAGTTTATTACAAAATACTAAATAAAAGTAGTTAAAATAAAACCATCAGAAATTATATACTGTAATCATAAAAAATAGGAACAAATTTAAAAAACCAATTAATATCATTTATTGAACAGGTTTAAATCAGGTATATTCCTATTTGAAATGAAATTTCCCCCTTCACAGGGGTCCTGAACCAAGTTTAAATCGAAGGTCAAAGCACTTCGGATTTTTTTCTTTTGTTTGATTTCTGGATGTATTTAATGTAGCTTAAGACTATTTTTTTAAAAATCCCCCAAGCCGTTTTTTCAATACGTTAATTTTAACAGTTAAAAATAAGTTGTTCACGTATTTTTGAAAAATTGATATATTTTTTTATAATATTTCTCGCAACAGGCACTAAAAATCTTGAAACTAGTTTCACTCACAATCAAAAGTTATTGTGTGTAATGTTCAATAAAAAAAAATATGTATCACAAATTTTATTTATTTTGGACTGTATGAGTTTCATTATTTTAATTGACTGAAATAAACAATAATATTTCCTGAACAAAGTATATACAATTATTAGGTATGTAAATTTACATTTCAAGTACAGTGTAAATAATGTTTTTAGCTATAATAAATTAAATTGTACAAATATTAATGTGTAGAAAACACTAAATATGACAACTACTGTACTCACGCATGGCTTTCAGCAATTTAACTGCATACTCTGGGTTGATAATTCTAAATTATATTTAGCCCATTTTTTTGAAAATCAGAATGCACAGATTCCATGGCCTGTTCACTAAAGAAACCAAGTCCTCTGTGCATTTTTGAACAGAAATAGGTGACATAAAAAAAACACTGCATGCACTTCTGGAGTACTATTAATTTTAAAATCGATGTAATTCTTACGGTATTGAATTATGTAATCTTCAAACTTTGGATTGAGAACTGTAGCAAAACAAGAATTGACAACATCTTGAAAATCCTTTAAACACTTGACATATTTCAAACAACCAATATTACAGTTTGCGCGCAGCATGTCCAACTTTATCCAAGAGGATTTTGCAAGAATTGGCTGCAAAGGCAGGAGTTCCGTGAGTTATCTCTTGTGCAACACAGCATGTTTTGGCCCAAGTCAAACGATCTTCCTTGAATTCGATGTACATGTGTTTAAATATAATATTAACTACACCAATCATTAAGTGTAGTTCCGATGGCGGTATTATATCAATTATTTCAGTGTTTTCATTACCTGAAATAATCGGAGAATATATGCAGTTCTTATAATATTTAGCATTTCCTTTAATACTTCCTGATTTTTTCCATGCATCATAATTTTCTAAACAATCCCCAATTGTTCTATATGCACCACATACATTTAATTGTTTTGATCGTTCATCTTCTTTTTTCATAGCACTAAATATTGATTATTAAATTTCACTTGTGAACTTGCTTTGTTTCCTCCCGTACGTGTTTCGGCGTGATGTGCGCCTTCGTCAGCGGTGTGAGACAGACTGTCAGTAACTTTTAACGGTTTTTTAGTTGGTAGGTTGAGTGTAGGGGGGGGTGTTGGTGGTAGGGAATTGGCGTGGGGATCCGAATTATTGTTTGTTTTATGTATAATTGTGTCAAAGAGTGTGTTTGAAATTATAGTGTAATTGGTCGTTAAGTATGTTGTTTGTTTGTGTTGTGTGGTGTTTGTATATTTCATATTGTTCTGCTGTGTTAAGTTTTCAACTTTTAGGTAAGTAGTGTAATATCTCAAGATTAGTATCTATGTTGGTGTAGCTGTGGTTTCTTGTGTGTATGTGTGTGGCAAACGCAGAATGTATATTGTTGCTGGATAGAGCTTTTAGGTGTTCAGAGTAATGTGAAGAAAAAGATCTTCCCGTCTGCCCTATATAGAAACTATTACAGTCATTACAGTTTAATTTGTAAACACCTGTTTTGTTGTATTTGTCTATGTCCATGTTTGTATCATTGATGTGTTTTTTGATGGTATTGTTTGTTCTGTATACTATTTTGTACTTGTGTTTCCTGAATGTGTTGGCGATTTTGTGTGTGTTGGAGTTATGGTATGTGAGTGTGATGTATTTATTTTGTTGTGTGTTGTTGGTATTTATTGTTTTGTTGTTTTTGTTTATGATGTGTTTGTGTAGTTCGTTTATTAAATTAGGGTTGCAAACAACAAGTAACAAAAACTTACTTAAACATCGCCTTCAATAAAACATGCCGAAAACACAACATCATACCAGCACACGCACAAATTATAATAAAACAAAACACACATGCTGCACTTCAAACCAAACTAAAAGCTGAAAACATACCTAAACAATATAATCAATTGTTTATACCACAAAAAAGGCACACTCAACAGACAGGCCTACAATTTACATGTAAAACTAACACAAATGTTATACCACATCGAACTCGAAAATGTAATACAACACACGCAAGACAATATAGACAAACTCAAATCGATAATACAAGATCGACATAACAAAAAATTAACAAACCTCACAACACGCACAATAGAAACAATTCCCACACCGACACACAAATTCCACTCACTCACAGTAAACACAACTGACATTAGTTTCACAAATGACGAAATAACTTTATTAAACAAAGGACTCAAACATAATTTAAAAAACAATACACCCAACAACAAAAACCACAATAGACATATACGGGACTTAATCATAGACACCGAAACAGCTGTACAAAACACGCACATTAACGATCATGATTCCATACGACATGACATAAAACGTAAATTACAATGCACACAAAAACAACCAAAAGGACACAACAACGAAATTAAAACGCTAAATAATGTAAAACAAAAATTACTTGAACATAACATAAGGATATTAAAAGGTGATAAAGGGAACATAAATGTCATAATGGACAAACAAGAACTAAACATTAAAGTTGAGAAATTCTTCACCGAAAACAATATAACAAAAATAAATAAGGACCCCACAGTAAAATATCAAAAACAAATAAACAAATTTATAAATAACACAAAACACATAACCCAACCAGAAAGCACCAAATACCTCAAACAAATCAAACCTAACCCCCCAAAACTAAATGCTTTACTGAAAATACACAAACCTAATATTCCCATCAGATCCTTAATAAACAACACACAAGCACCCTCCCACAAAATCGCAAGACACCTAGAAAAAATAATCAGGAAAAACATTAATCTCAGTAACAACACTTCTGTCAAAACCAACATAGAACTGGTCAAGAAAACCAAAAACATCCACATCCCACACAATTCAACATTAGCATCTTTTGACATAACCAATTTATACACCAATCTACCCATCAAAGACACCATACAAACACTGGAACATTTACTAAGACAAAACAACACGCCCGAAACACACATACATGAGATCATCACACTCACCAAAATAATTACAGAACAAAATTACTTCACATACAACAACAAGATATACACACAAACAGACGGCCTCCCTATGGGATCCCCCATATCAGGAATACTGGCTGAAATATTCATACGCAGCATGGAACAAAAATATATAATAAATAATAACAAATACACCAACAAAATCATTTATTGGCACAGGTACGTGGATGATATATTACTTTTATTTAATGGCAATACAAGACGGGTCGAAAATTTCCACAAATACATAAACACAATACACCACAAACTAAAATTTACACTGGAAATAGAACAAAACAATAGTATAAATTTTCTAGACCTAACAATTAACAAAACAAACAATACACACACGTATAAAATATACAGAAAACCAACCACAACTAACATGGTCATACACAACACATCAAACCATCCAACACAACACAAACATGCGGCATTGAATCACATGCTCCATAGACTAACAAAAATACCATTAAGTAAACAGGATTATAATGAAGAACTCAACACAATTAAATATATAGCAATAAAAAATGGTTACAACCCTAATTTAATAAACAAACTACACAAACACATCATAAACAAAAACAACAAAACAATAAATACCAACAACACACAACAAAATAAATACATCACACTCACATACCATAACTCCAACACACACAAAATCACCAACACATTCAGGAAACACAAGTACAAAATAGTATACAGAACAAACAATACCATCAAAAAACACATCAATGATACAAACATGGACATAGACAAATACAACAAAACAGGTGTTTACAAATTAAACTGTAATGATTGTAATAGTTTCTATATAGGCCTGACGGGAAGATATTTTCTTCACGTTACTCTGAACACCTAAAAGCTCTATCCAGCAACAACATACATTCTGCGTTTGCCACACACATACACACAAAAAACCACAGCTACACTAACACAGATACTAATCTTGAGATATTACACTACTTATCTAAAAGTCGAAAACTTAACACAGCAGAACAATATGAAATATACAAACACCACACAACACAACCAAACAACATACTTAACGACCAACTACACTATAATTTCAAACACACTCTTTGACACAATTATACATAAAACAAACAATAATTCGGATCCCCACGCCAATTCCCTTCCACCCCCCCCCACACTCAACCTACCAACTAAAAAACCGTTAAAAGTTACTGACAGTCTGTCTCACACCGCTGGCGAAGGCGCACATCACTCCTAAACGCGTACGGGAGGATACAAAGTAAGTTTACAAGTGAAAGTTTAATAATCAATATTAATACATTTAATTTGTCTTTTAATGCAGTACACCATGTGCAAGGAAAACTGCTTGCATGTGACATAATACCTGTTAGCACATTTGCATGTTTCAAGTCTGTGCCAACAGTTCCTTTAAATTTGTTGATACCTAAAAGTGACCATAGCATTAAAATATTATCATAATTTTCTTGCGTACATGGCACCAACCCCAATAAAAATAACTTTTTGACTCCAGAATCCTTAAACTTTTTAGCTGCAATACCTTGGTTATAAGACTGGCGAAGGGGGATGTCACTTTCACAATTTGATTTCTCTATTGACTGAACCAATAGACAGACTTTCAAGAAACCACCACCACCATCTATCTCAAACTTCAAATGGACTTGCTCAAGTTGCCTATTTCCTTTTACATATTCAATTACCAGTAATCCCTTTAAATTATTATAGAACACTACAGTTTCTATAACACTATTTTTACTTCCATATTCCTTAAGGAAATGGAAGTATGGCGATGGCAAAAAAAATCGTGTTCGAGATTATTGCAGATTCTGATTGTACTACACTCAAAACATGAAAAAAAGTCGTTTTTCGACAAGTGTCTGTGTGTAGATTTTTTTTCTATGGCAAACGATAACTGCCGCAAATTCAAACAGAATCAAATAATTTTTTGCATACAGCCCTGATTTGTAGAGTACTCATGACCTATTGTTTTTGGTGAAGATCGGTTGAGGTAAAGGGGTAGTTTACCTGCAGCATTTTTTTATCAAGGGTATTTTCTATGGCAAACGATAACAGCCGCAAATTCAAACAGAATCAAAAGATTATTTACATACAGCCCTAAATTGCAGAGTTCTCAAGACCTATTGTTTTTGGTGAAGATCGGTTAAGGGGAAGGGGTAGTTTACCTGCAACGTTTTTTTATCAAGGGTATTTTTTTTGGCAAACGATAACAGCCGCAAATTCAAACAGAATCAAATAATTTTTTTGATACAGCCCTGATTTGTAGAGTACTCAAGGTCTATTGTTTTTGGTGAAGATCGGTTAAGGGAAAGGGGTAGTTTACCTGCAACGTTTTTTATCAAGGGTATTTTTTTTGGCAAACAATAACAGCTGCAAATTCAAACAGAATCAAATAATTTTTTGCATATGTCCTTGAATTGTAGAGATCTCAAGGACTTTCGATTTTGGTGAAGATCGGTTAAGGGGAAGGGGTAGTTTACCTGCAACCTTTTACGTTTTAACAAGAGTAAAGTACTTGAAAATTCATTTAAACTTTTTCAAACAATGGTAATTGTTAAAAATAAAATAATTTTGTTGCCAGGCAATAAAATTATAATTTTTTCATTTTAATGTAAATCATGTATAAGAGAAAATATATCGTGCGTGGCAGGCAAGCATATCTCAGTTATGTACTGTTTACGTTTCCATTTTATTATTATGACTACCACAATAAAAAAGCAGGGAAGACACACACACACAAAATTCGCGTTATTTCTGGCCTCATTCATGTTTATTTTCTTACATTTGCACGCTTTTTAAATGGAAAGTGCCGAAACCCATACCAACATAACGCATACAAGCCGAAAAAGTGTCCAGCGTGGATAGCGATTTGCTTCCTGTGGATCGCTGAGCAGTGTAACTGCACGTGTTTACAGAGGAACGATTCATAGACAGACTTTTCGTCTTTAGGGAATGAACCCTCTGCAAGATGCTGAGGGTCCATGAGTGACTTCGGAGCGCTCCTTCTTTTCCGCGTGTTTGCCAGGCAATAAAATTATAATTTTTTCATTTTAATGTAAATCATGTATGAGAGAAAATATATCGTTCGTGGCAGGCAAGCATATCTCAATTATGTAATGTTTACGTTTCCATTTTATTATTATGATTACTGCAATAAAAAGGCAGGGAAGACACACACACACACACACACACAAAATTCGTGTTATTTCTGGCCTCACTACGTACACTGTAGATTCGCAGCTTTATTCTAAGCAACGCTCAATAGGAAATATTGAAAATTTTTGTCCACGGTGTACCCTCATACACACTAAACCTGCTCTGATGTTTTAATTACGGACATCATAATATTAAAACTTTGGAAACTTGAGCACTACTTAATGGAGATCAATCATTAACTTATACAAGCCATTAATTTTATACATATTTTTTTATATATATGTGTACAACGTTATCGGCAACAAAGAAGTAGTTTTTTTTTAAATTCCTTCCCGGGATATTTGGCCGTAGTCCAATGTTTTCTACAAAACCAGACGTTTCGACAATGCCATCGACTTCCATCATCAGTGAAAATCGAGTGCGATAACGTGAGGTGGTATACGTTAGTGACCACAGTACTGTGGTTAAAGCTGAAGCAGTAAGTAGAAAGAAGTAGTTTCTACGGTAATATTTCATTTCAAAAATGATTTTAAATATAAATCTTAGAATATGGAAGTCATGTATGGTTCTCCATACCGATATTTTTATATTATCTTTGACATTTACAAAATCACACTTTTTGATGTTAAAGTATGAATCAAGCATGTGATTTAAAGTAATCAGTTTCTGTGTCAAATTTGGTTCGAAAATTTTGTGATTCTTTGTAGCAAACGCGATTAGCAGAAGAAATCCCACGAATTATTTTTGAGGAAAAGAAGGGTTTTTATTTTTGACATATCTTCGGCAGTACTTTGCTGTTGCCTTAAATTGCTTGGTTGTTGTGAATTAACAGAAATCGTCAGTTGCTTACCATGCACTTGAGATAAAAGTTATTTTCCCAACATTTCTCTGTGTATTATTAGATTTTTTTATAGATAATATCTTTTTATCAGTCCACTACATACAACTGATGGAAGACAATTATCTTCATGATCATATTCTATAAAATTTTCATTTTTTTCTATTTTCAAGTGTGCCATCTATTTTTATAATTTTTTCTTTTTTCTTGAGACAGAATAAACAAATCCTCATGCGATTTTCAGAATGACTTCGAGCATGATATTTAGATTTATTCAACATTTTGAAAAAAAAAATCCGCAGCAATCACAAACATTCAGAAACATTATAAAACAAATAATTATTGAGATTTGAACTGTGTACACAACCACTCATTTAAGTCTGTGAGCTAAAACTAATAATTATTGTTATGAGGAAAATAAGCTACGCCTTTCTTTTACTTTGTTTCCATGGTTAGGTTTACAAACATAGTGTAGTTGCTGACATGTATTGTGTCCGTAGGATTGTTTTATATTTGTTTCTAAGAACAAAGGCACAATGGTGCAGGCTAAGATAGGCAAATATATCTGTTTCTTCAAATATATGTGAAAACCTTATTTTTAACTGTTAAAATTAACGTTTTGAAAAAACGGCTCGGGGGATTTTTTAAAAAATAGTCTTAAGTTACATTAAATACATCCAGAAATCAAACAAAAGAAAAAAATCCGAGGTGCTTTGACCTTCGATTTAAACTTGGTTCAGGACCCCTGTGCCTTTCTTTCAAAACCACTGAGCCATTACTCTGAAGCCAACACAACTTGTTTCATGAATACACAGGTAGGTCTGTGAGAATGAATTGTAATTTTAATTGTAATGAGTTGTATTCTCGGATAAATAGAAAATTTTGTCAAATTTCATGATCAAAATCTTGATCACTTTTCAAACGTGACTGTCCACTACAGAGAAATGCGACAACACAATTTAGTATTTGCATCCCGTTATTCAGAGGGTCTATTGTGAAGTATTTTAAACATTGTGTCCCATATGCAAATCCCACAGATTTTAAAATGTCCAGCATTGAGAAGCATCCACTAATGGAAATGTTCATTAGGAGAAGTTTTACTGTATGTTAAAACATTTGAGCATCTGAAGGCGCAGAACTAGCTTCTGTGAAATGGTATGTTAGGTGCTTTAATAGTACTGCCTGCGTCATAAAATACCATATTTACTTTTATAATCACTGTACTATGACTACTATAAGTCGTTTTATCTTTTGTGTTGTATTAATAATATCCTCCTCCTCATTCTCGTATGGTGCTACAGCCTCAAGTCGAGCCTTGGCCTCCTCTATGCTGGCCCTCCACCTCTCTCTATCAGTAGCAAAGAACTTCAATCCTTGTACTCCCAGCATCTCTCTTGCATCCACAGTGACACCATCTTCCCATCTTTTCCTTGGATGGCCTTTTGGTTATTTGCCATCCGCACTCCCCATAAGGACTCTTTTAAGTGTTTGTTTGTCATCCAACTTAGGACATGGCCAGCACAGTTGCACAGTTGAAATAACACAGTTGAAAGGAAGCTTAGGGAGGAGTTGGAAATATTGAAAGAAAGAGAAAAAGGGTTAGATAATTTAATAAATACTAAAACTAAATTTGATAATGAAGAAATATTTTATAATATAATTAAAGAGTAAAAGAATTAAATTGCATAGGACTATATGAATGTTTTTGAAATAAGGGTGAGTGACCGCCCACACAAGTGTGACTGAGAAAGGCGGTACAATGTTAGGTTTAAAAATAATACACACACACACACACGAGGAATCTGCTAGAAAAATATGTAACTGTCCAGACGGGGGTGACACGGCTCGGAGGTTGGGAAGGGACATTTGAATTATAGCTTGTTGTGAGTTAACAGTGGGGGCGGGGGGTGAAGGGTTTGGTTTTACCCTCTTCTTGTTAATTCCGATCTGACGATGAGCTGATAAACTTGAAAGCGCTAATCAGAATAATTTTTCTGTAGTGGTGTGCAACAGTGATAATTCTGTTTATGTATTCATATGGTATGATTAATGCAAGTCATTTTATCTTTTGTATTACCATTAATAATATGATAAACAAAAACTAACACACCTGTGTCCTGTCTACAGGTTACAGCCGCAGGCAAAGGTGTTCTTGTCACTGGATGTGAGTCCAAAGTTGGTTATGCTATTGCACGTCAACTGGATGACCTGGTAACATCATGTGAACGTGTTATAAATTATATTAGTTTATGCCTTATTGTTAGTCCTGAACAAAGGAATTAGGTCATCTAAATTACTATAGAAAACAAGTAGTGATCTTATAGTTTACTGAATATATTTAAGATAGCCTTTGATTATTTAAAATAGAAAACTCTAATACAAACCAGCTATTTTACTAGTATTGAACTTACTAAAACTACCATCTCACTGTTTTATGATACAATAACTGTAAAAAAAAATTAAAGGTAAAAATTATTTATTGTCATCTGCATAATATGTATATTAAAATACGCATAAAATGCTACAGCAATTTATGCCATTTGGCTAAATGAAACAATCCGATATCGGCAAATATATAACATTTAATTAATAAGTACATTTAAATAACATTTAAATTTAATTAAATATCCACTATAGTTTGTTTTAAACTGGAATGGGATTTTGCATGGCATAAGCGCAGGAGGCTTGGCTTAGATTCGTCCAATCAGTGTCATGGAAATTGGCGCATGTTGCCAGTTGTCTTCACCGTCACTTGGAACACGTGAAGTTCTTCTGTGGTTTTCACGTGTGTACTTACTGCTCGTTTCAGTTACTGATTTTCAGTAGTTAAATTCAAACAGTCTTTTTAAAGACTACTTATTGGAAGTGTGTCATTTATATTAAAGCTATGTAAACAAAAAATACTGAATTTAACAATATCTGTAAATGTAAAGATAATATAAAGATAATTAATTTGTTGTTTAAAAAGCAGTTCATTAATTAAATTAACATTAACAACTGTGAAATAATAAAATAATATAGCACTAGAATTATAATTAGTTTGATACCATAGTAGCATTAACTATGGTGTGTTGTTGTGGCGACTGCATATAGTGAGCAGCCCGCAGGGAGTTAAGATCAGAAAAACCACTGTCACTTGTACATAAGTAGTCCTAAAGTTATAAAGTCCTCAACAAAAATAAAATATGGACTTTTACTACAACTTTCTTGCTGGAAGTTTTTAACTCGCCAAAAAATAAAAAACTTTCTCACTTACTACTTTTTGTATGTGTGGCTTTTTTTCAGTTAAAAACATTTTCCTGTTGTAATACAAATAAAAAATATTAAATTTATTCCAATTAGCCTAATATTTATACTGTGGTGTTCCCTGAACTATCTTCTTTAAGACCATTGACATTTGATGTACATTAAGTATGTATTATTAGTAAAACTACAAGAAAAGTGAAGGAGTGTAACAACGGTCGAATTGTATATTCGTTATGGACATGAGACACAACACAGTCTGCCAACCATGTTCCTTAACTCCAATCCCATCTCAGTTTAAATAAAACTGTAGATATACAATTCTAAAATTAAACGTAAACATACTGAGATTATTTTTACAGTTAAATACAAATTCAGATATATTAAATGAAATCAATTTCAGTTTGTAAAAAGTAAAGCACATCAATGTGATCTGTTTTATATGTACTGGTATCTCATAGACTTGCATCGTTGCATAAAGTATAGAAGTTTACTAGTTCTCATGTCTATATTATATTATAATAGCTTACTAGTTGTTATACCTATATTATGGCGTCAGGAAAAAAATGTTAGCATGTTCTGTACAAGTAGTATCAGCTCATATTAATCAATACCCTACTTTACTTCTGTAGCTATTATTTAACATTGATATATCCTACTAAATGTGGATGAATATGACTATTTTAATTTTTAAAAAGATTAACATGCAGTTTTATATAATGTACCATATCTTCTTCTGATAGTTCCTATCCATTTCGGATGTTGGATATCATACAGGCTATTTTAACTTTCTGCACTGTTGTACGGAATAAGTCAATTGTATTCATGCCAAACCAGGTCCTTAAATTTCTCAGCCATGATATTCTTGGTCGCCCAACTCCTCTCTTTCCAAGTACTTTTCCCTGTAGTATGGACTGCAATAAGTAAAATCTCTGTTCATTTCTCATGAGATGTCTCAGATACTGAAGCTTTCTTATCTTCACTGTGTTAATAACTTCCCTATCTTTCTTCATCTTTCTAAGAACTTCAACGTTAGTTATATGTGCTGTCCATGAAATGCTCAGTATTCTACGGTAGAGCCACATTTCAAAAGATTCCAATTTCTTAGTTGTGGCTTCAGTCAAAGTCCAAGATTCTACACCATAGAAGAGGACTGAGAATACGTAGCAGTGTAGAAGTCTCATCTTTGTGTTTAATGTTAAATCGTGACTTTTGAATAAACTGCTCATTCTAGTGTACACTGCTCTTGCCTTTCCAATTCTGCTCTTTATTTCTTGAGAGTGGTCCCATTGTTCACTGACTATAGTGCCAAGATATGTAAATTGCCTTACACGTTCAACTGGCCTTTGGTTTATATTAAGGGTGCAGTTAGTGAATAATATTAATATAATTTAATATATTAGGTATACATTAATATAATTAAGAGTTTTTGGTCACTTCCTTACATATAAACTGAAATAATATGTTTTGGAAGTGTTTTAAAATTATAAATGGTTTCTAAAGTTGATAGAATTGTAAAATGTTTTCACTTGTAAAAAATTATAGTAAGTGCTTGTCCTCTAACTAGGATGAACACAGAAATAAGTACGTTTCAAGTCGCTGATGCAAATCCATAAATGAAATTGTTGATTAAACTCAACATTAATTTTTTTTAGTATAATATTTAACTTTCTCCATATATACAAAACTGACTCACAAAGTGGTGTTCATGAGCTCTTTTAAGAAAAACAAATACAATCTTAAAACATACATCTATTGTTGTATGTTCTAAAATCAGAATATTAGAAACAGAAACAGTAATATAAAGTTCCAGTATTTTTTTTGTTCAGCTTAATTGTAACTGTAAAAGTAATTTCACATGAACAGATTCAATCTTGTCTTGAAATTATATAGTGTAGCAGATTTGTCTGTCAGCCGAACTGAGTGGTTCTGATGTCTGTAGTAGCAAGTATAAATTATGATACGTAGCTGCTTATACACAAAAGAATTACTGACAGTTCATAAAATTACAATTTTCAAAATTAAAAGCAGCTGTTCTCTTGTCATGTATAATGACAGAGAATCCTAAACTTGCAAGGAAAGCTTTGAACTGCTCAGCTGTGAAACCTTTATTAAATAGTAGCTGCGTTGTTTACATTAAATTATATTTGCAACTTATAAGCTTTTTGATATTAATGCATTTTAATTAAAATATAAGAGTTTATGTCACACTTATTGTTTGCTTTATTTTAGTACGCAGGAGTGTGCAAAATGTTTACTTTTTTTGTACGGGGAAAGAACTCATAGTCTGACATGTTTAGGAACCACTGACGTAGAGTAATTGATTAGACAATTACCAGTATTAAATGTTAAAACACAACACTTCTATAACTGCTGCTATTCTGTGATATTCTTCAGGTACTACAGCAAAATGTTAACCTAACTTACACTAAAAATTAAAACACATAAGATGTAGCAATTGCAAAAGCAAATTGCTAACTTAATAGTCTTCTTCAAGGATTAGGTTATATAAACCTGTTCTGGCAGCCATCTCACCCTCGGACGACCCACGTCTCTTCTACCAATGGCTTTATAGTTACAGACCTTACTCCGAGGCTGCTATGGATACTACAAGTAGTTCAAAGTTTTATGTGAACAGGTTACTGGCCTGTTGCACAACCCTCTACCAGGAGGACTAGAGACTCTTCTGTCAGGGTTACCATACCTTAGCCGAAAGGCCCCTGTTTTGGGGCGCAGGAGATTCGCCCCGGCTTTGTATCAGTTATCCTGATGCTGAACGTTTCTTAATATTTCCAGTGCACACTTATCAGCTTCAGTGAGCACTCTAAGATTCTAAGCCACCCAAAATTAAGAAGTTAGAATTGAAAAAGGAAGACACCCTAGCCCTCAATTACTCTAATAGCATCGGGGTCAGAAAAGAACAAGAGGCAGTCAAGAGAGACTAGACAGAAAAGATTAAAGAAAGGGATCTCACCCAAGACAAGTTGAAGTAAAGTGAGAATCCAGCTAGGGCACATCAGTATTGCTAAACCCATATCCACAAAGTGTGGACCCCTGATGTTAAATTAATAGTAAAAATTAAAAAAATTACATTTCACAAAACGAAAAATACAATACAAAATGAAATATTAGATTTCTTGTAGTCTTAATGTCCGACATTCTTGCCTCTGTGAGAAAGTCTCCATGTTCAAGTTACAAGTGAGGTCTGTTACTTCCACTCTGGATTATGAAGTTAACAGCACCTCATATGTGACGCGCAGCACCACACATGGCAGAGGAGGACAGAATTATCTCTGGGGACTAAACAATAGGTCACCTCCCTCTCACCAATTAAATAGTTATCTGATGATCCTAGGCATATAATACCTGACATACTTCAGTTTTTTGTAATGAACATTTAATATTTAAGTATATAAAAAGGGAATACAAAGACATATGAGGTTTGATCAAAAAGTTCATGCAGTTCTTGTTTATTTTAAAAATTATGGCTGCATTCATCGACACTTATACTGTCCCTTTCAAAGCAGTATCAGTCAAATGTAATACGATTAAGCCAGCCGTTTTGCAGTCATCAAAATATTTCAGACATGTACGTTTTGGTACAGCCTTGAGCTCACTTAGCAATTTTTGTTTTACATCTTCAATGATTGCGACATGCCTTTTTCTCGAAATTATCACTATTGGGAGGAGGAAAGATCGCTTTGGGACTTATCTGGTGAATATTACAGTTGTTGTGTCATCATTATGACATTTTCGTTTGCCTGGCCTGGCAAAATTATTAACAAGCAATGACGTACGTCCAGGCGCATTATCGGGCTGCAATTTTCATAAATTATTCTTCCATAAATCTGGCTGTTTTCTACGAATAGCTTCATACAAATGGCATAAAATGTCCAAATAGTACTCTTTATTTACCACTGTTCCTAGTGATGAAATTTTTTTGAAACACAAAAACATAATCTTCATCTGACAATCATGCTCTTCAACTCATTTGTGGCAGTCTTTGAAGCTTGTAAACCGCTTGTTCACGCACACCAGTCTCACCAGAAGCCTTCTGAACACGTTTACCAGGACAGAGCAGTTTATCTCACAATTTACACAAAATTTAATCCATGTTCTTCAATCTCACATTGTAGAAACACAAAAAATCACCTAATACACCTAAGAATTACTTACTCAGTTAGCTGTGAAATCTAAACTGTACATCAAATAGTGCTAAAATTTTAGATGATTGTCACTAACATTGTGTACCAACATCGCATAAAAACAGTTTTGTAATTGGACCCTTGTGGTGGAAACTGAAAAATTACATGAACTTTTTAATCAAACCTCATTATATAAATTCTATTCATTTGACTTTAAAGTATTCAGTTAAATTACAAAACAATGTGTTTTTGAACCTTTACACTGTTATGAATAATTAACTATGTTGGGTTTTCTTTTGGACAGGGTTTCACTGTTTTTGCTGGTTATCAAGAAAAATTTGAGTCTTCAGCAAAATTAAAAGAAGAATCGTCTGGTAGGCTTCATGTACTTCAACTTGACGTCACGTCAGAAGCTCAAATCCAGCATGCTGCTGAATACATCAACGAGCATTTACCCAGTGGAGCTGCAGGTTGTTCTTTTGAATTTAACATTAACACTATATAAGTTATATTAATTTATACTTTCACTATTCATATTAAGACCCGTGTGTGTGTGTGTATATATATATATATATATATATCTTCAGTTGACCTACAGACTCGGCACAATACATTACTAATATTTAGAATTTTAGCAAAGTTATTAGCAAAATTAGAATGAGCATACCAAAAATCATATCCAGTTATATTTATTATGTATTTCTAATTTGTTTCACTTCTCACAGTTTGTGAGAATCTGAAATAATCTGTTAATTATTATTATATGTCTATTATTGTTAGACAGATAACAACATTTATACATATAAAAGAAGACATCACAACAAGAACATTTTAGTGTGAACTGATGATGAAATTATAATAATTTCGAAAAGGCCTTATTCAATAATTTAAAAAAATTGAAACTTACTGATTTTGGTGGTATGTATATAATAATATTATAACAAACCAGTGGCATAATGTTTAGCAAAATATAATATAATTATTACAACCATGGGCATAACTTGGGGCAGGGTAAAGCTTCATAAATTCAAGTGTGTAGTGAGACCATCTATATAATAAAATTATTAAAATATATTATATTCAAAATTAGAAAGTATAGTAATAATTCTTAGTTAGTAAACGAGGGACAATTTCATTTTTTAATGATCAACAAACCTTTCTTCATAAGTTGTACTTCCAATTATGTTTACCTAGAACAAATATACTGTACGCCTATAAACAAACGATTTCTGTTCTTCCAATTCTTATACCCAATTTTCGTAAACGCATCTTCTCCCTTAGGCAGACTGTCACAAAATGCTCGGCAGTAGTACCAGTAAGCCGAATCAGTCACAACACAAAGAAATTTTCAAATTGCCAGTCAGACAATTTTCAAAGAAATTAAGCAGTGTTACTCCTTTGCATTTCTTATCTCTCATTTCTCAGAACTTAGGAACAAGTCTTTTTTTTGTGTAAAAGGCATGCACTGTATTCCAGTTAATTAGGTCTCTAGTGTTTGTTTTTTCGAACAGAAATATTATTTTGACGTATATCATTCAAATATGTCAAACATTCCCCTTACAAGTTTCTTTGAAAGAAATAAGAATAATAAATTTATGGCAAATAGTCGTCTGATAACAGTACAGAAGTTGATAAATAGTGCTTACTGTGCTCGCGAGCATAGAAACTGTCTCCTGTTTGACTATTTGTTAGTTTTTATTTATAACAACAGGAAACAAAATTTTATAATGCTCAGAACATTGGGGGGGGGAGTGCCGGGGGGGGAGTGCCCCCCTCCCAAGTTACGCCTATGATTACAACAATAATTCAGTACCACTAGCATTTTCTCGCCTTACATAAAGCGCATACGTACCTAAAGCTGGTACTGTATATGGTAACAACACTATCCATAAACTACATAAAAACGTAATGATTACAAATAAAACAAAAACAGATGTTTTAGTTGTGCCCACGATGGCTTCCTCAGTGTTGCAGCAAAGATATAAAGTGTTGCAGTTATGCCATCATGGGCTCAGCTGAAACGACTCGTTTTATTTGTAAATTGTTGTTAAGTTTTTATACAGTTTATGGATAGTGTTGTTACCATAGATGTGCTCTGTAATTTTAATAATGATGGACCATACCCTAAGAGCCTGACAATCGTTTACAAGTTATATGTAATATGCTTTCACTTACGAGTATTTAGTTTAATCTCATAATAAATTTTATTGTAAAGCTAAATTTTGAAATTACGGTAATCTAGGTCTCTGGGCTTTGGTAAACAATGTATCATGGGCAGCTTTTGGTGAAGTTGAATGGATTCCCATTGATGTATACAGGCGTGCAGCTGACCTTAACCTGTTGGGCGCAATACGTCTTACCCAAGTTTTTCTTCCTTCAATACGAAAAAGTAAAGGTAATGTATTGTGTTTAGTCACTCTAATACATTTGTGTAATCAGAAATTTTAATAACTTTTTTTTAGTTGACAACGATGTTCATTTATTTCATTATTAACAGCAAACATTTTACCCATTCTACGACGATTGTTCCATAGAAACACGTTTGATCTGTGCAGCCGTGACTTTGTCACCATGGCAACAGAATTTATTTGTTTATATTGTCTGTTTAAGTACTAGTGATACGTCTGTCAAAAATATTTGCAGTTTGCTCTTTTCTAAGCATTGTGACTGGGTTGAAAATGGCACCTATGATAGAAAATCCATCCAAAGACAATCTGCATGCCGTTAATCAGTTTTTGGCCACTGAGGGGCATCAGTCAATGGAAATTTATACAAGAATGAAAGCTGTATGTGGCGACTATAGTTATTCTCATATGGCAGTGGTTGAATGGTGCAATAAATTTTGACAAGGAAGAGAATCCACTAAAGATTTGCCCCGTCCCGGACCTGCACGTGTTGCAGCATCAGATGAAAATGTGAGACAGCTGGAAACTGCTTTACGAGCAAATAGGCGCATCAAAGTTAGATAACTTTCTCAAATGTTGAGCATCAGCATGAGAACTGTTCATTCCTTCAATCATAGACTTGGCTATCACAAAGTTGCTGCTCAATGGATTCCACAACTGCATACTGATGAGCAGAAAAATTTGCATTCGGCCATATCATTACAGCATTTGATACGCTATCAACAACAAGGTAATGCCTTTCTAACCAAATTGTTGCCAGTGATGAGTCTTGGTGTTATCACTCTGTTACCAAACTGTACGAAGGTAATTACAGTTTACTATTTGCTTGAGTGGCTAAGCAAATTTTAATAGGAGTACGTTGCCCGATTAAGAATTAATAAATTCAAAAGATACCAAAAGAATGATTTATTCTAACATCAGACAATTACTTGATATAGTGCAATGCTACTAGTTATTCTATTTCACAATAAGTACAATTAATTTCCTTTTACATTAACTCTTCTGAGATTCTATTCTTTGTTACTTTATAATACTGACTCTTCATTAACACTTTAACAACTTCTTTACATACAATTATAAATTAATTCTCTACTTTACCTAGTTTACATCTAGTCAACTATTCAACAAGCCTGTCACTGACAATCTGTCAGACTGTGACTCTCTGTCATACTGCAACCCTCTGGGATTGATAAGCATTTGGACATTTCGTTCCATTTATATACTGTTTAGTTGTTTACTAAATGAAACCTATTTACAATTTTTAAGAGTGATGAGTTTAGCCAAAACTCACTTTCACTAGGGAAAGGGAGAAAGGGAGCCTCAAGGTGTTTTCTTTTAAATAACAACTTTGAACAACTATTTCGGTAACTAGCAGCGATGCAAAAACAAAACTAAATGATAATACTTAAAATATACAACACCTCCCCCTTAAGTCAAGGAAAATGAGTCTATAAGGACTTATTGCTCCTTGTTTTATTTTCTTCTATTCATTTTTATCCTATCTTCTAAAGGCATATCGTCTAATTTGTCAGCTTCTAAATCTACTGTAGGCTCAGTCTTATTCTTTTTAAAAGTAATAGGAAGTAGTTTGAACTCTCTCCTTTTCTTGTTAGAACACAATTTGTCTACTCTAAAATACCAAGCTAACCCTATAAGAATAATTAGAACAGTAATTGATACATAGTGTCTTGGTTCAGGAATGTAATTATCAGGTTCATATTGCTTCATTATGTCATCTAACATGTTTAATTTTATACTGGCTGCTTTTAAATCTTGAAATCCATTAGTTACGCATCTCAAGTGATTGTTATCATTAGCCATCTTTTTAGAGATTATATCATACATTTCATTTCTAATATTTAACTTATGAGCTTTAGCGGTAGGTATTTTTATTACATCACTTACATTAAGTTTCTCAATTGATCTATAGGCTACTCTACTGTAAATGGTGAACGTAGATCCAACCATCTGGCATTTAGCTGGTAATGTCAGTATTCCAGTTCCTTGTTTCCATTCTGTGCCATCATGCTCTGGATGTCCGTCGGGTCCAAGGCAGGTGACGGTGACGGTAAATAATAATTTACACTATTATTTATTTCAATAATGGTATAAGGTCCTATCCACGGTTTAGACAGTTTCTTGCTTCGGCCTCATCTAACGGTTGGTGTAATAGAACTTTGTCACCAACGTTGTATCTTTTCTCCCTAGCCTTTATATCATATTGCATCTTGCTGTTCTTTTTTCTGCATTGAGATGCATCTATCACTCGTTGATTAAAAATAAATAAACCTCTGCTCCACAGTCCGTTAAGGACCAAGGTGTACCGCGCGGTTTTTGTGTTAGTGTGACGGTGTATGACTAGTACTACGCGCCACCAGCCGCTAGTTGCGGTATTCACGGCCAGGAGGCGGTGCTGTTATCTCAGCGCTTACTCAGTTTGCCTCATGATGCTGAGTGCACGCCGTATGGAGCCTCCGCCGGGAATTGAACCCGGGACCACGAGCGCATCAATCGCCCGCGTTAGCCACTAGACCACCTGGAGGCTCATCACTCGTTGATTAGCTATCTGAATTCTTCGTTTGATTTCTTGGACTACGTCATCTTCACTTAAATCCCGTTGAACTTCTTCTCTCATCTAATCAGTAGGTAATCGGATCTCTCTCCCATGCAGCAAATAATACGGAGAGTATTTCGTCATACTATGCGGAGTGCATCTGTACGTCATCATGACTATAGTAACCACACGTCCCAATCCTTTTGGTCATTACTAATGAATTGACTCAGACCCGTCATAATTGTTTGGTGGCTTCGCTCAACTATACCGTTTGTCTGCGGGTGGTATGCAGTAGTCTGTAGTTTTTCTATATCTAAAAGTTTGCATATCTCTCGGAATAGCTCACTGGTGAAATTTGTCCCTTGATCTGTGAGTAATTTCTCTGGTGTTCCATGTCTGCACACTATCTCTTCTACAAATATTCTTGCTATGGCTGTGGGCCTTTGGTCTGGTAGAAGAAAAACCTGTGGATACTTAGAAAAATGGTCTTGAAAGGTGAGGATGTATTGATTCCCAGCATGAGTTTTTGGTAATGGTCCCACTATATCCATCGCAACCTTCTGAAATGGCTTGGTTACAGGTGTCGTTATCTGCATTGGTGCTACTGCTCTATCATTAGCTGGAGTTTTTCTCTCGTTACAAATTTTACACATGAGCACAAAATTCTCTATATCGCGACTCATATTTTTCCAATAATATCGTTCCTTGATTACCTCTGTAGTTCGGTCAATGCCTTGATGGCCCCCTAAAGGTGTGTCGTGATAAGCTTTCATTATTTCTTCTGTATTGTCTTTTGGTACTACTAACCTCCTACGGTTTCTTTTGTCTACGTAATATATATATCCTTGATCATCCTTCTCATATTTACTCAGAGTTCTGTTGATTTCTTTTATCTCATCTTCCAATTGCTGGTTGGCTAATATTTCTTGTGGTGATATATCTACTTTCGCTATTATTACACGACTAAGTGCGTCAGTATTTTGGTTACTTTTACCTGGTCAGTGTATTATTTCAAAGTCATATTCACTCAGTTTTATTGTCCATCTGGTTAATCGGCTACCTGGATCCTTCAGACTGATTAACCATTTTAGCGGTCGATGATCTGTGATTATGGTGAAGTGCCGGCCCCATAGGTAAGGCCTGAATTGTCTTGTTGCCCATACTATTGCCAATAGTTCTTGTTCGATTGTTGAGTAATTTTGTTCTGCTTTATTTAAAGTTCTACTGGCATACGCTATAGGTTTATCGCTTCCTATCAGACCTTGTGATAGAATGGCCCCTACAGCTTCTTTCGATGCATCTGTTGTTAAGATGAACTCTTTTTCAAAATTAGGGTATTGCAAAAGTGGTTTACTAGTTAGTATAGTTTTTAGAGTTTCGAAAGCTTCGTTTTGCTCTTGTCCCCACTTAAATTCAATATTATCTTTAAGCAGATAGTTTAATGGTCTTGCTATTTTAGCAAAGTTCTTTACGAATTTCCTATAGTAACCAGCTAAACATAAGAAACTTTTCAAATCCTTAACGTTTTTTGGAATCGGAAATTTTGTAACAGCTTCTATTTTTGAAGGGTCTGGAGATACACCCTCTCTACTTATTACGTGCCCTAAGTAAGTTATGCTATCGCACAGTAGTGAACACTTTTCTGGGTTAACTAACAATTTGTGTTCCCTCAGCCTCTGGAATACAGTCTCTAAATTCTGTATACTTTCTTTGAGGTTTTTTCCGTAACAAACAATGTCGTCTATATACACAAAAGCGATTTATCCGATTAGTTCTCGTTAAACTTCATTCATGAGGCGCTGAAATGTGGCTGGCGCACCCTTTAGCCCAAAAGGCATTCGTTCATACTCAGAATGTCGTTGTGGATTACTACAAGCGGTTTTCTCTTTATCGGTTTCTTTTATTTCAATCTGGTGGAAACCTGACGATAAGTCTAGAGTGGAAAAGTATCGCATTCCCCCCAATTGATCTAATATTTCTGTAATGTTCGGCAATGGGTGAGCTTCGCCCTTGGTGACTTCATTTAATCTTCTATAGTCAGTACAGAATCTGGTCTTAGGTGTTCCATCAGTACTTTTCTTAGAAACAATTACGATAGGTGCATTCCATGGTGATACACTTTCTCTTATAATAGATTTTAATTCAGCTATATGTTCAGCTACCACCTGTTTCTGTGATTCAGGCAATCGATAAGGTCTCTGGTTAATGGGTGTTTGACCTGGGTCTACCAGAATTTCGTGTTTTACAGTATTTGTGTGTGATAAGTACTGCCCCGGTTTCCTAAATACATCGGTATAATTAGCACACATGTTTAAGAGTACACTCTTCTCTTCCGCATTTAAATGTTGTGTATCGAGTTTAAATTCGTTCAGATGTGTTGTCGTAATTGATAATATTTCGATCATTTTGTTTACGCAATCTATCGTGACACCTAATTTATTCAAAAGGTCTATACCTATTATGCCATCTGCTTGTAACTGAAATGTCATCGGAACTATGTGAATTGTGTGTTGTATGATAGTGTCACCTACACTAACGTGACAATTTGCTTCCCCGTAAGTTATGATTCGTCCACTAATTCCATTAAGCTCTACTTTTTTATTACTATATACATCTACATTATCATGTAAACTAGCTATTTTTAAAATTGTTATGTCTGAGCATGTGTCCACTAACATTCGACATTTTCGGTTTTCACATTCTTCTATGTCTAAAGTTAGGTATGCTTTGTTGCTACCTTGTAATACCCCGACTTCGTAGGTTCCGACCCACTGTTGTGAAAGGTATACGGCAGGCGTAAGTCATTTCCCGCTGTCTTATTTCAAATCTGCGGTTAGTATTTTGATCATTATTATTGACTGATTTATTTTTCTTTGCACTACGACAATCTCGAGCGATATGACCTATTTTGCCATAATTGTAACAGGTTACGCGTTTGCTATCTACTGCGTTTACTTCTTTACCCCTTCTACAAGCGACGGCTTAGTGTCCTACTCTTCCGCATTTATAACACTTAACGGAATCAACTCTTTTACGTTGTTATAAAACCAAATTATAATGTGAGTGTACTGGGGTTTAATCTATCTGTTATTTATAAATATTATTTATGTTATTAATTATGTAGTCTTACAGGTGACCTCCTGTAATTCAAATTTAATAGGCAAATATATTGGTGATTATGTTATTTTAACTTTTAATTGTACTATAATACAGGTTTAACTAAGTATTCAATAGTTACGCAATATTAACGATATACGTCATGTATTGACTGAATGTATTAAGGATTCTTGTCAACCCTAGTCCCTCTGTATTAGATAATTCAATTCAAATTTGGTACAGAAAACACGCTAGTTCGGCAATCTCCTGTTCCACCAGCTGTTGACAATTAGCGCTGTTATTTGTAATAGGCTTGCGTCTAGGTTAACCGTTCATCGGATTTTATTCACCCTTTTCCTGTAACTTACTCCACCCACAACATATAATACCTATTCTGCAATAACATAAAACATTATCTTATACCAGAAAGATTCTTTTTTAATTTTGTACGTTACTTCACATTAACAGTTCTCTTCAAAATAATAATATCATTAAATCGATTGTACAATGGTATATCGATCGTCAATTGACCAAGTTCCTTCTGACTTATACAAATTAAATATAACAATAAATATTTCTTATCCCAGGGTTCGTAAGATTCTTTTAACCATTAGTAAGGCCAGGTAATGTAAAATTAAGGTTACTCAAGTATTACAGAAGGTTATTAACTCTAAACATATTGAAATTAAAAATAAGTTGTTTTTACCGGATTGGCGGAACTCAAACTGGCATTGGACGTCTGTAAACAGTTGAAGATGATCTACTTAGATTATGTTCATCCAGGAAAAAGTGTTCTGGTCCTTAATAAAATTGATGGTGTAGTATACAAGGAAGCTCCCAGGAACTCTTCTGACAGCCGTTCTTCTCTTACGATCTTGATAGTTGTCAGTCACGGTGGAATGGAAATCGTATTCTAGCTTCTTCTTGACGGTGAAGGTTAATTCTGCAGGAACGAGGTCTTCGTATATCTTCTCAATAATTCCGTTAGTTTCGGCTTTTGCTTCCCTCAATTAGTCTTCTGATTACCTGGGAAATCGGTTTAATACCAAATCCAGCGGAATTATCCTGGTGAATGAAGTGAGGAATTCTCGACTCTTTTAGAGGTATTCGGTTACAATTTGGAAGTCTAATTGGTTTTATTATTCATCAGTAGTATTATAGAATTAGGTTTCAAATAGGATTTATTAATTTAGATTCATATTTTTTCAAATTTTATCATTCTTTTTTTTTTTTAAATGTGTCTCCTCATCTCAACTCAATAGCATATAACAATCGAAACGAATGAAACGAAAATCAACAACATTGTACCTTTTAGTTGCCTTAACAACCATTATTTTCTGTCATTGGATGAAATTTGATATCCTAGAGTCAGAATTATAAATTATTACTACTCTTCTTTAATAAAATACTCCATGCTTGGAATGATACTGAATTACTTAAAACTTTCACCCAACCTACCTTATTATACCATATATAATTTACTACAGTTTCATTGGACTGGACCCATTAAAAAGGTATTAATTTCCTTTTACAAGTATTAAATTTAGGCCTATAGGTTTTCTTACAACTGTTATAATATTGTTTGGTTTTTTAACTTAATTTTCTTTACCTGACCTACTGTACAATTAGTTACTGGTTCATGGTTATTTACATTAATTTTAATTTCCTGGTTTTACTTTATTACATTAATTAATTCGTCCTGGAACCCTTCATTAGTTTACAACATAATTATCAGAACTACTTGTCAACTTTTAAACACTTATTGCCATCCTGGCCAAGTTGATAAACATTAATTCAAACAACTTCATTATCCAATTTTAGTCACTACATATAACATAGTATAATGCCTAACACAGGTAATTATACTCAGTTGTCTAAAGACAATTTTAACATAAATAAAAACATTACCACTGATTAAGTATTCCTATAAAACAACAGTTCACTCTTACTATACTCAAAACATAAAATAAATATTCTGTGAACACTAACATGCTACAGTATAAAAAACAAGTACAATTTATTATATTAACCATTAATTGGTATAGTATTTTATACTCAACGTTATTTATTACATCTTTTAACTTGAGGTACATCTCAGATGTACTAATTACTGAGCAACCTTAATATCGGGGTATGGTCCTTGACCATAGTTAATTCATTTTTTTATGTAACGTTGGGGACCTCAATTCTGTTACGTTACATAACACCCCCCCCCCTTCGAAAGAAGTTTATTTTGTCCGAACGAAGTTTAGTAAAAAAATAAACTCATAAGTCTTCTATGATAAGGTTATCTTCTCTTTCTATCCTTCAAACTTTTAATTGCACCGGAAAACTGTGTTGATACTCCTTGTGTATCTGGTCATTAATTCACTACTGGTACCTCCCTCAGTTGTAGACCTGTCCTTTTCTCTGGAACTCATAACTTCTTCTAGCTTTTTACGCTATTATTACTTATTATTATTTTTATATTTATTACCTCTCTTGGTGCATAATCCCTAAAATACTTTATTTCCCTAACATTTTTCCCTAATATCATAGCTGGAACGGAATCAGAGGGGCACTATTGGCTTCCATTACTCTGCCGTTTTCCTAACTATATCTTCTGAGATCAGAGGAACTTCATCTCTGTCCAGAAACAAAAATAAACGTTGCACTATCACAACACAATACATATAATAAAATTATTACCTATAAGGTAGCTCCTTCGCTACAAACTCATACTCAAGGGATGATTTCTATTATTTCTGAGGTATCCTAATACTTTTCTTACATTCTTTATCTCGTTGTTCTGTAGTTCCATTTATCATATTATTCACCAGTATATTAGTTAAAGCTGTTCAATATTCCTTTTAAATTCTTCTTAGTTCCGTGCTGTCAATTAATTATTCTTTAGCATACGTATTTTACTATTTTTAATTCACTCCCATTTACTTCTGCAATTAAACACTGAATCTCCTCCTTATCATAAATTGTTTTTATTTATATATTTTTCTATCATTCCATTGTAAATCAGCTCTTTTATAAATATTATTTAATCATTTGTCCTTACATTATCTTGGTGGTTTGTCTTTTCATTTTAAATTACAGTAGAACTTGGCTAATTCGAAGCTGAAGGGACCAGTAAAAAATTCGAATTATCCAAAAATTCGAATTAGGAAAACTTTTAATAACGGTAGAAAAATCAAATCAAAAACCGAAATTCAGTAAAGCAATATGTTATTTTATTAAACAATTTCCTTAGACATATGTATTACAAAAGTATAAACATGTTTCAGTACAAAATATAGCATTTACAGTTTTGTAAAAAAGCTAGAAACTTTTGATTGCATTTTGCAGTTAATACACTGAGTTGTAGTAAACTCTTCAAGTTTATTAAATGCTTGGAAAATAGCGTCACTTACGTTCTGCTGTCCTTCAACAAACCGTCTCAAGTCTTGAATGTAATTTGATGCCTGTGAAGCCGTTGGAATCGGTATCTCTGGAAGTTCTAGCTGGTCCCCTTCTTCATCTGAAGATGTACCATCATTTCTTTTGTTCATAACATCAGCCACGATCTCCGCATATGTCTGTTCACCGCACACCGCCAAGTCTTCATCCATGTTTACAAACTCTTCGTAACGAATGCCTGCGTCATGTCCAACATCTTCCCAGTTATCCGTAGTGGGTACGACTTCTCTAGCAGCTTTATTCTCCTCTTCACCTTCAATGTGGCAGAAACCACCTTTACGAAAACAATTAGCAATTGTTTTTTGCGTAACTTGGTTCCAAGCACTGTTGCACATGCGGGCAGCTTGAAGGATGTTAATCTTGATATTTTCGTGCTCATCTAAATAAGCACCTGACAGAATGTTTTGGACCACAAGCCGTCTGTAAAAATGCTTAAAATTTTTTATTACACCTTGGTCCATAGGTTGAACTACTGAAGTTATGTTTGGAGGGAAAAACACAACCTTTACATTTTCCATCACAGGAATAGTGTTGTGCGCTGTACAGTTGTCAATAAACAAGACGATTCTTCTGTTTTGATTCCGAAATTTCCTGTTGATTTTCAAAAGCCATCTTTCGAAAATTTCACCTGTCATCCAAGCTTTATTGTTTGATTCATATTCAACTGGTTTCGTTTTTACATTTTTGAAACAACGTGGGTTGGCTGACTTCCCTATCATTAGCAAAGGCAGTTTTTCCGAGCCATCCATGTTTTCTCCGATTAAAAGTGTTATGCGCTCCTTGCTGTGTTTGCCGCCACTACAACTTTCTCCTTTAAAAGCAAGTGTTTTGTCGGGGGTGCATTTGAAGAATAAGCCCGTCTCGTCTACGTTAAAAATGTCTTTAACGTCTCTATCAGAAATCATTTGCAACAAATCGTCTTTCCATGAATTTGCAGCTTCAACGTCAACAGATCCACTTTCCCCACAAACAGTTTTGAAAGACATGCCATTCCTTTCTTTAAAACCACCGAGCCAACCAGTGCTGGCCTTAAAATCATTTTTCCCTAAGCTAGATGCGAATTCCTCAGCTTTGGCTCTGATGAGGGGCCCACTGACTGGAATTTTTTTGTCCCTTGCTTGCTTAAACCACTTCACTACACATTCATCCACGTCAGGATTTTCTGGTCCTCGCGCTCTTTTCCTATCTTTGTCGCTGGCTTTACACACACTATTCAAAATCTTCTCTTTATTTTTTAGATACATTGACAGCATATTTGGCGGTATCCCGAATTCCTTGGCAATTTCAGATTTCTTTTTTGTCCCTTTTCCACTTCCCGTAAAACGGCAACTTTTTCGGCAAATGTCAATGATTTGTATTGGGTCCGTGTTGGTTTTGAAAGGGCCATGATGAACACACAACACAATAAAACTGCACAATAAGTGTCACTAAAACACACCAGTCTGTAAATACAGTACTGTATAAAGAAAGGAACGGTCTCTCACTACAGGACACAGCTCGCACAGTAGAAACTCAAAAAGACTTAACACTTCCATGAATGCAGGCAGACTGAACTGAAAGCAACAGTGAGGGTGGCTGACTGACAAGGTGTGGAACAAGGGACAATGGCGGACGGTACCGTTACACGAGCCAGTCATGTGTCATCGCCAGATACTGACGGCAATTCCACGAATTTGACACAAAAGACAAGCGTCTGTTCACAAAGGGCGATGCCTGCTTGTCTGTTTCCAGTCGTGTCTCTATTGTTACGTGGTCTAGCCCATACAGCAGGCGATTTTTTGTAGTTAGAGCAAAATTTATATTTCGAATTAACCAAAAAAAGTTCGAATTACAGACGATGTTTTTGCATGGTTTTACATAGGATATTCAAGGGACCATGGTAAAAGTTCGAATTATCCACGAATTCGAATTATGCACGTTCGAATTAGCCAAGTTCTACTGTATATTGTTTCGAAATAAATATTTAGTAAGTTGTTCTTACGGTTGTTTAGAATTTTGGGGTGTTAGTCTCTTCATTTTATCTGTATATTGTTCATATATATTTTTTTTTTCATATTTTTTCTGTCCTAGTTATCATTGTTGCAGTTATTCTGTTTTCAATCATTTAATAGTATCGCTTCATCGATGATTGGTTGTATGTACCCTTCTTCTTTAGTGTATTGGGATCCAATATTTCGTAAGTATTATTTCCGTTATCTTTGCTTACAGTATATGGTCCAGTGTACAATAGTAACAACTTCTTAGCGATGCCTTCCATGGTGCTGGGCAATTCTCGGTTCTTCAACAGTATCTTGTCTCCCACTAAGTATCGCTCCGGTTTTGGTTGGAATTGCTGATATTTTCTTCTCGTTCTCTCGGTTCGTTCTAGTATATTTTCATAAAATCTTACACTGTTAAACTTATATTCATCCCCGCTAGGGAACTGGATTAATTCTGTTATCTCTCTGGGTGGTGGTCTCTGGAACATTGCTGTATACGGGGTCATTTCGATAAATTGATGGTGTGATAAGTTTATGAAATCCTCCGCAGCTGGTAGGTACTCGGCCCACTTTCTCTGTTGGTTAAAGCAATACGTGCATAGGATCCTCCCTACTTCCCTTAAGACTCGTTCTGCCGGGTTGCTGCTCGGGTGGTATACAGATGTTTTATACGTCTTGATTCCCTTCTCCCGTAGAGCGTCTTTCCACCTGTTTCCCTTGAACTGTGTTCCGTGGTCAGTAATGATGGATTTTGGAGCTCCTACCTCACTGATATAATTTTGACAAATGATGTTTAAGATCTTCTGTGTCGTCGCCCGGTTGATCGGGTATAGTTTCGTGAAGCTGGTGTAATGGTCGAATAGGATTATGAAATATTTATACTGGTGCCTCCCTCCGCTTCGCGGGAATGGGCCGCAAATATCGACAAATACTTTCTCCAATCTGTTTGATGATGTTATTGGCATCATTGTGCCTTCTTTCTTATGATTGTTAACTTTTACGAGCTGGCATATATGACAATGTTTAATCTGGTTTCGCACCTTTCTGTTGGCATCCCTGATGTATACGTGCTCCTGGAGTGCCTTGACTACCTTCAATGCCCCCATGTGGCCATACCTGACGTGGTAATCCATTATGATGTCCTTTTCTATAGTTTGTGGTATAACAATTTTCCATGTGTTAAGTTTGTACTGTGTCTTAATGAATAGTATTTGTTGGTGTTCGCAGTAGAATTGTGTTATGCGGTCGTCTTGTTCTCCAAGTCTGTCAAAAAGTTTGCTCAATCTGGGGTCCTGCTTTTGCCGTTGCTCGAGTTCTGTTATGATGTTAGCCAGATCAGATCTATTACTGATGACATGATATAGTTTGATTATGGTTTCTTTTTCCCCCTCAAACGTCTGGTCCCTGATATTGATTCGTGATAATGTATCTGCAATGACGTTCCCTTTTCCGGGGATGTATTCCCAATTTAGGTTGTACTCTTGTAGTGTCAGGCTCCACCTGGTCAACCTTCCATGATTCAACTTACAACTTTTTAAAAATGAAATTGACTTGTGATCAGTTCTGACGGTAGTCTTGTATCCTAAAATGTATGTCCTGAACTTGTTACAGGAAAATACAACACTCAAGAGCTCTTTCTCTGTTACATTATAGTTTTTCTCACAACTATTCAGGACTCGACTAGCGAAACTGATCACTTGATGATTTCCTTCATCATCCTCCTGATAAAGAACAGATCCCAAACTGACATCACTGGCGTCACAGTTCATAAAAAATTGTTTATTGAAATTGGGGTGGTGCAACATCACTAACTCCAAAAATTTAGTTTTAATTAGTTCAAGTGTGGCATCTTGCTCTTCTCCCCACGTCCACTTGTCCTTGGATGATAATTGGCGTACAAATCTTGATGTTAGTTCCGAATAATGTTCTTGAAATTTACGGTAATAATTACATATGCCGAGGAACGATTGTAGCTGCTTTCTGTTCCTTGGTTTTGGGAATTTTTGAATTGACTCGATTTTTTCTTGGGATGGTGTGATTCCCTGCTCCGACAAGTTAAACCCTAAAAATTGCACTTCACTCGCTATCAACTTTGATTTCTCCAGCTTCAATATAATATGGTTCTCTGACAGCCTTTCTAACACTTGTTCTACTCGTTGGCAATGGTCATCCCAATTGGTCGAAGTTATCAAAATATCGTCCACATAGACTGTTGTATACTGGAGTGTTTCCTGTCCGAGGATTTGGTCCATGATTTTTACAAACACGGCTACTGAATTAACCAGTCCAAATGGCAACCGTTTAAACTGGTAATTACAGCCTTCGAAAATGAATGCCATGTACTTGCGGCTCTCTGGATGGAGTTCGACTTGCCAATATCCACAGACGGTGTCCCACGTGCTGATGTACTTGTCCCATGAAACTTTTTAAGTATTTCCTCGATTTCCCCCGGGGATGTTCGGTCATTCACTATCACTTTATTGATTTCCTCGTCTATTAATCTATCAATTTCTGCCCTCACAGCTTCCTTCAGTGAGTAAGCGACCGGATATGATTTTTTGTTGAAGTTTACGGGTTCTCAAAATTCTATTTTGCACTGGTAACCTCTTACCTTGCCTGGTGTATCTAATAAATACATGGCGATATCTATTGTACACTGCAATTAACTGTTCCCTTTGTACGTCAGTTATTCCACATTTAAAATTACGGATTTCGTTAATTTTGTCATGCCATAATTGTTCATCGTCCAACTCGTAAAAGATTTTATTACTTTGTGACTGTTCTCGTTGATCTAAACTTCTCTGTATATGATATGTTACTCGGGTTGGGGTCATGCTGTCGCTGTTAACTAAGTCAGCCGTCCATTCTGTTTGATTGATTTTTAAAAATAATTTTGACCTGTTCATGTCAATGATAGCTGAGTATTGTTTCAGCATGTCACAACCGATTAACATGTTAAATGGTAAGCCACTGGCTACTAGAAAAGTCATTGGGATGGTTTTATTGTTACTTGTTAATTCTAACCTTGCTTGCTTCCGGACCGTTCTATTTTGGCGTCCCGTCGCTCCTATCAGTACAATGTTGCTTATTGGTAACGTAAGTATGTGCTTCTTCCCTTCTTCAAGTATCTTGTTCAGTTCTATCACGTCGATTAGCGACACGTTAGCCCCAGTGTCGACCATAATTTTGGTTTGTACACTGTTGATCTCTGCCGTTATGTAAATTATTTCGTTGTTTTTTTTTCTTGGATTTCCGTCTTCTTCTTCCAACAATTCGTCCCTTAAATTTTTTAAGTAGTTACTACAAATTATTGTGATACAATTATTATTTTTACCGTGATTTCTTATGTTGTTAAACCCGATAGAGTGGTTCAGTGAGGGTCCTGCTGGTGTTTTCACTGCCGTGTGGGGTTTAAAAGCGGCTCGGATTCTTCGTCTCCTCTGCCGGTTTGGTTCGTTTGATTTATTTCATTTCCCGTTGACCTGGGTTCCGGCCGTTGACGGTCCTCTTCGTAATTAACCCGGCGGTAGTCCTCCTGACTCCGACTCCTGCCTCCATTAGTCCTAGTATCTCTTCTATCGTTATTGTTATCCTGGTTCCAATCGGTGTCCCTATTAAAACTCCGACGTCCTTGGTAGTATGTCCTCCCGTTATAGTTATTGTACGCCCCCACATAATTAACTCTCCTGTAGTTTTGGTTTTGGTTGTTCGGGTTGCGGTTATTGTTATCATAATTCCTGTTGTTTGTGTTCTGATTCTGGTAACTTGGGTTGTATGACCGGTTATATTGGTTGTTTGGAATATTCTGTCTATTCCCGTAATTGTTTCCGTTGTTCCTTTGGCTGTTGTTGTTATTTTGCCGTTGGTATGTCTCATTACCATAATTACCTGGCCTGCCATTATAGTTCGGCCGGTTATGCGTCTCATGACTGTTATGGTTATTGTTTCTGTTGTTGTAGTCTGGGATATCCCTGCTCCCGTACCGGTCGTTTCTCTGCCGACTCCTTCTATAATGCACCTCACGCTCATGCTCTTCCAATAGCGTTTACATGGCCTGTATCGTTTTTATCTGTCCGCCCGATCATGCTATTGATATCCCGTTATCATAGTGGTATGCTAACCTGGTGACGAGAATTTCCTCCGGGATTTTTGGTTCAAGGTGTCTCGCCAAGCATACTTTTCCCAGGAAGTAGGCGGTGAGTGTTGTTCCCCTGCTGGCGTCATACCTTCCATAGCTGATGCTCTCCCTTACTACGTTCTGGGTGGCGTCTGACCAGTACCTGGCTTTAAAAGCTATTTTAAATTCTTCGTAGCTTCGGATGTCGTGCCTGGTGGCTGTCCACCAGTTATCATAGGTTTCCTTGAAATGTTCGTCCAAGTAACGACGAATTACTGGCCACCTGTTTTTACCAATTCTCATTAGTTGTTCGCCGACCCGTTCCAAGAATTCCATTGGATTTCTCTTGTATGACTTAAAGTTGATGGTCTCCCGGTCGTCTATATGTTGTGTATATGGAACAGTGATCGTTCGGTTGTCAACTGACCGTTGTAGGTTCTCGATCCTCTCCTGGTTACGTTGTCCTTGCTCCTGTACTTCGTTCACAACCGTATCTAAGTTTCGATGCTGGTTTCCGCAATCTGCTCGTAGTGATTCCACTTGAATCCGGTTTTCTTCTTCTATATGGCCTATCTTGACCTCTAGTTCAGCCCTATTTCGTGTAACAGCTTCATCGGTCACTCTCAGTTTTCTATTTGTTTCAGTTATCTCCTGTTTTCTTTCGCCGTCGTTCTTACCTACCTTCTGGCTGTTGCCTCACTGGCGTCCTCGATTTTCTTATTGAGAGCTTGCCTTAATACTTCATTCTGTTTATCAACAGTTTCCCTTAATTCCTTGTTAGAATGCTCAATTCTCTCATTGATTTGTATAAGATTATCCTCATTGATTTTCTCAAGATCTTCTTTCATTCGTTTATTGTTTTCCTCAAGTTTTTCGTTCATTAGTTTGTTATCGTCCTGAATCTGTCTCAAACTCTCGTCATTCCTGTCAAACTTTTCATTCATTTGTTTGATTAAATTCTCGCTCAAAATTTCGTTTTGTTTCTTTGAGTTTTCATTAATACTGTCTACTTTATTTTCCAGCTTTTCATTGATTTGTCTAAAATCGGCCTTCAATTGTTCATTATTTTCATTTATGGTTTGCCTTAAAAGTTCACTAGTACTTTCCTTAATACTGTCTATTTTTTCAGAGTTTTCTTCAAATTTTTTTTTTAATTCTTCCTTCTGTTTCCTGGAATCTTCTTTGATTTGTCTTAAACTCTCATTAGTTTATTATCCTCCTTCATACTGCTCATTAATTCCTTATTATCCTTCTTCATGCTACTCATTAATTCCATTAATTTTTCCCAATTTAGTCCTCCTCTAGCTTCCTCTTTATCACCCGCCTGTTGTTCCATTTCGGTGTCTGTAACTACCTCTGTTTCTTCTTCCCATCTATCCTCTTCCGTTTCCTGCTCCTTCTCCATCCTTTTAGTAACACCTCTCGTATGCATTCCTGTGCCTCTAATGGTTGCCTGCTCAAGTTAAGTAATAATTAATACGATTTTTTACTTAACTAAAGCCCCATGTTGGGTGCCAATTTGTTATAAAACCAAATTATAATGTGAGTGTACTGGGGTTTAATCTATCTGTTATTTATAAATATTATTTATGTTATTAATTATGTAGTCTTACAGGTGACCTCCTGTAATTCAAATTTAATAGGCAAATATATTGGTGATTATGTTATTTTAACTTTTAATTGTACTATAATACAGGTTTAACTAAGTATTCAATAGTTACGCAATATTAACGATATACGTCATGTATTGACTGAATGTATTAAGGATTCTTGTCAACCCTAGTCCCTCTGTATTAGATAATTCAATTCAAATTTGGTACAGAAAACACGCTAGTTCGGCAATCTCCTGTTCCACCAGCTGTTGACAATTAGCGCCGTTATTTGTAATAGGCTTGCGTCTAGGTTAACCGTTCATCGGATTTTATTCACCCTTTTCCCGTAACTTACTCCACCCACAACATATAATACCTATTCTGCAATAACATAAAACATTATCTTATACCAGAAAGATTCTTTATTAATTTTGTACGTTATTTCACATTAACAGTTCTCTTCAAAATAATAATATCATTATATCGATTGTACGAGGGGGTACCCAAAAATAATCGGAATTTTTTTTTTAAAGCTATGTATTTAATTTTTTTTACAAAACAACCTTATCACCTTCAAAGTACTCTCCATTACAGTTAATACATTTGTCCAATCTGCGATCCCATTCCTGGAAACATTTTTCAAACTCGTCTGTTGTGATGGCCGACAGCCCCTGCCTCGTTTTTTTCTTTACCGCTTCCACGTCGTCAAAACGTTGTCCTTTCATGTCCCTCTTCGTTCGCGGAAACAAGAAGAAATCGCACGGAGCGAGGTCAGGTGAGTAAGGTGCGTGGGGCAAGGAAGTCATGTTGTTTTTTGCTGAAAACTGGCGCACTGAAATGGCTGCATGAGCAGGTGCATTGTCATGGTGGAAAACCAGTCCGTCGTCTGCCACAAATCGGGCTTTTTTGTCGCACATTGTTACGCAATCTTTTTAAAGCCTCCAAATAGAAAGCCTGATTAACAGTCTGACCTGGTGGGATGAATTCAGAATGCACTACCCCTCTCACATCGATAAAACAAATGAGCATCGTCTTGATGTTTGATTTCACGTGACGAGCTTTTTTTGGGCGAGGTGACAATGAATTTTTCCACTGGCTTGACTGTTGTTTAGTTTCGGAGTCATAACCATGCACCATGACTCATCTCCAGTAATGACCTTGGAGAAAAAATCTGGGTCGGTTCGGAGCTGGTCTTTCAATGCACGGCATGTTTCAACTCGATTCTCTTTTTGCTGTTCAGTCAGGACCCAAGGCACAAATTTTGCAGTGACCCTTCTCATCCCCAAATCTTCTGACAAAATTCGCTGAACCGAGCTCCAAGTTATTCCAGATAACTTACTAATCTCTTCAATGGTCTGTCGTCGGTCTTCAAGCACGATTACATGAACTTTTTTAACATTTTCATCAATTCTGGAAGTTGACGAACGTCCAGAACGAGGTTTGTCATCAATTGACATTTTACCTACTTTGAAACGAGAAAACGATTGGTACACTTGAGTTTTTCCCATAGCACTATCCTTGTAAGCTGTTTTCAACATCACAACAGTTTCTGCGGCGTTTTTCCCAAGCAGGAAACAAAATTTCACAGCAGCGCGCTGTTCACTTAAATCCGCCATGACAAAAAACGAGTAGCAAGCGAAACTGCTTTTACAAAACGAATTACTGTGACCGGACATAACCTTCTCAGGCGACAACAATGACGGCACTGAACTCGGAACAAGTTGCGCTACACTCGCCTAGCGGGAGAAATGCGTACTACGTAAGCTCCGCCAGTCGCAGCGCTATTCCGGTTATTTTCGGGTACCCCCTCGTACAATGGTATATCGGTCGTCAATTGACCAAGTTCCTTCTGACTTATACAAATTAAATATAACAATAAATATTTCTTATCCCAGGGTTCGTAAGATTCTTTTAACCATTAGTAAGGCCCGGTAATGTAAAATTAAGGTTACTCAAGTATTACAGAAGGTTATTAACTCTAAACATATTGAAATTAAAAATAAGTTGTTTTTACCGGATTGGCGGAACTCAAACTGGCATTGGACGTCTGTAAACAGTTGAAGATGATCTACTTAGATTACGTTCATCCAGGAAAAAGTGTTCTGGTCCTTAATAAAATTGATGGTGTAGTATACAAGGAAGCTCCCAGGAACTCTTCTGACTGCCGTTCTTCTCTTACGATCTTGATAGTTGTCAGTCACGGTGGAATGGAAATCGTATTCTAGCTTCTTCTTGACGGTGAAGGTTAATTCTGCAGGAACGAGGTCTTCGTATATCTTCTCAATAATTCCGTTAGTTTCGGCTTTTGCTTCCCTCAATTAGTCTTCTGATTACCTGGGAAATCGGTTTAATACCGAATCCAGCGGAATTATCCTGGTGAATGAAGTGAGGAATTTTCGACTCTTTTAGAGGTATTCGGTTACAATTTGGAAGTCTAATTGGTTTTATTATTCATCAGTAGTATTATAGAATTAGGTTTCAAATAGGATTTATTAATTTAGATTCATATTTTTTCAAATTTTATCATTCTTTTTTTTTTTAAATGTGTCTCCTCATCTCAACTCAATAGCATATAACAATCGAAACGAATGAAACGAAAATCAACAACATTGTACCTTTTAGTTGCCTTAACAACCATTATTTTCTGTCATTGGATAAAATTTGATATCCTAGAGCCAGAATTATAAATTATTACTACTCTTCTTTAATAACATACTCCATGCTTGGAATGATACTGAATTACTTAAAACTTTCACCCAACCTACCTTATTATACCACATATAATTTACTACAGTTTCATTGGACTGGACCCATTAAAAAGGTATTAATTTCCTTTTACAAGTATTAAATTTAGGCCTATAGGTTTTCTTACAACTGTTATAATATTGTTTGGTTTTTTAACTTAATTTTCTTTACCTGACCTACTGTACAATTAGTTACTGGTTCATGGTTATTTACATTAATTTTAATTTCCTGGTTTTACTTTATTACATTAATTAATTCGTCCTGAACCCTTCATTAGTTTACAACATAATTATCAGAACTACTTGTCAACTTTTAAACACTTATTGCCATCCTGGCCAAGTTTATAAACATTAATTCAAACAACTTCATTATCCAATTTTAGTCACTACATATAACATAGTATAATGCCTAACACAGGTAATTATACTCAATTGTCTAAAGACAATTTTAACATAAATAAAAACATTACCACTGATTAAGTATTCCTATAAAACAACAGTTCACTCTTACTATACTCAAAACATAAAATAAATATTCTGTGAACACTAACATGCTACAGTATAAAAAACAAGTACAATTTATTATATTAACCATTAATTGGTATAGTATGTTATACTCAACGTTATTTATTACATCTTTTAACTTGAGGTACATCTCAGATGTACTAATTACTGAGCAACCTTAATATCGGGGTATGGTCCTTGACCATAGTTAATTCATTTTTTTATGTAACGTTGGGGACCTCAATTCTGTTACGTTACAACGTCTATCAAGGATCTTATCTTCCTCTAATTCTAGTTCGAAGATTAAGGCATCTTTAACTGCATCATTGAATGAATTCATTTTTCGATTCAGTAAAATATTTCTGAACAGTTCTAACACGCCTTTCATAAAACTGTTGTGCATGCGCCTTTCAGTACTTAATTCGGCCATTTTACTGTCTATGCCAGTTTTACATAATGCTATTATTAATTTATGTCCTATTTTCTCTATTCTATCCGTGAAGTGCTGAATGTTTTCATATGGGTTTTGTCTAAGGCTAGTTAACTGATCTTCTAAAAATGACTCGCTCTGTTGTTTGTTGGTTCTGTTACATAAAAATTCTTTTAATTCATTCCACGTTTCTATATGTGAGTGGCGTACAGGGGCTCCTATTTCGCCCCTAAGTCTGATTTTAGCGATCTGCAAATAATTATTATGTTCTTCCAGTTTTACATTTTGTAAAACAAAACTAACGCCATCGATATATGCTTGCAAGTCTACATTCTTTTCATCACCGTATACAGGTATCAACTGTAGAGCAGTATCTAGCTTCATGAGAGACATTGTTTTAACTTGTACTTAGTACTTTATGTTAATCTATTTCATCGAGTGTTCCACACTAGCTATATAATGGTTACTTACGTATTTTCTCCTTACTTCTTTCTTGGGTCTTCTGTCTGGAGTTTTCGAGGTCTCTTTTGGCGAACTTCACGCAACACAAGTACACTATCTTCTTTTAGGGTATCTTTCAGGCGTACCCCACACCTGACACCACGTTTGTTACCAAACTGTACGAAGGTAATTACAGTTTACTATTTGCTTTAGTGGCTAAGCAAATTTAATAGGAGTACGTTGCCCGATTAAGAATTAATAAATTCAAAAGATACCAAAATAACGATTTATTCTAACATCAGACACTTACTTGATATAATGCAATGCTACTAGTTATTCTATTTCACAATAAGTACAATTAATTTCCTTTTACATTAACAATGCTGAGATTCTATTCTTTGTTACTTTATAATACTGACTCTTCATTAACACTTTAACAACTTCTTTCCATACAATTAAAAAATTAATTCTTGTAACGGGCCTATTTTTGGGGTAATAAAGCAGTTTGTATTTTTTCATAAAGTAAATAACATTTTTTCGAATAATAGGGACAAACGTAAACAAAGGTAAATTCAGTGGTAGCAAAAATAGCGACGGTGGCAGCACTGCTGGTGACATTATACGTGACCATTATTCAGTAATATTTTATAAAACGAGTGAAACAACCGACAAAACTGTGCCAAGGGCAGCTTCAAGGACATACAAACAGCATAAACAAATTATGTAACGAACATCAGACCATCTTACGTCAGAGACGATCCCCGTTGTGGAATGCAGTTATATAACAAAAACAGTCTTTGTAGGGATACAAACATAAAAACAATAAGAATTGGTCATATAACCAAGGCCGCTTCACAAAATAGTGCCGGTGGCCTATTCCCAGTCAGACAATAACATCTGAACACATCGGACGCAAACAACTGTCGCGTTCGCCGGTTTTAGGCGAAGTTTTGTGTGTTTGCCGGCTGTGCGTGATTTTCGCGCCCGCAACATATAAAAAATGTGAAGTAAAATTAGAAATGTAAAAGTAACTAACAGTTTGTCTCTTCATTACAAGAACAGTTTTTTTTTTCGGAAATTACTCATTAAAACTGAACAATGTGCGCGTAAAAGTGTGACGCCTTCAACTCAACTGAACAGCTAAGTAGCAATGTATCCATAAAATTTTAACAAGGGTTTTTCAAAATTACTTGCATAATGGGGAAATAAATTTTTAATAAAGTATAAAATATAAAATGAGAGCTCTCAGATCATAAAATAATTGTGTGTGTATGAGTGAGTGAAATTATGTAAATTAAGAAGGCTGGTTTGTGTGTATACAAAGTTATTTCTATTTAATATCTTGATTTTTTTTGGTAATTAAAAGGTTTATACTATGTTTCAATTTTATTTTATGTGAGTTTTTAGATAATGTGAGTTATTGTATAATAGATGAGGGAGGTAAAGACGTAGTGTGTCAATGATCTTTTAAAAGTTAAATGATGTGAATATCCAATTGTTAATAAAACTTAATTATGGGAAACAATATAAAGTTTTCTTTGAACAACCAATTCTGATCTCCTGTTCGCCGAAAAGAACCCCAAAATGATAGGTACAATTTTTTTGTGTTCTGTTTCTTGTAAATCATAAAAACAAGATGGCGCCCGAAGAAACTCTAGACAGTAAACAGTAACCTTAGAATAAATTCAAGTAATTATCAATAGAACGATATATCACATTCTCTAATTTACATCTAGTCAACTATTCAACAAGCCTGTCACTGACAATCTGTCGAACTGTGACTCTCTGTCGTACTGCAACCCTCTGGGATTGATAAGCATTTGGACATTTTGTTCCATTTATATACTGTTTAGTTGTTTACTAAATGAAACCTATTTACAAGTTTTAAGAGTGATGAGTTTAGCCAAAACTCACTTTCACTAGCGAAAGGGAGCCTCAAAGTGTTTTCTTTTAAATAACAACTTTGAACATAACAACTATTTCGATACAAAAACAACATAGCAGCGATACAAAAACAAAACTAAATGATAATATTCAATTAATTTAAAATATACCTTATCTGATCCGTCAGCGATCTTGTAGTTTAATATTCCACTACATGTTTTGGGAATTAAATTCCCATCATCAGGTAAAACTTCTTCTTCCTAATATATGGGAGTCGTTGGTGAAATTATTAAAAACACATATACACACGAACGAATAAAACAAACACAACTGTTAAAAATGACATAATTAAAACACCATACACACACAGATAACGAAGACAGTGCACACTGCCTGACAGTCACATATCATCTGGGCTGATTGCAAAGTTCACCGTTTATCTTTAATACGGTATCATACAACGTGTTCGATCTAAATGAAAGCTGGTCGTTGAGCAGACTTTCTTTATGTATTTTGGATGCTTTATAAATTTCGAATTCTTCCAACGCATCCATCAAACAACCTCTGTTAGTGACATGCACACCATATTCTCCGCAAACCCAGTGTAGTTGTGATTTTCATTAATTAAATGTAATGCAAAGTTAGACTTGGCTGATGTGATGTCCTTTTTTGGTAAATGTTCTTTATATCTGTCAATTAATCTCCTCCCCGTTTGGCCGATGTAAAACTTGTCACAATCATCACATTCCAATTTATATATGCCTGAGCAATTTTCTATTACTTCAGGAGAACTTAACCTAAATATATTTTTTAAATTATTGACATTTAGATCGAATACGTTGTATGATACCGTATTAAAGATAAATGGTGAACTTTGCAATCAGCCCAGATGATATGTAACTGACAGGCAGTGCGCACTGTCTTCGTTAGCTGTGTGTGTATGGTGTTTTAATTATGTCATTTTTAACAGTTGTGTTTGTTTTATTCGCTCGTGTGTGTATATGTTTTTAATAATTTCACCAACAACTCCTATATATTAGGAAGAAGTTTTACCTGATGGTGGGAATTTAATTTCCGAAACATTTAGTGGAATATTAAATTACAAGATCGCTGACGGATAAGATAAGGTATATTTTAAATTAATTGAATCTTATAAGCGATCTGGAGACCATTTATATGATGAATAAATGATAATACTTAAAATATACAACTCGAACCAGAATCCAAACGTCAGAGTATGCAGTGGAAGCATGCACAATATTCAAAGGCAAAAAAATGTCGGTCCCAACCTTTGGTAGGAAAAGTAATGGTGACCGTATTTTTTTATTATCAGGGTGAGCTGCTCTTAGATTTTAAAGAGCCTGGTGTCAACATCAATGCTGAGTGATATGCAGACAGTTTAAAATGCTTACAGGTCAGCATCAAGAATAAACGTCCTGGGAAGCTCACAAACGGTGTCAGTCTTCTGCATGATAATGCTCGATCCCAAATAGCCCAGACAATTCAAGATCTGCTTGGCCGTATGAAGTGGAAAGTCTTACAATGATTACCATGTTGTTGGCCCATTAAGAAATCACTAAAATGACGGGGGTTCAAATTAGACGCTAAGGTAGAGTTTGCTGTTAGCGAATGATTCCGCAAACAGCCACAAGAATTTTACCAGCAGGGAATCTACAGATTAGTGCAATAGTGGGACTCATGCCTTAATGTTAATGGAGACTTCTTTTAAAATCGTTAAATAAAAAATGCTTTACAGCCTCTAAACGTGTTTCTATTAAACAATCCTCGTATGATGTACCCTTCTCAGAGGTAAAGCTAAAGCCTTGGTTTTTAAGAAATGTCAGTTTCTTAATCACTGACAGACTCCATTTACAGAAGTCCAGTAACATAGTCTGTCAGCACAATTTCCATATGCATGTTTTTTATAAGAACCAAATTTCTTAAGACATTCTGTCATCGTTTATTGCATATTGTTCAGCTGGCTAGTAGAGCTGACTTGTGGTACTACTCATTAGTTAAATGGATTCACTAAAAGTTTGTATATTTCCCAACGAAGAGCACTGTGATTTACTTGGTATACTAATGCACTGAACACTGTTATTTTATAATGGAGTGGACACTTAGTTTGTGTAGGTTTTCTAATCTAATACGATATTGACTTTATTTAATTACAATGAATTATATTTACTCTTTGTATCTTCTTATGAAGAAATTTCATTTTATTGTATAATAATCTCGTCATTTATAAGTCTCTTCTAGTTTTAGTTTTGATACCAATCAACTGAAATTTAACCTGATAATACACGTCCTATTTTCCAGGTCGTGTTGTGAACATATCGAGCATTCATGGCAGAATAGCTTCTCCTGTAAAGTCACCATTCTGTATATGTAAATTTGGTTTGGAAGCTTTTAGCGAGTGCCTTCGCCTAGAAATGCAACACTGGGGAGTAGACATTGTAGTAATTGAACCTGGAACTGCAACAACAGGTACAAAAACATTCTATAAATCAGGAAAATAAGCTCACTGCAACTGTAAGTTACTAAAATAAAATAATATATTAAGGATAAATTGTATTTATGATTAAATTTACATTCACACCATGATATTTAAAATTGTTTATCAACAGTTTAGTATTAAAGTTCATCACAACATTTTATCTCTTAGCTGAATTAAACTCTTCACTAAAATAACGTACAAAATTTATTCTGAGATAATAAATGACAGGTTATCAAGAATTGCTGAGAGTCTGATATTAGAAAAACAACATGGGTTTCAGAGGGGAAGGTCCACAATTGATAATATCTTTATGATAAAACAAATAGTAGAAAATAGAATTGGTTTTAATGCAGACATGTCTTGCATTTGTGGATCGAAAAGCATTTGACAGGTTGGATAGAGCAACATTATGGAGGATAATGCAGGGAAGAGGATACCCTATTCATTTAATAAAGGTAATTAAAAGTTTACATAAGGGAACACAGATACAGGTAAAAACTAACAGATTATCAGACCCCATTGGAATAACCCAAGGCATTCGGCAGGGTTGCCAGTTTTCTCCTATTTTATTTAATATCTATATAGATGATGCCGTAAGGAAATAGAAATCGGATGCCCCTAAAGGATTATACTTGGGAAAAGGATTTTATTTAAATATTTTAACGTATGCAGATGGTTTTGTGATCATCCAAGAGAATGAAAATGACCTCAAAAGGTTGTTTTATCTTACTAACATTCAAACAGATTACAGTCAAACCATTTCCTTATCTAAAACAAGAGTTATGGCTTTTTCTGGGGCAAATCATATTAGAACAAAGATTATCATACAGGACTCGCCAATAAAAAATGTACCAGATTTCAAGTATCTAGGGTGTAGCATCACATACCAAGATGATAAGGAGGTTGAACGCAAAATTAGTCTTTTCCAGTCGTTTTGTGGATGTATCATTAAACACTTAGAGAAGAAAACAAGGAAAGAGACACAATTGAAATATCATGTAATGGCCATACCTCAACTACTGTATGGTAGTGAGAATTGGATTAAAAAGGCCAAAGATATATCTAGAATACAAGGAGCGGAATGAGGTTCTTGAGGGTTGTACTAGGAGTGATCTTATCAGAAACGATGATATTAGAGTGGAGCTACGCATAGCTGAAAGCTTAAATGAGAAAATCTGGTATAAAACGGAGTGGCGGTTACACGTAGAGAGAATGAATCCAACTAGATTTGCAAGAAGAGCCATTGACTATCATCCAAGAAGGAAGAGAAGTGTGGGAAGACCCTGTAAACGATGGTTGGATGACTTCCATTGAGACTGGAACAGGCTACTAGCCTAAGCCGTAAACGATGACGATGACAACTAAAATAGCTTTGTTTCATTTACACTGTCAAATTTTATTCTTTAGTTTTTATAGCTGTTAAATATATTTTCCCTGAGTTCTGTGAAAAATGCTTGTGAAATTTATAAATAACAATTTTAACATTTATTCCTACTATTTTCATTCTTCAAGTAATTAGTTTGAGTTGTTTTTTCTTACACTAGTTACACAAAGACATGTCTTATAACTTTCATTTCACCAGTAGCGTGGCATCCATGTAACCACTGTTGCCGGCAGCAACAATCCTGGAAAAGAAATAAAATAATATTAATTATATCACAGAATAAATAGTTTAGTTATTGAATAATTTGAAAACTGAACAATATTAGTAGGGAAACTTGACATTGCTTTCAAACTGCTGGGCACTTGCACCATCTTGTGTTGCCAGCTCACACATAGGCAGTGCTTTACTGCATGTGCTCATTGACCTCGTAGTAGTTGTCACTGTACAAACGGGAGGGGGACACATTCGTCAACTCAATGTGTTGCAGCTGTATAAACCGGAAAAATGCTCAGTTAGCACCTATGTTCTTTTCGGAACCAATGTGCAGCAGTTACTACCTCCTATTTGTGTTTTATTCATTAAGTTATGTTTTTCTCTGTTTGTCTATATTATTATTAATTCGATTATTTGTGTCCTCATTTATTCTGTGTAAGTATAATGGAATAAGATCCCATTGAACCAGGACCCTCTTCTTCTGCCAGTGAAAGATAGAAAATACTCTAAAAAGATATTTTAGCTATAAAAAGAATATTTTGGCTTTAAAAAGAACACTTGGTACCAGGAAAAATTTGTATTACTTTTTAGGCTGTTTTAGGCCTATCACAACCGGCAACAGCTGTTATGTACCCATGCCATGCCACTGCATTGCTCTATAATATAGGAAGTCCTTACTTAACATGAGGAATAGGTTCTTAAAACTCAGAATATCAATTAAAATGACATAAAGTGAGATAGTTTTTCATATAAAATTTAGGTTCTAAAACACATGAAATACACAATTTTTGGATGAGAAATATTTAATTATTTAATGTACTTGATTAAATTACCACAATTTTCATGGAATCAGAAGGGTCACACTTGAAGAAAAGAAAAAAAAATCACTTTCCACCACCACCACACTTGGTTAATTTACTGTTTCACCTGCTACTTCAAATAAGGAATAGACAGCTTAATATTTTGTTGCATTAGTTCTCTTTGCTTCGTAGTGTTGAACTTTCAAGAAGAGTTCGCAGACCATGTATTCATCACCTAATTCTGGAGCCCTTCTTCAATAAACTGAAATGCACTTGCCAATTCCTTTATTGTTAAATATCACTCTGTCCATCTTCTTGCATCAGGATCGGTTTCTTCTTCATTGTCACGATTTTGTAAGAGCTCTAGTAAGCTATGAAATACTTTTTTGGCATCTCTTGTTTCCAGTTATTGGAAACCTGCCACTGAATACTTATTGAAGAGTTGGAACAACAGCCACACTATAGTAAACCACTATAGCCACATTATAATGGGCACTGATCTGTATAGACATATTATATAGTGTAATATTGAAATTATATATATAATGTTAATTGTGACAACAAAACGATGAAGACTCACAGCACTTGATAATTTTGATTCCACTGCCATATAACATAAAAAGGCTGGATAAAAAGGTCACATAAAAAGACTGGATTCATGAGCAAATTTACAACTTATCTAAGTCCAAGTGTATACCCTTTTCATTCAAAAACTACTGCAACAGCAATGCAGAAAACAAAAAGGAAGCAACGATAGAAGCTTCTGGAATTGTCTAGAATAAGTAAAACATTTTTCACCTTTTGGGACTCAGTTGAGTAAATTGTTGCAGAAAGCATGATATACATCACACACTGATACTGTTATGTAAACAAGGGATATTTTCACCAGTCTGAAAAAGATGAGGCATATAGAATTGAGTAATTAATCATAGAGATTAAAGGAATCATATTCAATGAAATGAGATGCTTCCACTTTAACTTTACAACTACACAATTATAAGAGAACTAAATGATGTTGAAGCATCAAATAGTGCAGTAGTATAAGTTACGTACGCTGTGAAAGGTACAGTATGCAAGTGGCTGGATATCAAGTGATTGATTCTTACTTTTCACTGCAAGTTAATGACTTGGTGATAATGTTCAGTTATGAAACTGTAAACAGTACATTCTTGATTGTTGTACCTGTAAGAAAGACTTCTTGGATTAACTGCATACATTCTTGTTTTGACTGCCTCTGATTTGGATTTCTTCCTAATCAAAGGTTGTTGTAACAACAATATTTTAAAATTTACGTGTTTTGTTTTTTACATATGGTCAAGGTTACTGGTTTGACGACAAACATATGCTGGAACAAGCTAAACTCATGTGGCAAGAAATGGATGATGGAGTACGTCAAGATTTTGGAGAAGATTACTTTGAATACAAAGTCCGTTCTATGCCAGAACACAATACTGCTCCTGTAAGTATAATTTTTTTTAAATTAAATATGATTTAGACAGTTTGGCAACCAATTTCTATTCTTGCCAACATATTTAACAAGAGGTTGAAATGTTCTGGGTGTGGTAAACTCGCAAGGATGGTAATTTTTTACACACTTTTGGCAACTGACGCAGTCCAAAATTTTGATTGTACTTAGTGAAAACTTAATATCTTGTTGTTAATTCATTATATTTTTTGTTAAGACTCTAGAAATAAAACTTTGAATTCACAATATTTTATAGATCAGTATTTTTTAATTTTAATCCGAACATGCTAATTTTACACTTCAAAAAATTGTATTTTCACTATAATTATCCAGCATTTTGTCGCTAAACTACTAGTTTATCTTCTGAATGTTTGTGTTATGTTGTCTGTATTTAAAATAATTTATGGGCATTGGGTTTTTGAGCAAAAACGTGCCCATAAATTTTATGGGCATCGGGTTGAAAGAAATAATAAAAAATTTGGTATCCTGTCCGCAGAATAAAATTTTACTTAAAGTATTCTTTGCGAATCATACACACACAACAATTTTCTTTAAAAAATGTGTGCGTGATATCATGCCATAATTTCTTGTCAATTACAGTTTCAATATTAAATACTGTAACTGCTAGGTGGTAAAGAACTGACTCTCCGAAGATTAATTTTGTTGTTTCAGTTTTATGGTGACAAAGTTTATTCTGATTTAACGTCATTCAATCTTTATTTTCAGGATGTTGACTTGACTCCAATGTTACGCTCACTTGTGGACGCAGTTAGCCGTACATTCCCTCTGACTCGGTACACTCCTATAACTCGACAAGAGAAAATTCAAGCATTTGTTGCTCATCACCTTCCAAGATCAGTGTACGACATGATTTACATTTAAATAGGTATGGAATACACTCCCTGTAAACTATTTACTTATATATTTCACCTACACAAAAAATTAACATACAATGGAACCTCTGTTAACCAGAACAAAGGGGGGAAGCCGGTTTTGGATAACCAAAATGTTGGATAATAATTAAGATGTCATTTTTTTAAAGTATGAGGTAAAATAACTGATGACAGTATACGATATTATTAGAAGATTTTAATAAAAAATCAAACTATTTATATAAAGTAATTTTTAACACTAGTTTTATGATTTTTTTTAAATCATCTATTTTCCTTTGCTTCTTATTTTCACATCGCTTTCATGTAGCAATATCTCGCCATCGCTTCATTAGTAAAACACAGAGGGCTTTGACTCTTCAGATTGTTCAACGAACTGTAACGCTACCTGAAAATATGAATAAAATTCAATGAGAAAAACGCGTATTTCATAAAGCCTAATTTTATGCCCCAACCCAAAATAAAAACTCGTACCTCAAATTCATTGAAGATCTCGTCAGTGGTGTCATGGCTGCTGCTCTCTGCTATGGCATCGTCTTCGTCGTCCATTTTTTGTGTGCACCATAAAAAACACAACCTCATTTACTTTCTCGTTTTGACATGTCTTCATTGTTTTCTTGTTTGGCATCTTCGAAGCATGCTCTTCAAAATTATTTTTCATCTTGACCCAATCAGAAACAGAAACACTAATACCAAAATCGGCTGCCACAGTTCGCAAAATCTCGCCACTTTTAATTCGTATAATTGGCTCCAATTTTTCTTCAATCGTTACGACCAATTTCAGGTTTTTTAACATGATGCACAATTTATAAAACTCAGTTCATACAAGATATCACACAAGCCACAACACATATCAACAGTGCACAGACGATGTCAGCTACCGAAACTGCCAAAACAACCTGACTTGACAGTTTGGAAGACACAATAAGCAGCAAGCGGTCAAGATCACAGACTGCAAGCGCCCGTTACCCACCCACGTTGTCTAAAAGGGATCCACAAGATGGGACCTGACAAGTGATGTTCTATGCTTGCTTTCTATTTCAAACTAAGAAAACCTGTTTGTTTTGAACAGAGCTATCATGACAAATCACACTTTACAAACAATGTTTATTACATCAATTTTTGTGTTTTATTCGGTAAACAAATTTTCACTGTAAAAATCAGGAATATATAATGTTTTTTGTCTGTCGTTTCGGTTAAACGGTATTTCTATTAAAAATATTTCAGTTAATGGAGGTTCTACTGTACTTTCATACATAAGGTTCAACAAAAATTCTTTTAACATTTAGTATATTCCAGCAGAACAGAATGTATCCCGAAGTCGATAATGAAACATCCAACACAAATTAGAATGTTTAACACTGTTATGTAAACTTAAAGCTAGCTTAATTAAATTAAATCTATTTTTTTTTTTGCAATTGTAACTCTTTGGGTGTGGGTACTATAATATTATAGTACCAAGACTAATACATGTAGTCTTTTAGCGAGTGTCGCCAAAATATTTTGACAAAAAGTTTCTCGTTTCAAACAGTTCCCATCACATATCAGCACTAATTTAACACAACAGAAATATTCAGACTTATGTAATATAAATTTCTTCTTAAAAACAGCCACTCTGTCAAGATACTTGAATGTAATTTAATCAAGGACACAATGTTTCAGCTCATCGTGTTTTAATTATATCATAGTACAAAATGACGTTGCAGTCTAACTCATGTCACGAACTACAATAATAATGCAACTATGTAAGTGTTTTCCTTGTGTATTATGGCTTGTTGTAAACGAGAACAAAAGTAAATATATGAGGGTGCAAAACAAAAGAGAGAGGCTATGGAGAGGACGTGGTTGAAATAAGCGATTACAGACTTGGAGAGTTTAAAATACTCGAACAGTAGTGAATACCCCAAGCATGAAAAACTCAAAAACTGCACAAATACAAGTTGGATGTAATGCATGCTATAGGTGCAACTGGAAAAATTCAGATAAGAAACAACAGATCCACAAAAATGAGGATATGAAAACGGTAATATACCCAACAGTAACATATGCAGAGAAGACAATATGCTTCACCAGAGGGTGATTAAGCAATGCTGGTGCAAAGAAAAATAAGAGAGATTTACAAGCCATGGAAAATAGTGGAAGATGTGTAGATAAGATTAACAAACCGAGAGGTAAACAAACTGGAGACTGAAAACATTTAATTAAAGAACAAAGAATACCGAGACGGTTCGCCACTATATGTAGACAAGAGGAAAAATCAGTACTCAAAATGAAAACAATAAGAAAGATCAAAGCAAGGCACAAGGATCAAATCACTGAAGACTAAAGGCTATGGGAGTGACAGATTGGGATAAGAGGGAGGAGTGGAAGGCACTAAGAGGCATGGACGCTTGTAAAGAAAAACAGAGAGAGGGGTTACTCGCCACCACCACACTTGCTGCTAGAATATCTTGAAAGAGGAGCTAAAATTTTAATGGGAATGTACAGCTATGATGATTGTGTATTGTTATCTAATTGTAATTAGTTTTTTCAGTTGCATGCGAGTCTTAATAAATTAATTACACAAACATCGAGGTCTTCCTAGTTTGCTATTATATATTTGCCTAGCTCATCATCTTGTAATTGTTTAAACGATAATAATATGAATAAGAAGGGCCCAATACTCACATACCTTACAATTCCGGGAAACCCCCCCAAAAATATCAAAATACAGGGCTGCCACGACAATTTGACAGGCGAAATGTGGGAACCACAACAGTCCCCATAAAAATAACTTAAAAATTTCAAATTTTTCCCTTAACAGAATATTCCCAGATTCATTTAGGCAAACTCGTTTGAGCACAGGTTCAGGCAAGGTACTGTTAGAAAAAACTTAACTTATATGCATTGTTAGACAAATAAGCCCATTTATTATCATTAATTATTGTTGGCTTCGTTAGCCCAAAATCATTGCATTTGCATCACATTGCAACATGTTTATTATTCAAATTTATCATATTAAATTCACCAAAGACTGAAATTTATTACAAATGAAATAAAAACTAAAATTTATGACAAAAGGAATAAAAACATTATGCCATACCTTTACAGTATATACAACAAAACAACAAGAACATTAACCTATAATAATGTAACCTATTTTAAAGGTTACCTTTCGAGGTGCAATTATCTTCAACATACTAAAATTTAACAAAACCTTACTCTATTAGGACTACACTAATATTAAAAAAAATCAAAGCAAATCAGTTCTTTTTTCTATGCTTCTCTTTCCTATCTCTTACCCCCTTTTCTGTTACATTCTCTCTCTCACACACACATATACACATTAATGTCCCAATGTCCTGAACATTGCTGATTTTGTTTCTTATGGCCAAAATTCCCCCACTCGATAGTTTAGTTGTGTTAATTATCTGTTTACACTTAAGATGGTGTCGTAACTGAGGTATTGTCCAGTGACTTCCTCCATCCGTTCATGCACCACACGTGGCCGTATTTTGCACTTGTGCTTACTTCGTTCCCCTTTATACTACACACTTTTTATGAAATAAATTGTGTCCAAAATTTTACATATCATTCACTGTTTTTTGTGTTGTATACAGTAGGCCTACAATCTGCCCACAAGCGCCGAGTTACTGTACCTTTTAGCATGTGCACTGTTCGGTGGTTGTAAGGCAACTGTTTATAATACTTTTGAAAACTTTTAATTATATTTTACCGAGGCACTACTGACCATATTGCACTGTACTGTTTACACCTTTTACTGAGGCACGGCCTTCTTGATATAGACATGGTCGCTGCGTCTGTTCTCGTTGATGTTTAACTTGCGACTGCCGACCGCATGACTTTGTGTTACTCACTCCACTCCCACGCTAAACTGATTTTTTTCTAGCTCTTCTGTGAGAAACTTAGCAGTGTGATCTCTTTCGTCTGATGCAAGACTCCTTAAATGTACGAAAATGTGTTTTGACCACTCGCGTCTGTTAAAAAATGATGCACTTTCCAGGCCATAGTCACGTACGAAAATTACATGTAGTTCAATGTTCTGTTTCACAGACATGAAAATCTGTCTTTTACTGTGGTCAATAAAATGTCCCATTACAAATCACTTTATTTCTATTAAAAAAGTGTTTGTACCACCAAAAATATATATTTTATTACTTGCTTTACAAATTAAATTTTTGCTATGCACATGAAATAAAATGACTGAAATGACTCTGACATTGTAATTAGCCAATTCTGCTACTTATAAGTTACAGTTAATAACTTATAAATTTGTTTTCAGGTACATTGAACTGACTATGGACCAACGAAGAAAACGATACACATCGATGTTAATTTTCATGTTGTGACGCCTTAATTGATTTGTCTCGTAACACTCAGATATCTTACAGTATTACCTCATAGAATTATATTTTTCTGCTTCATGTTTCATCAGTACTTGACATCTAATTCATTTATGTAATCTTCCTCGCATAATCAGTTAAGGGGGTAAAATTAAACAAAAAAAAAAAACACTTTAGTCATCATTTATTTTTGTATTCCAAAATTTGCATTACATACTAGGAGTAAAATATGTTTATAAATACATTTACAGTGCATAAAGCTCACACAATTTTTCACATTTCATATATATGAATGTAGAATAAACAGTAAAAATATATGTTTAAGCAGACTAATGTAAAATTTAAAAGGAATAAAAAATAATTTAAAAAATCAGCCACATAATCATAGGAAATAAAGGATATAAGCAGTTAAATAATAGTTATATCTAATTTTTGAGTTTAAAGTTTCAAATGCTCTGAGAAATCTTTTTTCTTAACTGTGCAACAATACAAAAACAAGAGATGTTCTCTTGTTACAAGTACACGAGGACTGTATTGGCATTTTTTTTTCACCAACAATTTTATTTCATCAGATATTGGAATAATTTCGGACACACAACTTCAGCATGTTAATAAAAGCCGATTTTGTCACATAATATTTTCAATCTTCCATAGTTAAAAACTAACTTTTATAAACATCAGGATGTTCTTAACTTTTATCCTGAATTTACACTTTACACTGGGGAAAAACAGCCACACACAAAACAAATTTAGAAGTCAAAGGATTTACACAAATTAAAATTTACATGTTATATATACAGATGAAAACACTAAATGCTATCATGAAACTTAATGGAAAATGATTTGTGTTTTTATGTAAGTGCTGTCACATGGTAAGTCTATTATTTATATAACATGAACAGTTTCATCGGATACTTCTTTTCAAAATACTGGTTACAGCTTTGCTTTCAGTTGGTTCTTTCTTTTTCATAGGATCAGGTACAAAACACTTCCACAGTCTCAAAGTCTCGTCTGCACCAGCAGACAATACTGTACTTCCATCGGGTGACATAGCCAGATGTAAGACTCTTGCTGTATGACCCGTTAACTCTGCAGTCTGTAAAGATTTAAACTTATTACAAATACAAGTCATATCTTTTTGTATCACTACATACAATAAAGCTGATTACAGAAAACGTTAATACACATGCTATGTACATAACAAAAATAATAAAAGCGCTCTAATTTTAAATCCTGTAAAACTATAACTTCCAGAAATTTTCAGAGCGTATACATTTTTTTATCATGCGTATTTTTTGAAGGAGAGGCCAATTTCACACGTCATGAACACACACACACACACAGAGTCTCTCTTTGTATAATGTACCAGAGTAGCTGTTAACATTTTGTTAACAATCCACTTATCAAGTTGTGTTTGATACTACACATGTACAATAACGCATGTTTTAAATGTCGTACAATAACAGATGATCCTGTAAAAGTTATGGAAGGACAAAAAGGCATGAAACGATGAAAGGTCATGACAAGTTATTTTCCAAGGTCCGAGATCAAAAAAAGAAGATGCTCCTGTCAACTATATAATAGTATGGTATAATTCGATTTTTGTTTTCAAAAAGCAATAGTGGTGATGGAATTCTCACACAACTTTGTGGGCAATTATTTACAAGAGGACACTGGACAATTCAGACACTCTGGTGTCAGAGTGGCAAATGTTAGGAGGCTCAATCAAGAGAACGCTACTTGTCTTAAAGAGATGATGATGAAAATTCATAACAGAAAAGACTGCACTTATCACATAGTAATGACTGATGTGCGAAATGACAGGCGTAACATGTGAACACAAAAATTTGCAAAATCGTCCGTAGATAACCACAAACATCTATGGCAAACCCTGGGCCATTTTTAATTTTTATGATCTCAAAAATTGTATGCCAGATAGGTTCTGAAGATGTTATCAACTGCAGACAAACAAAAACATTTGGCTTTGGCTCAAACATTATTGCAGTGTCATCAAAATAAAATAGATGGACCACATCGTTACTGCAGATGAGACCAGGATTACATGTACAGACGTTGAGGCAAAATAACAGTTAGTCCAATATCAGCACACATTATCATAAAAAACAAAGGCATTCAAAAGACTCCTGTTAGAAAAATGAGATAGTGACTGCTTTCTTACAAATGAGAGCAATTTTACTTCTAGATTTTTTTGAGTGTGGAAAACATTAATACGGTAACATACTATGATATGCTCACAGTGATCTTATATAAGCCATTTAAAGAAATGGGTTACTGTGCAGTGGGCTTGAGCTTTTGTTCAATAGTGATCATTTAACCAATAAATAACAATTGCAATACAATTAGAACAAATCGATGAAATCATACACACACACAAATCATTCTCAAGGTAAAACAGTCATCTGCCAATGGTTACCATTTTACGTTGGTCTGCAGAAAAGTGAATAAGCTGACCTTTTCGCTTAAAAAAGTTAGCATCATAGAACAGAAACTAGCAGATAAGCTGAGAACAGACAATGTGAAATACTAAAAGGAAATACACACAAAAATGACTAGTACACCTCAGACAGGCTCTAGCAGAGAGAAAATATGAAATCATCCAGTATATACAAAGAAAATCATCTACTGCTCTATTTCGACTGGAAATTGGCCATGACTGTCTTAATAATAAATACCTAAATAGGACTCTATTCGTATCAAGAGTCTAATACACCACTGCGGGGATAATCGCATCACGAATACAGATGGTCACTTAATCTGTAGACATCTTGAGCAAAGGATGTTGCGAGTGTCTACTGAGAAGCTACAGAACTGATGATATGAGCCATATTTCAGTCATTGGGCAATAATACTACCAACACCACAATAGTGGTCAATCTCACGGTACAGCATAACTGTTCAAATAAAGCTGAAATTTCACTGCAAACGTTTTGTACCACCAGCCCTACAGCCCCAACCCATGCTCAGCAATTACACCTGTTCTTGATCTAAAGAAATGGTGGCGTTATAGTAGTTTAAAACTGATGCTGAGCAGCTGAATACAGTTTATGCAAGGTTTCAACACACTGACAACAGATGTCTTTGACAACGGAACAAGGACTGGATACAAAATATCAAAACGTGAGGAATAATGAACTGGTGACAATGATGAAAAACTGCATAACACACATATGGCTTTTGATATACAACTTAAATATCGGTATGGAGAACCATACATGACTTCCATGTTCTAAGATTTATATTCCATCTTCTACAGATTTCCATGATTTATATTTAAAATCATTTTTTGAAATAAAACGTTTCCATAAAAAATACTTCTTTCTTCAGCCTTAACCACAGTACTGTGGTCACTAACGATAGCACCTCAAGTTAGTTCACTCGATTTTCACTGATGATGGCACTGCAGCAACATCTGGTTTTGAAGAAACACTGGACCACGGACAAACAGCCCGGAAGGAATTTTAACAACAAACTACTTCTTTGTTGCCGATAACGTAGTACACATATAAAAAATTATTCTCTCCCCCTTCAACTACCCTTTGAAGATATTTCATCTACCTTTCTACAGTGGATTATTATGACCTTTTCAGGATACTTTGTTTTTCCTCAAGTTATTTTAACTTTGAAAATAACTTTTTCAAATTTATTTTAACTTTACTCCTGTTAAAACATGAAACGTTGCAGGTAAACTACCGTTTCCCCTTAACCAATCTTCACCATGAAATCAATAGCCTTGAGTTCTCTACAACTCGGGCACATATGCAAAAAATTATACGATTATTTTTGAATTTGCGGCAGTTATCGTTCGCCATAGAAAAAATTCAACAATAGACACTTTCCAGAAAATGACTTTTCTTCATGTTTTGAGGGTAGTACAATCAGAATCAACCCTTACCTCGAACATGATTTTTTCCCCATCACCATACTTCCATTTCCTTATGGAACACGGAAGTAAAATGTAAATAATTTGATAAAATTTCATAGAAATGCCTTACTTTGTAACTGTCAACTAAAGTTGTAATCACATAATGTACCATACATAGGCATTATATTCAAATAATTTTATTAAAAATTAAGAAAAAAAAGTTGTTTGCAATCAATAACATATTAACGGATGTTCCGTAATATTGTCTTTCATCATATAAGTAATATGACACAATCTGCTTATACAGATCATAGTAATAAAATATCATGATTTTTTTAACACACGATAAAACCCTGAAAAATGTATGCATTCAGCTAGATAATACAAAATTTCTTTTACCAAAAAGTCTTCAATTAGCAGACACAAAAGTAAATGATTCACGGGAAGAATGTACAAGTTCAACTCAAACTTGTTACTTAGAACAAGGATAATTCTAAAAATATAACATTTAAATTAATTATGTCTCCTTCATAAAATTTTTGTCTTTTATGACCCCAATTTGAATCACGTTTCAACACTGTCAAGTTATTGTTTAGACACTAAATGAAATATCAACAAATGAATTTTTAATCTCCATTTATAAAAATTATTTAATGACAAATGAGTAAGTGCAAATTTTATTTCATATACACACATAGCAATTACATAATGAGAAGGCATACAATTTACGGAAGTAACAATAATGTTAGTAAAATTAATTCCCGGGGTGTTTGGCCGTGGTCCATTGTTTTCACCAAAAACAGATGTTCACCAGCGACTGCCATCATCAGTGTAAAATTAGAAATTTCAAATTCCATATCTCCTTCATTCTTGATCGATGTCTCTCCCTAGTTTTGTCAGTCCAGATGGCACCTGTCCTCTTCTTGGGGGGTTTCCTGAAAACCTTGGGCATTTCTAAATTTCTTTTTGAGTGGCAAAAAGAAGACGTAGAAGTGGTGTTCATGGGACTTCTCCAGTCTTAACCACAGTACTGTGGTTACTAACGTCTACCACCTTACGTTAGCAAAACTTTGAATTTACACTAATGATAACAGTCAACGGCACTGCCGAAATGTCTGTTTTTGATAAAAAACAATGGACCACGGCCAAACAGCCTGGGAGTGAATTTTAAGAACATTGACTCCAGTCATGTAAGCCTACAAAGTATATAACAATAATGTTCTTTGTGTTGATTTACCGCCTAAAATGTGAATGGTGACAAAAACAAGAGGTAATACGATAACAAGTAAGTATGGTGTTGAAACACGAAAAAAAGCTGAAAATACACTGAACAAAGTTCCTTAACTGTTGGAAATTTTTAACAATTTTGTAAAGTGGAATTGTAATTATTTAAAGGTAAATGAAATGAACATTGGAAAGTCTGAAACTACAATTTCTCATTTGCTTAAAAAAACCTTCTGTTGCTACAGAGGACAGGTTACAAAAAATTTAAATGTAAAACTATGTTTACTTTTATATATAAGCAGTTTTTTTTATTTTATATAAGCAAGTGTACCATCTATTTTGTTTTGTTACAAAATATTTTTATTTTTATTAAATAAGATTTTATTTTTTTCAAACGTTTTTAATAGTTCATTTTGGAACCTAAAAGCACAGAGAAAATGCTCTGTCCTTTTACAGAAAACAATTAAAAGGAAAATTTTAAATATGTAAATATTCATATTTAACATTTGGTAATAGTTGACATTTCCTGTTCCAGGGGAAAAAAATGCATTTTGAGTACCCCCTTTTGTATATCACAGATCAAAACAGCAGAAGATTATGAAAAATTCTCCATATTGATTTGCACATTGGAAAAAAAATACGCATAGGCTATAAAATTTTCCAAAATCCATAACCTCAGATTTAGTTTACTTTCATGTGTTCTGAAGTTAGAACAAGTTGGGTTTTCAGCGAAAATAACAATTTTTTCTCATGACTCTACACTCTGTACCATTAACTTCATCAAACTTACCTATCGCGTTTTGTAAATAGTTTTTTACTATTTTTCTATACAAGTCACTAAAAATTTGAAAAACCGTACATACCAACCTTACCCATACCAGTTAACCATATCTAACATTTTTCGTTTTTCTGAAGAAACCCAGTAACCCTTGCAAAATAGCAAAATTAGCAATGGAATTAGTGGGTAATGTCACTGTACATCAAATTTGGATAATTTAATATACCCTGAAAAGTAGTAGCCTTTTAATCATTCAATTCTGTATGAGGACATACACAACTGAACATTTTTTACTATGTGGAAATAAAAACACAATTTTCTTGTAACCTCACCTTGTACAGCCCTGTATTCAAAAAGTGATACAAAAAAAAATTTTTACCAATTCTGTGGTTGTCATGAACAAGCTGTGATGTCAAACTATTACCAACATATTTGACAATGACTTGTATACCAGAATTATCTGAATATCAAACATTAAGTAAATAGAGAGAGACCAGAACATGACAATCAAATCACATGACAACATTACCATCAGTTGAGTACATTTGTCAGACTCTAATGGAACACTGTACAGTAGTATAAGATGCCAGACTAACACAGAGTCAAATCATACAAATACTAGGTAGGAACCTAGTATAGATTTGACAAGTTTTTAACGGTGAGCTTGAAATGCACACTGAACAAACGGCTCGTTGTAAAACACCCTTTTACATAGTTTCATAGTTACATACATACATCAGTAAGAGCATATAACATATCTAATCGCTTCTGAAAGACATGTGAGGACAAAAGTTAGTACAAGGTTTATAAAGTAAAGGTTGTACACACATAAAGCGAATATAAAAGATGCTGATAACTGGAAATGACTTTTGTTTTCAAAATAAATGGGTACGAATAAACATAATCAATAAGGATAAAATTGTAAATTTATTTCTGGTGAGGACACCAGAAACATGCAAGTTTTGTTGTGACATTACAGAGAAAGTTAATGTGCGAGTGTGACAGCAATCTGTTTCTCCCCCCTCCCAGTAACTGATTAAGTGGAGGCAATTCTACTGTTACATATGGGCACATCTCACCATTCAAAAACAGCCGTCAGGTTTCTACTTACTGTAAACTCCATAAATGCAAAATAATAATATAAACTAAAATTGTTACAATAATGTTGTTGTATTGAAAGAACAGTTGCGTATACTGGAGTATACATAATGTAGCCTATTAACTGAAACTAATGAGCCTTGTAAACACTTACTACATGGCTACGTTAACATTGGATTCAGACGCTGCTTGACATTTGTACAGTCAAAATAAAACTCATATGTGACTTGAAAATTTACCCATCCAAAAATTACAGTAAGAGCATTAGAATACTTAAACTTTATACTTTGTTATTCTACATCATTTCAAATGTCATACTTTGTAACACGAACATGCACAAATTAGCCTACACTTGTAATACAAATCGACGCTCACGATATTCACACCTGGGAAACAAATTCAAATGACAAATTTTTTAGTATGACTGTAGACGGCTTGGTAGTGTGATGTGCCTGCACTTTTGTCTCTAAACTCCTGTAGTTCACATTTTTTCCGCATCCTTTGTTAAATTTGTCTAGCAGTAATTATGTGTCTACAGCATATAAAGTTACAAAAAAAATCACTTATATATTTCAAAGCACTTAACATAAAAAAATACTCAAAAAGCTACCATATACACCACAATCACACACAATAACACCAGTATAAAATACCAAAAACCAACAGGAAACGATAACAACCAACCAGTACACAAATACTCCACAAGATATAAAATCAGAAAGGCCGAGGATGGGAACAATAAGATTCCCGAAGCATGTACCAAATAAGGGAAAAAACATCTTGAGGTAAAGAATTTATAAATATAAAATAAATTAGATATGCATCAATAAACAGACTGTAGCAAAAAGTGTTTGAATTAAAAAATTAATTAATTAAATATAAGCACTTCACACAAAGAAAACCTATTCACATTCCTGACTAACACACATTAATTATACAAACACTAAATATCACCTAATTAACACTGTCACAACAAATAATTTAAGCCACCAATTACAGAAAGTTGAACATATATTAATCCACATTAAACAACTGCCAAATAATGCACTCCAATCTGCAACTGGCAGCAACTACTAATAACATGTCTTATCACTTTCAATTGTCTAAAGCCTAGTCCACACCAGTAGACCACGTTGCGCAACGTGTTGCGCAACGGTCTCGAGACGGTCTAAACTTTAGACATAGACATGGTCTATAGACGACAATCTTGGTCTCGTCTAGCGTCCACACTACTATGTGAATTTTGTTAGTCTCGTCTAAGCACACCACCATGGAGGACATTGCTTTGTGTGGAATGAGTGCCTGTTTGGCTATTATTACGAATGAAAGATCGCGAAAACGTAAACGTTGGTGGACGCGCGAAGTACTCACAGAAGGACCAAGGTTCGGTACCACATTATTAAATAAATTAAAAATGGAAGACGCCATGGGATTTCGGAATTTCACCCGCCTGACGCCTACTGATTTCGAAGAATTACTTCTGATGGTTGGAGGGAAAATTTCGAAGCAAGATACAAAATTTAGGGAAACCATTACAGCTTCTCTTCGACTGGCAGTCACACTGCGTTTTCTAGCAAGTGGAGACTCATTCACGAGCCTCATGTACACCTTCAGAATATCCAAACAGGCAATATCGAAAATAGTACCAGAAGTTTGTGAAGCAATTATCTCTTCATTGAAACAACAGATAAAGGTATGTATAAAAAATTAATATTATTTTTAATAAACAATTTTATATTTAACATTTTTTACAAAACTAAATTTTTTTACAATTTTTTACAATTTTTTGTGCAATTTATTTTTTACAATAAGAAACAAATGAGACTTTATAAATTTATTTAACAAATGAAATTGATAAATTGGTATGATTTTTTTTTACAAAATTACAAATGCGTCATCCCCTGACTCCAATTGTTGTATTTGAACCTCTCCGATTTCATAAATACCAGTAAGTGCAGAGGGATTTGAGCTATAACTTTCTTCCGAAACGTGAGATGTTGATGCGACGGAAGAAGTGGATGGTGGACGTGGCATCTGAATGGGCGGGATTTCCGAAGCTAAGAAACCCATGTCCAATTTAAATAAGACGTCGTTTATGTTACGCTGTGCCAAAGCAATTTCCATTCTACTTTTGTTACAGTTCCTCAATTTATTCGCTACATATTCCCCGAATACTGCGTACTCATCTCTGGAACTCACCACTTGAGTTAAGGATTTCAAGCAGTTGACTGCTTGTTGGGCAGCGGAGTCCTCGTTCTTGCGGACGCGTTTAGGAGCGCGTCCTGGGGGTTTGAATGGTGGGCTGTTGTCCTCACATTCCACATGCACGGTTTCATTCTCTTCCTCGTGATCGCCTGTATCTAGCAAACTATCCTGAAACACAAAGAAACTCTTTAAAAATATGTCTTCAAGACGTTAACAGAATTGTTTCTTTAATAAAAATTACTATTATTATCTTTATCGTTTTCTCAGATTTCACCAAAAGATAATGCACCACTCAGATCGACTTCATTTCGCTTGAAATGAATAATTAAAGTGGAGTTTTTCAAAAATATTCAAGGAACACGAACATCGTCTCCAGCTTTAGTTATATAGCTTTCCTATTTCATTGGCAGTAAAAGCCTAACATAAGGTCAACATCTAAACAAATAATTTTAACTAGCACAAAATTTTTTAAAATATTGATCGCATTACCGATTTAATATTTTTACTTTATTTATACACACACATATATATTCATAATTTGTGATTACCTATTTCTTCGTTTCAGAGACCGACTTCCGAAGCTGAATGGAAAGCTATTTCTCAGGAGTTTCTGAGTAGATGGAATTTTCCACACTGCATAGGCAGCATTGATGGTAAACACGTTCAGATGGTGGCCCCAGAACACAGCGGGAGCTTGTATTTTAACTATAAAGGTACTTTCAGCATTGTGTTCCTTGGCGTTGCAGACGCCAACTACAACTTATTGTACGCCGATGTTGGATGCCAAGGGCGTATTTCTGATGGGGGCGTTTTCAAGTTCACTTCACTATACAAGGATTTAGAAAACAATACCGCACACGTACCTGTAAGTGAGGCATTACCAGGAAGAACAGAACCTGTACCATATGTTTTTGTGGCAGATGATGCTTTTGCTATGTCTAATTATTTGATGAAGCCGTACCCTGGTCGTATATTGGACATTCCGAAGAGAGTCTACAACTATAGGCTAAGCAGGGCTCGAAGAATAATTGAAAATGTTTTCGGTATTATGTCGTCCAAATTTCGGGTGTTTCTTAAACCGATAGCTTTACAGCCAGATAAAGTGGAGTCTGTCGTGTTGGCTTGTGCCTACCTACACAATTTTTTACGTAGGAATTCAGCGTCAAGATATGCCTACACCCCACCAGGAAGTTTGGACTCGTACGATGGCGATGGAAATGTAATTGAAGGATTTTGGAGAAGAGAAATCAACGAAGAGAATCGTTTGGTTGATCTGCGCAACGCTCCTCGAAAATGTTCATCTAACTTGCATAAAATTCGTGATGAATTTCGAGATTACTTTGTTTCACAAGAGGGAGTGGTATCTTGGCAATACGATTCAATAAAGTAATTTACTTGATCACTTTTTGTTAGTAGAACCAATTTAATTAAAACTAAAGAATTAAGGTTGATTTAAATCAAATTAATAAAGGATAAATGTATTTTAATAAAGAGTTTCATAGAGTTATTTGTACTTACTTCAATTTCGTTGTTCCCACTGTCCGTGTTATCTGTGTTGCGGCTGCCCTTTGATTCGTTTGCCGGTAGTAAAAATAATAAATAGTCGTAAGCGAACCATGAAGACTTCTTCGGAGACGACCCACTTGACGGAGTGATTTTTTTCCGCTCCCTGTTGAATGAAGTTTTCAGATTATGAATTTTTTTCTCTATTTCCTCCACGGAAACTTGGTGGTTTGCAGCCAGGAGTTCCATAGCTGCTCTTCTTTTAGCCCGGTTTTTGTAATCGGGACTTGTCACATCCCACAAACATTTTTCATTATGGTAATCTTCGATTAATTTTAATACGTTTTCATTTAACCACATGTTGCACGTGATGTAAACAAACTAAAGTAGGGGGGTAAACGGCGCGGGGGAAGGAGTGGGGCAGGTCTCGTCTCGTCTCTAGACAAACGTCCACACCATCGATATGTTGCGCAACATGTCTAACCGTTGCATCAGGTCTCCCATTCCGATCGGGAGACTTTAGACCGGCGATTTTTGGTCTCGCAACGGCCCCCGTAGACCAAGTTGGTCTATTTAGGCAGTCTACCGAGACATCCTAGACAACCTTAGAGACCTCGGTTGCGCAACAAGTCTACTAGTGTGGACGAGGCCTAACACAGTTCAAAACCTACTGGCCAATTTCAAAACACTTCTACTTACACCCCACCATGGTTGCTAGATGATGCTACAGTTTTTGCGGTGATGCGCACAGAATAATCATGAAGTCGAAGGTGCCAAGTAAGCAAAACAAAATTCCAAACCACGTCGTTTGCAAACCTTGTAAACATTGCTGCCACCTTGTACATGCCCACACAACTTGCCTAGCTCTTCAGCTTGTGGCTAATTTACATGGTTCCCGTAACTTGCTCCAGTAACTCAAATCGAGTACTACAAGTTAGTCGTTTTCAGTTTTAGTACTAATAGCAAGTACGGTAGAACTCGTTTATAACGAGATTCAAGAGACCGGACAAGTGTGCTTGTTAAAACGAGGTACTCGCTACATCCGAGTTGTTGACTCAAGCCTAAATTTTTATACCGTGATTATCGAACATACAAAAAAAAAGCTCTACTGTAGAAGAGGCTTTGCACACAAAAATGTTGACAAGTTTTACATTTTACGCTTACAAGTCAAATTTAGACTGAACTTTTTTAGACGCTAACATTCTTTGCTGAATATTGGCGTATAGTGCTTTTACGAAATATAGTAAAAGTAACTGTGTAGTAAAAACTTACCAAAAATCAGCCGGCTATTCGGCAAAAAATGCAAAACTTTTCATGCCACATGTACAATATTTATTTTTAAATTATAAGAAAATTCACTCTAATTTATTTGTCTTTTTGTTCTTCATTCTAAATAGAATCGTCAAAATTATATTTTGCATACACAAACACAGACGAATATTTACTCACACAAGTGTTGCACCATAAACAGGCTACAAATTCCTATGACTTATTTGGGCAGTTTAGATGAATCGTTGCTGTTTGGATAGAGTCCTTACTTGGAATTTTGTAAATGTAAAACCCCATTGTATAACAGTAACTGCTAATGCAGTAATAATGACGTTACTGTATTGTAACTAACTTTTGTTAGACACCCATGAACAAGCCTGCGATAAAATGCTTGTTATAACCAAGTCTCTAATAAGTTCCTACTCGTTAAAAGTGAGTTTAATTATTATTACTAGGATACAAAACCAAACAAATCTCATACTTTTGCTAGTTACATCTGAGTTCTTGTTATAAGTGTGTTCATTATTCGCAAATTCAACTGTATTTTGTAGGCTAGTAGTGTTTACATGAGTTTAGTAATATTGTTTAGTTGGATTCAGTGCTGCGTAGCTGACAGTTTTAAAAATGTACCTAGAACCCATTGCAGCTAAAAAGTGTGTGAAACTTCTATGTGAGGAACTGGTAGAAACCTTCTTGGACGCATTAAAGCTTGAAAAACAATTGTGGATAAGAAAGTGTCTGGCATGTAGAAAATCTGTTAAGATATTGTCCTCTTTTAACATTCCACAAGCTTGATGGTGGTATCTTCATTCCACTTTAAAAGATGTCAGTTTAAATCATAGACACAAACTGTATACATATTCTTACGATGGTCTCACTGATCAGTTTAGTGGTTAGTCCAGTACCAACGTGAGTGCCAATATCTGGAGTGGGGTATACACTAAAACCCAGTAAACAGGATCACTATCTATTCACTCAACTGGACTCTTCACTGACCCATTCACTAAAATTCAGTATCAAATGCGTGTCTACATGCGGCAAATGCTAAACTCCAGTGCTAAATTTCAGTTACTGGAACCGTGTAAATTAGCCTTTATCAATATCATGTGTGGCAAGTTAACACTATCTCAGAATTAACCATTATTATAGTGAAGTTTTCCTGTGGAAAACCCCTAAATTGTCAAAAGTAACATTATACGCAGAGTAGACATTGGGATTTATATTTCTCCATTACACATTTCTTAAGAAAATTAAACAATAAAACATTTTGCTTGGTTTTCTTTCCTTGACCCAGAATTTATACAATTTTTTTCAAACCAGTCAAAATCTAGGACCAGCAGAAATTAGGTCAATAAATTTTTGCCTCTGGCTTTGGAATGTTTTGCAATTGTCTGTAACTACTGCTATTACTGAACAATCTATTACAGGAAAATGAAAAAAAAAAGTAAAATTAATAAAGTATTATTAGGGTAAAGTAAGTATGGATAAAAGAATTAACAAAGAACAGTTACAACAATCTAATCATATTTATTAATGGTCAAGTTCACCACTGATCAAAACGCGCAATATGTCTACCAAAATCATTCTTTTTAACCGAGAAAGCTGTACAACTTCAGTAAGCTGTATTTCAAAAATTTCAATACACTTATTGAAATCTATGTATACTATATTCAAGAAGTTCCCAAATATTTCAATAAGTTATATATTATTACAGGTTTTGTATTAGTAAACTGTAGCACATCATCATAGGTTATAACTGAAATTGCATTAATTCATATAAGACCTGTTATGAATAATTATTTATACTTGTGTGCAACTAGTGGATTTGGTAAGACTAATCAGAATGTAGATTGTACTTATTGTGTTCATATTACTATTCAAATAAGTGATATAACATATCTACGATTGTTAGCACATTAACCAATATTAAAAGCATTTAAAATAGAATTTTATTATTATCTAGTGATGCCTGGTTTACCCAAAACCACTCACCAATTAGATGCCTCTGGTCTACATTCAGTCAACAAGGACGACTTTTCACATACATGAATATACTGTTAGACTGTCATTTTGCCATGCATTATGTTGTTGTTTTCCAATGGCTCCCCCGTGGTACATTTAACCCATTTGGTACCGAGCTTCCCAATAAAGACCACTGTAATTTCTGAGTTCTTGCATTTCCCGGTTCAGCTTCACACACTCCAATAGATGATTTTTGTTATTTTTGAGTATTCCCTCCTGCACAATACACATTCTTCTGTGGTGGAAATTTGTAATTTGTAGAGATGCGCTGAGAGACAGTCATGGCCAGTTTCCAGTCTAAAGTTGGCGACTGCTTCCTTCCTGGGTTTTCTACAGTTGTTATTCCATAACTGTTCAATCCCTGACCATGTTTTTCTTTCTGATATGTTTCTTGCTTCTTCCAGGAAGCAAGAGTTTGTTTTCCTTGTCATCAGTCTTCTTAGGGTGCTGAAGTCATGGGTACTTTCCCGGTGGTAGAGCATTGTCCCTCGCTTTGCCAAGGTGTCCGCTGTCTCATTTCCCGAGATGCCTATGTGAGATGGGATCCACTGAATAACTATCTCCTTGTTAAGTGCTGTAAGCTGCCTGGTGAGTCGTCTTGCTTCCAGTGTGCTCCTGAATGTTGCTCCTCTATTAGAGAATGTTGCCTGGATGGCAGACTTACAGTCCACTAAAAGGACAGCTTTTGAAAAGCAATTTGGCCTCCAAATGAGGTTTTGCAATGCCATTTTGATACCCTCTACTTCAGTGTCATAACTTGATTTATTTTGTCCCATTGCAATGTAGTGAGAAAACAATGAATGAGGAGAACACTCCTGCTCCAGCACAACCCACTTTATCCAGCAAGGATCCATCAGTGTATACAAGTAGCCAGTTTTCCTCCCGAAATCTCTCATTGATGGTTGTTAGCGTTGTCTGTTTTAGTTCTTCTGGAGATCTTGTCTTCTTCTTAACATCTTCTATCAGACTGAGATGTACTTCATACCTATGAAAATTGAGTGGATTTTCCAAGGGGATCTTGGAATGCCAGGCATTATTAATTATTTACTTACAAATTAACTATGAAGTGCATTTTCAGCGACTACTTACTTTTGTAAGTGCTGGATATTTCCAAATAATCAGCTGGTTGTTAGCATAACCATGACCAGATACTAACTCTTTGTAATTTGTTGACCACAGAAGTGCGCACACCTGTAGAACAAAACAATTGTAATATTAAAAAAAAAAGTAAAAAAATATGCCTGTTCGCATTCTATAAAATAATTATAAGAATTTCAGTAATGGTATTGTTATTAATCCTAGTCGAGTAAAAATGAGAAAAATTTCTGTCATAAAAACAAATTGAACATCTGATTGCTACATTTTAAGGACAGTTGTTTTACACAGTCATTTAAGATACAGGAATTTTGGTCATATATGATGGCTTCCTGAGTAGTGTCATGGAGAAGTAAGAAGTTAACAACTGTATCTATTTGTCCGCTGTTGTGTTTGAGCAAAATTCATATAAAATTACTGCTTTATACAAAGGGTCTATTACAATCAACGATATGTAACGTGGTTTCAATGACACACTTATGCGACATGCACTACACAGGATTAAAAAAAGGCTATGCATTCCTAATTTACACTTAAATTGGAAGACAACTACATATTTTCTGTATGCCTTAAAACTGATGTCTGTACAAATAACAAAAGTGCAGACTGAAAAATCGGGACTATATCTCAATGATAATTTTCACTGGATTAATATAATTTTTTTTATATTTATTTAGAAAATAAAATAAAACAAACTCACTAATCAAATTCCCAATGACACTACATCTAAAAATTCACCTATTAATAATATCAAATATATAACCTTTACTTATTATGGAAATATAACTTAAAAACTAAGTAAAATGTTTAAAGATTCAAACTTAAAAATAGCTTATAACATAGATAATATAATGTTTAATCAAATAAAACCTATAACTAAATCCAATATTCATAATAAAAATGGAATATACAAAATAGAATGTCAAAATTATAAATTTATTAACATAAATAAAAAATAAGTAAAATATAAACATTAAATATTTCCAATATAACCGACAAAACAGCTGCTTAAATAAATAAACATTAAAACAATCATTGACTAATCAACTTAAATCAATGTCAATTATTTTACATTAAAATTGAAACAAATTCAATTATTCGTTAGTTTCTATATTAACATAGAATTATTTTGATTGTTATTGATTTACTTACAAACCTCTGATGATGCTGATTTTTTTCAGTGAAACGTGTTTAAGGTATTGAAACGACAAAAACACAATACATTACTTGCAGAAGAAACTATATTGAACATCACAATATTAATTAAGTGTATATACATTATTATTATCATTGTGACGGTACAAATACTACCGTCCAGAGACATATTGGGAGTGTCAATATTTTATTTATAAATTGTATGGGGGAAAAAGCAGTATACGAGTTAGTGTCAAGGTCGTCGATCTAGTAGCGGAAGGCAGCTATTTTTAGTTACATGCTCTTTGAACTTTGTATTACAGATAATGCCACCAATACGTCACAGGCCTAGCCCATAATTACATAACTTTGGAATGTGAGTTATGCGTCACCAAGCCTTAATTTTCGGCAAGGTTGAAGACTTTTGGTAGCGAGGGAACCACATGATCGAGTGTAACAAAACTAGAAGCGAGTAGTGTCTCGCGGCCAGATCTGATCTCGTGCTATATGGCCGCATATAAAAGTCCGCGGCCCACCGCCTAAAACGTACCAAATGTGAAGTAACAAAATTTAAAACAGTGGTTATATCGTATTAGTAATTTGTAAAATATGTAGACTCAGTGAAATACGGAATAGTCGACTTTATGTGCGTTGGGAAGTAAATAATTTTTAACAACTGAAAGAATGTTAACTCAACCAGTGTTCACCCTTTGGGGAACCTCTTTTAACCCACATGCTTACAATTTTATTATGAAACATCAGTCTGTGTTTGTGTCTGGCGTCAGTTAGTCTAGACGAGTTACATAATCCCCTACAACTCAGGACATCTGTGAATTACAGAGAATGCGAATGTATTCGTCATTCAAACCCAAATAATCATTTCTGCAACAGTTTCGTCTATAGAACCCTGGAGGAGAACCTAAGGTAAGAAAAGAAGTAAATTGTAATATTTGTGCAATAACAATAAAGTAAAGAAAAGTGAATTGTTACAATTGGCGTCCGAACTGGGACCAATTTATTTGCTTAGAAAATTGAATTGGTACAAATGATAATACAGTATGCACAGTCCAGCAATAGTGTAATAAAAAACGAGAAACACATTTTATTGGTGAAAAATCGGTAATGTTCTTTTGTTTGGCAGATGACTGTCTAGACTTAGCTGCAATGTTCCTCCATTTCTTGATCCACAAGATATCCATAGGTGTAGAGGACGAGTTCTGTTCGATGTACTGAAGAGCAACATCAAAAGCTTTCTTGGTTTCCATATGCGATACATGGGCAGGCGGTTCGTCATCATCATCAGGGTCTTCATTTACGGTTTCTTCATCAACTTGCGAAATAGTGGCAATGATCTGATCGTCATTTAGTTCATTTGTTTCACAATCTTCATCACATTTAGCAATCCACTCATCAACGTCATTTGCTTGGATATCATGTTGCAAAGTTTGTAAGTCGTTGACAATTTCCAGCGTGTGTGTCTTGCTCATGCCCAGTTTGTTCACTCTCGATCATCACTTCCGGCCAAACTTTACGCCAAGATTTTTGCAGCATGTCAGGTTTCATTTCATCCCATGACTCGGCTATTGTGTAAATTGCATCTTTGATACTAAGGGATTTCATAGCTTCAAAAAGGTTACAGCCTTCTACTGTCTTTTCCAAAATCGAGCTGATGTACTTTCAGCGATAACGCTTTTTCAGCCACTCGATCACTCCTTGATCCATTGGTTGGATAAGGGAAGTTACATTGGGTGGAAGGAATGCAGCTTTTATTTCTACTTTTATCAATTCTTCTTCAGAAGGGTGTGATGGTGCATTATCTAACAACAGAGCGCGAACAGGAAGTTTGTAATGGGACAAAATGGGGTATTTTATTTTATTTTATTTTTACTAAATTTATGTGGCTAAGGCAGCAAGTCCCTGACATAATACGGTTTCTGTGAGACAAAGAACAGTGTTGTAATTTTGCAAGCAGGTATGTTGAGACGCAATAATTCCAAGAATTTCAGTGCTGTGTGGCGCACACAAACGCGCGAACCACCGCACGCGCTCAGATGACGCTTACAGCTTCGGGCCACGCCAAACCAAAATGGCCCGAATGTAACATTTTGTCAGCAACGTGGTCCCATGCTGACGGAAGTCTGACTACACCACACCCATTTGAGTGACGTGACGAAAGGCAGTGAAATTTCGTCAACGTCTAATCCACCGGGACAGTCCATACTATGTGAGAAGTGACGAACGTTTTGTCATAAGTGGGCAGTGTAATTTCCGTCATGTCCAACTTCTGGAGGGGGGCATTTGGTTAACGCTCGCGGCAGTCTCCATCCACGTTTCGCCTGGCCAGGCAGAGTACCAACCGTGGCTCATCAGTAAATTTTTCAAATATTAATTAAAAAGGAAGAGAGTAGTGGTGAAATAATGTTGCTAAATGTACAGTGCGGGTAGGGTTTAATTAAGGAAGGAAAGTAACATGAAATCATAAACTTTTGGACACCTAAAAGAGAACTTTGTGTGTGATGCGCCACGAGGTCGGAGAGACGCCACTACAGCAAGTAACCGTATTAAATTCAAAATTATTTTAATGACTGCCTAAAATAAATAAATGGGGGTAAAATGGAATGAGAGTTGTGTATGAGCAAGCTGGGTTCGCCATAGATTTAGAAATGAATATAAGTAGAATATCATGTATAAAAGTATGGTAATAATGTTAGGATTTAACAACCGCTTGTAAGTAATGTATTAATGCATAGTTGAGGGAACTAGTAATGTGCAAATAATTGGGAGAACGGATGTACTAAAGAAAGTTAAAGGAATATAAAATGAAGTTAATTGTAATAAAATTTGAAGCTTATCATATTTAAATGAGGGTTGAGTGTGTTATTTTAACAACCTCAAAATCACATTTGCATTCACAGTTCGTGCGAGTATCCTGGACCCAAATTTAAGGTAAGTGGGAGATTTATATTGTTTTTGGAAATATGTATTAAGAAAGTAACTTCACAAATGGTGCATCCGAAACAGGGACCAGTTTTTATAAATTGAAATTTATATATAAAGACCGCACCTACAAGTGAATGCAAGTTTGATTTAAAGGTTAAGTAACAGTACGTAAAAATTACGTAAAGTACATAAAACAACAAATCAAGGTTAGATTAAGTATAAGATTTGTATATGTAAATTAAGAATTAGTTAAACAAAAATCAGTAAATTTACAACTTAAAAATGGCAGGAAATAATGAAAGCGAAGTAAATGAAATAACAAATGTTGACAATTTAGATGAATCAGTTATTATGAATAATTTTGAGGTCCACTCGACTCCAAACGTGGGTCAGGACAATAAAATAGAACTAAATGTTACAAGTGAAACAAATATTACAGATGGTTCGGGGATTCAAATAACCCCAAAATTGAGTAGGGAAAGTAACATTAATGATAATGAAGTCAGCTTCACTGACAATAAAACAGAAAGTCAGTCGATACCGGTCCAAGGTAAAAAATCTGACGATAGCTATGAAATGTTTAATGATACAAGCAATTATAGAAAAACAGAGTGTAAAGTTTGATGAACAAAAAACGAAATTAACATAAAATTTGACATACAAAATGGTAATTTTGATAAATTAAGCAATGACTTTGATAGAAAATTTGATGTACAGAATAATAAATTTGATGAGTTGAAAAACCAGATTAATGAAATTAATAAGCATTTAGACAAAACCAATTAAATATTAGAAACTAACTTTAACAAACTAGAACAGAGTGTTGAGAAAGTGGTAGAGTCAGTAGGGAAACAAATTAAAAGTAAAGCAAATCAAATAATTAATAACAAGGTAAGTGATGACTATAAAACAAGTGAGAATTATAATGATATGTGTAAAAACGTGGTATTAGAGAATAAGGTGATTAATGTTGAGAGTGATAAGGAAGATTTTGTTGAAGTAGAATTTAGTAACGAAGTGTTGTTAGCGAATGCTGATGAGAGTGAGAGAGAGCGTGAAGAGAGTTTAGATGAAAGTTTAGAGAGGCAAAGGGCAAGTTTTCCTCTAGTTTATGGTGAAACAGAGGTTTCACAGGTGTTTTATGAGGACAGTGTTTCCTCCGGTAGTTGTGTGGAAGACGAGGTGTCTTCAGATGGTCCCTTTATTTTTTGTGATGGTCTTGGAAGTGCCAAGACATATAGTAATTTTGTTGTGCCCTTTGCGTGGAATTAGTTCAGGGGGGAGAGAGAGAATAATCGAGTTATTTACGTTGAGAAGTAGTTATGATGAGTTGAAAGAGCGGTTAGAATTGAAGGAGATAGATGATTATTTTGATGATACCTTTGTAAATGATAATAACTTACCTGGCGTTTTAATGAATGTAGTAGAGGAATATAATGATAAAATAACTTACCTTGTGTTGAACAAAAACACTTACGGAGACAGAACTGAATTTACTAATGTACACGGGTTGTATGAATTAATAGATAATAATAGTGTCAAATACTACGTTGATAATGGTCATTATAATAATAATAATAAATTGTATGTGGATAAAAATGATTTATGTTTTAAATACGTTAGATATTTATACAATGCTGGAGGGTAGATATAAACTCAATAAATGGACATTTTAAATATTTTAATTTATGGTTATGACCTTGCTTACTTAGAAAATGAAGTGTGGAAAACTGAAAAAATAATGATAAAGATTTGTAAATAAATTTTAGTGAAATTAATTGTGTTTGTATTGTAACAAGTATGTAATGTAAACAATGTGTGTAGGGTAGTAGAAATCAATTTAATAATAATAATAATAATGTTTTGGCAGACTAAATAAATAACAAGAATAATTATGAAGGTAATTAATGAATGGTAATTGTTTTGGAGTAATGTAATTAAAAATGTTGTGTTTTCAATACTTGATGGAATTCAAATAATTTGAGAGGTTTAAATATTTTTGATTGATTTAAAATGTTATAGAATTGGATTTTGATGATGAATTTAAATTATTTGTGTGATTTAAACTTGATAATAAATAAATAAATGTTAAATTGTGTTTAGTTTGTGGAATAACATGGTTGTTAAAATGTTTCAGAAGGTACGGTATTGGTGTTTGGTGTTTATATTTTGTGTTTATGACAGTGTATGAGTGAGGTACTGTAAGTATGAATTTTTTAATGCAATTTATATAAAGCAAAATGTTCGATGTTTAAAAGTTAAAAGGTTCAATGTATCTAAGAGATTTTAATTTACATGAGGAGATGTATTTGAGATAGTTTTGAGTTTTCAAGAGTTAAAATGTAAAATGGGGTAGATGTTAGAATTTGGGTGATTATTATTTCGTTAGGACATTTAAATCAGTCCAAGTTAAGTTAGAAGGGGAATTGAACAAAGTAAGATTGTTGTGAATAAACGTAATGTAGAATTTGAGTATTGATAGTGACACAGTAGCGATGGGGAAAATATGTAGAGTAATGATTGATATATTGAGATAATAAATGGAGGTATTTTGTAGATGAAAGCGAGGTAACAGGAGAGTAATTAGTTGATGGGGAATTTTGTAAGGGGGGTGGGTGTGATAAGGAATCCTCAACGAAAAGCGTTGTGACGGGAGGGGAACCGATAGGCGCCGGAAAGGGTTACCTAGGGAGGGTCCAGGAACCAAATAAGGGAATGAGCATTGGGAAGGGAACACACATCCCGAGTACAAAGGGGTAGAGAGTATTTTGTGATAAGGGTAAAATGAGTAAATGGGAGTTAGAGTAGCAAGTTAGTGGAGATAGATGTTTTGATAGATGGGTGTCATACTAGGTAAAATCTTTTAGTGATTGTTAGAGTCAGCAGGGGGGTAAGATTATATTTTAATCACCCATTTATAAGTTGAATTATTATGAATAATTGAGTCACCCAAACTACATGAGAATGAAAATATTAAAGAAAGAAAGTCATAGTCAAAATGTAATAATAATTGAAACAAGGGACAGATTGTAATAGCATTTGAGAATAATATAAAGCTAAAAAATGTGTAAATTTTGGTCAATTTAGATGTACATTTTATTGTTTATTGTAAGATAATAATAATCATGTTAATTTTGAATGTCTTATTTTATTATGTTGTACTATGTTTGAAGATAAGGAATTTTAGGGATGTTTCATGTATTTTATGATGTAGCTTTGTGTAACATATGTTTGTCAAGGTCATTCACTTGACCCAGAGAGATCAGCTGATGACTGATGTTAGAGACAGAACCATTTTCTAATAACTAATTCACACAATGGTGTTACTTAATTGAATTAAATGATTTAAAAATTTTTTGAGATTAAAAAAATAAAAGAAATATTTTGAAAAAAAAAGGTTTTATTTTTTACGTCTGCCATATAGATGATATTTTGAGTTCAAGTATATTATTGTTTATATGTATTCCTAGTGTGTTTACGGAATTATATTGTTTAGTATATATGTGTTATAAACAAATATTAGAATAAGTGAGTTTATGATTTAAAAAGATGTTCAATTTGTGTTTTTTATGATTGTTAGTAGTAGTGAAGAAAATTGATAGAGTTGATAGATTCACGTAAAAGATTTTTTTTTTTTGATGAAAGTAATAGTAATATAACAGGTTGATTTTGAACTTAAATGAAATTTTAACCAAATTTAATTATTTGAATTTAATTTGTTTAAATATCACTATAGTATTGACGACTCGGAACACTAAGTTTTTTATAAGTAAAAACGTAAAGTTTTACCTTACAGCCTAAACCGGCTTTCACCTTTAGAAGGCTTCATCTAATCAAAGGTGATGAAGCCTTCTAAAGGTGAAAGCCGGTTTAGGCTGTAAGGTAAAACTTTACGTTTTTACTTATAAAAAACTTAGTGTTCCGAGTCGTCAATACTATAGTGATATTTAGTTAAGTAACGGACACATCATGGACAACGAAATCCATTAATTTGTTTGTTATATTTTGATTTGGAGAAATGATTTTAAAATATTTTAGGGAGTTTGTTTAGAAGGTATTAATGAGTGTGTGTACGCGCCCAGTACTTGCCAAAGGCGACCCAGTATGCATATAAGGGGGAACATATCGGTTGAGGATCTGGTATGGTAAAAGGCCAGGTTTGGAATTTTTGGAGGTGGAATGTGAGAAGGTTAGGTGGATTATGGTGTGTATCTGTTCGATTTTACGGTGTTGGGATCTTGAACAGGGAAGTCCAGTAATCTCATTCAGGTGCAGCCATAGTCGCCGAACTAGGGGGGTAGTTTACCCATGATGCGTTAAGGAATTCATGGGGGGTTGTTAGCACCATATCCTCACCGATCCTCTTAGGGGTTTAGCAATGAGAGTTCTTCTGTTTCGACAAAAGACCTCTCATTGGAGGAGTATTGTAATGGGACAAAATGGGGTATTTTATTTTATTTTATTAAATTTATGTGACTAAGGCAGCAAGTCTCCGACATAATACGGTTTCTGTGAGACAAAGAACAGTGTTGTAATTTTGCAAGCAGGTATGTTGAGACGCAATAATTCCAAGAATTTCAGTGCTGTGTGGCGCACACAAACGCGCGAACCACCGCACGCGCTCAGATGACGCTTACAGCTTCGGGCCACACCAAACCAAAATGGCCCGAATATAACATTTTGTCAGCAACGTGGTCCCATGCTGACGGAAGTCTGACTACACCACAACCATTTGAGTGACGTGACGAAAGGCAGTGAAATTTCGTCAACGTCTAACCCACCGGGACAGTCCATACTATGTGAGAAGTGACGAACGTTTTGTCATAAGTGGGCAGTGTAATTTCCGTCATGTCCAACTTCTGGAGGGGGGCATTTGGTTAACGCTCGCGGCAGTCTCCATCCACGTTTCGCCTGGCCAGGCAGAGTACCAACCATGGCTCATCAGTAAATTTTTCAAATATTAATTGAAAAGGAAGAGGGTAGTGGTGAAACAATGTTGCAAAATGAACAGTGCGGGTAGGGTTTAATTAAGGAAGGAAAGAAACATGAAATCATAAACTTTTGGACACCTAAAAGAGAACTTTGTGTGTGATGCGCCACGAGGTCGGAGAGACGCCACTACAGCAAGTAACCGTATTAAATTCAAAATTATTTTAATGATTGCCTAAAATAAATAAATGGGGGGTAAAATGGAATGAGAGTTGTGTATGAGCAAGCTGGGTTCGTCTTATTTAGATTTAGAAATTAATATAAGTAGAATATCATGTATAAAAGTATGGTAATAATGTTAGGATTTAACAACCACTTGTAAGTAATTTATTAATGCATAGTTAAGGGAACTAGTTGTCAAATATATCATATGTACAATTTAAATATGGTTAAACAATGTATATACAATACACATGCGCGTATTATTATTGTTATAACGGATGTATGTATTCTATGAAGGTTAGTTCAGTGAATAAAGTCTTTTCTAATCAACGTGTTGTCTAACTGTATTTGGCAATATAATTCCAATATTAAATAATATCTCTCACACTAGTAATGTGCAAATAATTGGGAGAACGGATGTACTAAAGAAAGTTAAAGGAATATAAAATGAAGTAAATTGTAATAAAATTTGAAGCTTATCATATTTAAATGAGGGTCGAGTGGTTTATTCAGGGTGTCTACCAACTCATCATAAAAGAATTCCCTGATTTTTCCAGGATAAGTAAGAAAATTCCCTGAGTAACATAAGTGACCAAAATACAACGCATTTACAAAACAAAGAACTTGAGTGGACTACTGATGACCACACGATCAGCCACATTGTAGTCGTGAGCAACTAAAGGTCAACTGCACCGAACACATTTAGCTCAGTGCGCTAAGGTGTGACTTGTAGCGTGCAGGTTGTAGCAGGTTCGAATCCTGCCTCGGCTAACCCGAAGATGGTTTTCTGTTTTCAACACCAGGCAAATTCTGCATCAGTACGCTAAGGACAAATTCCCCCCCCCCAAATCCCTCCTATTTCTAACCAAACTGAGTGCGCCCCGTAAAAGATGGATTAAAGAAAAAAAACTCAACATTTTTAGCTTTTGTTACAGCTATTGACCGCTACATTGTGCAGTAAAGTGTTCCAAGACAAGACGAATGGAAGATTTGAAAACAGAGCAGAGTAGGTTATTTAGGTACCGTATTTATGGATATTCAGGGCTTCGCTTAAAATCATGTTAAATTTTTTCCCACCAAAGGTCAAACTGTGCCAATGTGTTCCATTTCACTCATCATATATGCTACAAGAGGAATCAACACTCAAAACTGCATTTATTTTAAAATATGTATTCATATGAGAGGGGCATTTCACTATTGTCATGGCAATTTCTCACAATCATATTTTTCATAATGACAAAAGTTACATGAACAAGTGGCCTGTGGCCGGGAGTATATGTAAGCGATTTTATGAGAAGGCATGAATATTTATTAATACTGGTTATTTGCCTTGAAGATGAACAATAATAGATGAAGATCGATTGACAACATTAAAAGCTATTAAAAAATAAAATGATACTTACATCCTACCTGTGTGCTACGCGGCCGCTTTTGTTATGTCCGTCGATGACGTTCGTCACCAGACGCGTGCGCATAAATTTGAAATTGTGCGCTCTCTTAGTGTTGCAGTATTGCGGCGTGTAGTCTGTGCGTGTTTAACAGAGACGTAGATGAGAGTGTGTCTCTACCCGCGCGTGACAAGATATTGTAGACGAAACGCGTAGCACATAGACGTAGATGAGAATCTGCCTCTTATCCGCGTGCGAAAAGAAATATTTTACCTCCCGCCCCGCTGTTACAGTAAAAGGCGTTTGTGAGCGGTATCGCTGCATCCTAGGTAGTATGGATGAAGGATACGCACCAGGAACCATCGGCTAACGTCGAAACAAAATTAACCTGTCCAGCATGAGTTAGACTGAAGAGAGAGTGGAAAAAAAAGAAAAACGTAAATGTACAATGGTTTAAGTGGCGCTGTGAATGCTCAGTATCGGCGTGTATGTCAGCACTCGTCAGGCGAGAGGAGGGAGCGATATTCGACGAGTTCCCACAAAACGACGCCGCTTGTGTCGCGTCAGACTGTCCTCACGCGCGTAATTGATGTTTTTTTTTTAAATTGAGAAATAACTGATTATTAGATAAGAAACGTGTTTAACAAAAAATGACGCAACAGGGTGCGTAATGGCAGTTCCAAAAACGAACAGTCAACACTGTCACTGTACATTGTACGCCGCCGATGGAGTTGCCAAAGTTGGTATTTTGTAGTGGCGAAAAAACGGGAAACGGCGACGTCAAAGAATTCACCGACGTTGAGGATGTTAGAATGAAGCTTTCTGCAGCATACGGCGTAGGAAGCGTACACTTTGCGTCTGTTGTAAAGCATTTTTGGCCCGTTTCCGCAAACGGTGTCACAGAGACGACAGAACTGTCGCCGACTTGGAGTGTGTGTGCAGCGGTCGCCGTCTTAGCGCCTGCGACGGGATCTGCCTGGGTCGTTAGTCCGATATGTCTGGAATGTTGTTTTGTGTTTCAGAGAATATACTGGCGTCGCGTTTTCTCAAAACCCGGCGCGAAATCGACCCTTTAACACGACGCCAGACGAACTACAGCGTTCACAAAGTCCCGGGACGAGCGCGCTTTTAATCAAGGTAACACAGGGTTTAATAATATCACCGAATCGTGACTGACGAGATGGCAGACACAGGTACTACCGCTACACCGGCTCCCGCCGCTACGCCCAACAAGTCTAAAGCGTCGGCCGCGGCCAGCAAGAAGCCTAGGACGAAACCGTCGCATCTGCCGACTTCGGACATGGTGAACAACGCTATCAGGAGTCTGAAGGAACGTGGTGGCTCGTCACTGCAGGCGATCAAGAAGAACATCGCCGCCAATTACAAGGCGGATGTGGAGAAACTCACTCAAAAAGTATCTGAAATCGGCGGTGGCAATGGGCGCTCTAGTCCAACCGAAAGGAAAAGGCGCGTCCGGCTCTTTCAAGCTAGCCGCCAAGGGCGAGGGAGGCAAAACGACCGCCACAGTGAAGAAAGCCGCTCCGGCCAAGCCGAAGGAGACCGCCAAAGCCGCGGCTAAGAAGAAGCCGGCTGCCAAGAAAGCGAAAGCCGCTTCCGAAAAGAAGAAGTCCGCCGCGAAGCCGAAGACTCCGTTGAAAGCAAAGAAATCAGCAAACCGCCGACAAAGAAGCCCAAGAGCCCGAAACCCAAGAAGGCGGCGGTGAAGAAACAACCGAAAGCCTCGCCAAAGAAGGCTGCCGCAAAGAAAAAGTAGACAGAACGACGTACGCGCCGGTTCTGTAGGTAATGGTCCTTATTAGGGCTGCCAATCGGTTCGGAATGGAGATCACGCGAGCCTCGCTTACGTAGGATCTCCAAGGAGGGCGGCACAACGCAGAACCACGTTAAACAGCACGTGCAAGACTTGACCCGCGGGGCCTCAAGCGGTTAGCGTGGGGCGAGAGTCCAACTCGATTTGAACGGATTGTCGAAAATTCAGCCAAGTCATTCAGTAATTATACATACATATGTCCAAAAGTAGTTTGAAAGCTACGTGTAAATCAAAATAGCCGAAAGTAAAGTGGTTAACAGACGTAAGATACGTATCTAGCACTCGTAAATGTGTGAAATTGGAAACGATTTTCATTTTCTGTGTCGGGTCCGTGTGGACAATATTTGCGCGGACGCGCTGGTAGGAACCCCCCCCTCCACGAATATATAGCTTAGCATTCTTCCGTTTGATAACCGCAATGATGATTTCATTCTCTCTTGTCATGAAGCGAGCGAGCTTTGTCATATCGTAAGTCAGTTGTGGATCTGCTGAGAACTCTCTGTCTGTCTGTCTCTCTCTCTCTCTCTGTGCGCGCGCGTGCGCGTGTGTCCCTAATGTAAAGTTTCGAATTAGATTAATTCTGTTTGTTTCAAATTGATTTCTGAAATTCAACTCAATTGAAAAATAAGTTAATTAAACGTTATTGTAATTGAATGTAATTAATTTTTTAAATTAATAGGGTTAATAATCAATTAACGGATGTAGTACAACAGATTCCTGTTAATTACTGTTCAATTCACTGTGAGTGATACAGATATGTTGTGCCGCAGTGGTAAGATACTCCCGATGCAGCAGTAGTTATTATCGACGAACCTAGTAAACGAAGGTCTTGGTTGGAGAGGATGCTATTGTTGCGCTGCGTCGTTACACCCGTGGCAGGTTGCGACATCTGGGTCGAGCCCAGTGGCTGACAGATGATGACCACAGTGCTGGTCAGTAAGTTTATATATTTCACGGATATAGGCCATACATATATCGGGCAGTTTTAAATCGCACAAACGTGTCAGCGCAGTGGTCAGATATTCCCGATTCACTGGTTATTATCGACGAACCTAGTAAACGAAGGTTTTGGCCATAGATGATGCCACTGAATGAATCCACTTGGTATTACGAAATTCAGCACACCGGTACTAAGAGGCGTCGACGTATGGGTCGATACCCGTTTTTCTGCCTGCTGTATTTGTAACGAGTAGTCTGATTGTATAAACAAATCGGGCTTCTACGCGCTTGTCAGCTCTTGGCGACTAGTTGTTGCCTTTCTAGAGCCGCAAATATTCCAGTCGCTTAGTCGTTCTATCGGCTGCATACCGACATAACCTACAACTCGCCCGAAAAGGGCTGTCTTTCACTGCTTCTAGCCATGATTTAAACTTTGGGTCATTCAACCACTCTGACTGAAAATGAGTTTTGCACGCCATAATAAAACGGAATTTTCAAACGACTTTGCACAGTCACGAATTTGGATGCCCACGTGTTTTTAACAACAAACGCACATCACACTAAAAGCATTTTAATCCGCACCACTAAAGAATTAAGAGCACGCAATTAATTGCAAAGCTTCTGCTTTAAATTTCGCGCACAACGCAACAGATTTCAAATCACAATAACACACTCAAGCGCGAACGCAACACATACAGTAAGCACCGGTAAACAACAAATGAAGAGATGTAAACACTATTACGGCGCGAAATCACGAAAGTGTAGCCAACACTCAAAACTTTTCAACGTTGCGAAAATAGTTGAAATTCCGATAAAACTCTATATTCACAATATAAATAACAATATTCTTCCCGCTGTGGAAGGTCGAAAATCCATTAAATCCCTACACTTTCAATGTTAAATTTCCAAAACGTCCCCGCTAAACAAAAACTTAAATCTGCAAGATTGAGCGGGAAACCCGCTAAGTTGACAATACTGAACAGACAACCCGCGCAAGGTAGGGTCAAATACCAATCCGCGCTGGGAACCAATCAAATAGCATACTTCAGTCCTGCGCTGGGAACGAGTGTTCATTGGCTGACTACGGGAATCGAGTAGCGATCGATTATGTCCCGCGAAATTCGAAAGTATCGCTACTACGTTTACGGAGAGTAGCCCAAGAGGAAAATCCCTGATTAACGAAGAAATTCCCTGATTTTTCCCTGAATATTCCACAAATTCTTAATTCCCTAAAAATTCCCGGGTTTCCCGGGTCGTAGACACCCTGGTTATTTTAACAACCTCAAAATCACATTTGCATTCACAGTTCGTGCGAGTATCCTGGACCCATATGTAAGGTAATTGGGAGATTTATATTGTTTTTGGAAATATGTATTAAGAAAGTAACTTCACAAGTTTTTGGGCCTTTAAGTTTTTTCCAACAGCAGGCACAAATTTATCAAAAAACCATGACTTAAAAAGTGTACAGTCCATCCAAGCTGATTTTTGGTTGCAGTAATAAACTGGTAGTGATGATAAATTAATGTTCTTGAACGCCCTTGGCGTTTTGGACTTGCCAATGACAAAAAGCGGAAGCTTGTGTGTACCGTTAGCATTGCTGCAAGTAGCAAAGGTTAGCCTGTCTTTGGCAAGTTTTGATCCTAGTATCACGGTCTCATTTGATGCAGTAAGTGTTTTTGTCGGTAACATTCTATAGTTTAGGCCAGTTTCATCTATATTATAGACTAGGTCAGGTGCTAATTCATTTTCTTCAACTTTTTTTTTTTTTTTTTCAAAGAAAACTCTTTTGCTGCCTCGTCATTAGCTGATAGTTTTTCACCTGATATCGCGACATATCTAACGCCATGACGGGTTTTCCACCGATCTAACCAACCTTCACTAGCTGTGAACTCACCTTCAACTTCCAATTTTTTGTGCAGAATTAGTGCCTTTTCTTTGACAATAGGCCCAGATAGCGGGGTTCCTTTCCTCCTTTCTTGGCAAAACCATATCCACAACGCGTTGTCTAGCAGTTCCAATTTTGGCTTTTTTAGTGTTTTGCGACTTTTTAGTGCTTTCTCGCCCTCTACCGTCACCGTACAAGATTCAATATCCTTTCTATTTTTCCTTCTTGTCTTTTATTGTAGTAACTCCCACACTGAGTTTCTTAGCAATTTTTTTGGAGTGATTCCCCCTTGTCCAGTCTGTAGCACTTTTAATTTTTCACTTAAAGGAAGAGTAACATGTTTATGTTTTGCTCCTGACGTAATGCAAAAACTACAACAGTATGCACACACAGTATTAAAAGTGTAAAATATATTTGTAAACACTAAAACTGTCACCAATTACTACGTACACCAACTCACACAGGACGAGTAATTAGCACGCACTAGACACTACATGCCAGCTCACTGAGGCAGCAAAACAACTGAGAAGTATGTAAACAAGCTGGTGAGTCATCAACAAGTCGATGCCTGAGCCGCGGTCGGACCAACCGGAGCGTCAGACCAGCCGGGGGTTGGACTAGAGAGGTTTTACTGTAATATGAAAGTGTGTGTGTAATACAAAAGGTACTGGTTTGACATAGTAATATTTAATTTTACTTCTATATTTGTTTACATTTATAACAAGAATATTTAACCATGAAAAAGATATAAATTCTCATTTAATTTACGTTCATGTTTGTTAACATTTTCTTTTGTGTAAAATTTGTAAATAAATGAAAAAAGATAAAAAAAGTTTTTTTTGCTAGTGTCAATAAAATGAGATTTTCAATCAATGTGAATATGAGTTAGACTACATCATTTTACTTCAAAATAACCCAGTCCTGCTTTCTGAATACGCCCTCAAAGGACCTTGGCCTCATATTCCCGTAAGTAATGACGTTGTATTAACAAAATCATAAGTTGGCCATATTGACAAAATGGAGTCCAGTAACGACAGCTGTTCTGTCGTACTGGTGTTAAAGAAGTAATCATGAAAGTTTAAATAGTTACAAATGGCGCCCGAACAGGGACGTTTGCATAAAAATTTATTTATGTAAACGTGGGCCTGTTTTGGAGAGCAGAATGAGTTATTTGAAGTAAATAAAAAAAAAAATTCTATTTACGTCTAAATAGACGAAAGTTATAAGGTTATGTTTGGGTAGTGTAATGTACTTGGCTATTGTATGTTTACGTTTACATACTGATTACGATTTTATGTGTTGAGTATTTTGAGAGTTTTTCTGCTTCGGCAGAAGATTTTGTAATTAGCTCATCAGCATACGTCAGTTTAAGGTTTTTAATTCGTTACTACCCTTAGTAACCTCATTTCCACACACACTATGGCCCCCTCTGGACTGTAGCGCCCAGTTGCCTCCACAAGAACGGAAATTTTCTAGGGGGTAGACGCTGCCTACCCCGTTCTTGCTTTGGCCTTACAAAACATTCGGTATTACTGATGTCCTTGAATTAATGTGTATAATTATCGTGTATTAGGACGGTTGTAGTTTGTTAAGGGGTATAATATAAATGAATTTTTTAAACATGGCTGATGTACAGGAGGCCAACGCAGGTACATCAAAGGAAGATATGATGAATTTTTTGCAAATGATGTTTCATACGATGCAGAAATGTTTTGATGAAAGGGCGGAACGGTTGGATAAATATTTCAATGAACAAAACGAAAAATTTGATGAACTCATAAATGATGTCAAGGAATTAAATAATGACATGAAAGAACAAAATGAGAAGTGGGAAAGAGATAGACGTAGATTAAAGGAGAATACAGAAGGTGGATTAAAACAGGTAAGTGTAACGAGAATAAAAAATGTAAAGAAGTGATAGATGTCAATACAGGTGATAATTATAATGGTGATATGATGACGAATAATAACGAAGAAATAATTAACGAGGTAAGTGGTAATTATAATAATGAGTTAACAAGTAATAGTGGTAAAATAGTTGGAAAAGGGATATCTAAGGGTGATACAGAAAAAAATAGTAGTGATGATGAGAGTATAGAGTTAGTAGGGGATGGTAATGGGGTCGTAATAGGTATAGATGTGCTGGAGAGAGAAAACAAAGAGACTTATTTTGTGGAAGTGGGGCAGAGGGTAAACTGTGAAATAAGGTTTTCACATGTGTTTACGGAGGACGAGTGTTCCTCAATCGGAGACGGAAGGTCTCAAAATGGTTCCTTAAGTTTTTGTAGTTGTCCTGGTGAAGCCAGGTGTTTTTATGATGTTGTAGTGCCATCTGCGTGGAGTGAGAGAGAAAATGTGAAAGGGGAGTGGGAAGGTAATTGTGTGTGTGTGTGTATGAGAGAGAGAGAGACAGAGAGAGAGGGGGTTGTTTGAGGTTAGTAGAAGTTATGAAGAATTGTTAGAAAGAATAAAGGTTGAGAGTTAATAAAATAAAAAAACTTACCTTATGACGAAAACAGTACAGCGGTGGTGAATGATGATGACGTTGATAATTATATTGAGTACTTACCTGTGCATAGAAGTGGGATATTAATAGCAGCTGACTCTGATGATAAGGAGATGATAAAATGCTTAATTGCGACAAATAATAATACTGACGGTGACAGGACCAGAATTACTGATGTAGACAGGTTATATGGTAGAACAATAATGTGGGATAACCCAGTAAATTATTATGTGGATATAACGGAACAATATTATGTCGTATTGTTCAGAACAGCTATTTTGTCGTACTAGTGTTAAAGAAGTAATCATGAAAGTTTAAATAGTTACATCATCTAACCTGTGACTTGGTATCAATAGAGTTCAAACAGGCTCCAGTGTTGCAGTTCCAGAAGCGGATGTGACGGTCTGCAGTGCCACCACCACTAGCAAGAACACTCGGTTGCCATGGACACCATGCCAATGCTTTCACTGCAGCCTGGTGAAGGCTTGAATCAAATTAAAGCATTAAATTATTGCGCTGCTCTTAAACAATAATGCATACTTCTTATTAACTTAGATGCTTCAATACATAATAAAACAACCACTTATGGAGACTGAAGAACCACACACTGAAACTATTCCAGAAAGTTCTGTTATCTATTTACAATTACCCTCACATTCATTAATCTATTGTAATACGACTGTATTGAAGTCATACCTGAGAGTATATAGCGGTTGAGGCTGTGAGTGCATCTGCCCAGGTACAGCAGACCAGATGTTAAGCATGTTATCGTTGCCCCCACTTGCTAGATATCGTCCATCTGTAGACCACTTAAGCCCACACACCTATCAACAACTAAACACTTAGTATCTGAACAACTTAAAATGTAATGGCACTTTCTCAAGTTTGACAAGAATTTCATGTAGTTTACTGTAACTCAATTTCCATAAACTAATACAAATTCTGAGCCATACCCTTGGCGCTAATGGTTATATTCTTAAACATCATCAGATTAACCGAAATATCTGTGTAATACAAATATTATCTGTCAAAAGCACACAGGTTATGTAGATCTAGTAAAGAAAACATCAGTTTTGTCGGAGTCTCCTTTAATGACATATTTACCATATTAGGTCATTGTCTTAGGTTTAACACATTTTATTTTTCTTAACAGTTTGAGTCCTGCTGGCTTATGGTCCCTACATGCTGCGCTGTTCTGAGCACTTTTGTAAACGTCTGAGGACTAATAAAAAATGTCTTTTCACTTATGTTCATTCTGTAAACAGTGCATTAAAGTACACACCTTCTTCTTTAAAATATATTTTATTATGGTGTTTTGCAGTTTGTTTTTTATTACGTTTAAAATATTAGTTTTTCACTTGGAAAAAAAACAGCTCACCTAATTCTTGTGCAGTACACTAATTTTAAACACAGATTCCAACTATAAACAAAATTACACTATTTTATTATTTACACCTAAATACTTAAGTGTATCAAAAACATACATTACGTGTATTCAGTGTATACTTAAGTTTTTGATAAGTTGTTTTATCAAAAACTTCACTGAAACAGTTGAAAACAGAAGACCTCTATCAATTGAGGATATGATAAGACTCTCTTTCTTGAACACAAGTACATATAACTCGCACCATAAACTCAAATTTGGTATACAAAAAAACCACTTGAATTACTATGTACCTTTGTACATCTTTTGAGTTTACAATATCAACTAAAAAACTGAGAACTGTTAATTATATCATTAGCTTCACCCATCAACATGTCATTATTGCCAGCACAAACATTTGCAAATTCCTTTAAGCCATTTTTAATAAACAAAAATATAACAACACAATTATTTTTCAAAATTGTGACACACACAAGCACACATTATAGAAATACCTCTTGTGAATGTCCTGAAAGGGTGGCCACTATGTGATCCCGTTGCCGAACATCGTGATGAATAATTTGGCCTGACCGGGAACCACTGCTCAGGATATACTGATTCCAAGACAATGATCCAACACGAGTTGAATGCCCATCCATCACTCGAAGACGTTTTGTCTGACTTGTATCCCATAACTGTAAAAAATTCCACATGCACCAAACAATAAAATAGTAATAATAAGCACATTTTAATTAGAAACAAAAACCATGTTATTCCATTTTCACCTAAAAGTGCATCCGTGTTGTGATCTATTATGTGCTATACAGACATTTCAATGTCATTTGTTACAATAAAAATGTCAATAAAACGTACCTGAACTGGACCTAAGCTGGTGCCAACTGCAAGCAGATATCCTTCCTGTACCCAATTTAATGAACAAATATAATCACTACCCTCTAACTCTAGCAGTTGTTCAATATTGCCAGTGCCTGCATTCCACAGATACACACTGCTGCCTAGAGCCACAGCTAAAATGTTGTTTGGAGACCAATCGATCAGGTTTAAATCTAAACAGAGGAAAGCAAATTTTTACTCCAGAAAATAGTGCATGTAAAATATGTTTTCTATCAAACTAAATTCCATTTTATTTGTGAATCAGTCATCAAGTGTATTACCCTAACAATAAAAACATATAGTGTTATGTACACCATAATTTACAACATAATACAATATTACAATATGTAAAACATAAGTAACAACATAATTTAAGTATTCTTTTATTACTTAAATATTCTATAACTCCAAGTCAGTCACAAAACAGGCTTTGTGATTTGTTTACTTCGGTTACAAATGATCCCTTGAATAATATTTGTGGCACATTTAAACAGCCTTGCATTACACACACACAAATATGAATAACATACCTATAGGCGATTTGAGAGAAATCTCCTAAAAAGCACCATTATTTGCTTACACCAAACTGTGCTTGTAACATATGAAAACAGTACCATAACTGAACAATAAGAATAGTATTAAGAGTTTCAGAAGCCAGAAATAAAATAAGCAAACAATATCATTTTCAAACTAATATAAAACAAAACTAGTGGCAAAGGTACGTCACCAACACTTTGTACAGAGTGAAGCACGACTAAGCACAACAGCAATACAAAATTAATATACGAGACAAAAAACAGAAGTGCCAGAATATGGTACAAGTTGAAATATGAATCCTGGAAACACAGTCAATCGATTCAAACATCAAGGCTCCACTTGTTACGTCAAGCATCTCATGAACAGATAAAAAGCTGGACAGACGGTCATTCAATGACTCGGTGGCTTGGATTTTATACTTGTGAGGGCAGTCAGAGAGTAATAATTCAATCTGATAAAATACTAGTCAGATTTTTATGATTGTTTTCTTGTGCTGGTAATATCTGAAAACAGTACTGTATCTGACCAATAAGAACAGCATAATTAGACATATTAGAGAAATGTCGGGAAATATAGAATTTTACAATTGTAGTTTTTCCTTATTAGCCTTCGTTTTCCATGTGAATTCTATATAGTGATAATAAATATAAAATCAATGTACTTTTTAAAGCAGTATTAAACTATAATTTCAGTTATTTTTATCACAAGTGTTAATTCCTGGTGCAGTGTTTGGAAATAATTCTATTTGCTCTTCCAAGAAGTACCAAAAGAAAAATCATTATTTTTTATCAGTTTTTCAAATCAAAGCATCTACTTGATGTACAAGGTTAGATTAGAAGAGGGCCATCCATGCCAAATCATCCAGCCAAAGTTCAACTTGACACCCAAGGTTCTCAGATTTTAATGCAAATTTGTATATATTAAGTGAATACAAAAATAAGAAAAAATGCCAAATTTCACCCAATACTAACAAGTAGTTTCAGAATTATGGTCGTTTGAAGTTTTAAGAGATTTGAACTTCGGAGGACAATTTGAGCAGGAAACCAGCTTGTATGTATTTGGACTTTTCTATGTAAAATCAATATTTATTGAGCTAGAGGCTTCACAATTTATTCATTTGTCCTAAATTTTATGGAGAATCAGATGATACTATAAGTATTGGCATTATGATTTTTCATCATGGATAAAATTATTCTTAAATACACAAATAAATATTCTTTCAAAGTTGTGATGCATATATCGAAAAATATCTGTGGCTAAAATCTCTCTCCAGATACCATAATACAATCATATATTACTGAAAAGAGCATGAAATTCCCTTTCAAATGATGAAATAATATTGGTGGGTTTTTAAGTTTAAAGAGTTTAATTACCATGAAAATCTAATAATGTTTTTGCGTGTTGCGGAAATGGTATGTTCAACAAAGACAAAGTTTGTATTAAAAAAATTAGAGTGAAAAAGTTCTTAAATATAGCACTATAGAGCTAAAATATATTGAAAATACAACTTACAAGGTCCATTTGCATTTACTTTGTACATATATACTAGTTGCGGGATACTTCAAATGATTAATTTTTTTATGGTATGATGTCTCTTTGTAATGAGTAAGAAATTTTTGGATTGCCTTAAACAAGAGATCAGTTAAATTCACAAGTTACATATACAAGTAAACATGGCTAAAATCTCTCTCCAGATACCCTAATACAACCATATATTACTGAAAAGAGCATGGAATTTCCTTTCAAATGATGAAATAATATTGGTGGGTTCTTGAGTTTTATTACAATGTAAATCTAATACATTATTTTTACATAAAGAAAAGATGTTATGTTCAACGGCCTGGGCCATGTGCTACTTTTTGACCTCAAAGTTGATAGTGTATTGAGTTGACTTACATATAACAACTGGGATGTAAAATATAGTGAAAATATAATATTTACAAATCACACTTATGGTTAATTTTTACTTACTACATATTCATATTTAAGTGCCATAAACTCTTCTTTTTATATAACATGATATATCTGGGTGATGTTAAGTGTTCAAAGTCTTTATCTTTTAAAACAAATCAAGTCACTTAAGTTCAAAAGTAGCCTAGGATATAAATGAATAATTAAATTTTCCATTTAAAAATTAATGCTCGTCTACAATGACCTTTTAAAGTTGTTCCAGGCTTTGTTTATTTCTTTCCGTGAATCAGAATCAATCTTGTATGATCTATCCATCTTCTTCACTCTCTTCATCACTTTGATGACTTGCAACCATTTCTTCATTATCTTGATCAGGTTTTACCTCTAATATTGATTTTCTACAGTTACTGCACAGCAGCTTTCCAGGGACCAAGATGATGTTTTTATTTTCCTTAACATCCTTTGCTTTTTGTAATGTAATTACCCTAAGATTATTTTTCTTTGTCAAGGGAACAGAATGTCTTTGAAATGGATCACAACAGGCTTTTTGGTTTTTTTGAAAATATTTTAAAAAATAGCACAAATGGTGAGAACAAATTGTGTCTTTTTCACAGTACTGATTGTTTGAACGCCAACTCAAAAGTTCTACATCTTCTTTAGACAATTCATCAGAAATCACATAAATATCCCTTTCTTTGTTAATGATGTATTTTCACAGGAAGAGTTTAATAAAGTACCCACAGTACAAATAAATTAGACACTTAAAACATTATGCAACCTATAACATTAAGAAACCTATATTATTGTAAATAAAGCAAATGATGTTAACTAGACCAGAGCAAGCTGTATACTGAAATAAGGCTGCAAGGGATTTTGGAGATGGAGGAGGATTCATGTTCTTTGTCATTTCATGTCATAACAGGAGTAAGACACACCAGTGTGTCCACTGAGTTTTGTTTTTCTTAATTGTAATAAACTTCAGATTATGTCTTTAGAATGCTTAATAATTACATAACTTAAAATGCCTCCTTATAGCTAAAAAATATATTTTAATGCTTTGATTTATTTGATACAGTTTAAATAAAAATTACTAAAGTTGCATGAAAAATAAAAAAATGTTTAAAATACTGCAGCATTATAGTTTATTTATTGCAATATTTCAAAATGTTTTAATTTTATAAACATTATTTTATAACAATATATTTATTCATCTTCACTGTTAAGACAGATTGTAGCAAATTATTTCAATATTAAAAAAACATAAAAACTCACCAGTAAGTTTTGCTTAAACATTTCAAAAATAATGTTGTCCTCTTTTCAAATACGTGGGAATGTTTACTTGTATATGTTTAACTGATCTATTGTTTAAGGCAATCCAAAAATGCCTTCCTCATTACAAAGAGACATCGTACCATAAAAAAGTATTCATTTGAAGTATGCCGCATGTAGCGGGTCAAATTTTGTGTGTCTTTATTTTAACCATTTGGGGCATATATTTATGTTTTTATTTATTTCGTTTTCGGGCGGACTGGTATAAAGTATGGTAAAGCTGCATTATTGTGCAACATAACAGAACAGTGAAACAACGCAATAGGACGCAGTTGTTGAGGAATGCGGCGGAGCATTTGCACCTCCACAAAATTCTGAGAACTTTGTACCTGTGTGTGGCAGCGCACATACGCAACTGCTCAATCACGCTCCAAGTGACGCTCTGACAAAAAACTAAGATGGCCAGAGAGGGAAATTTTCATCATTCATTTGGTTTCACTACGGAAGTGCTGTGTTAAGTCCCACCCACTTTTATGACATTAGCCAGTGCCTGGTTGAAATCGCCTGCTATCGTCATTCCAACAATTACATGACTAGCATGAGTCGAAACTGTGACGACTACATACAAGGCATTGATGTCCGTCGTCTTGACTAAAATGCTCCTGGAGTGGGGAACTGAGAGACGCAGTCAGTCTTTGGTCGACTCTCGCCTGCGCAGGCCGCCCGTCAAACGGGCTCAGAAATAAAACTTTTCTAAAATGACATCCAGTGCAATAGTAGAGAAATTTGGTGTGACCGCGGTCCAGTAAAAAGAATAAAGAACGTAACTGTGCAATTTTCGGACAATAATAAGAAGTTTTACCGGAACAATGAGTGCGTGTGAGAAGACCGCGTGGCTGACGGGGGGAAATATCATTTAAAAAATGTTTAAGGGGAAATAAATTGTGTGTGTGTGTTTGAGTGGGTGTTTAAATATGCAGGCTGGGCTCTGTCTATATGTGTATATGAATATAAGGTAAGCTAGTAGAATAAGATAGTATATGTAACGAATCACCAGACCAAGAAAAATTATGAAGATATTTTAAATACAAAAACATGGTAAAAAATTTGTTGAAATTTGAATGATTTAAAAAATAAAATTAAAAGTCAAATTCTCTTCCAAAATGAGTTGTGTCAGTGCTTTGCATAACCTATAGACCATGCTTGTATCTAGGTACATGTGACCGAATCCTGGGACCCCGTAAGAATTATCGTAACGGTAAGAAACAATTTAATTTGACATTTCATTATAATAATAAATGTGATTGATTAGCAAGTCACACGCAACTAGTATATATTGTAATGCGACACAATAGCAGCCCTATCCCAAAATTTAAAACCGCTCAATTAAGTAGGTAGAATCACCAATACTATCCAAATAAACCAAATAAAGATGAACAACCCTTAGTTACAGAAAAAAGACTACAAAATAAATAATAAGAGAAAAAAAAATACAATGCAAATAATATAAAATAACTAATTAAAATGTATTAAAGTAAGTATAAAATATATATACAAACCTTTGTGTAAATAAGTGAATGTGAAGGAGTGGGGAATAAAGTTAATGATCCCTAGTATTATTCAAAAATGTTATAAATACAATAAGTGTCAGTGAAGTGGTGACAGCATAAGTGCGAGTTAATTACTTTAAAAAAAAGGAAAACCATAAATAACACCAATAGTGAATTGTGGTGAAGGGTTTCATCTCAGTTTGAGATGTTAGTGAAGGCTTTGGTGTAGGTAGTCGTATTTGTCTTCTACACCAAACCCTATAGTTATTAAACATTTATAAACTACATTGTAAGTTAGTTTGAGCCTACTGGCAAAGTAAGAAAACTGTGTACTAGAAACCAGGACCTATGAACAATAATCTATCCATTAGACAGTAATGCTTGATAAGATTGACAGGATGGAAGAATGGTACACCAAGTAGTTTATGATTATTTGTCAATTTATAAATGTAGAATTTGGCCATGAAGGCAATACCTCGAAGGTAACATGTTAAAAGATTTTGTTCTAATTATATTATTTGTTAATTTATGATTGTAAACTTGTCCATGTAAACACTACTTTAAGTAATAAGTCAAAAGATTTCATTTTTAACTATTGTGAAAACATGTTAAGGGTCAAGACTCATGTAATAAGATGTAACTCAGGAAAAAGGGTTAAAAACCAAAAACCTAGGTAATAATAAATGTAATTTAGAATAGGCCTATATTAATGAAATGCTATTGATGGCCTAGGCCACAAGTTCCATACAAAAGGAAATAATGTCAGAAATGAGTAATTAGTAAACCAATGTGATAAAACAGGAAAGGGACAAAATTTATATGATGAAGCTAATTGTTTTAACAGTAATATTACATATTAGATTAATTTAAGGAATTGTAAAGTGATATAACAAATGTATAAGTAAAGTATAGGCCCAACATTAGAATTTTTGTAAGGTGAAAAACCACCCTTTATAATCAACCAATGTAAGTAAATGAGGTAGCAAAATGTTCATAATGACTTAAAGAAAAGCATGATGTAATTTAAATTTAAGAAAACTTAAAGCTGAAAAAGGAGTATTTTTCTTATAGGCAGATGAACATTTAAATCTTGTAAACTGACCACGTGACCTTATGAACTCTCTGTTTCGACCAATCACAGGCCAGTATTGTGAGGGCACGAAACCGTTGATGGAAAGGCAGGAATATAGATTTGGAGTATTGTATTGTTAACTATTGCAGACAGCAGATGAGCTCTAATGAAGAAGTTTTTAATTAAATAATAGTAATGTTTTTTGGACCGTTGGCGATGAAAAATTATAACTAATAGAAGCTATAAATACTGTGGAAGATTAGAAGACGAAAATATTTAAATTAAAACAACAAATATATGCAGAACCTTTGAAAATCCTGATTGCCTACCATGAACACACTTTCATAACGCCTGTGAGTGACGCCAACTTTAACTATTAACCACACTACAGGTACGATTACACAACACTACCGTAGACACTATCTACACTTACAGAAAAACACCAGGGATCATTTATTGAAGAAAAATCTTAAAAACTAAAACAGTGAACGCTGAAACATTTATTTTAAAATAACTTGTAACAGCACGTGGCGAAACGTTTTCAGCGGCCATCTTGCCGATAGAGTCTGGTTGCTATAGCAACTAATAATAACGAAATATAGTATTAAGATTTTAAAATTTTACTTACCTTTGTAATGTATTGTATTTTTGTATGTATTTTCTGAATTCAATGACAGTCTAAAAGGACCCTTAAACCCTGAGACTTGATATATTATTATAAATAATTTGTTTATTGAAACTTGTTAGTGTAAAAGTCGAATTGAGCGCTAGAGTCGACCCGATCAATATTTGTTTCGACACAAGTCGACTGTTCATTTCTCTAAATAACTTAAACAAAAATAAATATAGTTATTTGGAATAAAAGGAGTTGTCATTGTAGAAGATTAGAAAGTTTACAGGACAATTGCAGGTAGATCAACAGGAGAGTGAGCAGCGATTGGCCAAAGTATTTGAGAGAAGATCGGCCAAAGTATTTGAGTTTTTGTGTGCTCGAGGACACAATCGATTGCGGCAGCCGATCCGTATTTGACATAAGTGGAGTCAATTTACACTAAACTAAATTCACTTCAAAATAAATAAATAAACCAAAAAACCCTCCGTATTACACTGTTACATAGCAGATGACGTCAACAACGTGGGGCTGAAATACAGTAGTCCCTCTTTATAACAATTCTCCCTATAACGATAACCCCTCTATAACGATGAAATTAATGAGGGTTGTTTGGTTTGCCATAACATTAATGTTTATATTCTTTCTCTATACCGATATTGCTCACTCTTTATAATGATGGTATTTCAGTCTTTCAAGGCGTTTCTGTTCAAGGTCGTTGCCCACTGTGTATTGTTTCTAAAGCACGCGCGCACCCTACCTGAGTAGCAAGGTCGTCGCCCGGCGTGTTTTGTTTCCTGCTTGAGGAATGTCAAGCGCAAAACTCCTCTATTATTGTCCGTGCGTCTTTTGTTTACTTTCACACTGATGTGTTGACAGCTGTTGACCGCTACTGTACAGTCTCAGTTGTTTCTCAGTGCATGAACGGTCAACATGTTTTCTAAAAAGTGTAAAGTGCTCACCGTGGAAGAAAAGTTATCGTTGATTCGGGCAATAGAACAAGACGAGAAACAAACGGATGTTGTTCGGCGAACAGGCCTCTCCCAGTCAACTGTGGCTACCATCTGGAAGGATAGGAAGAAGTGGCTTGATGCGGAAATGGAGGGAGGCAGCAGGAAGAAGCTGCGGAAACCTCAGCATGAAAATTTGGATCGGGCCATGCTGCAGTGGTTTCAACAGCAGCGTATAAACCATATCACACTCTCTGGGCCTCTAGTCAAAACAAAAGCAGAATTTTTTGCATCGGAGCTTGGCATTGCTGACTTTAAAGCATCTGAGGGCTGGCTGAACAAGTGGAAGCTGTGTCACAACATCAACTACGGGCAGATCAGCGGAGAGGCCCGTGATGTTAACAGAAACATCACAGACGGCTGGCTGGAGAAAGTGTGGCCTGAGCTGAAGACACGATATTCAGCGGAAGACATCTTTAATGCTGACGAAACTGGATTGTTTTACAAGATGACGCCAAACAGAACATTGAAATTTAAATCAGAAAAGTGTATTGGTGGAAAGTTAGCGAAAGAACGAATTACGGTTTTGGTGGCAGCTAACATGACAGGCTCAGTGAAGAGGAAATTGCTAGTGATCGGCAAGTCCAAAAATCCTCATTGTTTTAAAAACATCAAACACCTGCCTGTCAATTACAAAGCAAACAAGTGTGCTTGGGTGACTTCTCAGCTTTTTGAAGAAGAGATCCGAAAATGGGATGCTGGGCTCAAGGGAAAGAAGATCCTACTTCTAGTCGACAATTGCCCTGCACACCCTGTAATCTCTGATCTTCAAAACATAGAGTTTTGCTTCTTACCTGCCAACACAACAAGTGTCCTTCAACCAATGGATCAGAGTGTGATCAAAGTTTGAAGTCACTACAGAAGGAGGCTTTTAATGGAACTGGTCGAGTGCAATGGAAACCTTAAAATAAACATTCTCGATTCTATACACATGATCAGCAAATCCTGGGAAGAGGTGACAACCAAAACGATAAAACACTCCTTCAAACACGCAGGATGGCTGGAAGACGAAGGATCGACTGAAGATGAAGATGACCTGCCTTTAGCTGTTTGGGCCAGACATTTTGAACTGCCTATCACCTATGGACCGGAAGAGCTGCAGGACTTCGATGATGTCGATGACACTGTGGCTACAACAGCAGGAGTTTCAGACGAGGACATTCTTAAAAAAGTTCGTGTGGAAGAAGGCGGAGACAGTGACACGGAACTTGAACCAGAGCCGGAACCAGCCCCAACCCCTCAGCAGGCCTTGGAGGCAGCTAAAATCCTGCATAGATTTTTCATACACCAAGAAGATGACATGACGGCAACAGAAGATGCTGTGCGGCTTCAGGACAAAGTGAGGTCAGTGCTTTGGAAGGGGAAAAGGAAGCAAACTAGGATGACAGACTTCTTCCATTAATGTAAATCTTTAAATCTTTCTAAAGAGTAGAAAAATACAGTAATAGGGGAAAAATATTAACTTAATAATAAATATTTGTTGTGTGAATTTGATACAGTATTACTTTATTTTTAACCTTTTCGGTGCTCTGGACATGTATACACGCAAAAGTTTCATGCCTGTGTGGTGCTCCAGACGTGTTAAACCGCACATCGTTTTTAGATTGGTTAAGCGCTCAGAACGCGTTTATACGCCTATGTCTCTGATTGTCGGAACAAGCAGTGTGCGTACAAGGTCAGTGGTTTATCGTTACTTTCCGTCAGCAGTTAACACAGACTGTCCATTCAGGGTATCTAGTGTTTTGTAAACAGTGCGATAATTGAAAGTTGCGAATGTGCTCGAGGCTTTGTAATCATTGTGTTGCGATAAGGAATACGTAGAATTGTTGTTGCGGCCATTTCAAATACTTCTGAGTGAATTCTGTGAACGGCTGAATGCTCCGCACGTGTATACATGCCAATACTGAAAGTATAGCGCACGGGCAGTGCGTTACCGCTCACATGTATGGTGCAGCGAAAAGAAATTTGAACCTATTTCTTCAAATTTTGGTTCCTCTCTATATAACGATCTCTCTTATAACGATGAAAATGCCCAGTCCCTTGGATATCGTTATAGAGAGAGAGGACTGTAACTATAAACCCGCAACCGTATTACACTCGTAAACAAAACTGTTACACTACAATATGTACAAAGTAAATGCAAATGGACTTTGTAAGTTGTATTTTCAATACATTTTAGCTCTATAGTGCTATATTTAAGAAGAACTTTTTCACTCTCTAATTTTTTTAATACAACATTAAAACCATTACACCATTTCCGCAACACACAAAACAAAATTATTAGATTTTCATTGTAATAAAACTCTTTAAACTCAAAAACCCATCAATATTATTTCATCATTTGAAAGGGAATTTCATGCTCTTTTCAGTAATATATGGTTGTATTAGGGTATCTGGAGAGAGATTTTAGCCACAGATATTTTTCGATATATGCGTCACAACTTTGAAAGAATATTTATTTTTATATTTTAGAATAATTTTATCCATGACGAAAAATCATAATGCCAATACTTATAGTATCGTCTGATTCTCCATAAAATTTAGGGCAAATGAATAAATTTTGAAGCCTCTAGCTCAATAAATGTTGATTTTACATAGAAAAACCCAAATACATACAAGCTGGTTTCCCGCTCCAATTGTCCTCCGAAGTTCAAATCTCTTAAAACTTTAAACGACCATAATTCTGAAACTACTTGTTAGAATTGGACGAAATTTTGGATTTTTTCTTATTTTTGTATTCACATAATGTGAACAAATTTTCATTAAAATCTGTGACAAGTGGGTGTCGGCCCCTGGATGATTTGGCATAGAATGGCCCAAGAGTTAAGAGAAGTAAACCATTTGATTAGGTTAGCGCAATTAAGTGAAATATTCAAAAGCACTTCAAGTGCACATGTTCATACATGTATGTACATATATACAATCCACCCTCTGTAATCTGGCACTGTGATAGTCCGGCGTAGAAGGGGAAACAAGTCGCTGACCATAGATATCAGTGGATCATTACTCCCTCGCTGTGTACAGTGCCGTTTATTTAGTTGTTTTTTTCTTGGTGTAATTATTTGCTACGTTTACATAATTTAATATAGTGAGTGCAAAATGTCGTCACATGCTGAACTGCACGAGTTGCAAGATACAATCACTGAGAAACTAGTAGATAAAACAGATGATTTGACAACAGACGATGGAAACAAGTGGCTGGCAGGTGACGAAGATGAAAAAACAAGTTTATGATAGATTATGAAATAGCCAATGTGATGACAAGAGAAGAGGAGGAGGAGGAGGAAGAGGGAGAAACAGTGACAGCTGTTCATACAGTAGGCCATGATATGGCAGTGTATGCCTTCACAACTTCTATTAGGTAGGCAGAAGAAAATGACGTGCCTACTTGTGAAATCCTCATGTTGAAAAAAACTGCAAGAAAAAGCATTAAAAGTGTCGTTTCAAGCCAAGAAACAGAAGAAAATTAACAGCTTTTTCATTCCAACTGCACATTACTCTGCGAGTTTCATTTTTTCCTACATTTTACTAAATTATAAACATAAAACTAATTTGAATAATTTTAAGAAAAAATAGGATATAATTTACTACATTTTTAATCCGATGTTTTAATTTGGTGTAAGTTTTTTCATGTTTTACCACTAGTACAATATACGTTATTTTGTAATTTAAATGCTTTTTTCTAATAACCATCCATTAATCCAGCATTTCCACTGATCCAGCACTACCCTAGTCTGATTCTGCCGGATTAGATTAATGAGAGTATACTGTATACACAAATGTACGCAGTTGTATATGTATATATATAAATATATGTCTACCACAGCCAACAGTGGAAACATGAAGTTGAACAAAGTAAATTAAACCAATGGATGAGACATGTACAACACCCTTATCAATTTAAGTAAGATTTAAGCAGCTTGTTGTCAGTCTTGGACTAGATGCCACAGAAAATATAAAAAAAGTCAATGTAACTAAGTACATTACAATACTGTTATGACATTACAGAACAATCTACGTGTTTATCGAATGTTCCAGATGAATCCTGTGGAATACGGCTAAATGTTGTGGCTCACGTGATTTTCCCGCGAGACTTTTCTGGAAGCTGCCAGCCACATGGACTGTGTCAAGGCCGCAATTAATTACGTCGTACACACTGGCGCTAACGCATAGTTTGGAATCTTCTGGTCTGTGAGCGTTGTATAAATACAAGGTGTCAGCGGCCTTAGTTTTCAGTTATTATCGGCGATATTACTCTGTGCGTTCAAGTGGTTATTAGTGAAGTGTTGTGTTTTATAATCGGACGGTATAATTGTAATACAATTGTGTTTTATATTAGTTGACATTTTATTGCATGTCTACAATTTTTATTTGATTTGTTGTAAGAGACTGTGTTGTTAATTACAAACTGTTTAACTGTGAAATTAAAGCTGGTGATTGGTGACTTAATTGCTGTCTTGTATTTTGTTTTCCACTGTACCTACGGCGATCAAGTAGTAACAATACTTATAATACAAACTATATAATTTATGGTATCCAACTGTTCAATGTTCTGATGCTATTTCCAACACCGTCTGATGCTATTTACAGTCTGAGGATAGTTCATAGTTACAAGGGTTAGTTGAAAAGTTCATGGAGCAACATATGTGGTTTAGCAGTAGAACTAAGATTTTAAGTGTGTTATAATATTTATATTTCATGTAAACACCTGTTAATTTCTAATCTCTCTGTCAATTTATTCACTGTGTACCAGCTGTTTGAAATTTACATGTCATACATGTTTTTAAAAATTTATGGAATCAAGCATCGTGCTGTGATTGGATTAACCATTTAAAAAAAGTCTAGTGCCAATGGAAATTCACGAAGAAATGGTAAACGTGTTACGAGATGCTGCACCTTTAAAAACTTGTGTCTGTAAAGGGGCACTTGAATTTACATATGGTTGCACAAAATTTGAAGATAATCACCGCAGCAGATGCCCAACAATTCCAAATGCTGCACCCACCTTACCCAAAGTTTTTTTTTCCATAAAGTTCTTGAGTTAAAATACAATACACATGCTCATGTGAGATGCCTATGATCTCATCATCCAATTTCAATCACAAGTCTTCCAATACTGTGTATAAAACTTTATTATGATATCTGGAGTTGCTGCATTTATCATTTCATTGTTAATTTCCATTGGCGCTTGACCATTTTTAATAATTCAATCACAGCACAAGGTTTGATTTTCTTAACACACATGACACATAAGTTTTTCAAAAAAGCTGGTAAAATTAACAAATTGACACAGTTTTGTAAATTAACAAGCATTTACAGAAAATATGAATCTTACAAAACACCGAAAATTTTAGTTCCATCGCGAAGCTATAGATTTCGCTCCACAAACTTTTCAATAACCCTTGTACAAAGAAACTTGTAACTTTTAATATTTTTAATAAAACCAGTCCAATACCTCTTCACCACCACCTACCACTTCACACAAGCACAAACACTCACATATCATATTGTTAAGCAGCAACTGATCACAAAAAAATCTAGACAAGCGATATAGTCTACATGTAAAGATTTTTATTAACTACATACTTACAATAATCATCAATAATCTCTGGTGCATCCAAAATTCTGTCTGGAGCCTGTGGAATGTATCGAGAACTGCTTTTTGCCGACAATGGAGTTTTCGACTGGCTATAAATTACTTTTAACGGATTAGTAAAGCCCTAAAAAATAAAATGACTCAATTAATACAAAAGATGACGCACTCACTAAACATTAAAATAAAAGAGAGCTACAACGACCTCTAGAATTTCATAATTTTGATTCTCAAATATCTGTTTTGAAAAACATGCAAGGTTGAGGGAATTTGGAGAGGTAGAACTTTTGCTGCGGGTTGACTGGGCACTGGTCCTCACAAGTCCCAGGGTTGGAGAAAGTGATGGCACCCCAATGTACCCCTAGCTTCTGTCCAGCCAAGACCTTACTGTGTGGTGAAGAGTCGACATCCTACACGAGGTGACCTGTTTTTGCAGAACAGTACGGAACTAGACTGGAAGGTCGATAAACATTCCTGGCGGAAGGCAGCAGTATCCACCAGTACCAAGTTAAGGTGTAAAGAAAGAGATCCTGGAATGGCTTATCTTTGGAATATTGCAGGCGTGAATCTGGATGATTCAGACGGCTGTAAGTAATACTGCGCAAAATGGGGAGGGGGCCTTGGAGCCATGGAGAAGGCAATTCCCCTAGCACAAGGGAAGTCCGAATTACATCCTGTCCCTCCAGATGGAGTTGTGTGGATACAGCCAGTAACCCACCCACGTAAAAAATATCTTACTTGCAGGATCCAAAAAAAAAGCCTCGCAAATTAATGGGAAATGACCTGGTGTTAATGGGAAAATGACCATGGCAGGATATCTTAAAAATAAGACAAAGAAGGAAACAAGGATAAGGTTTTTTAACACTGTGGCAGTATCAGTTTTGATGTATGGAGATGAAGCCAAAGTTATGACAGAAAGAGACAAAGCAAAGATTAGGGCAGCAGAGATGAAATTTATGAGTAATCTGGGCTGTACCATTCTCGATAGAAAGAAGAATGTGGATATAAGGACAGAACTGAGAGTCAACCCATTGTTGGAACGGTTAAGAAGCAACAAATGAAGGTGGTGTGAACATTTTGGAATAATGCCAGGTGACAGGATTCCAGTGCTAGCAATGAAATATAGACCAGTGAGGAAGAGATGTAGGACAGCCGAGAGCAAAGTGAGTCCCAGAACATGTTCAGGATAGAGCCTAATCCTTGAGGCTGATGATGATGATGGAAAAACATGCGCTATTCTGTGTCAAATAATTATTTGATACCCAATTCATGCACTAAATAATAAAAATGTACTAACAATATGTAAAGGCAACATACACTGCAAAATTCAAGGTTGCTAAGAGGTCACTGCTACCCTACCTGTTCCTACCATTCTAATTAATTACTGTTTCTTGGTGTGCACCGTTTTCTTAAAAAAATAATATATGGATAAAGTACCATAGACCTGTATGTCAGTCCACAAATTTGAAATGCACAGGATGTGTTTAAACTCTATAATACTGTCACAGATAAGGCATCATGGTTAATCCACATGCAGATAATCGGGATTGACTGTACTAACCGACAACATGATTATTAGTAAACTAAGTGGTTGGTTAGAACACCAGTGACTAGTTCTTCAATAGCTATCAATAACAATACTAATACATACACACATTGTTAACAAAACAAATCTTACTGAAAATTTTACTGAATATTACACATTATAATAGACACATGTTCAGGATTGAACAAATCATTTTGTTGACCAACTGTGTAACCATTCGTGTTATCAGGAATTTATATAACTGAAATAATACAGTTGATATAACTGAATTCTTACAAGAACTTTCCTGACATAAAGAATACAAACACTAGAAGTTAAGTGAACCCACTGAATAGTGATCAAATGACTGAATCACTTCAATGATTGAGATGCACAGAGTGAGTTCACTAAACTGACCAAATTCACTCATCTCTAGGTCAGACTATGCTACATGTGTGAGAGACCAGCCAGCTACGCAGTTATGTTTGAAACACACTGTTGTCAAATGTACACTTTTGCCATAACAAATACGTACCTCTGGAGGAGCAGGGGCTTTGTTTTGAAAAGCCAGTATACGTGTATTGGAAATATCTCGTCCGTGCAAATTTTCTCCCATAGCTCTTTGCATTTCTTGTTGCGAAGGACTTGTAGGTTCTTCATCTTGTTGTTGGTTAACCTTTTGCCAAAAAAAATTGAACTATATAGTCACATCAAAATCAATAAAGGAATTCAAAAAACAAAATCATGTAAAGACGTCCTTAAAAAATAAACTTTATTTAAGACTGGATTCTGATGTAAACAAAACCAGTGTCTGTACATGAACCGAACTGGTTAGATGAGTGGTCGCATCATTAAATCCTCCACTACAAACTAAATAATTCACAACAGATTAGTGTTAATTGATTAAAAATATATCAACAAACTATTTTCATAATGCAACTAATACAGTAGAACTTGGCTAATTCGAATGTGCATAATTCGAATTCGTGGATAATTCGAACTTTTACCGTGGTCCCTTGCCTATGTAAAACCGTGCAAAAACATTGTCTGTAATTCGAACTTTTTTTGGTTAATTCAAAATAAAAATGTTGCTCAAACTACAAAAAATCGCCTGCAGTATGCGCTAGACCACGTAACAATAGAGACACGACTGGAAACAGACAAGCAGGCATCGCCCTTTGTGGACAGACGCTTGTCCTTTGTGTAAAATTCGTGGAATTGGCACCAGTATCTCGTGATGACACGGGACTGGCTCGTGTAACGGTACCGTCCGCCATTGTCCCTTGTTCCACGCCTCGTCAGTCAGCCATCCTCACTGTTGCTTTCAGTTCAGTCTGCCTGCATTCGTGGAAGGGTTAAGTCTTTTTGAGTTTCTACTGTGCGAGCTGTGTCCTGTAGTGAGAGACTATTCCTTTCTTTATACAGTACTCTATATACAGACTGGTGTGTTTTAGTAACGCTTATTGTGTTCATCATGGCCCTTTCAAAACCAACACGGACCCAATACAAATCACTGACATTTGCCGAAAAAGTTGCCGTTATTCGGGAAGTGGAAAAGGGACAAAAGAAGAAATCTGAAATTGCTAAGGAATTCGGGATACCGCCAAATACACTGTCAACGTATCTAAAAAATAAAGAGAAAATTTTGAATAGTGTGTGTAAAGCCAGCGACAAAGATACGAAAAGAGCGCGAGGACCAGAAAATCCTGACGTGGATGAATGTGTAGTGAAGTGGTTTAAGCAAGCAAGGGACAAAAAAATGCCAGTCAGTGGGCCCCTCGTCAGAGTCAAAGCTGAGGAATTCGCATCTAGCTTAGGGAAAAATGATTTTAAGGCCAGCACTGGTTGGCTCGATGGTTTTAAAGAAAGGAATGGCATGTCTTTCAAAACTGTTTGTGGGGAAAGTGGGTCTGTTAACGTTGAAGCTGCAAATTCATGGAAAGACGATTTGTTGCAAATGATTTCTGACAGAGATGCTAATGACATTTTTAACGTAGACGAGACGGGCTTATTCTTCAAATGCACCCCCGACAAAACACTTGCTTTTAAAGGAGAAAGTTCTAATGGCGGCAAACACAGCAAGGAGCGCATAACACTTTTAGCTGGAGCAAACATGGATGGCTCGGAAAAACTGCCTTTGCTAATGATAGGGAAGTCAGCCAACCCACGTTGTTTCAAAAATGTAAAAACAAAACCAGTTGAATATGAATCAAACAATAAAGCTTGGATGACAATTGACATTTCGAAAGATGACTTTTGAAAATCAACAGGAAATTTCGGAATCAAAACAGAAGAATCGTCTTGTTTATTGACAACTGTACAGCGCACAACACTATTCCTGTGATGGAAAATGTAAATGTTGTGTTTTCCCCCCAAACATGACTTCAGGAGTTCAACCTATGAGCCAAGGTGTAATAAAAAATGTTAAGCATTTTTACAGATGGCTTGTGGTCCAAAACATTCTGTCAGGTGCTTATTTAGATGAGTACGAAAATACTATCAAGATTAACATCCTTCAAGCTGACCGCATGTGCAACAGTGCTTGGGACCAAGTTACGCAAAAAATAATTGCTAATTGCTTTCGTAAAGGTGGTTTCTGCCACATTGAAGGTGAAGAGGAGAATAAACTTGCTAGAGAAGTCGTACCCACTGCGGATAACTGGGAAGATGTTGGACATGACACAGGCATTCGTTATGAAGAGTTTGTAAACATGGGTGAAGACTTGGCGGTGTTCGGTGAACAGACAGATGCGGAGATCGTGGCTGATGTTATGAACAAAAGAAATGATGGTGCATCTTCAGATGAAGAAAGGGACCAGCTAGAATTTCCAGAGATACCGATTCCAACGGCTTCACAGGCATCAAATTACATTCAAGACTTGAGACTGTTTGTTGAAGGACAGCAGAATGTAAGTGACACTATTTTCCAAGCATTTAATAAACTTGAAGAGTTTACTACAACTCAGTGTATTAACTGCAAAATGCAATCAAAAGTTTCTAGCTTTTTTAAAAAACTGTAAATGGTATATTTTGTACTGAAACGTGTTTATACGTTGTAACATAACAAAATGTTACCTAACCTAAATGTATGTTATCAGACTTTATAAGGACAAAACAACAATGTAAATAGGGATATAGTATTAAGAATAACCAAGAAAGGAGAAATCAAGAAAGAAGAATGAAGCAGAAGTACCACATGAAACAGTAACCCAAAGACTGTTTGACACTACAACCAGACAAAGACTAACACAAACTGATGGACAGAGTAAATTTACATTAAGCTGTCAATCAAGTCAGTAGTTAATGTAAACCGAATATTATATGTAAATAAAAAATGAATCAATAAGCATCTGAATACTGTGAAATCAGAATTAACATTTTGCTGATAATAAATTTGACCATGACTAGTAAATTATGAATGCCAAAAACTAAAATTAGCAATGGCTACATAGTGAGAACAAAGATGTATTTCAATATCAAATATACTTGTGAGAAAGAAAAACCATTTATAAGAGGGAATCTTATACAAATAAGGTACCTCCACAAATTACCGAATTGAGAACCAATAAATGTTGTTAAGGCAAAATTCCAAGATGAGCGATATGTCTTAACAACGCCTAGACCAAGCATTAGTCGGTGAATTGATTATTGGGAGTTAACATAAGTGTAAATTAAAATATACACAACAATTGTTATGCTCTGACGTAACAAAAAACATTATTAAAATGATAAATTTAATCATAATTCAATTGTTAAATAGTAGAATAGAACGAGTTAGCATAAAACGAAATGTCATAGTAATTAGGATCGTTCATTACAGTGTATAAAGTTTAGGTGTACTCATAATGTTCAGTAAAAATGTCAGTACAGAGTTAATGGTGTTCCCACATAAACGTTTGAATAATAAAATGATATGTGAACACAAACAATATTAACCAAAGTGTAAAATCGGCGATTCAGAAAAAGCAGACGACAGTGAAAATGGTGTACCCGAACATTGATTTTATAACAATGTCGGTCAAAGTGAAAGTAATTCGATATTGAGTGATATCAAATTAAAGAAGAAAAAATGATCTTTAATTTGATAATGATATCGACCCAATCGCAACTGTATTAAGTGCGGGAAAGATGTTAGCATCATTTGCAAAATATGCATCAGAAATTGGTTTATGAATAACAACAACAATGAAAGCTATCTGTCACATCAGCGTTTGACGGTTAAAAAACCATTATCAACGGCCAAAATAATAATACGTCATACTCTTCACACCTGCAAGAACCAATCAGAAAATTAGTTAGTAATTAACATTTTTACCTAAGACCGATAGACAAGGAGAGTATATAAGGGAGAAGCGAGCGTTTCTCAACAGACACTGACCGACTTCATACAGCACAAGACGTGTGCTCGCTATCTCTACATTTTTAATAACTATTAGCGTCATCTACATAATACATCGAAATAAATAGTTCAACACCAAGAAACAACTACTTCAAGTTAATCTACAGCAAACAACAGTGATTATGTGCAGTATTATTTCAATTTAGTGCGGGAAATAATGAACAGAAAGTAATTAATTATTATCATTCATGATCCATTAAGTCAGAAGAGGATCGCAATATTCTGTTCTTGTGCGTGTGTTGTGCAAAACCTGGTAATCATTATAATCCGATTACCGAAGTGGTTAATGAGTTTTAATTAAGGAATTAAAACCAAAAGGTAACAGTGCAATCATTATTCATTTTTTATCTGAGCGCCATAACCTGTACGTTTTTCTACACTGATCTGTACTGACGCAAAACACAGAAACATTTCAAGATTACACCATGTCTCAATTTATTATATGAATTTGTTATTATAAAATAAGCTGTATGTTAGTTGTAAGTGTTCTCACATGATAAATTTTGTAAATCAAAAAGCAAGCGTTGACGAACGCAAGGCCATCAACAGGTCATTTTTATTTTGTTTACTTTATGAAAGTAACCTCAAAAAACGTTGTTGATCAATTTTATATCAAAAAGATTATTAGATATTGTGTAGGCATAACCTTCTTTTTCGTGTCTCAAAGAATTCACATCTGAGATTTTAATAATATTACTGTTAAAAATAAACAACATCTGGACTTAGCCAGATTTATAATTCATGTTCTGAGCAAGCCGTATAAGGCATATAATAACTGATTTATAATTGTACAACTTTGTGTGTTTTCATTATATTTGTTTTTGAATTCTCTATAAGGGTGTAAATAAAACCCATTATTAACAGCATCACTTGATTTGATTTATTTCTATATGATAATTAAATATTTTATTTAGAAAACTCAAACAACCTTCAGTTGTGTTTTAATATTTTGGAATAGCATTGCCAATAGGTGATACACAATTATTTTAAATTTTTTAATCATTCAGTAATTCTATTTGTGGGTTTTACACGGGATTTTCCCTAAATAAATCCGTGTGGCGCCCACTAACTAACAAACAAGGCAATTTAACCTTGCAACTAAAGTGAGTTGGTGTTTGTAAACTGAGTTGACAGCTTAGTGAACTTCGAGAAAACACGATCAGGTACGTGAAAGTATATTTTGTTATTTATATTGTCCAGACATTACGAGACGTAACGTACTTAGACTATCAGCAACCTGGAGGAGAAGTTTTACAGCCAGTATCAACCAGAAGATCATCATCGTCAAGCGACCAACCATTGTACTTTACAGTTAACCTTAAGCAAATTTAGTATTTAATTATTATCAACTCAACTATTTTATTGGTTTCATATAAGGGAATTCTTTTCAAACAAGTATAATTACACCATTGTGAACACACTGTGAGTAACCTCGAATGTTACATTTTAAATTACTTTACCACATTAGTAACCTTCAATTCGAAACAACTATTTCAAACTTTGATTTATCTCAAAAGAATATTTCACATATAATTGAACTTTGTTTAAACAAGACCTTTAATATTTTAAACATAAACATAATTTTAAAAAACAACCGTAAATCTTTTATTTTATTACAAGTAGACGCATACACCGTGTGGCAGTATTACACACCAAATTTCGTGCACTTACAACGTTTGTAATACATATGTATAAGGAAATTGTTTAATAAAATAACATATTTGCTTTACTGAATTTCGGTTTTTGATTTGATTTCTCTACCCTTATTAAAACTTTCCTAATTCGAATTTTTGGATAATTCGAATTTTTTACTGGTCCCTTCAGCTTCGAATTAGCCAAGTTCTACTGTACAACTAAAAATAAGGTAATTTCATATTTCTTTAGGTTATGTTGGTTTTGTTAAGAAAGTTACAAATTTATACTTTATTAGCCTCTGTGTTGTATTACTCCACTAAGTTTACATCAGGACCCACTTTAAGAATGAACGAACTTTAGTCTGGTTCATTTTTCAACTAAATGTAGTAATTATCACTTCACAATTTCAATGAATTTTTGATTTACATTTCTAAATGTTTCCAATAATTGAAACTTTACATCTTTGTTTATTTCGAATATGTTTAAAAATCATTTCATTTGAGTCTAATTTGCTTGTGTCTAGATACCAAGAGAGGTGCGTATGATCCTGTGACAACTATCTTGGATGGTTGGTTAGACAACTAAACATTCAGCAATATATGGTTAATAATGGCTTCGGAATTTTGCAAATATTATATTTTACGTAAATATACAATTTACATTTATTATTATTAATAATAAAAAACTTCTAACAAGAATATACTTTATTTTGTAAACCACATATGTTTCGATAGTAATTTGTAATAGATATAATAATAATTAATTATTATTAATAATAATTATTATTAAATACAATAATTGTTATAATAAATATAATTCAATAATAATTTCAACTATCATCATTCTTCTATATATTAATACATGAAGAGAAATCTTTGTACCCCTTTTTAAGCATATTGCGCGCACGGAGGAGTGTGAGATTTGGCATAGTTAAAGTTTATATGGAGAAGGAGTGCAGAAAGCTAAAATTTATATATAATATGTGTTACAAATACATTAAATTAAATAAAATAAAACATTCATTTGCACTTGAAAATTCATTTAAACTTTTTCAAACAATGGTAATTGTTAAAAATAAAATAATTTTGTTGCCAGGCAACAATAGTCTGTGGAGTGTATGTCAAGGCAAAAAAGCGTTTATTTTATATTTTGTATATTAGATATCTGTGTTTTATATATTAATGTGCAGTTGAAAGTGAAATACAGCTTGATTAATATACACCTGTTGCAAAAGGAAAAGTTTGTAGCAGCAATTTGAATTGACTTACTCTCGCCTAATTATTATTGGTGGTTTCAAAAAAGTGAGTACATTTTATTATTTTTAAATTAAACCCTGTCTAATCTTATTTTCAGTAATTTCATTACATGTTTTTTTTTTACATTCAGATATTCGCACCTACTTCCATTATGCCTCGACATCGAACACTGACGGGTCGGAGTGAGAGACAAAGAAGAAGGAATATATATTCGTGTGAAAGTCAAAATGATAATAGACCAAATGTAAATTTAAATAGTGTAAATAGTATAACATTGACGGGTCGGAGTGAGAGACAAAGAAGAAGGAATATATATTCGTGTGAAAGTCAAAATGATAATAGACCAAATGGAAATTTAAATATTATACAAAATGATGAAATTATTTTGAGGGATACATTTAAATGCGCACTGAATGTCATTCCAAGAAATTTTAATACTTTTGATTGTGGATTAATGCATTTACAATGCAGGTTTTGCAATGCAAAACATTTCGAATCTGACGTCACTTTAGGTGAAAGGACTGCATTCACTTCATGTTGTCATAAGGGTAAAGCAATATTACCGGCCTTGAGTCAAAATGAATACTTTAAATCACTGTATGATGGACTTACTTCAAATGAACCTTCAATAAAAAGAAAGTCAAAAAATTAGTTTGAAAACATTCGTAAATACAATTCATCATTTGCTATGGTTAGCTCAGAAGCTAAAATTTCGGATACAGTTACGCGTGGAGTGTATCATTTTAAAATACATGATGTTTTTTGTCACAGATCAGGTCCAATGACTGCTGGATATGGTCGCTCACCATGTTATGCGCAATTATATTTTTATGATGTTGACACTGCTGTCAATTATAGATTACGTGAACACTATAATCAAACATGCAATAACAATATAATGCGCGAAATCTCTCTTGAATGGAACGCATTAATCCTTTCATTCGGTCATTCATTGCAATGAAAGATCATTGTCAGAGAGCTGAAAATCAAAATAAAGAAATTTGTATGCTCATTAAAGTAAATCGTGATTTAGATCTATGCCCGTTATAATGATGCAGTTCAAACTGATGTAGCAGTAATATTTAGTACAGTTGATGGTGAGCCACCCTTTGAACGAAATATGGTTTCGTTTTCAAAAGTTAATGGTACCATTAAAAATATCTCTGTTTTGGATTCATCATTGGACCCTTTAGCGTATCCATTACTTTTTCCAAATGGTGATACTGGGTGGCATATCAATATTTCTCATAATGTACCAACTACATCTAATTCAAGAGCGCAAAGAAATAAATTAACCATGCTTCAGTATGCAGCCTATCGACTTGCAATTAGAGAAGATTTTAGCATGTTGCACCATTCACAAAAATTATTTCTGCAGTGGATAGTTGATATGTATGTGAGAATAGAGGGCACAAGGTTACATTTCATTCGACAAAATCAAACAAGTCTTAGGTCTGAAGTTTACAACAATTTAACAGATTATTTAGAATTGAACCCCAATGCCAATGTTTTGGCCGTAGAGTAATTTTACCATCTTCATTCAATGGATCTCCAAGAAATATGTACCAGAATTATTTAGATGCAATGTCAATTGTACAACATTTCGGAAAGCCTTCTTTGTTTATTACAATGACTTGCAATCCAAGTTGGCCTGAAATAGTTAGCAATATTGGTGTACGTGAGTCAGCTAATTTTCGACCTGATATTGTTGTGCGTGTATTCAAGTCCAAACTGAAAGCATTAATTGAGGGCCTTACACTAAAAAAAATCTTCGGTAAAGTTGAAGCACTCATTTATATAATTGAGTTTCAAAAGAGAGGATTGCCTCATGCTCACATTTTACTCTCTTTAAATGAGCAAGATAAAATTGTTAACGCTACCGATATTGATAAAGTTGTATCTGCGGAGATTCCTAACATTCAAACACATCCTACATTACATGAATATGTTGTAAAGCACATGATGCATGGTCCATGCGGTGTACTTAATCCAAATTCTGTATGTATGAGAGATGGAAAATGCAAAAAAGATTATCCAAAACGATTTAATGAATTTACATGTGAATCATTAAATGGATATCCATTATACAGAAGGCGTGATAATGGTATTAATGCTGAAGTTCGCGGTAGTTGCCTCGACAATCGTTATGTTGTACCATACAATCCGTATTTATACATACATCAACGTAGCTGGAAACCCACAGAGGGGAAATTTCCCCTCCGCTGACTGACTTCCCACTATTACGTGAGTACGCGTGTACTAGTTGGTACAGTCACTACTGCAAGCAGTGTTCGGAACGCTTTGTTTGTGTCAGTGTTTGTTTAAATTTCAATAATTTAAGAGCTGTTTTAAATATAAAAATTGCACACTCGTGCGCTCATAGCCCCCAGGTGGTAGGAAATATGCCTTATATTTTTATTTCTTAAGAAAAATATCCACTGTCCCTTTAAAAATAGAACCAAACAACGAAATGCAAATACTACTGGTAATTATGTGCTACTGTAATTACTAAATTTTGTAATGCAAATTATTTTCTATTTAATGTTTTTGGATCTAAAGAACAACATTTATAATCATTAACGTACTACAAATTAAACACAGAACACTAACAAAGCATACCGAAAATTATTGTAAAATTATTGTAGGCCTATAAATATGCCGACATTATCAAATTAATCCATTCATCACCTCACCCCACTTGCTCCTATTTATGCAGTAAAATAGATCATTGGAACTACGTACTATAGAAGTAGGCCCTACACAACACAACAAAAATGAAAAATGGAATTATGTTTATACAAATTACCTTTAATGATTCCAAGGGTCATCTTCAGAGCTCCTTTTCGTTTCATGTCAGTAGACGATCAGTAATATGCAGTCCTATGGTCACAAATAATTGCTAACTGTTCAAATAGAAAATAATAAAAATTTTACTGTGCAAGTCATATAGTAATATGACTTTTTTTATAGTAATGGACTTTTTTGTACCAAAAAAATTTTCAACTAAGTTAACAGCTATGACAGCAGGTAAACCACACTTCACATTAAGTCTTCAATTCCTGATAGAGTTTCTTCACTGTCCGTGTCCATTTGACTACATCCGCTGGCGTCATCCTCATCTGTGTCACTGGTTTCCCCTCCAAGTTGAATGATGAAATTTTCAACAGCGTTTTCTATTTGTGGTTGAGATGTAACGTAGTCTTCTTCAACCTTTTTTACATGGTCACATTTTTTTTGCCAGGATTCTCTGGTGATTTCCCCGAATTTTTGTACTGTTAGCTGCTTCACGTCTTCAATTGTAAACGTTGTGTTGTTGGTTGCTACCCAGTTCTTCACCTCGGCCCAAATAAGTTCTATTGGGTTGAGCTCCGGATGGTATGGAGGTAAGCGCAATACAGTGTGGCCGTGTTGTTGAAGGAGCGAATCGATTACATATTCTTTGATCCTTGGTTTATGTAACGAAATCAACTGCAGTAACTGTACCTTCAGCATCGAATCATCGAAAGGTATTCGGTTACTTCGAAGCCACTCTTGCATTTTACTTTTAGTTGAAGCGGAGGTTGGACACTTTTTTGACTGCACATTATGGTATGGTGCATTGTCAATGACAAGTACACTTTTTTCTGGCAGGTTTGGTATTAATTTTTCTGTCAACCACTTTTGGTAGTTTCCAAAGTTCATTGAACTGTGATAGTCTCCTGAACACAGACTTGATTTCCACATGGTGAAGCAGTTTTCAATAAAACCCATCTCTCCTCCCGCATGAATTATTATAAGTCTTGCTCCTTTAGTGAGGGGTATAGCGACACCATCATTGTTATTGTCTGCCCACGATTTCTGGCTCACATGTGACGAGTGAATATAAGTCTCATCCATGTAAACTACTGGTCGCCCTTCTTCTCTGTATTTCCTAATGTTTTTTAAATATTCGTGTCTGTGGAAGGCTATGTGTTGTTGTTCAATAAGTACATGTCTGTTGTTTCTCGTCTTTTTCCATTTAAAACCCAACTGTTTGATTACTGTCCTTAAACTTGTCTTCCCTCCATTAAACCCTATATCTTTCACTAATTTTGAATGTAATTTTGGTAGTGTAGGTAGACATTTTTCGACGAGGTAAAAGCCGTTGATCATTCGGCGTATAACAGATTTATCAAAATCGTCCAAATCTGTCACAGGCTTTTCTCTCTTCCTTTTCTTATTTGGCGTTTCAAATAATGGTTGCCCTTCGCTTCTCTGCCTCTTCGCTTCCTGGTTTATTCTCGCTAGTGTCATCCGACTTACACCAACTGAAGCTGACACTCTTTCTCTAACTTTTTTACAGTCTATTAAAAACCCTCCATGATCTGCTTCCTTCTTCATAAACTCCATCACATTGTATATAACTTCGCGAGTTTGGCTTTTAAGCACCTTTCCCGACAACTTACTCATTGTTAAGCAATCACTAATAACAAAAATTAAAGATATAAAATGTATCGCGACGAAAAACAATACAAACAAATTAGTTTTAAATAACGTCACAGAAAGGTAAACCTAATCACTAAGATAGCTATTAAAATACAAAACCACAGCACAGATTGCAAAACACAAAACACAACAGCAACTCAGTAACTTTTGGAATGCTTGCAGACTGTACGTGTAAACAACACCAAACTTACAGTCGGACTGTATGGTGGGAGACGCTCATTCATTGCGCATGCGCTAACCAGGCAACTTCCTAAATTGATGTGTGTATACTTGCCAAATTTAATTGCCATATAAATGTTGAAGTATGCACTACAGTTAAAAGTGTTAAATACATTTATAAATACGTGTATAAAGGCTATGACAATGCATCTGTTGAATTAGGTTCAGAGAGAAATGAACCAGGTCAAGAAATACAAATTGATGAAGTTAAAAATTTTTTAAATGGCCGTTATGTCGGATCAACTGAAGCTGTACGGCGCATCTATGAATTACCAATGCATTTTCAATCACATGTCATCATTAGACTTGACATTCATTTACCGCGTAGACAGACTGTTTACTTTCGAGAAGGGCAAGAACGTCAAGCAATTGAAAATGCAAGACAAACAAAATTATTAGCATTTTTTGAATTGAATCGATCAGATCCATCAGCGCATGAATATAAGTATATTGAAATTCCTTTGCATTATGTGTGGGAAGATTCCCGAAAAAAAATGGAAGAAGAGAAGGCGTGGAGGTGATAAAATCATTACACGCATATATATATATATATATATATATATAGTATCACCAAAAGACATCGAACTTTCCATTTACGATTGCTTTTATTACATGTCTGTGGTCCAAAATCATTTGAGGATGTTAGAACATACAATGGAATTATACACACTTCTTTTGTTGAAGCGTGCCATGCTCGCGGCATTGCTTCAAATGATAATGAATGGCGCGAATGTTTAAATGAAGCAAAAGAATTACATTCACCAAAACAAATGCGAAATTTATTTGGTTACATTTGTGCATTAAATGTGCCAGCCAATGCATTGGCGTTATGGAATGAATTTAAAGTATATCTTAGTGAAGATTTTTTGAGAGATTACAACGAAGAAGTATCCTTTAATACAGCTCTATTCGAAATTGAAGATATTTTGAATGTTCATAATTTGTCATGTCAAGAACTTGGTTTACCAGTTCCCACGTATTCGCAGAGAACAGGCGAAGCAAATGCTATTGATCCAATAGAACAAGAGTTTCTGTTTTCTGAGCATTATGAAACTGCAAATATTGAACAGCGTAATCTAACTGATCATGTGATTCGTGAAGTTTTGCATCATGATACTGGATCTAATGTTTTTTGTTTAACCGCTCATACAGGTTGTGGAAAAACATTCACACAAACAGCAATCATTCACAAATTAAATTCGCTTAATCTTAGTTGCATTGCAACAGCGTTCAGTGGCATAGCTTCAACTCTATTACTTGGAGGTAGAACTTTACACAATGTGTTTAAATTGCCTATACCCATTTTGGAAAATTCTGTAGCGAATATTACCACAAATAGTAGCTATGGACATTACATAAATTCATGATCATTGATAATTATTGATGAAATTTCTATGTGCCCACTGCAAGTGTTGAAAATCATATAGATTATTGCAGGATCTATGCGATGAAAATGATAAGCATAAACCATTTGGAGTGAAAACGATACTTCTGTGCGGTGATTTTCGGCAAATCTTACCAGTTGTCCCACATGGATCACGTGCAACTTTAATTGAAAATTGTGTCACGAGTTGGCATAAATTTGTTTATTTTCATAAAGTAACGTTTACTCAAAATATGAGAGCCTTACCAAGTGAAATAGAATTTGTCGAATTCTTGAAAAAAATTGGTAATGATGAAGCCCCACAATTCCCTCAGTTTAGTGAAAATATTATTGAAATACCTCAGCAATTAATAGGAGATGAAAATAATATTATTAATGAGGTGTATGGAAATATTTCCGAAAACATACTCTCAGATAACATATTGAAGTCAGTTATTTTAGCACCTAAAAATGATGATTGTACTTTTATTAATACTGATATACTTAATCGAATACCAGGTGAACAGAAAACATATCATAGCTACGATAAAATAATTTGTGATGATGACAATGAAATCAATAAATATCCAGTAGAGTTTTTGAATTGTTTGACTATTAGTGGTTTGCCACCACATAAGTTAGTACTGAAAGTTAATTGCATCGTTTTACTGATCAGAAACTTAAATACAAAGGAAGCATTAGTCAATGGAACAAGAATGCGCATCAAGTGTATGCATCGTAATGCTATTGATTGCGAAGTTTTAACTGGAACCGCACGCAATAAGAGAATTTTGATTCCACGTATAAATTTAACTTATTCCAGTACTGTTTTACCATTTAACTTTCAAAGAACTCAATTTCCAATTATACCTGCATTTGCGATGACAATAAATAAGTCTCAAGGACAAACATTCGAAAAAATTGGAATTTTATTGAGGCAGCCAGTTTTTACACATGGTCAATTGTACGTTGCAGCAAGTAGAGTTCGATCATTCGATGGTTTGAGATTTTATATTTCCGAATATAATGGTCAAGGGCATTTAGCAAATGATGAAAGAGTTTTTACAAAAAACATCGTTTACACAGAAGTTCTGAATCATTAAATTCACTTTCAAACTATTTTAAGTTCAATGGACAACATTTATTTTTTTAACTGCCCAATTTTTTTGATTTAATAAAAAATATATGAAAAAATAAGATGCACGTATTTTTTATTTCATTTTTTATTTTGTATTAATTTTTTATTTAAATTTTATATAATTCGAAAAAGATAGGCAAAATAACTGTGTAGCCTTGGCGAAACCTGGTCAGTATGGCAATAAAAAAAACCCAAGGAAATGTCAAAAAACGCGTTATTGCTTTTTAAATATGGCTTAGCCAAGCTAAACCTCATTTTTCCTATCTTTCATATTTTTCAAATAACTCGAAAATTAATGCATAGAAAAAAAAAATTAAAAAATTATATAAGCTTTGTAGCAGATAATCTTCAAACTGTTTTCGAATTTTGTACCTTACCAAAAATGAAATGTAATCAACTGGAATTGAAAACAATGTATCTTATACTTCTATGAATGTCAAGTCTCATTTTTATTAGCGTTTATTTGATTCAATAATAACATGAAAAAATTAAAACTGACAATGAATTATATCAAAAAATAAATACGAATACAAGCTGTAATTGTTTTTTTTCAACTGTTACTAACATTAAATTTTAAATTTCATAGGTACTGCAGGGAATTAAGGCAAACAACACACGCTAATGACGTATTTGTACACGCTCGCAGCTGACGTAATAGAACAAAATTCAAAAAATTATATGCAATGATTATAGAGGTATACTCTTTGACAAAAGAACCTCAATAACGTTCAAACTTAAAAAATTTAATGAATTACAGTCGAATTTCAACCACTGGGTGACCACTAGTAATATTTTAATATCTGATGATAGTTGGATCACAAACATATTAACATAGTTTTGATAAACATATGTAATTTACAAAATAAAATATATTCTTGTTAAAACAAGAAAAATTTGAGCAATTATGAATATAATTTATATTTAAAAATTATTAAAGGGGAAACTAGCAAATCATAGTTTCCATAACACGTGCATGCAAGTGTGCGGATGCAAGAAAAACAACAAATGCAGTATTTTATTCAACAAGCTGAGATACACAACAAAACAGATCACGTATGCACTGTTCATATAATAGTTATGCCTGTTGTCATAACATTCTATGTGATAAATAACTACTGTGTTGACTCATGTTCTTAGAATTAAGACCAGTTCACAGTGAAAGTGAAGCTAGCCTAAGAATGTGTGACTATGGCGCACCAAGTTTGTCAATTCGGTGTCACCATGATCTGGCGTGCTGAATTATGTCAATGTCTTAGCATGGCTAACAGGTCTGATCATGTGAACTGTTCGTTTATACTAATCCCTCTGGTCTCTTAAATTGATGTCTAGATTGAAAATAGTGATATTTCACTGATACACACAATCTCATACACCAGTGACAAAAATATGCACCACTCCTACAAACACAACTTATTAACATAAACTTTTAATTGTCAAGCATAAAGGTAGTAGTTTTATATTAAAGCAGTACTTTCTATAGTACATTGGAAATAATTCAACAATGTATGACTCATTTTGGCTTGATGGTAGTGGCTGCCACTTTGAATTTATTTTGTATAACAGCTAGAAACCCTGAAAATAAGGTGCATGCATGGGCCAATTACCATTTTTAAGAATATTACGAGTAATCTTCGCAAGAACTGCATATTTTATAAAATCCCTTCTCATTCCCACAAAATGGTAGGCCTATTTAACAGTTAAAGAAAATTTAATAAACAAAATAAATGTTTTAAGGGGAGATCAACAGTTTTTCATTAAAAAAAAATCGAATCTTTTTGCCCTAAAAATTCTCCACTTAATCCTGGAAAAATATATGGATAAAGAAAATATATACTTTTATGAGAATATCTACATTAATGTGACAATAAAAAAATTAAATAAAACAATTACACGTTTTTTTCTGACTCACATTGTTTAGCTTTACAGGCGTTTTTCCGTAACCATGCATTTCCACAATTAGGTACACTTTTCTCAAAAACTGTTAGTGCTATTGTGTTCTGATTTTTCGAGTTGAATAGTACAATGGAACAATCAAAATGTACTAGAATTAAGTCTTACTTTAAAAAATAAATATTGTAAAAAATTTTTAAATAAAAAAAAATTTCAGAAAATTTATGAAAGTAATTTTGTTATATTGGTATTTTTTTCTTAAATTGCTTCAAACTAGTACATTATGTTTCAAATAAATGTGTTAAGATATGGTAGAAATTCCAAATACATAGCTTCAATAGGTCATTAGTTAATGGTACCTAACTAAACCCCTGTTCGCCCATTTAAAATGCATTGGACAAGAAAAAGTGCAGATCTCCCCTTAAATTAAATTCTTGATTAAACAAAAGAGTACTGCTCTACCTCATCATAACTAACAACAATAGATTGCAATGTGTGACTTATTTATACAAAAATAATATTACTTGAATTTGTTCCTGACCTTAAAGTGCCCTAGTTCAAAATTACAAGCACTGCGGGCTGGAATGAACCTGTCTCCTCCACTAGGCGTTTTTGAACCTTTGCCTGTAACATGTATTATTTTATAATAATTAAAAAAGTTTCTTAAGAAACTTCAGGTTAATTTGGAAAAATAATATATCCTAACAAAACTATATACGAAATTCACTTTAAAATGGGCATAATAAAATATACTTTGTACATACTTGAATTTACAATTTTCAATGTATACAGACCTTATAAACGACAACAAAATCTCACGTTTCTTTGTCACTTCTCGCCACACACACAAGGTACGCTAATGGTTACATAAAAAATTACACGTTTTGCATATATTACATAAATAAGATCGTTTATACCATAATGGGTTGGTTATCGAATAAATACATTTATTTGTACGTTTTTTATTAGTATTTAACCAATAGTTAAACAATTACAGGTTTTCTCACTGACAGGTTTGTAAAAATTAAAACAAAGTCAAAGTATGTACATCTAATAAGCATTTATTATTATATAAACAAGATCGTTTCCACCATAATGGTCTCTGTTATCGAATAAATACATTTAGTTTCAGGTTTTTTTTATTAGTATTTATCTAATAGAAACTAATTTTTAAATTCCATAACGACACATCATGATTGAAATCCGTATTTATCAACACTCATCCTTCAAACGCAGTTTTCATAATAAAGAAACGATCACCAAATACAAATAACGTAACACGCTACAGATAATGAATTACATATTCTACTCTCTCTCTCTCTCTCTCTCTCTATATATATATAATACTTGCATGTAAAAGATTTTATATATTATATTACATATAAAACTTATATAAAGACTTACTAAGACGAAACCTTAAGCTGTCGTGAAACATAACCGGCGTCTTTGTAATTTTTTCTTCAAATGCACTCAACTGTCACTGAACTGTTAAAACTGCTTTAAAAAATTATAAATTATCGAAATACAGACGTTATTTGATAATATTGGCCAAACGATTTGTATAACTTTTGTTGTTTTCCAAACAAATGATTAATAAAAACAATACGATTGAGGTTACGTTACCAGCATTCTATACAACTCGCGATTTGTCACACATACATCTGTTGCACGTCCGTGATTCGTCTTCAGTTATTACGTAGTAAACAATTCACAATATTCTCCTTTAATTATAAGGTTAATAAACAAAATAATTATGAAAACATAATTATTAACACCGGCAACGTGTTTCCAAACACCATTTGTTTCACACTGCTTTAGTAATGTATGTTATTGTTTAATTTAAACATTTAAACAGCACTTTATAACAGGTTGAAACAACAATGGGTTACTGTGGAATATAAACAAAGAGAAACGTCAAGAAAAGTCAATTACTGATGTCGCCCTTCGACGCTACATGTTTAACAGTTATGTACACGGCGCCCGCAAATACGACTTTAAAGAAATAAAAATGGCTTTTCAAAGTCCAAAGTAAATTAACAAGTGATTGACAGGAGTTTCCTGTCTTGAGTATAAATAACATCCTGCTTTTGTTATGGTTAATTTTGTATGCCATCTGCTAGTTCGGTAAATTGTAACTGACTCATTAAACGGATTTCGTTACAAATTCCATTACTAACTGGCATTTTTGTGATGAAACAAGTGTTAACGCCGTATTTAATTGTTGACGCGGTATAGTAGTTAACAGGATTCACAGCGAATTCGTTTTCACATTGCAATTTGGTACCACACGTCTTCAAACTGAACGAATAATGAAATATTTGCGTTGAAATTTGAAAACGACGATTTAGCCATCACTGACTTAATTTTTAAAACAGTGTTTCGTTTGTATCAGTAATCAATTAGTCCCTTTAGGCACAAAATTTGTAGGTTTTTACACATTGTGTAGAAAATGTAAACAAATTTTACAAAACTAGTAAATCTGATTAAAAAAAATTAAATTGTGCAGTGGGCATAAGAGATATGACTCACGACAGATTAACAATTAAGATTTTACTAACTGCTTATCTGCAATAAAAAAAAATCGATTTATCCTTCAGGATTGCATGGGTTATTAATCTTTGCCCTTTTGTTTATCATAATCTTATTTCATTTATCAGAAAAATGCACTGCTTTTGTGTTTGTATGTACATCATATTCTCTTTTTTCAAATCCTATCACTTTTTTAGAATTTCCACCACAAACTGCTTTCTTCGGAATTATAGCCCAAAAATCAGAGTAACTGTACAAACCACCCTTACCTAATCTATTACATTTTCTGTACTCACATATTACACTATGTAGACAGTCTTTTTTTTATTAACCGTTTCAGAAGTTGTGTGACTAGTTGCAATTATATCCCCTTTTGTTTTTCATTCTTTTTTTTTGTATACTTAACCTCAGCCAAAAATAAATTATTAGTCAGTGGTAATTGAATATGAATAAACCAATATATCCTGTAAGGTATTTTTAATATAATTTATGGCATTACATCAAATATAAAAATGAGAATTTTTTCACAATCATACTGGCTCTGGCCTATAGTACACATAAAAATGAAGCCTTTGCAAATTTTATGACTGTAAGGAATCAGTGACATTAAACTACCAACTAAATTTCAACTTTACCCTATAACTGGATGCTCTAATTCATGGAGAACAAACATTCTGCCAATTCTTTTAGATTTTGTAGAACAATCTATACGGCCATATGGCTGATGTCAGGAAACACTGATAAAAATAACTTTTTTCGTTAAATATTTTAGTAATTGTATCAACTACATAAAATATTGTTCAGTTGTGGAGTATTTTATTGTTCTGGTTCAGTATTGTGGAGTATACAGTGGGATCAGATGCTAGATTCTTAATTGCATTCATTTAGCTTTTTTGCCACAATTTCAAAACAATATTTGTCACAGTTGACAATGCACTTATTATCCACGAGAAAAATTTGTTGCTTTCTGGGGATTTGTGGATTAGAATATAACTTCAGCCAATCTCCAATGTATAGGGAAGTATTCAGTCCCAATACCCCAATGAACATTCTATAGCCAGGACTATTCAACAGAAGTCTATCACAAGACTATATCCCATCATGTTCTTTGAATTTAACCCTTCATTAGATATTATTACAGAAATGCCTGTTGACGATTTAGTATTTTAAAACGCTAGATAAAATCTTTATATATTTACATTCGATAATGTTACTGAATAACGTGAATTAAATGACAATAATAATTTTTATCAGGCATCACTCCATTGAAATTATAAACTATATTGATATTATATACAGAAACTCTTAACAAGTAAAAACAAAATATTAAATAAATTAGATACTCTAACAGAAGGTGAGTTGTTTAATATCACAGTTATCGTAGATCTTGATATCAATAGAAACAAATATATCACTCTTTTCAAAGAGAAATAAAACTGTGTCACAATTAAAAGCGTGTTAATGGAATTCACAAAGGGGTCAGGGACCTCAAAACCTCACTGCTATTTTTTCCATGTTACCTAGAGTCTAAAGGTCACAGTCAACAACCACAAATTGGCTATTCTGAGTTCTGAACTATTATAAGTCAAGTGTTTAGCTGAATCTGCTTTGCTGACAAATTTATGTGGTTAAAGTTCACAAAACACACACACACACACACACACACACACACACACTTCGGCTCCTAATATCAGCTCTGAGTCAACAATACACTTATTGAAAAATATGCACCACAGGAAGTCTTGGTTTCTGTAGAACGATTCCATTGTTCAAAACAATAAAAGCTAGTCTTTATTCCCCTTCCCACCTTTCAAGTTGAAAAATAAAAATACTATACCATACAGATCTCTTGTACTTACCAGTTCTAGCAAATTGTGACTCACATTTGTTACAGAATTGAACTGTATTATAAGAAGACTGGATTTGAATATATCATAAGATTTCTTAATACAAAATGCAAATCTCCAATCCAGATAATTTTTAAGAACTGTTTCTGAACACAGTGATAGACATGGAATAAATATATCAAACCAATCAAAAACCTTGATTTATTTTGCAAAAATCTTCTGATGCCTATGCTTTAATCTATACATCCATAGCGTTATATCTAATTTAATGGAAAGACAGAAGGTAAAAGTTGGAAGGCAAAAAAAAGGGATGGAGGGACGGGGTGAGTCAGGACGACATGAGTATTCTTGGAATTAGAAATTGGAAGAATATGGATGGCTATGAATAGAAAAGAATGGCAAAATCATCTGAAAAAGGCCAGGGCCCACAAAGGGCCAACGAGCCAATTATGATGTATAACAATACAAAGTTGCAAATTTAAATGTATTTTAAATTGTGTTGCCCCACGCTTTTGGGAGACAATTTATAACAAGACACACGTTGCAAAACAAATATAAATTAATTTGTGCTGTGCCAAAATGTATATAACATTACTGGTAAAGTGTACCAATTAATGGGGTTTGGGTGTAATGGTAATAAGAGTAGTCATTGATTGAACTGTAACAAGTTTTAATAATTTATTCATAAATCACACGCGTGTTTAAAAAATCTCATTTACTTCGCCATAAGTATTCATTATTGTTTGCGTAAACGTTCAATTGTTGCAGTACATTTATCATAAAATAAATCTTAGCTTCTATAGTAACAAAAGTATATTATAAACATTTATTTGTTATCTTAAATCTCGACTGCTCAGTCTGACTGTGTGCTTTACTGCAGTTTTGTTTTATTTTCTTTACTCTATATAACTTCCAACTACGTTACTTTATGCATTGCATACGTCTTAATAATCATTGATTGCTTTACAAACTTTAAATAAAATTTAAATTGACTAAATTAAGTGTTAATCATCAAAGAAAATATTTATTGAATTTAATTTAGATTCTCTTATCTCTATATCTACATTTTACATAACTCTTATTTATTTTTAAATTACAAAGTGTCTTTAGTCTCTCATTTACAAATTATAAATTGATTATTTGTCACCTCGATTCTGTAGATCGTACCCATGTCCTCCGTTGATCCGTAGGTCCTCTTCTGATGGAGTTCCCAGCATGTTCCCCCGGCTCCACTTGTCATCCTCCAGTTACTCGTCCCTCATGGTTGCTGTAGTGTAGAGTGATATGTTGCTCTGCATCAGCTGCTGTTGCTCTATCAGACGCCTCTGCTGTTCAACATAGTGTTCCTCTGCATGACGTAACCTCATAGCTTGTTTTGACTGACGGACGTTTGTGTGTAGACATCGTCAAGTACGTTCTATAATCGTATTCGTAACCAGACTAAGAGTTAATTTTTGATACTTATATAACATAGCGTCCATCCGCCTTTACTGTTCAATTAAGAGAATTTAAAATTCGCGTCGATACTGGACATAGCGTCCCGCCGCTACTGAAGACTGATTGAGAAGAACTTGGCTTCTTTCTTGCCCTTATTTATATTCGAGCATTGTACCGCACCTGTTAGGACAGAATTCAGCCTGTCAGAAATTCCTTGGAGGCGTCACTTCCCCCACTATCGTCCAATTTCATATTTTCGCACATTTCTGCCAATGGCAATGTCTACTGTGCACTACAGGGTGCTCTAACGATGGATAATTTAATTACACATGTTCAATGTAATTACCATCGTAATTGCATAATTCGTGTAATTACTACGCTCTTAAAATCGCACTGAATTCGCACTGCACGTCCGTTTCACGCCGTTTTCTCACTACACATGTGTATTAATTTTATACATATTTAGGAGTCTTTGAATTTTTTCTACCATTTATGATTTTCTTATAATTAAATAAAAACTATAATTTAACACCTATTTAGGGTGAGATTGCAAACTTTCATGCTCGAACCGGCCTCACTCACACACATTATTTACTACTGTACACACTCTCAGCGATAATCACGTGATCGTGCAGGTCGGTTCCTGCATACAATGTCTATATGCCGTATTTTTAACATCAACTCAGCTTTCAATCTCAGACCTGTTTATTTATTACATATTTATTAATTTAATGTAAATATTTATACAATCTATTACATGCATAATACAGCATATGATTGTACTGTAGCAGATGATAATAACCGCACATAACACACGCAAACTACTAATACTTATTTTATTGATTCACAAAAATTAACTAATTACCTGGCGATTTCTTAGGCGTTTTTGATGGAGTCTTAGACGGGGTCTTCTTCTGACGTGTCATATCACTACTTCCTGCATGTTTCTTTGGCGTTTTAGACGATGTATTGAGGTTTGATGTGCTTTTTGACTTTGATGAATTCAAACTAACATTAATGCTGTAAGTTGTATATTAAAGTTACTATATAAATAGAAATAATCTGTTACATTATTGAGGAAATACAGGAAAAAAATTATAGGCAAAAAGATAAGAACCAAGTGTTTATTTTATAATATACGTACTGAGAGGTTTAAGAACATTTCACAAAATTGTTTTATTCTCACAGAGGCTGAGTTTGTTACCTTTATTCTTTTATTGCACTCGGCATTATTTTGTGATGTGAATGTGTGTAATAAATTAAAAATTGTTACTTCTAACTTCCTGGTTAATTACTGTTCAATTGCATAAGGAAATACACAGTGTATACGAGGGACAGTATGTACTGCACAATTTAATATTGTAAAAAATCACAGCATTGTTTTATTAAAGTGTATATATAATCAAATTTATCAGTCTTCATCGTTTAAAAAATTTGTAACTTTACACCTACAGAGAACACACCTGAAAAAACAAACAATATACAAAAAGTTTTAAATTACACACTTTAAGTTGTGTTTTTATGTTCAGAGAGCTTGAAAAAAGAAATATACATTGGAATTGGAACTTAATGTGTCACTAAAAAGATTTTCTGTTTTTTTCTTAAAAAAAATGATCTGTAAGTTTTGAAATTTATACCTAAACATATATAAATTTTGAGTGTATAAAATTAAGGGAAATGTTCGAATTTGTTTAATTTCAATTTGTCACACACACACACACACACACACACACACACACACACACACACACACACACACACACACACACACACACACACACACACACACACACATTTATTTACACAAAATATTTATTGCCACCATTAAATGAAAAGAAACTGACAGTTTTGTAACATATACAGGTACATTTATGTACATTAAAATCCACATTATTTTTTCCAAATTTTGACCCCAAACAAAATATCGGTATGGAGAACCATACATGACTTCCATGTTCTAAGATTTATATTTAAAATCATTTTCGAAATGAAATATTTCTGTAGAAACTACTTCTTTCCACTTCTTGCTTCAGCCTTAACCGCAGTACTGTGGTCACTAACGTATACCACCTCACGTTAGCGCACTCGATTTTCACTGATGATGGCAGTCAATAGCACTGCCGAAACATCTGGTTTTGCAGAAAACATTGGATCACGGCCAAACAGTCCGGGAAGGAATTTTAACAACAAACTATTTCTTTGTTGCAGATAACATACTACACATATAATAAACATGAGTGAGGCCAGAAATAACCCGAAATGTGTCTTGCCTGCCTTTTTATTGCAGTAATCATAATAATAAAATGGAAACGTAAACATTACATAATTGAGATATGCTTGCCTGCCAGGAATGATATATTTTCTCTCATACATGATTTAAATTAAAATGAAAAAATTATAATTTTATTGCCTGGCAACAAAATTATTTTATTTTTAACAATTCCATTGTTTGAAAAAGTTTAAATGAATTTTCAAGTACTTTACTCTTGTTAAAACGTAAAAGGTTGCAGGTAAACTACCCTTTCCCCGTAACCAATCTTCACCAAAATCAAAAGACCTTGAGTTCTCTACAATTCAGGGATGTATGCAAAAAATTATTTGATTCTGTTTGAATATGTGGCAGTTATCGTTCGTTGTAGAAAAAATTACCCTTGTTAAAACATAAAACGTTGCAGGTAAACTACACCTTTCCCTTAACCGATCTTCACCAAAAACAACAGGCCTTGAGTACTCTACAATTCAGGGCTGTGTGCAAAAAATTATTTGATTTTGTTTAAATTTGCGGCTGTTATCGTTTGCCATAGAAAAAATTCTACACACAGACAGACACTTTTCGAAAAATGACTTTTCTTCATGTTTTGAGGGTAGTACAATCAGAATCAGCCCTTATCTCAAACACGATTTTTTTCGCCATGACCATACTTCCATTTCCTTATGGAACATGGAAGTAAAATGGATGTAAATTGTGTCAATGGGACACCTTAAATAAATGCCATTAATTAACCAACAATAGCCTTGGTAATATTTTGGTTCAGTGCAACAAATTTTAATATTTTAAATATAAACAGTGACCATAGTAATATAGAAGCCAACAACTATATTACTGTACCTATGAGGGCAACTTAATACAACAGAACACGAATAGCTATTAAAACTAATTGTAGGATTTATCAACAAATATCTGTCAATCAAGGTGTTAGACAAGATTGCAGTATATCACATATTATTATTTTTTAACTTTTATATTGATGATCTAGTAAGGAACTGGATACATCTAGTGAACCCTGTGTATTAAGATATCACGAGACAGATATTTGAATGTGCTGTTTTTTTGCTGACGACTTGCTTGTAATTCAAAATCAAGAATCTGCTTTACAAAAATATGTTTTTTTTTTTGGCTTCAACAGATTTGCAAACAATACAGTATGAAAATCTCTGCTACAAAAACGAAGGTAATGGCATTTCGAGGCAAGGAAACAATAAGAACAAAAATAATGATTAATGATCAAACTGTAGTACAGGTGAGCCATTTGAACTATTTGGGAAATGATACTGGCTGATAAGAATTATGATACTGATGATATTAAGTTCCAGATGATCTGTGGGACAATCAACAATATTTTTGAAAAGAAACAAGGTACGACAAAATACAAATTGTGTGAATTATGGACAACAAACAAGAAACAAAAAAGTAAATTAGAGGCCTCAGAAAAGGTGTTCAAAACTTGCCATATAAAGAATGAGGCCATAAAAGAATGACTAGTTTTTAATTCGAATGAAAGACAAAAGACTGTAAGCAACAGTTGAAAGAACACTTAGAAAGAATGTCAGATTTACAACTATCCAATTAAGTCTGGAAATGTAAACCTACAGGACACAGGTGTGTGGGTAGACCCAGGAAGAGATGGCTGAAGGATGTTTGAAGGGGGAACAGGCAACACATTGCCTATGCCGTGTTGTAAAGATGATGATGATGATGATAATGATGAAAGGTAAACAGTACATTTACTAACACAAAATTATTATCTCAAGTTGGTAAGATAGCAGAATTGGGGGGGGGGGGAGAAGAGGGGCTACTTTTCAGATAGACCCAATAGTACATGCCATTTTAATATGGTTTACTTGGCAAATGAAAAATGTTACCAGCCCCTTTCATCATTTTTGCTTGGAAAAAGCTTCCAAACTGGTCCTGCAATTCGTAATTCTTTTGATATGTAATCCTTCAATAGTCACAATATAGTTTATTAACACTGTGCAGTCTAATTCTTAAAACAGACCTCGCATGCCTTATTGGCTTGGAATTTTTTATATAATGTTGTAGAACGTAGTATAAGGCCAAACAGCTCGGGAAAGAATTTTAACAACAAACTACTTCTTTGTTACCGATAAGGTAGTACACATACAAAAATTATCCCCTCCTCCTTCAACTACCCTTTCCATTTATACATATTTCATCTACCTTTCTACAGTGGATTATTATCACCTTCTTTTCAAGATACTTAATTTATCAAAATTAAGTAGCCTACTTTACTCTTGTTAAAACATAAAACGTTGCAAAACTACTCCTTCCCCTTAACCGATCTTTACCAAAATCACCAAATCAATAATCCTTGAGTCCTCTACAACTCAGGCACATATAAAAAAAATTATTTGATTAGCTGTTTGAATTTGCAGCAGTTATCGTTCGCCATATAAAAAATTCTACACATAGACAAGACACTTTTTGAAAAGCCCTTATGTCGAACACAATTTTTTTCGCCATCACCATACTTCCATTTCTTTATGGAAGATGGAAGCAAAAATGTATTTAATCTTTAGATCCATGCTTTTTGGTATCCAGGCCACTTATATTGTAACAAGACATATGACCCCGATATTTTAAGTATCACAATATAAGCACATGTCATGATAAATTGAGGGGACAAGACCCATCAAGTATTTATACTGAAAATGCCAAGCATGAAACTACATAAACAACCAATAAAGAAGAATGAACTCACAACGCAGGAGTTAAGAAAAGTAATGGTAATAATAATTTATAAGAAGAAAGAAGATACATTAAATAGTGATTATACAACAGGAACTGATAACCCAATAGATTCGGTCAGTAAGAAGCAAATAAAACAAGAAAGAAACATATTATGAGGAAGAATCAACAACACTGATGACAACCATCAGAATGATAATATAAGAAGAACAACCAAAATACAATGACATCGAGATAAGAAAATCTAAGGTGAAGTAAATAGTCAACACCAGTAAAATACTAACTGAGAGATATACAACTTGTAGACAAAACAATAACTGACTAACTTAGATTGCCACATCGACCCTGCGAAGTCAGCCAGACTCACTCCAAGTGATCATTTCTTATAAAACTATATGTACTTTCAGTGAGGAATCCACGTCACCGATTCGCCTAGTCGACAGAAGAAAAATACATTGAGCTAAATTATCAACATTTTAAATACCTTCGTTAAACAACGTCAAGAGATATTCACCGGATTTAATTAAATAAATTAAACCAAAATAAATTAAAAATTCAAATCAAAAAGTTATTAAACATAAACCTTCAAAATAAATTTTAAACGAACGTAAACGGATTATAAACACGTACGTACATGGTCAAACTACAAAGTGGCGCACAATGTAAGAGGCTTGAATTAGGTCATAACTAATCCTAAATAAATCAACAAAAACCCAATTTTACCTAATTTCTAGCAGCAGCTGCAGTACCAAAAAACTAGAACATGCAGAAGAGAGTGACGTCGAAGAAATGCGCAGTGGACGCGGAACCAAAAATAAACATGGACGAAGAGGAAGCGACGCCGGTGGAAGACGTCGAAGCGATAGTACCTCCCATGGAACCCAACAGACCTGAACAAACCACGGAGACCATGAACATGTATAGCCTCGTGGAATTTCTCAAGAAGGTGGAAGAAACATTGAAAAATAATAATCAGAAAACTATGGAAACTTTGAAGGAGGAATTAAAAGCAGATAACCAGAAAAACAATGAATCATTAAAAGAGAAAATAGATGACACCAATAAGAAAATAGATGACATGAATAAGAAAACAGACGACGGCAACAAGAAATTGAAGGAGGAATAAACCAGAAACTAGACGATCAGAGTAAGATAATAGACAATATGAATAAGAAAACGGAAGAAATACCAAACGATGAAAATGTCGAACATTTGAACCAGAAAATAGAAGATAATGGAGTAAAGAAGAACCAAACGATTAAGAAAACGGAAGAAAGAGGAATATACGTCCTAAGAAAATTAAAAATACTCAAGAAGTGTTAGAGATGACTCGGAGTGGTCTAATTAATCTAATTAACCTTCCAATTGTTGATCACAGAGAAGGAATTAATGTGAAGAATTATAGAAGGAACTTAATGAAGATGTTTGAAGAGAATTACCATGTGACGATGAGAAAAAATACTACCAATAATGTACTTAAATTGAGTACAACTGGAAAAGAAATACTTCCCAAGAGATCTGAGATGTCGTAAAGAATCGAGATACCAGGGACATATTTGTGTAACAAACCAGATGATGAAGTGATTGAAGTGGACCTTAAAATAAATGAAAATTTTATAGCAGAAAAATGGAAGAGCCGGATGATAGCGAGATACGTGACAAGGACAGAAATAAATCTGAACAAGGACAGATGAAGTAAGTGACTACGGATAAACTGAATACAGATACATCGAGAAAAAGGGATGAATTTTTACAATACTGACCAACGCAAGCCAATTAAGAAGAAAAAGAATATATCTAACTAAATATAATGATATACTATAAATAATGAAAATGAAACGGACCAATCTTAAGGGTAGAATCACAGAACGAACAATTACGAGAAACACACATAACAACCATGGCATAAGATAAATTCCAAGAGCCAGTCAACTATATATTAACATCTTACCCATATAAATAAAGGAGAGAACATTGAGTACAATATTGGAGACAAAGTGCTATTAAAGATCAGAGAACTGCCAAGTACGATAGAGGGAATAGCAAAGAAATTGTTACTGCTATACATCGGACCCTATACTATTACAAAGAAGAATGGGAATAATACATATGAAATTATGGACACCCAAACCCAGAGAAAGAAAGGGACATATAACCAGTCATCGATAAACAGATACCATTCAGAACCAGCACCAATTTTGTGAGGAAAATATTACAATAAAGAAGAATAAGTAGTTAAAAAACTTGAAGACATAATCAATAAGACCAGACATAAAATATAAAAACAACTAGAATTATTACAACTGATACAGCTACTAATCATAAGGCAGTAAAAGAAAATCAATAAAAGAGAAAAAAATAGATACAAATAACATCTATCAACAATATTGTTTCACATAGAGCCATAGAGAATAAAATGAAGTCGATAAGAAAAAAGATATTATCAAATCTGAGCAGCAACTGCGTGTTTAACCCCTGAATATTTTTTATTAGTCACACATCGACTACTTTAAAGTTTTTTATGATTGTTTGTAGAGATAAGCTCCAACAACCATTTACCTGAGCAGATGGTACGTCCCTCTGGACTCAGAAGATGTAGGATGGACAGCAGAGTATGGAAGCCAAGAGTGCTCCTCTGGCCTGTACCAACTACCACGATAGGGAAATTAAATACTACAGGGATATAAACCACCAAGCAAGAAGATAGTAGGCCTAGATCAGATCAACGATAACAATGTATAAAAATATGAAATAGAAGAAATAAGAAGTAGAAGACGGAAGCTCAAGTAAATAAGAAACAATTTAACAGATAATTTCTCAAATCCCATAAAGGAATTATTCAAAATGATCTATTTTCGAGGGGGGACAATATGTAACAAGACATATGACCCCGATATTTTAAGTATCAAAATATAAGCACATGCCATGATAAATTGAGGGGACAAGACCCATCAAGTATTGACACTGAAAATGCCAAGCATGAAACTACATAAACAACCAATAAAGAAGAATGAACTCACAACGCAGGAGTTAAGAAAAGTAATGGTAATAATAATTTATAAGAAAGAAGAAGATACATTAAATAGTGATTATATACAACACAAACCGATAACCCAATAGATTCAGTCAGTAAGAAGCAGAGAAACAAGAAAGAAACACATAAGGAATAAATAATAACACTGATGACAACCATCAGAATGGTGATATAAGAAGAACCACATGAATACAACAACATTGAGATAAGAAAGTCTAATGAGAAGTAAATAGCCAACACCAGCCAAAACACTAAATGAGAGACTTACAAATTGTAGATAAAACAATAACTGACTAAATTAGATGACCTTTATATGACCAATAATATTGTAAATGAGTAAGGCATCCCATATTAGCCAAGAGAGTGAAGGTAACAATAATGTTAACACAATAAGAAGCTGCAAACAACAGCATAATGACGTATTATGCACAGCATTAATGTAAAATAAGAGAATTAAAATTGTCTAATAACTGTAATAATTGTTAGCTAAGTAATAGAAAAATGATGTCAGATAGAAAAAAGAACTAATTAATAAATTACAGGTAATCATTAATAACATAATACTTGTAACTACAAAAAAGGGAAACACATAACCTAGATACAGGTACTTTCCACCTAGTTTCATATTTAATAATAAATAAAACATGTCTAAACTGAAATCTTTTGTACACTAAATCAAGTAGAGGTAATAAGGTTTCTACCAATACCAAAATCAGCTACCCAGAGTAGTATTTATATAAGAATTAATGTAAACAAAGTGAACATAAACAGTCAAAATGAGAGTCACCATGTGAAACATAGATAAAACCATATTGTAAAGTTAGACAGGAATAAAAGGGGGATACCTATATGGTAAATAAGATATAATATCACTATTATAATAGTGTAAGAGAATTATAAACAATAACATAAAGTGTAATAAGCATAAATAAGCACATCTGTCATGTGACACTAGATGTAACTACTATTATCCAATTCTCTATACAAAAGAACAGACAAGTGTATTAAAAAACACAAGATTAATAATCAATGTACTAACTATAGTGAACTATTATAAAAAAAGATAGTGGACTGAAAGGACACTACATTATTAAACAAGAATTAAAATAAAGGTACATTTCATAGTGTTATACAGAGGTCACCTTATAGACTAAAATACCAAGGAATAACAATATATTCCCATTAACAAAGACCACCAGTAGTTGCAATAACACTATGTATACATTTGGGGCAAAAGAGGAATTGCCCAGATGCTATTTCTTATAAATAATTTGTTAATATAGTTAGTAGACTCCTAAGCTAAACCAATGTTAGAATAAGAGTTATATTTTGTCGATAATTGTAAGTAAACAATAAGTGAGAAGTGTTGAAGGACTTGGAAGGCATACTCTCAAAGAGATATGATTGCTATTAGATGGGTATAATTCAAGAATATATAAAATTAATCGTAAATAGTGTAAAGTGATAATCTCAAACAATAACTCCCTTAATAATGGACGAAAACATATCATGAGTGAACTCTAAATTAAGAGCCAAATGTTCGCCATACAGTGATAAGCTTAGATTCAAAATCTATGCAGTAATAAGAACGTTATATCAATTATAAAGTATTTGTGTCAATTTGGGAAAATGTTTAGCATCAGTTTGTAATCTCAAACCCAGCTACCCCAAGCTTAAAACAACAATTAAAATGTTTCGCAAAGGGGGTATGTGCGCTAAATTAAAGATCGTCAGCCAATCAAATCAGAGAAATTGACGAATTTTACAATGATCGCAGGAGAGAACGGCAGCATTTATGCGTCGGCTCAGGACACTTTTTAACCAACCTTTCATCAGTACAGACGGCAGCTCGGCTACGCCAGAAAACAGCTGTTAACCTAGTTTGTGCGCATCATCAATGTCAACAAATCAACATAACCTAAATTTGTCCGATCATAACAACACTGTTATTGAAGATTTCTGAAGAGTAAACAGTGCGTTAATACGAATTGCTAGGTGTATAATCCCTAGCAATTCCGGGATTTAAAGGGAGTACAGTGATTTTCTAATATTAGTTAAGAAGTTGAAAAAATGACGATATAATCGAACAACATTATTGTAATGTGTGTAAAGTAAAGTATATAGGCCATTGCACCTAATTAATTTCACTCAGTCATCAGTTATAGAGATAATCCTCAATTCATTTTCAATACTTCATTAATAAGAATTTTGAAAAAAGTAATAGTTTATTATGTATAAACACTGAGTGTGCCATAACCACACACCTGATTGAAGCTATTATACAGTAAACCCAGATTAAACTAACGAGCATTAGTAAGAGATTGAGGGTTGTCGACTGACAGAATTAATTAACGAAAGTTAACAAAAATGCAAATATTATGTATGTTTCTTAATTTAGGTAGAGTCTACTACTATTTGAATATTTCTTTCTATTATGAATAAAAGCTAGTGGTACTAAGCTATATAAAATACTGACAACCAAACGATTACCTTTGAAGGCATCCAGTATGACGATTCAGATGTTTCTTTAAAGAACACTGTTTCGAGTTATTATTTTATTATGTTCACATTTTAGATATTTTAAAAAACTTCTTTTAACGTTCATAAACGTTCGTTGTCATTTAATATTTATTGTCGATTGACTATTAAACCAGTTAACCTAAAATGCCAGATCAGGCATGGTTATAATTTTATATGTTATGTATTAAGAGATGATTGAATTGTAATCAATCTCCGACTACCTAATAATGGTAGAGTAAGTTTTCTAGTTAATTATTTGGTATTCTGCAGGCTAAAAGAACTTACACTTGAAATAAAATATTTAACCAAAAAGTATGTTAACCATAGTCTGACGTTTGTAGATCAGTACTACCACCCTGAGATAACGTTTTATACAAACAAATTACCAATGTTAAGTAAATTTGAACCGAAAATGGTTTGTGATATTTTAAATAATTAAAGAAATGTTAACAAGGAATAAATTCTAATTTTTATATGACAAATCAGAGTCAGTTAGTTTATTTCAGTAGACTAGAGCATTACAGGATAGGTGAACGTCTCTCATTGGATGGCACGACAGACAACGGCAATTTGAATTACGGTAAGTTAATCTAAAAATTAGATTGCCACATCGACCATGCGAAGTCAGCCAGACTCACTCCAAGTAAGTGATCATTTCTTACAAAACTATATGTACTTTCAGTGAGGAATCCACATCACCGATTCGCCTAGTCGACAGAAGAAAAATACATTGAGCTAAATTATCACCATTTTAAATACCTTCGTTAAACAACGTCAAGAGATATTCACCGAATTTAATTAAACAAATGAATTTAATTAAATAAATTAAAACTTCAAATCAAAAAGTTATTAAACGTAAACCTTCAACATAAATTTTAAACAAACGTAAATGGGATTATAACAACACCCCGTACACAGTCATTCTACAAAGTGACGCCAACAACGAGTGACTTATAATAACACCCCTTAATACAGGTTCATTCTTAACTTTGTAGTTTGACCGTGTACGTACGTGTTTATAATCCGTTTACGTTCGTTTAAAATTTATTTTGGTTTAATTTATTTAATTAAATCCGGTGAATATCTCTTGACGTTGTTTAACGAAGGTATTTAAAATGTTGATAATTTAGCTCAATGTATTTTTCTTCTGTTGACTAGGCGAATCGGTGACGTGGATTCCTCACTGAAAGTACATAGTTTTGTAAGAAATGATCACTTACTTGGAGTGAGTCTGGCTGACTTCGCAGGGTCGATGTGGCAATCTAAGTTAGTCAGTTATTGTTTCGTCTACAAGTTGTATATCTCTCAGTTAGTATTTTACTGGTGTTGACTATTTACTTCACCTTAGATTTTCTTATCTCGATGTCATTGTATTTTGGTTGTTCTTCTTATATTATCATTCTGATGGTTGTCATCAGTGTTGTTGATTCTTCCTCGTAATATGTTTCTTTCTTGTTTTATTTCCTTCTTACTGACCGAATCTATTGGGTTATCGGTTCCTGTTGTATAATCACTATTTAATGTATCTTCTTTCTTCTTATAAATTATTATTACCACTACTTTTCTTAACTCCTGTGTTGAGTTCATTCTTCTTTATTGTTTGTTTATGTAGTTTCATGCTTGGCATTTTCAGTGTAAATACTTGATGGGTCTTGTCCCCTCAATTTATCATGACATGTGCTTATATTTTGGTACTTAAAATATCGGGGTCATATGTCTTGTTACAATATGTATATAAATAGTAAAACAGTTTTACTTTTTTCTTTTCCGTCTGGTGGCCTTTATCCTTTACGAAACTCTACGCGTTTCGGGACATATGTCCCATCATCAGGAATATCCCTTGGTGAAGTTCGTCAATAGTTAAAATATTAAAAACAACTTTTTATACAACTTTACACATCACAATAAATATAAATATAAACACAAAAAATCCCCAAACGTGAGAACACATGCGATATCGCTGGTGAGCACCACAAATTACTGTAGTCGAAAGTTGTTTTTAATAGGCCTATTTTAACTATTGACGAACTTCACCAAGGGATATTCCTGACTGATGATGGGACATATGTCCCGAAACGCGTAGAGTTTCATAAAGGATAAAGGCCACCAGACGGAAAAGGAAAAGGTAAAACTGTTTTACTATTTATATATGTATTTCATCTGTTTTCAAACAATGGTAATTGTTAAAAATAAAACAATTTTGTTGCCAGGTAATAAAATGATCATTTTTTTATTTTAATTTAAATCATCTATGCGTGAAGATCTGCAACCACAGTCCAGCAGGCCTTAACATAATTTGTGGCCACATAATTACATAAATATGTAATTAATGCGTGATTAGGCCTATCTGTGTAGTCCAGTTTCTTTATAAGAATAAAGTACCTAATTTTTATAAAGTGACTCGAAAATAACATTATATTAAACGACTATCCCATAAAACAAAAATATCTATAAATAGTGAAAATAGTTTGAGGTTGAGGGATATTTTTTTAGAAATTATAGAACCGAATTCAAGTAAATGATTTTAAATATAAATCTTAGAACATGCAAGGCATATATGGTTCTCCATACCAACTTTTTGTAACATTTATACAAACTAAACATTAACAATTACTAGACATTTTTTCAAAATTTTTTGAAGATCCACTTTTTAAAAATTCAGAATACAAATTTTGATTTTCAATTTTTCACATAAACCCTATTGTATATCATAGGAAAAGTTATGGAAAATGGTGTAAAAGAACACCTATTTAGCTCAAATAGGAGAGCAGCTACAGCAATTACCAGTCGTTCGTTTTTCGATAAGTTTACATAGCTGTAGTTTCTAAACAGGTTGACAAATTTCAATAAAACTGTGTATTTTTTCTATTCTATATACACACAGTCTCCATACAAAATATTATTAAAATCCAAGGTGGTGAGATAAAAAATACATGTTTTACTTTTAAGATACTTTCAAAAATCGTAAAAAAAACTCTACGTACCTTGTACTTGATTCCAAAAATTTCTTTTGCCATCTTGGTAGTGGTCCTTTTGTAATAGGCTCGTCCATTCTGACAGCACTATTTAAGTCATTTACAAAAGAAAATTGGGACATCCTACACAACAGCCGCTATCAGCGTTTCAGAACTTTAATAAAACAAAACAAACAAAATAATAATTAGGCTTATGTAAAAAGAAAGAAAGTTACTAAACAGAAAACTTTTAATTTACAACTTATTGGGCTTACAATGAAAGTAGTTTTTTCCACATGGACAGTATATAGCCGCCTACAAGTAATTTTTGTTAAACATGAGGTTTCTACACTGTAACTTGCTTGAACAGGTGCGATCTAAAAATATCATGACACAACCAAACAATAATAAAAAGCAGCAAACTTCTTGAACGCCGGTATGTTTTAAAGCAGCTACTTATTAAAATATTTCGTAAGTTGGTGGAACACTATTTATTTTAATGTATAGTGAATAAAACGTTCTATAAATTACACGAAACTATAAATATGTGAGTGCTCCCTACCAAAAATTAACATTGTTTCCGTTGAATGAGTTTTACGAACGTGGTGTGCAGTATTTCACCAATATGTATAAAGGTCTTACTATTTTACAAAAAATTATAACACGTCATCTTCCTACTTATTTTAACCCAAAAGCTATTTAATTTTATTCACAAAAGTAAAGATTTCTTTTTTTAATCGGCTTGTCAAAACTTGAACTTACTGAATTCAACTGATATTTTGAAAGTTGAAATAAAACAATGGGTTCACTAATAACCACTATTAACTCAGTCTTCCTTCAAGACTACAGTTCACTTAACTTATAACGGGTTAAGTTCTCCCGTAACAACTACGAAAACTATCAGTATAACTTTTCTTCTGGATGTTTTTAACTATAACACGTTCCTAACGGTCAACGGTCATTTTCAAAAGATCAAATTTCAAACAATCCCGTTTCTTTTTGAGCACAGCCTTCTATATATTTCCACATTTGAGTATTAAAAAGTCTACAAACAACAGATTTTACTATAATATTATTATGTTTTTTAATAATTTAATGTAATTTGATTTATATAATTACAATATTACAATTTTAAAATGTGTATGATAAACTACTTTTTCTATGAGCTTACAAGTGTGAGTTTTGCGTGTTATGTATTTTGAATGTGTTCGCTAGCTCGCCAGATATGAATTATATTTATTTACTCCGTCAGTTTTCAAAACGAAATAAATTTTAACTATTATGATAACGTGTTTAGAACTTTAATTAAAAGCGACCACTTCCTTGAATAAATAATATGAATACTCATTCAGTGGCCTTATATATATTCTGAAAGAAGTTTGAAGTAGACGGCAATGAGTTTAATGATAAGGGTGACAATGACAAGTTTTGACAGTATAAAACGAGTACCTGAAAGTTTAGTTCGTTCTTCTGAAAGCGAAGTTGATGTGCAATTCATAAATTTTAATATTTGACATATTGTTGCGTGTTTCTAATGAGTTATTTATAAAAGAAAATAATATCGTAATTAACTGCCAGTGTTTAATATGACGCATATTAAAGAAGACTACAGAGAAAGGTAAACTCTACTGTTGTAATAATTAGTTATGATTTATCTAAACATATTTTCGTAACTTATTTTCTGAATAAACCAGAGAGAAGAAGTAATTTAAAATTGATGAACCTAATTTTCAACCCATAATCAGCACTTGGTAAAACATTGAAAGTTTTCTTTGTTTCCCAGTCTCTTAAATTAAGTTAGAACAAAAGAAAAAAAATATGCGAGGATTATACACAAAGGAACATTCATCTGTTATCACTGTTAACAGACGAATTATTTCTATAGTCCCTTCTAGAAAAAATCACCTTTACAGAATACAAGTGGCGACATAAAAAAAATTTAAATGACATTTTTTAATGTTTTGTGATAAATTCAGATAGTTGAAAAGCAACCAGACAATTGTCACCATTTTACATCAAAGCCAATAATTTTTTAGTATGCTAGTTACTGGTTTCATTGCGCGCGGCGCGCGTGTGTGTGCGTGAGAGAGAGTGAGAGGCAGAGGCCAGATGTCCTCAACCAGATTCAGGATCAAATAGTTCGGTATACGTGTCAAGATAGTCTACCATAAAAAAATCTGACACAAAACTGTGCTCATCAATAGATATTAATTATTGTAATTATGACTTGTTATTCTAGCAATTAAACGTTAGCTAAACTGTATAGTGTAAAGGTTCCCTTGCAATCAAAACTTGGGAAGAATCCTTGAGGACTAATATAGTTTCATGTTTTGTGCACTAGCCACTATAAAGAATTAATTCATTATATTTAAAATAAAAATTGTTACATTCAAAAAGCAACAATTAAAAGAAATTTGTTACTTTTATTGCATGTAGCAATTAATAAGTATATGTAATTTATATATAATGCGAGTCAGAAATTATTCCAAAATTTAAAACTTTTAAAGAAGAAAATGTACAAAGAAACTTTCATTAAAAATTGGGTTAAAATGAACTGAGGTATTACCTAAAAGTATCGTTGATTGTATTTTACAAACAGCATTGTGTGTGTGTGTGTGCACGCGCGTGCATGTGCATGAAAGGTACACAGATAGGGACCCAAAAAATGTAAAACTGTCACCAAAAAGCACAGTATGATTCAGCTCAAAAGAGTTCTGAAAAATGTACGTCGTCATTACAAATTACCTTGCACACCACTATATAAAAATTATCCTGATTAGCGCTTTCAAGCCTCACAGCCCATCGTCAGATCGGAATAGGCAGAAATTATTTTAAAACAAACCCTTCACCCCTCTCCCCCACCCTGGGTTTGTTTTAAAATAATTTCTGCCTATTCCGATCTGACGATGGGCTGTGAGGCTTGAAAGCGCTAATCGGGATAATTTTTATATAGTGGTGTGCAACTGTGATCATTCTGATTGTGATTTCAACCACTAACACAAATTTCTTCATTAAATTACCTTGATTTTATGAAATTGTGTGTTGTTCTTGGTATCATAATGTTTCAGTTTCACGTCTGACTATAAAGCTGTTAAAATGGTTCAAAAATTTGACCTAAGTCGTCACTTCATGATTATAAAACGAATTACATGGACTTTGAAACTTGGGCTCTTTCTCATAACTATTCAAATAGTATTTAATTTGATGTTGTAATGAGATAGGTTACCCCAACAGTTTTGTTTATGGTTGTGAAAAGTTTTAAAATAATGTGGTACCATTGGTTCAAATATTGGGTTGTTTGGTATGATCCATAATGAATCCTATACAATATTGTGTTTAATTTAACATGTGTTCTTCTGGTTCTTTAGATGGACATCATTATTGTCCATAACATACTTCATACATCTCAAATTTGGAATCTCCAGCTTTACCAGCTATTTTACATCTTTCTGCTTTCTCTACCTTACATCTTCTTTATCATCTTAGGTCTCTGTTCTGTATTCATTTTGTTCACATTTCTCAACCATAGCGACTTAGTGAATTTAACAGTGTTCTTTTCGTGTCTCACACTTAATTTAACATTCAGTTCTTATTCTTCAGTTTCCGTACCTCCTTTAAACATTTTTTTTCATACAAATCTATTTTCATAAAAAATACACTTCATCCAATCAATTATAAGTTTTAATGTACTGAGAATACTTTTTGAATGCTTAAGGTGCAATTTTATCATATGCTAATGCCTTCACTTTTGGAATACATTAATACATTCCAGCACTATGGATGAACATGACGGGAATGTTGATGATTGATAACATGTTTAATTTCTTAAGTTCTGAGAATTTCTAAAATGACAGTTGCAATACAGTGTTATTTGATTGTTTAACAAAATACTAGTAAGTTTTAAGTTAAGTCACGATCAAATCACATGTCCACTGTAGATCAGGTTGGCAAAACATTACAGTGAGTAACTGAAAATTCTGTGTATTAGAGAGACACTTCGGACTAAAACATGTAATTCTGAATTAGAGAAATGTCAACTGGTGTTCCACGAGGAAGTGTATTAGGATCAATCCTATAGGTCTATTTGTTATATGCAAGTGGCATACAGGCTCCAAAAAGATCATTTTACTTCCATATTCCTTAAGGAAATGGAAGTATGGTGATGGCAAAAAAAATCGTGTTCGAGATTATTGGAGATTCTGATTGTACTACACTCAAAACATGAAAAAAAGTCGTTTTTCAAAAAGTGTCTGTAGATTTTTTTTCTATGGCAAACGATAACAGCCGCAAATTCAAACAGAATCAAAAGATTATTTGCATACAGCCCTAAATTGTAGAGTTCTCAAGACCTATTGTTTTTGGTGAAGATCGGTCAAGGGAAAGGGGTAGTTTACCTGCAACGTTTTATGTTTTAACAAGGGTATTTTCTATGGCAAACGATAACAGCCGCAAATTCAAACAGAATCAAATAATTTTTTGCATACATCACTGAATTGTAGAGAACTCAAGGCCTTTTGATTTTGGTGAAGATCGGTTAAGGGGAAGGGGTAGTTTACCTGCAACCTTTTACGTTTTAACAACAGTAAAGTACTTGAAAATTCATTTAAACTTTTTCAAACAATGGTAATTGTTAAAAATAAAATAATTTTGTTGCCAGGCAATAAAATTATAATTTTTTCATTTTAATGTAAATCATGTATGAGAGAAAATATATTGTTCGTGGCAGGCAAGCATATCTCAGTTATGTAATGTCTACGTTTCCATTTTATTATTATGACTACCGCAATAAAAAGGCAGGGAAGACACACACACACAATTCGCGTTATTTCTGGCCTCATTCATGTTTATTTTCTTACATTTGCACGCTTTTTAAATGGAAAGTGCCGAAACCCATACCAACATAACGCGTGCAAGCCGAAAAAGTGTCCAGCGTGGATAGCGATTTGCTTCCAGTGGATCGCTGGGTAGTGTAACTGCACGTGTTTACAGAGGAACGATTCATAGACAGACTTTTCGTCTTTAGGGAATGAGTGAGGGTCCATGAGTGACTTCGGAGCGTCCTTCTTTTCCGCGTGTTTGTTCTGTGAAACGTACACTGTAGATTCACAGCTTTACTCTAAGCAACGCTCAATAGGAAATGTTGAAAATTTTTGTCCACGGTGTACCCTCATACACACTAAACCTGCTCTGATGTTTTAATTACGGACATCATAATATTAAAACTTTGGAAACTTGAGCACTACTTAATGGAGATCAATCATTAACTTATACAAGCCATTAATTTTATGCATATTTTTTATATATATGTGTACAACGTTATCGGCAACAAAGAAGTAGTTTTTGTTAAAATTCCTTCCCGGGATATTTGGCCGTAGTCCAATGTTTTCTACAAAACCAGACGTTTCGGCAATGCCATCGACTTCCATCATCAGTGAAAATCGAGTGCGATAACGTGAGGTGGTATACGTTAGTGACCACAGTACTGTGGTTAAGGCTGAAGCAGTAAGTAGAAAGAAGTAGTTTCTATGGTAATATTTCATTTCGAAAATGATTTTAAATATAAATCTTAGAATATGGAAGTCATGTATGGTTCTCCATACCGATATTTTATTTTTGGTAATAACATTGACTTCATTGTAGGAGACAACAGCATTAAAAAAAATTGAGAAACTACAGACAGCCATTGAGAAAGTTGACTGTTACGCTACGGAATGGTGTAAAAAGTAAACAAGGCCTAGTTTGTGTGCGATAATGTGTACACACTTTTCTGACATGGAACACTAATGTTTTAGATTAAAAAATTAAAAATTTTGACCTTTCCCTCATGACTGCTTGCTGTCAGTTCTGGTATTGCAGGCAGCGCCATTGATTGAATTAGTTAACAGATCATTTTTGTATGTGTGATGTGGAATGTGTTCAGATAGTATATGTGATTTAAAGAGAATATGTCATTTAGAATAAATATTGTTTCAGTATGTTTTTCTGTGTTTTTATATGTCTAGTGTTCAAGTGTGTCTAGTTTTTGTCCCTTTGTTTTTACATGAAGAATTTCCATGTTGTTGTTGATGTTTGTGCATGTATGATCTGTTTCGATGGAGTGGTTTAAAAAACTGAATTCATGACTTCATATGTTCACCGTGTCTTACTTTGAACTAGTTGACACACCAACACTACCTCTAATAGATAATACCCCTTTCGGCTGACTGTTACAAGGATCACAACGAGCAAAAGGTGGTTAAGGTAGATGTGAAAAATTGAAAAACATTTTATCTATAATGTTAGTGATACATATCAGAGAAGTGTTCACATGTTTACTCAGACATGTCTTGGACAAGAAAATCTAAGAAGTTAGTCCATCTTAATTTTATCAGTACTAAAATCAGTTATCTGACTGTGGTTATCAACCGATAAGTGGTAACACATGATAACAGCGCAGAGTGTTTAAGCATGACACTAGATTCAAAGTTGCACAGGAAGGTACATGTTTAAAAATAAAAGGGTTGAACTTCATTAAAAGTACAGGAAAATATGGTGGCTCCTTGGGTGGCATTCTGAGTTGTCAGTGCACAAAAGCTGCTGGCATATTAACAGCCACAAACTGTGTCTGAACATATGGTGTCCAGTTCCTCCTGAGGATGCCTGAAGAAAAATAACAGAAAAACCATTCATATTTTTCAAAATTGAATACTAAGATGCATCATAAGTACCTTGTAGTTTGTATGAGATCATATGAAGGATCATTCACATGGATATGAAAATTGCTTCAGTCAGTGACGAGTGCAGCGATTTGTCAAAAAGCATGAACAATGACTAAAGTTTGTTCATTCGTAGAGTGGATCCTGATGTAAACAAAACCATGGGCTCGTACTTGAACTGGATTGGTTAGACGAGTGGCCGCATCACTAAATCCACCGCTAGAAATAAAGTAGTTCCCAATTGATTATTACAGTAAAACCTCTCTAATTCGGATTATATGGGGCGAAGCCTAGTCCGAATTAGAGAAAATCCGAATTATAGAATATTTTATAGAAATTCATACTACAGTATAGGTAAAGTGCCGTAAAAATAAATATTAAAACTACGTAAATATTAATGGAAATTTAAATTTATTGTACTTACAAAATGGATAACTAAATTCACATAAACAACAATCTTTCACCATCAATGTTTTCAAGTTAAGTTCGCACGCAAAAAGTTTATAAGTAATGCACACCTGCAATTATTAATGTACTGTATGTAAATATTAATGGAAATTTAATTTTATTGTATTTTACAAAACAGAAGAATAAATAATTTCACGATACCAACAAAAAAAACTTCACTGACAGTGTTTTCACTTTAGCACACAAAGGGTTATGTAATATTAATGGCTGGTCCCTGAAGTTGACGGTTTTGATTCTTCCCGAACTGAAGCTACAGGCTTAAAAAAGGTTGAAATTGTAGACTGTTTTGCCCTGTTGTATTGTTTTTTAATAATTTCTTGACGCATTTCTTTGATGATTAAATAGTATTTTTGAAATTCTGGGTCAGTGTCAATAAAGTTAATAACTGCATCGAGATTTTCCCGCACCTTGGAAAGTGTAGGCGTAGGAACATTATCGTCGTCCTCTTCATCGTCACTATCATCTCCAACTTCTTCTTTCTGACCTTGCATTTGATAGACGATCTCTTCCTCTGTTAAATTCTGGTAGCCTACATCATCTTCATCGGCACCCAACCATTCTCTTATGTCTTCAATGTTGGTAGCTCCAAAAGCACCTGCATAATCTTCATCTTCCAAACCTTGCAGGTCGATCTCTGGCTCTTTATCGTACAAAATCTTATTCCATGCATTGCATAATGTAGATATTTTGATCTCATTCCAGCTGTTTGCCCAATTAGTATTCCTTTATTTTTTTAAGTGTTTGTTCACCCCTATTGTCCATTTCTTCATCGTCCATAAAAAATACCATGCATTCGTCGAGTTGTTTACGTCTTTTAAGGAGTTTGCAACTGAGGATTACTCCCTGATCCATTGGTTGGATAAGCGAAGTTGTATTGGGAGGCAAGTACATAGTTTTGATTTTTCCATCGCTGCTAGTCAATAAATTACTGGAGGGATGAGCAGGAGCATTGTCTAATATCAACAAAGCTTTAACATCCTCTTCTTTTATTTTTAAAACATCTAGCTGGAATTTTCTAACCTCTGGCACAAAATTATGAAAAAAACAATCGCTGGAAAATTTCTGAGTAAACCATGCAGTCTTGTTTGCTTTGTAAATAACTGGTAGGCTTTCCGTAATGTTTTTAATTGCTCTAGGCTTAGCTGATTTTCCAACAACGACAGATGTTAGACGGTGAGACCCATCTGCGTTTGCACATAAGAGAGCAGATAGTCTTTGTTTATTTACCTTTCGGCCTGGTGTTGAATTGTCCATTCTATAGGCCTGAGTATTCTGAGGAGTGGATCTCCAAAACAAGCCTGTTTCGTCACCATTATAAATTTGGGAAAGAAGAAGTTTTTCATCAGTAATTACTGCTTTAAGTTTTTGGCGAAACGGTTCGACACTAGAAACATCGGAACTTCAACTTTCCCCAAATATTTTCCGGTTTACAATGGAATGCCGCTGCCGAAATTTAAAAAGCCATCTTGTACTAGCTTTAAAATCAGTTTCTCCCAATTTTTGAGCGAATCTTTCTGCCGCTGCCTGTAATTCTACACCTCTAACTGGAACACCAGCTGAACGTTGCTGCTTGTACCAAGTGTATACAGCATCGTCAATATTACTGAACTTTGCTGCAGTCGTTCGTTTCCTTTTAACAATACTCACATTTGGCGTATCTTGCTTTAAAACAAAATTGGAAATTTTTTCTGTCTTTTTTTTATATCATAAAACGTAGACTTACTAATTCCAAACTCGTTTAAAATATTCTGCACAGAATAACCAGCGTCTATTTTACTCAACACTTTCATTTTGTCTTCTAAAGTTAAAGTCTTGTATTTACCTCTAGCACTCATATTGTAATACAGTACTGTAAATTAATACTAAACAGTGTTTGAAGAAAATGTGGTTTGAAAAGCTGTACGCAACTAAGAAATAACTTCAGTACAATAGAACGCACACGAATACAATAACAATGATGCACATTACCAAAGCAGCAGTTGAAACTGGACTAAACCCAGTCGGGGTGGGGGTGCGTATCGCACATTTTGCCAACATAACACTTTAAGAATTCCCTAAAGGCAAATGTTTTCACATAGAATTCACAAAATTAATTTTTTTTTGTGAATTATAATTTTTTTTTTTAGGGAGTCCGAATTATCGTAAATTCCGAATTAGAGAAGTCCGAATGAGTGAGGTTTCACTGTATTAATTGATTATTATTTTTTAATATAATTGGGATTAATACAACTAAAAGTAAGGTAAATGATTTTATAATTCTCTGAGTCTGTTACGAAAATTTCAACTTTGTAGTGTACATGCGTCTGTGTTGTATCACTCCACTTAGTTTACATCAGGATCCATTCTGTGAGAATACAAACTTTACATAACTTCAGGTGTTGAGATATTCCGGCTTGTCGATAACACTGTACGTGCACAACAGTTGAACAGAGTGAAGTACTGTATTTTTTATTATTTTAAGTTGTAATGTGTCAAGTGACAGTTATTACAAGAACAAAATTGTTACTTTTGTGTCGTGCACCACAGGATGCTTAGTCGAGTCTCAATAATAAAAATAAGAAAAACTACTGAATCATGTGTGGGGTGCATTGAAATTCAAGGACAGAAATCTGTTAAGGTTTTAAAATAGAAATAACGGATGTAAAGAAAGCTTTCAGAGAGATGCTGTGTGTGTGTGCGCGCGCGCGCGTGCGTGAGAGAGAGTGACTAGCCATATACTTAATAGGTCGAGTTAAGATTTTGTTGAATGGTGACATAATTTTTCTAAAATCTGAATTTTTTTATTATAGAAAGCTCAAAACATTGAAAGTTTCCAAAAAAATTTTTTTTAAATAAAAGTCGATAGTGACAGACTTATAAAAATGTAACATAAATTGATGTAATTCTTACACCTATGTTTACCCGCAGCGTAGTAAGACATAGTTGGAAGTTGAGTCGACCTCCATCGTATTTCTGTCCACCTTTTCCTTTACAGCTCTTCCCACATCCTCCCACTTTACTCCTCTTCTCTCTGTTGGTCTCTGCATTTCCTATTATCATGTGTTCCTCAATCTACGTAATGTATTTTTTTTACCACCTCATGTTTTGTAAATTCTCCTGGTTACACATGCTTCATGTTACCACCATCCTATTTTCCATATTCATAGTATCTCATTTTGCCATATTTAATATCTTCAGATAAATACACTGCAAGTAGGTTTATTTTCACCTGACGCACGTTTCACAGAAATTTTTCTGTATCTTCAGAGGTTTGTTTCAATTGTAATTGAATATTTCGCTTACAGTGCTTGCCATAATTATATACTATTACTGCCTAAACCAGCCAAGCATTCTAGAGATCTTCTTGCTTCAGGCGATGTAGGACTTATCTATAATTGCCTGCTTGTGTGACCAGATCAATGTTACCACCATGAAATTCATTGTGAACACCCACATCACTGACCCTGTCAGTTTAAGCAGCCAAAGAAGTCAGTGATTGCTAAAACTAGGATACAAAGTTACGTCATCAGACATACATGCACACAGCATGCTGTTTGAAGAGCATACAATTGACCAATACACATATGAACAAGAGGAAAGAGGATAGTCTTATATTGAACACGACTTTGTTGTTCAACATTGAATTGCATGCTTGGTGGATGCAGGTGGCTCAGTGCCAATACACATGAACCGTATCAGTCATAGAGTGACAAGCCAATCAAGAACTGCCAAGAGCCTTGACATGGATATAATTATGGCAACTCAAAACACTAGGTCACCAGACGCCAAAGGAAGAATTGACTGGTTAAGATGAGGATAATGCCACTTACCTTCGCAGCTGAAGTCGAAATGTGTTATTATTATAAAAGTGGGCCATGAATCAACACCCATTGGTTTTATCATTAAATAAAGTTAGTATTTCATACTGTCCTGCAGTTGCAAGCATCAAAACACATACTTCATTGCACACACAATCATTTTGATAAAGGTTTTTAAAAATATAATCTATACTAAATACAACTACTTCATTAACGACTCGGAACACAAAGTTTTTTTATGAGTAAAAACATAAAGTTTTATATTCATTTTTAAAGTATCCAAGTCACTTGTATTAAATAAATAATTTAAAAAAATATACCCGTCCATGATACAATAACTATTCTCAAGTCTAATCTTAGTGAAGCTAACATACGCAGTCCTGAAGAAATTAATGAGATAACCGCTCTATTGGAAGTTGTTTTAAATCAAAACTATTTTATATTTGATGGAAACTACTATATACAAAAGAAAGGTTTAGTGATGGGATCCCCACTATCTGGATTATTGGCGGACATATACCTGAACCACTATGAAAACATATATATGTTCAGCAGCGCAAACTAATGGCATAACAAGATAGTATCATACACACGTTACGTAGATGACACCTTCATCATTTTTAACAGTACCATAAGACAGATCAATAATTTAAAAAACTATTTGAATAACACAAACAAGAACATACAGTTTACCCTCGAGGTTGAAATAGAAAATAAACTTAATTTTCTCGATCTAACAATAACAAGGTTGGACAATAGTTTTCAATACCAAATATATAGAAAACCTACCACCACCGACGCCACAATACACGCGTATCCCCATCACCCTCTTCCGCAAAAAATTGCCGCCTATAACAGTTTCATACATAGATTACTCACCATACCGTTAGAAATCAGTGACTTTCATGAGGAAATGAACACCATTAAACACATAGCAAAGGCCAATGGATATACATGCTTTAAGATCGATACTTTAATAAAAAAACACCGGAAAAAGTTACATAACAAGATAACAAAACCGAGTAATAACCGAGACAGCAACATACGTGACTTCTATTTACGGCCGAACTTAACCCCATACATTAACCAACATTTTTAGAAAAATGAATATAACTTTAACTTTCCGGACTGATAACAACATTAAGAAAATTCTTCACCATAAATCTGCCAAACCAATAAAACAGTGGACAGGTGTCTATAAAAGTGCGACGATTGCAACAGCTTTTATATCGGACAAACCAGCAGAGCGTTCAAAAAACGCTTCCAAGAACATTTACCAAAAAACGTCAATTATTTCCTAACTGATTTTCTAGTCTAAATATCACTATTGGTTGACGACTCGGAACACTAAGTTTTTTATAAGTAAAATCATAAAGATTTACCTTACAGCCTAAACCGGCTTTCACCTTTAGAAGGCTTCATCAGAGGCTGCCGTAGGTAGAGCTGTCCATCTTGTTGTTGGCGACGGGATAGTTTTCCGAAAGATCGATGCTGTGTGTGTGTGGTGAGATGTGTTCGAATAATGCGTGCGATTTGAATTGTGTCTGTTCGTATAGGATGTCATTTTTATTTGTTTTCGTGTGTTTGTATATTTCCAATTGTTCTAGAGTGTCTAGTTTTCGGCCTTTTGTGTGTACGTGTAGAATGTTCATGTTATTGTTGATATTTTTGTATGTGTGGATTGCTTTAATGAGGTGGTTTGCAAAGGTGGATTCTGTAGTGGAGTGGAGTGCCTTTGTGTGTTCAATGTATCTCTGTTTGAAGCTACGTCCTGTCTGGCCTATGTAGAATTTGTTGCAATTTGAGCAATTTAGTTTGTAAACACCAGGTAGATCGAATTTGTTTTTGCTTTGTGTGTGTGTTTTGATACTGTGTGTTCTGTTTTGTTAGTAGTTTTGTAAGCGATTCTGTATCCTGCTTTTTTGAATTTGTGGGCTATTTTTTCAGTTTGTTTGTTGATGTATGTTAGTGTTATGAATTTGTTGTTTTCTGTCTTTGTCTGTTGTTTGTTTTGTTTTTTGTGTAGGAGTTTATTTACTATTGTTCTGTCGTATCCGTTAGATTCTGCTAGATATTTTATCGTGTTCAGTTCGTCTTTGTAGTCTTTTTCATCTAGGGGGATGTTGTTAAGTCTATGTATCATGGTTCTGAATGCAGCTAGTTTGTGTTGTATTGGGTAATTGGAGGAGTTGTGTATTAGTGTGTCAGTTGTAGTCGGTTTTCTGTATATACTGAATTTGTGCCTGTGTTCAACAAGTTTTGTGATGGAGAGGTCTAAGAAGTTTATGGTATTGTTGTGTTTGTATTCGGCAGTAAAGGTTATGTTTTTATGTGTTTTGTTTATGTGCGTTAGTAACTGTTCACATTGTCTTTTGTTTCCCCTGTATAGTATTAGAATGCCGTCAACGTATCTGTGCCAGTATAGAATTTTATGTGAGTGTCTGTCATTGTTTGTGAGTATTTTGTTTTTTCTAAGTGTTGGAGGAAGACTTCTGCTAGAATGCTGGATATGGGGGGAGCCCATGGGTAGACCATCATTCTGTGTGTAATATTTATTGTTATAAGTAAAGTAGTTTTGTTTTGTGATAGTGTTCAGAGTTTCTGTTTGTTCGTCTGGTGTGTTGTTCTGTTTGAGTTTGTTTTGTAGGATGGTGATTGTTTCAGAGATGGGGATGTTTGTGTTCAGGTTTTTAATGTCAAAGGAGCCTAATGTGGCATTATGTGGGATGTGTATGTCTTTTATTTTTGTTACTAGGTCTATGTTGTTTTTTACTGCAATGTTGTTGTCTAGTTATGTGTGTTGTCTGATAATTTTGTCTAGATGTTTTGCGAGTTTGTATGCAGGGGCATTATGGTAGTTGATAATGGGGCGGATCGGAATATCTTCTTTATGGATTTTGGGAAGTGCTTGGAGGGTAGGGGCTGATGGTCGGATTTGTTTCATGTAGGGCTTTTGTTTGTGTGTCATTATGTGTTTGGCTTTGTTGACTAGTTGTTTTACTGTGTTTTGGTATCTGTCGGTGGAGTTGTGTTTTAGTTCTGTGATGTTGTTCTGTTCCATGAAGTTTTGAACATGAACCATGAAGTTCATCATATTGTTACGACATCACAGAACAATCTACGTGTTTATCGAACGTTCCAGAGGGATCCAGAATGTATTGCGATGGTGTAGGTGACTCTTGACACATTCGTGAGGTTTTTTCTGGAGGCCACCAGCCGTGCGGACTGTGTCAAGGCTGCAAGTAATTACGTAACACACACTCGCGCTAGAGACGTAGTTTGAAACGCTCTGGTCTGTGAGCAGAGGTATAAATACATGGCGGCAGCGGCCTTAGTTTTCAGTATTAGTTGCGATATATTTATAGTGTGGTCCGAGTGTATTGTCGGGCAATTACAAGTGATTATCTGGAGATATTACTGTGCATGTTCAAGTGGTTATTAGTTAAGCGAAGTGTTTTATAATCGGACGGTATTTTGTAATACAATTGTGTTTTAATATTAGTTTAGATTTATTTGCGTGTGAACAATTTTTATTGGATTTTGTTATAAGAGACTGTGTTGTTAATTACGAACTGTTTAACTGTGAAAATTAAAGCTGGTGATTAGTGACTTAATTGGTGTCTTGTATTTTGTTTCCACTGTACCTACGACGATCAAGTAGACCGTCGTAACAGTGGTGTCAGAAGTGGAGGATAGAACGGTTAACAGTGGAAACAGTGGACACTGTATACAGGACGAGTGTAATTCGTAATTAATCGGTAAATAATGGATGCCAGTCAGATGATGGAAAACTAAGGCCGCTGCCGCCATGTATTTATAACTCCGCTCACAGACCAGAACATTGCAAACTACGTCTTAGCACCAGTGTGTACTACGTAATTAATTGCGGCCTTGACTCAATCCGCGCGGCTGGCGGCCTCCAGAAAAATCTCCCAAATGCGTCAAGAGTCATGTCCACCACCGCATTACATTCTGGATCCCTCTGGAACGTTCGATAAACACGTAGATTGTTCTGCGATGTCATAACAATATATTTGTTTATAGTTAGCATGAAGTCAGCTTTTGATTGTTTCAGTGGCTGAAACATCGCCCCTTATAATTTTTCTGTGATGGCAAAAAGTCCATCGTAAAGGAAATGTCCCGTTGCAGTCTTAAGCCTATCTTTCCCATCTTATTGGAGACGTACCTCCAGATCTTAAAGTTTGTATTCAAAATATTCCATTTCACCTGTCTTCTGTATGTACCTATCTTCCATTGCATTGTAGACTAGGTATGCTGATATGTTTTGATTACTTAACTACTTGTTATCTAGAATTTTTGTAAGAGGGAAGCATTTGCTCTGCATTTTATCCATGAAAAACATTGTTACGACGGTCTAACTGATTGCCGTATGGCACAGTGGAAAACAAAATACAAGACACCAATGAAGTCACTAATAACCAGCACTAATTATAACACAACAACACTTTGCTACAATACTTCTACAAACACTCGATCCACACTAAGGAAATCGCTCACTGTCAACTAACTGACAAGCGGGCTGCTATGGATTTTCATAGGTAGTGCACTTCTAGAAATTTTCTATCCCCAATGTTTTGTGTCAGCTAATGCATATTTGAAGTGTTCTCCAGAGGACTCTGGAATGTACTTGAGTCCGGTGTTGACTGAAACACACACCTGCTCAGCTGGGAAAGGGATGGGTGGCAGAAGCTCTAGGCTGTTCGATTAGGTTCTTGTAACAACCTTATATTCTTTTTCAGTTTAGCTGTTTCATCGTTCAGGTTCTGCATGCAAGTTCTATTGAAAATGGCAATGCACTGACCAAAGGAAATAGACATATTACTGCCTTTGAAATTTGATCCTTTCATATTTTCATTTTTGTTAGTCTGGGTATATCTAATCCATATTTTTATTTTTGCTACTCTGGGTATAACTAATCCATATTTTTATTTTTACTACTCTGGGTATAACTAATCTTTTAATTGCCTTAGTGCTATTAGACATGGGAGATAAGTATATACATTTGCATACATCACTTGATAACTTGCACCTGATTGATATTGATTGAATTATTGCTGACAGTCAATTGTCGTGACCTTAACTTGATACTTTTTCTGTATGCTGCCATTGTCTACTTTTATTATTTATGTTAGTTCTTGATCTCTGATGATGTCATCAGAATGTAAGAGTGTTGCTGTATTCTTCTTCCCAATTGAAATTCTACCATTCCAACTAGAATCATTGGATCACTGTTAATACTGGAAATGTCTATGTTGAAGTACCCTGAAGACAGTGATTTCTATCTGCTTCAACGTGCTGTCACCGGACAAAAGGCTTGCCGCATGACAAATGGCGCCAATCGTACACTCTAGTTATTTTGGTGGCCCTAAAAAGGACCGAGTGGCGAGAACGGTGATGTTGGTCGTGCCGCGTTGAGATGTTCGGCGGCTGCGCCCGCTGTTCGTGGCGTACTACAGTCCTCCTCTTCTTTCGGCACCGGTTGTAGAGTCGGCTGCCGGCCCAGCGAAATCCATCGCTGGCGCGGAACGGGAGTGCGAAGACGCAAGAACGGCGGCAGTTCTATTCTTCGGCTGTTCCTTCCGGCTGACTCCGCCTCGATGTCGTCTGAGAGAGGAGAGGAGATGAAGTGCGTCCGATGGCGTGGCGATGAAGAGTGCATAAAATTTTCTGCCGGCCCGGGTTTTATTAACTAACCGGCATCGCTGGTTGGCTAGCTCCGAACACGAAGTTGGTCACGTATCGGCGGCTGCTGATGCCGGATTGGCTCGCTGTGTCCACCGCTGGTACCGGTGAGCAGATGTTCGCATACTGCTGCTGTCACAACTCCACCGGGTCTTGAATGCTCTCCGGTAGCGAGCCTACTGCTCTTCTCCAGATGTGGAGGTGTCTGTTGGGCGCCATGTTGATTGGTGTGCCGGCTGGTAGCTCGCTGGCGTGGCTGGATCTTGCATCCGCAAGATGATCGCTGCCCCACGTTGGGCGCCACTTCATCTCCTCTCCTCTCTCGGACGGCATCGGCGCGGGGTCAGCCGGAAGGAACAGCCGAAGAATAGAACCGTCGCCGTTCTTGCGTCTTCGCACTCCCGTTCCGCGCCAGCGATGGATTTCGCTGGGCCGGCAGCCGACTCTAGAACCGGTGCCGGAAGAAGAGGAGGACTGCAGTGTGCCACGAACAGCGGACGCAGCCGCCGAACATCTCAGCGCGGCACCCAACATCACCAATCTCACCACTCGGTCCTTTTTAGGGCCACGAATATAACTAGAGTGTACGATTGGCGCCATTTGTCATGTGGGAAGCCTTTTGTCCGGTGACAGTGCGTATAGCAGTAGAACAGAACAGTTAACTGCTAACTGTAGAACAGTTACATATAATAACTGCAAAACTGAAAGATAAGCTGTTTTACTAGTGGTCTAGGTCTAGTTCAATTTTAAAATAAGTTGGGCCAAGCAAATCACTTTACTCTTACATTTTTTTTAAGATATCCAAAAATTGTATATTTATTTTAGTTCACTAGTACTGCGCATAGAAAGTTCACGTAATTTGTGTTTTTAAAATTGTTTATGTCTGTAGTCATTTGTAGAACGATATTGCCTAATATTTAAACAAAGTTTTGATTGCTTTTCTGTTTTTGAACATATTTTCAATCAATTACTATATATGTGGGCTTTACTAAAAATTATTTTTTCCCATTTCCTCACATATTGAGAAACTATACGATTTGCACTCAATAAATGCATTAGCATGAAGCAATCAGCATTATGTTGTTAAGACTGTCTCATGATACAGTGGAAACAAAATACAGACACCAATGAAGTCACTAATTACCAGCTTTAATTAACCACAAATACCAATAATTTGTAATCAACCTGAACAATAATTCAAGTTAAATTTGTCCACATGCAATAAAAATGTCAACAGTTAAGAGATTTACATACTATTTACAACAAAATAATCACTTTTCACTAATGACTCAATCTGCACTAAAGAAATCACTCACTGTAACTCAACTGACAAAGCCAGGCACCCTTGCATTTATAGATCATGCAGACATTCCAGAATAACTTTCCATCCTTTCGGTGGTGTGAGCATAGTTTGCATATTTACTACATGGCTCCATTAACACAGAATCCGGAGAGGGGAAGCGTAGCAGCACTGGCAAGTTGTGTGGGGGTTCAGTACGTTCCCCTACGCTGCTCGATGTTTGTACAGTCAAAGTAAAACACACACGAGACTAGAAAATTACACGTCCAAAAATTAAAGTTAGAGCATTATAATACTTAACCTGTATGCGTATGGTGTCAAAATTGTTATTCTACACCTTTCAAAAATTATTAAGTTACTTTGACCATAAACATAAACAATGTGAACAATAAACTCCACAATTTCAATTGATCTGTAAAACATAACTAGTCATGTCTCCGTTGTTGATCAACATGAATGGATTATTGTTACTTCAGTTTGGAGCTTAAATATGTCAATAAGGCTATTCAATTTTTTTACTTCCATATTCCTTAAGGAATGGAAGTATGGTGATGGCAAAAAAAATCGTGTTCGAGATTATTGCAGATTCGTATTCTACTACACTCAAAACATGAAAAAAAGTCGTTTTCCGAAAAGTGTCTGTGTGTCTGTCTGTCTGTAGATTTTTTTTCTATGGCAAACGATAACTGCCGCAAATTCAAACAGAATCAAATAATTTTTTGCATACAGCCCGGTTTTGCAGAGTTCTCGCGACCTATTGTTTTTGGTGAAGATCGGTTGAGGGAAAGGGGTAGTTTACCTGCAACGGTTTTTTTTTAGCAAGGGTAATTTTGTTTGTTTGGCAAACGATAACAGCCGCAAATTCAAACAGAATCAAATAATGTTTCGCATACAGCCCTGAATTGTAGAGTTCTCAAGACCTATTGTTTTTGGTGAAGATCGGTTAAGGGAAAGGGGTAGTTTACCTGTAACGTTTTATGTTTTAACAAGGGTATTTCCTATGGCAAACGATAACAGCCGCAAATTCAAACAGAATGAAAAGATTATTTGCATACAGCCCTAAATTGTAGAGTTCTCAATACCTTTTGTTTTTGGTGAAGATCGGTTAAGGGAAAGGGGTAGTTTACCTACAACGTTTTTTTAACAAGGGTATTTTCTATGGCAAACGATAACAGCCGCAAATTCAAACAGAATCAAATAATTTTCTGCATACAGCCCTGATTTGTAGAGTACTCAAGACCTATTGTTTTTGGTGAAGATCGGTTGAGGGGAAGGGGTAGTTTACCTGCTACGGTTTTTTTTATCAAGGGAAATTTTAAATTTTTTTTTTTTGGCAAACGATAGCCGCAAATTCAAACAGAATCAAATAATGTTTCGCATACAGCCCTGAATTGTAGATTTCTCAAGACCTATTGTTTTTGGTGAAGATCGGTTGAGGGAAAGGGGTAGTTTACCTGCAACATTTTTTTAACAAGGGTATTTTCTATGGCAAACGATAACAGCCGCAAATTCAAACAGAATCAAATAATGTTTTGCATACAGTCCTGATTTGTAGAGTACTCAAGACCTATTGTTTTTGGTGAAGATCGGTTAAGGGGAAGGGGTAGTTTACCTGCAACGTTTTTTTATCAAGCGTATTTTCTATGGCAAACGATAACAGCCGCAAATTCAAACAGAATCAAATAATTTTTTGCATACGTCCCTGAATTGTAGAGGTCTCAATGACTTTCGATTTTGGTGAAGATCGGTTAAGGGGAAGGGGTAGTTTACCTGCAACCTTATACGTTTTAACAAGAGTAAAGTACTTGAAAATTTATTTAAACTTGTTGAAACAATGGTAATTGTTAAAAATAAAATAATTTTGTTGCCAGGCAATAAAATTATAATTTTTTCATTTTAATGTAATATAATATTTTTCATTTAATACAGCAATAAAAAGGCAGGTAAGACACAGCCTGGCTGTTTGGCTGAAAATGATTTTAAATATAAATCTTAGAATATGGAAGTCATGTATGGTTCTCCATACCGATATTTTGTACTCTTTATACATGTATAAAGTTATGTTACTTTTGCTCATGATTTTTTTGAATTACAACATGAAACGTTAGCGGGTGGAGAAAGGTTTGCTATAACAAATAGTAGTTCTATAAACAAGTGAAATTATGAGGAACAAGTGAATTCAATTGGCAAACTCTGTAACACGAACACACACAAATACTAATTATACTGCAGATCAATACTCGCAATTAGTAAATATAAATTGATTTGACAAACTCTGTAACACGAACACAGACATATATTAATTATACTGCAGATCGACACTCACGATACTCGCAATTAGTAAATATAAATTCAGATAACAAACTCTGTAACACGAACACACACAAATATTAGCCTAGTACTTGTAACGCAAATCGACGCTCACGATATGCATAGCTGGAAAACATACATTCAAATGACAGTCTTTTGAGTATGACTGTAAACTGGCGTGTGTTCCCATACTTTCAACTCACATTCATAGTTCCTGGCTTTTCCAGGTGACTCCGCAAACACTTCCTTAAAACGGTCCACTACTGCCCACAACGCCTGTCGCTGGGGACTCCCGACAACTCCACCCTCATTAAAAAATTTATCCGCCCTATTTTCCCATACTCTCTCATCACTCACATACATCTCTCTCTCCTCATTTTCTACAATCTCACTCTCTCGACATATATTCACTCTTGTTTCTATGTCTCCATCGCCTACTCATTTATGCATTATTTTTATCCCCGTGACTTTAACTCATCTCGCACCCTCTTAAAATTAATCCTGACTGGTTCACTCCCATTATTAAATTCTACTATTCTTTTGTTAAAATCTATCACTGCTTTATTTCTTTCCAAAAAATCATTTCCCAAGATTACATCTAAATTCAGTCCCTTAACCACTAGAAAAGTATTTTCAAATTCTGTTTCATTAATGCATATATTTAATTGTACTTGTCCTAGTAACCCTTTTACTCCGTACTCCGGTTACCCCCACTACTGTTACCCCCGCTACTGGCAATGATGGAATATGCTTATTTACTTCTTGTAACTCTCCCATTACGTTTTCTGAAATTACTGATATCTCACTTCCCGTATCTATTAATGTTTTAAAATTCTTACCTTCTATATTGACGATTACCTCTGTCAAACCGGCTTTTGTTTCCATAATTTCTGCATCGTCTTCCACGAGTAGACATGGTCTGTACAACATTTAATTTGTACAAACTGTGCCTGTTCGGTCGCGCCATTGAAAGTATACAAACTTCTTAGTAAATAATATATTTAAATAATATACACACTCACAATTCCCTTACCTGCATCGGGCCAGAGACTTCATGTGAACTCGTATCTATAAGTGATTTAGGGTTAAGTGTTATTAATAATTACTCTCATTGTATTTGTTAACTAACTCACTTGATTTATATATTTTTTGTCATAATCCTTTTATGGTTCAATAAACATACTTCCTCCTTCTCTACATTTTTTGATGAACAAATTAATACTGGGATAGCAATCCCCTCTGACAAAATTATAACCACATTGATACACAAAAACCATTTACATCTTCTACCTCTTATAATTAACACTTAAATCATTTATTAACTAATTAATAAAAACAACCAGTACTGCGCGCTCACACATGCATTCATTTAGAGCTCTTTGAAAATTAAAAGTTTTAATTTTAATTGATATTGAATGGATAGTTACGTCTATAGACACTGTTACGTCTCAACGGTGTTCCTGCTGACCACGTGCTGTTTCCACATTGTTTTCACTAATTGTCCAACGATATTTCACTGTTTTAATTTTGGAAAAGTTCTTTACTCACTGCCTCAAAATGTTATAATTTTCACTGTTTTCTCGAGTTCTCATTTTTATACATTTGAATAAACTTTTCGGCTCGCGAGCCGTTGTTGCATCCGGCCGGATGGGGTTCTGTAGTCGACTGCCTTTGTTCTCCGCACACCGGGCGAGAAAGAATGTATTCATACGTGCCCAAACCATGAGAACGTTGGCTGAGGGAGTGCGCGTATGAAGGTGAATACGCGCCCTCGCTAACAATTTTACATTCCTGTGCCACACAGCGACAGTCTCAACGCTAAAGTCAATTCACCATATATTCTTTTTCTCAAATCCCAATGCGTACCTTGCACTGATGATTACCGAATAATACAAAGATTGGTTTAAAATAATTAAAATTTGTTTTACCCCTTTTTGCCCCGCTACAATACCCCCCCCCCAATGAGAGGTTTTCTGCCGAGACAGAAAAACTCTCATTGCTAAACCCTATCGGGATCAGTGAGGATATGGCGCCAACAACCCCCCTTTAATTCTTAACACATCATGGGTAAACTATCCCCCTAGCTCGGCGACCATGGCAGCACCTGAACGACATTACTGGACTTCTCTGTGCGAGATCCCAACACCATAAAATCGGACAGGTACTCACCACAGTACCACCTTACCTTGTAACATTCTGAATAAAGTTCCAAAACTGGCCTTATACCATACCAGATCCTCAACCGATATATCTCCCATTACATACATACTGGGTTGCCTTTAGCAAATACTGGGTGTGTACACATACTCATTATTATATTAAACACAACATCTACATCCTACTTCTTGATCTAAAATTCATAAAAATATCTTATATTTTAAATTCAATTCCTTTTCTCAACTTTTATCGGCTTGACGTTACGGTTTCAAATAAAAAACAAATCAAATTAAATCATTTAAATTTTGTTCACCTAGAGAAATTAATCTAAGTCCATTATCAAAGATTCATATTACCATTAATTTGATCATCTCTTTCCATTGACTCTCAAAATTCCAAAATCCTTTAAATGAATTTACAACTCCTCTTAACTAGCTGCTAACAATCATAATAAACAAAATAAAATGAACACCTTATTTTATCATAAATTCCCTTATCACTACATTTGTTTACAACACATATAATATGAACAATATAAATCAGTTAATAATTTAGCAATACACATAATCAGCAATATATCCTGAACGTAAAAACAACACAATCTGTACTTCAAACAAAAAAATAAATTTTTTTTTTTCATAATTAAATAATAATGTAATAATGTTTTATTAAACGTATATTCTGACAACAGAAAGAAAATTATAAAATAAAATATAACTTGAACTTACATTGATTATTAAAAGAAATTGGGAATTGGTTACATTGACCATTATACAGTTCATCAGCTGATGTCTTACTAACAGGTGAATGACCTTACTATAGGCACACTACATACAAATAACACCAATACACAAAATTATATAGTTACATTCATAAAATGTTCTTGTGGATTAAAATCCTAACTATTGAGCCTAGCACTTAAAATCGTTCGTTCTCATATGTGAAATACATCACTAATCATCGAATCATAGTTATAGCAACTGTTACTGAACAGGAACTGGGTCACCAACCACCAACTCTCTCTTTAAAGTAAGTGAAATTGATCGGCCCACTGTTTACACAGGTTGTCACCCTCTCACTGATTGCTCAATTACTCCTCCTACTACATCATTTTCTTAATTCCCCCCTTTATACCCAGTTACAATTAGGTAACCGCCCGCCGGATAAACCGGATCGAGCGTTTGCCTTATGCACAGATGCGTTATCTGTGCCCCTGGCTTGTAACGGCCAGCTCCTTTTCCACACACACTATTGTTTCCTGAGGGTGGACTGTAATGCCTATTTGCATCCCCAAGAACTGAAGTTTATATATATATATAATACATTTAATATTTATAATTAAATTTACATCAAGATGTTATTTTTATCCTTTATTGGAACATGTTTCAGGCACTATCTTGCACCCATCCTCAGCCTTCCGGTTATATATAGGGTATAGACGCTGCCTATACCGTTCTTGGTTCAACGTTATGAAAAATTCGGCATTACTGATGTCTGAGGACACCAGTAATCCTACTAAATATGATTTACACACCCTTAACACGGCACTATCACCCCCTACGATGATAGCCGCTGTTCCATAGTTTGATGATTCCCCTGAATTGACCCCCGGTTAATTTCTAAATTCACCAGTTTTGAAAATAATAACAAGAATGGCTCGGATACAATCTGCCTAACCACACGTGCTACCATTAGTCCAAATCCACGGTCAGGGTTCGGTGACGCCGTGACCGCCCAAAATTGGGGAATCACAAGTAAAATATATATGTTTGATATATTCAAATTTTAACATTTACAATTCTGATTACATGAGGTTCCTAGTCTTGGCTGTGCGTTCTAACACCATACATTTTCTTTCTTAACTTTCCCTACTTTGACTTTCCTTAACCTAAAATAGTGAGTACAACAAAATATTTACTTATTTACCTAAACTAATCTATTCCTACTTACCTAGGCTATCACCAACTAACGATTGAATCTTTAATTACAATTTAATTGACCATTTAATAAAAAGAATTTACTCTCCGTCACTCCCTTAAAATAAACATTTAATTTGCATCTGAATACAAATTACAAACATTTTAAATTTGGGTTTAGTTTCAAATTGTAGTAACTCTTTATCTTGTTACATTTTATTATTACCTTTCAATTATGAACTTCTATTAATCATTTTCAACATCAATTGGTTTGGGTGATTATCAGTTATCCACAACGATCTAATTTATTGAATGGGCATAAAAATATAATCTTACCCCCCTTCTGACTCTAATACTCACTAACAGATTTACATAGGGTGACACCAATCTTTCAATAAAATTTTCCTCCATTAACTTACTACTCTAGCTCACCTTGAATCATTCTACTCTTATAACAAAATACCCGCTACCCTCTTTGTACTTAGGATGTGTGTTCCCTCCCTATACTCATTCCCTTATTAGTTCCTGGTCTCCCCCAGGTAACTCCGCCAACGCACATATGGTTCACCTCCCGCCACAACGCCTTTCGTTGAGAACTCCTTACCACACCACCTCTTTACAAAATTTCACCACCATCTAATTACGCTCCAATTACATCACTCTCATTACTCTACATATATGCACTATCGCTACTGTGTCCCTTCTACTGCCCTGTTTCTGTATCAGCTTTATTCCAAAATTCTTATTTTGTCTAACACCCATTAAGATTGACTCTGACTAACTCAAATGCCTTACTGAAACAATTATTATCACCCAAACTCTATCTTTTACAACATTTCACATTAAATTACCCATTGAAAGTTACACTAGAAAACTCATAACTACCTCAACTTTAATCTTAACCTTTGAAACTCATTTAAAATATACTGTTCAAACATTTTACTCTTTTTAAATTGCATTATAAACTTCCTACCACCATATGGTCAATTATTCACTTAAATAAAAATATGAATACCGTAATTATATATTGACAATTATTTACACCTAAAACTTATTATTATTAGCCTTAAAATAGTGAGTCTGTGATCGCCCGAAAATGGGGGTTTGTTGAGGCGTGAGAGGGGGCGGGCAGACACACTACGTGAACTCACGTTCCCCTTCTTCTACCATTAGATTACATTACCTTGCACTAATTGCAATACAAAATTTACTCTCTTTCTCATTTATCCAAACCCGCCGTCTGCTCGTCCCCACCCCCGTCTCCACAAAACCCATTTTTCTGAATATACTGAAACTTCTGTCATTTGCTAATTTTTTATTTTGCAAATGACACTGGTGAATTTTACTTGAAAACATTGCCTCACTTTACTTTTGTCTTAGTACTCTCCTTTAGGCAAATGTTGGTACGTGGTGTTGTGCTTATTAATGCACCTTGTGTGTACAAAATTTGTCTACACGTACCTTAGGGGTCCCCTTCCCCGTTCAATAATGTAGTTAAATTTCTAATTGTTACCCATTTTGTGGAGCCGGACCATCGTCGTTTTCACCACCCGAAGGAAGTTCCGCCAACCATGGTCCGCCTCCAAGGTGCCAAAATCCACGGCCAGGATTGGTAAGTTCGTGACCACCCGGAAATGGGGGAGAGTCCCTTCTGAAAACAAACAAAACATCTTAAAAACCAAAAAATTCTTATTTTGACCAATATAATTTTAAATTCGTAGCATTCTGTGTACCCACTATCTCTTGCATTGCTTGGTTGCGTAATACATAAGCATTATTCATCTTTATTTCCACTATTACATAGGGTCCTTCATATAACAGGAAAAACTTTTTTATTTCTTTCTCTTGTGTACTAGACAAATCATGTCTCCTTACCAACACTAATTGTCCTACCTCGTATTTAGTCCACTTACCCTTTTCATCGTGTCTCCGCTTTCTCCTCTCCCCTTTGGTGAGTAGACTCTCATTTGCTAGCTGGATTTTTACATTTCTGTCGATGGTCTGTTCCTCTGGTGGATATTCGAAAAGTTGTTCTAATATTCTAGGTGGCCTGGTTCCCTTTATTAGTTCATATGGCGTAAACTCTGTAGATTCGTGGGTAGTACTATTTAACCAGTCTTCTACCTTCTTCACGTACAATGGCCATTCCGTATGTTTGGCGTGACAATACGCCCGAAATATCCTCCCGATTTCTCTCATCACCCGCTCTCCATGGTTCGACTGTGGATGGTCTACTGCCGTATGCTTGGGTATGATGCCTTCCCAGCCAAGAGTCTGTCTCCATCCACCGCTGATGAATTGGGGTCCGTGATCAGATAAAATTATCTTCGGCTTACCTACGTTTATCATATAATCCTTGGTGATCTTTTCACTCAGCACTCAGCTCGTAGCTCTCTTCACGCTGTACAACCTAACAAACTTACAAAAGTGTCCAAAACAACAAAAACATACACTACTCCACCTCTAACTTTGGGCAATGGCCCATGCAAATCTACAGCCACTAAGTCAAACGGTCTTTCCACTTTAATATAGTTCATCTCCCCTTCTACCCTATAGTTCACTACTTTTGATCTCTGACACAAATCGCATACCTTTAACACTCTTCTAACTTGCCTCTCCATATTCTTAAAAACACAAGACTTTTAACACATTCGTACACTTTTTCGCCCCAAAATGCCCATATCGTACATGACAATCCCAAATAATTTTGTCTATCAACTCTTCAGGTACAACCAACCTCCAATCACGTTCACCCCCTTCTACTTTCTTGAATAGAATTCCCTGATATATTTGGAAATGTGTATTATATTCCGACCCATTTACATCTGCTTCTAAACTAGCGATTATTTTACCCAATTTATTTTCTGATCTTTGTATGTTTTTAATCTCCCTTAATTCCTCACCAAAAATTCTATCTTCCCTTGTTAAACGGAAAACCTCTATTTCCTTAAGATCCCTCCCTATTTTATTCCCCATGACATCTACCCTAGAAAGAGTGTCTGGTACTTTGTTATCTGTCCCCTTGATATACTCCCATGAAAAGTGATATTCTTGTAATGCTAACACCCACCTGGTTAATCTGCTATAAGTCAATTTGGAAGTGTTTAAAGCGATAGTGCCTTGTGATCTGTCCTGATAATGGTGTGGTTCCCTAGAAGGTATGTACGGAATTTTTTCACTGCAAAAACGATACTTAACAGCTCCTTCTCAGTGGTTGTATAGTTCCTCTCCGCTGCTAACAAAGTCCGGCTGGCAAAAGCGATCGTCCGGTGTTCCTTATCCTCACCCTCCTGGTATAGTTCCGCGCCGAGGGCTATGTTGCTGGCATCCGTCTGTAAATAAAATCTTTGCTGAAAATTGGGATGGTTCATCATTATCATACCCATAAACTTTTCTTTAATTTCGTTAAAAGTAACTCTTTCCGCCTCTCCCCATCTCCATTGTTTATTCTTTTGTAATACCGCACTTAATTTAGAGGTCACTTGCACATAATTTTTCTGAAATTTCCTATAAAAGTTACATAAGCCTAAAAAACTTTGCAATTGTTTAATATTTTTAGGTTCAGGGAATCTCATTATTGCTTCTACTTTTTCGAGGTTAGTTCGAATTCCGTCAGGTGAAATAATGAAACCCAAAAAATATATCTCTTGCTGTAAAAATTTTGATTTCTCCCAGTTTACTGTTAAACCCCCTCTTTGTAACCTATCTAGTACATATTCCAAATGTTCTGTATGTTCTGATAACGTTCTTGAAGCTATTAAAATGTCATCTACGTACACAGTTAAAAACTCTAAGTCCTTCGGTTGCAAAATCTCATCTAAACATTTTATAAAACTAGCCACACTAGTGTTGAGTCCGAAGGGTAGTCGTTTGAATTGGTAATTTTTACCATTAAACAAAAAGCAGTGTATTTCCTACTCTCTATCTCTAACGGGACCTGCCAGTAACCCGCGGTTAAATCTAATGAAGTCATATATTTAACCCCGCTGAATTTCTGAAAAATTTCGTCCATGGGTTCGGGAGACTCCCGATCAGGAATAATAATCTGATTTATTCTGCATGCATCTAAACGTAACTGCACTTTACCATCTTTTTTTATAACAACAACTAAAGGGTTTGAATAGGGTGACACTGATCTCTCTATTATATCCCCCTCCATCATTCAGTCTAATTCTATCTGAACTGCTCTCTGCTTAGAAAAAGGCACTGGATAACTTCTCTGCACAAAAGGCGTGTGTTCCCATACTTTCAACTCACATTCATAGTTCCTGGCTTTTCCAGGTGACTCCGCAAACACTTCCTTAAAACGGTCCACTACTGCCCACAACGCCTGTCGCTGGGGACTCCCGACAACTCCACCCTCATTAAAAAATTTATCCGCCCTATTTTCCCATACTCTCTCATCACTCACATACATCTCTCTCTCCTCATTTTCTACAATCTCACTCTCTCGACATATATTCACTCTTGTTTCTATGTCTCCATCGCCTACTCATTTATGCATTATTTTTATCCCCGTGACTTTAACTCATCTCGCACCCTCTTAAAATTAATCCTGACTGGTTCACTCCCATTATTAAATTCTACTATTCTTTTGTTAAAATCTATCACTGCTTTATTTCTTTCCAAAAAATCATTTCCCAAGATTACATCTAAATTCAGTCCCTTAACCACTAGAAAAGTATTTTCAAATTCTGTTTCATTAATGCATATATTTAATTGTACTTGTCTAGTAACCCTTTTACTCCGTACTCCGGTTACCCCCACTACTGTTACCCCCGCTACTGGCAATGATGGAATATGCTTATTTACTTCTTGTAACTCTCCCATTACGTTTTCTGAAATTACTGATATCTCACTTCCCGTATCTATTAATGTTTTAAAATTCTTACCTTCTATGTTGACGATTACCTCTGTCAACCCGGTTTTTGTTTCCATAATTTCTGCGTCGTCTTCCTCCAACAACTCCTTCGACATGTCTTTGATAATGATATTGCTCTGGTAGTTGCATTCTTCTTGGACCCCAGAGTCCTCCGTCGACAATGGCTGGGCCCGGTTCCCCATTGTCTCTTCTAGTTGCCCGTAGACGTACCCGCCATGGCTTAGTTATATCCTCCTCTGCTTGGGTTGACATTTTCATTTCCTCTCGGTGCTCCTCGGTTGTTCTCTCCTCCTCTCTGCTGCTGACTGTGCTGGTTGTATGCTATGTCACTACGCTGACAGTCCCTTGCCTTATTACACCTAAAACATGTCGTTCTTACAGAAAAATTTTCAACATGGCACTCCGAACATCCCCAACCCTCGCCTCTATTCCCACTATTACCTCCACGCGCCCCTCTATAAGAGGTTGGTATTCCCCTGGATTGATGATAATTCCCGTTAGTGTGTGACGCTGACGGGTTCGGACGCCTACTCATTTCCCGTTCCTTTATGTTTTGAAATATATCTAATTTCTTCTCAAGTTCCATAATTTCGCGTGTCATCAGTGTAATCTGTATATCTCGCGGCAAATGCTTACTTATATGTCGCACAAACGATCGGAATGGTATCGGTGGCTCTAAATATTTCGCCTCGTTGTATAACCGCATTACATACATCGTCACGTTATTCCCGTGGGTCCCAAAATTACCGGATCCCATGATTTTGCTACGTAATACTTCTTGTTCTTCTTCCGACCAATATTTACCCCTAAAGGCCCTCTCAAAATTTTGATAATCTACCCAATCTACTTTATGTACCTCCGCCCACACCGCGGAATTCCCTTTAAAACATTTCATTATTTTTAATAGCTGCACCTCCCAACTACTACTACAGAATTGATTGAATTCTTTCACTCTATTTAAGAATTGCATGGGCTGTACCCCCCTACTGTCACAATTAAACAACTCTAAATCAATATCAGTATTCATATCTCGAGTAATCACTACTTGTTCAGCAACACTATTAAGTTTTTTACTTATCGCTACATTTAACTTATCTTTGACATTAACTATGCTTTGTTCAATTGACACAAATTTATCATTATTTAAACATTCAAATTGTATGTTACGTTTGTCCATAACATTTACTATATCTTGTATCGCTTGTATCTCTATTTTGCAAATACTTTCTATTTCATTTATTTTAAAATCAGTATTGGTTTCACATATCTTAATCTTATCAACTGCACAATTAAACTTATACTCACTGCCAGCGTTACATTCATTTATTTTACGTTCTAAATTTTCTTTTACTTCGTGAATTTGTTCATTAACTTGTACTTTTACTGCATCTGACACTTGCTTGTTTGCATCGTTAATATGACTATTTAATTGCTCATTTACCGACTCTATCACTTGTTCTTTTACTATCTTTAATCGTTCGTTAATCTCGCTCAGATGTTTATTCAAATTACTTTCGTTTCTTATATTTTGCTGTTCCATCTCCCCCTTTATTTCATTAAATTTAGCATCAAACTTATATTCTGTTCATTCAATTTACTCTCATTAATATCAAAACGTTCGTTAATCTCACCCCTTAATTCATTAAATTTTTTATCATTACTATCAAAATGACCATTTATGTTTATAGTATGCTTTTCTAACATTACCTGTATCATTTTGAACATGTCATAACTATCATCAGACTTTTTACTTTGGACCGGCGTCGACTGACTCGTTACGCCTTCCATTAATTTTGACTCGGTCAAATTACTTTCACTTATTAACATTACGTCTGTTTGAATTCCTGAATCGCTTTTATCAGCCGATTCAGTTGACATACTTTCAAACATCGATTTATTTTCGGCTTCTTCGCCTACAATTACGTCAATTTCATTTATATCATTTTCGTTATTTCCTGCCATTTTTATAAAGTTACTGATTTTCATTTAAATGAGTCTCTTAACTTATATATAAAACGTCTTACACTTAACTCAAAATCATTTTATCACTCACTTAACCTAACATCATTTTTTGTACGTAATTTATACGTATTACTACTCAGCTTCTGAATCACTTATTTACGAGTAGACGTGGTCTATACAACATTTAATTTGTACAAACTGTGCCTGTTCAGTCGCGCCATTGAAAGTGTACAAACTTCTTAGTAAATAATATATTTAAATAATATACACAATCACAATTCCCTTACCTGCATCGGGCCAGAGTCTACATCGTATCTATAAGTGATGTAGGGTTAAGTGTTATTAATAATTACTCTCATTGTATTCGTTAACTAACTCACTTGATTTATTTATTTTTTATGTCATAATCCTTTAATGGTTCAATAAACATACTTCCTCCTTCTCTACATTTTTTGATGAACAAATTAATACTGGGATATCAATCCCCTCTGACAAAATTATAACCACATTGATACATAAAAACTATTTACATCTTCTACCTCTTATAATTAACACTTAAATCATTTATTAACTAATTAATAAAAACAACCCAGTATTTGTGCACACACACATGCATTCATTTAGAGCTCTTTGAAAATTAAAAGTTTTAATTTTAATTGATATTGAATGGATAGTTACGTCTATAGACACTCTTACATCTCAATGGTGTTCCTGCTGACCACGTGCTGTCTCCACATTGTTTTCACTAATTGTCCCAACGATATTTCACTGTTTTAATTTTGGAAAAGTTCTTTACTCACTGCCTCAAAATATTATAATTTTCACTGTTTTCTCGAGTTCTCATTTTTATACATTTGAATAAACTTTTCGGCTCGCGAGCCGTTGTTGCATCCGGCCGGATGGGGGTTCTGTAGTCGACTGCCTTTGTTCTCCGCACACCGGGCGAGAAAGAATGTATTCATACGTGCCCAAACCATAAGAACGTTGGCCGAGGGAGTGGGCGTATGAAGGTGAATACGCGCCCTCGCTAACAATTTTACATTCCTGTGCCACACAGCGACAGTCTCAACGCTAAAGTCAATTCACCATATATTCTTTGTCACAATTCCCAATGCGTACCTTGCACTGATGATTACCGAATAATACAAAGATTGGTTTAAAATAATTAAAATTTGTTTGACCTCTTTTTGCCCCGCTACACAGTGAGTAATTTAACTTGATAAACTCTTACTTTATACATGCTCGTAGGCCAAGTAGTATGCAAAGTAGTAACGAGAAATAGTAGTAAGGCCTATGTAAAGTGTATTACATTCTGTCGCCCGGAACGTGGGGCTATTGAGTCACTAATAGAATAGTAAAGTAAGAATAAAATAGAATTAAGAATAACAATAATATAAGACATAGTTGTATGATTACGCGGAGTAAGAATAGGAAAAACAAAAACACACAGAACAACACGCACGAAGTAGACAATAACATGAATACAGAAACAACATCCCACGATAATGAAATGGAATTCGATATAAACAATCAGCTAGGAGATCCTCAGATGCTCGCACACATTTCAATGGGGAATCAAGAGTCAGGGACGTGGGGACCGAACAACGAAAATGCAGAGACACAACAGATTACACAAGAAACACTAGTAGAGATTAGAGAGAGGACGGGGTATCAGACATTACCAGAGACAGACAAAGACACCGATATATATACAATACTCCAACAACTGTTACAACAATCGAAAGAAACAAAAGAACAAGCGAAAGAAACAAAAGAACAGGCGAAAAAAACAGCACGGCAGATAGCACAGCAAGCGACACAACAAAAACAACACGAACAAAAATTAGAACAAGCATTACAACAAATATCAGAACAGATACACAAACAAAATATGGAACTAAGAAACGAAGTGTAACCGCACAACTCAATCAAGAAAAAGCAAATAACCGAAAAGTTCTCCAGAAGTTTAGAATAGACACTGATAATAAGATCCAAGAAAATTGTGATAAGATTAATACTGAGATTAGTGCCAATACAAAACAACAGATTAAAGAGCTTGACGAAAAATACAATAATAACTTTAAAATAATTACTGAAACAGTAAGTGTAAACAATAAAAGATGTGTAGTCAACACGGCAGCTATAAATGAATTGAAGGTCGAAAAACTAAAAGAGTTGGAAACTAAAATTGACAGCAAGTCTGACGAGACATATCTTAAATTACAACAAATACAATGGGAAGTCAGAAATAAACTAGCGTCAATAAGCAACACACCATGTAATCGGGGCATGACAGATGAACAAAATTAAGGACATAAAATATAATGGTACGGGTGATTTCCCGATGGAATTTATTAAAGAATTGAACGAAATATTCAGAGAACATTATCAAGAGGCTGGAAACATCAAGTGGATAGCAAGACGTCTTGAAGGAGAGGCAGCAGTATGGTGGAGATTAGTAAAAGATAGCGTTAACAATTTCGTTGATTTCACTGACACATTTATAAATAAATATTGGAATGACGTCATTCAAGAGAGAGTAAGAAATGAACTGGAGTTCGGAAGGTATCACGCAGAGAATGTGATGAACATGATCCAGTACTTAGAGCGTAAACTATTAGAAAACCGCCAATTACTTCCGCCAATACCAGATAAATATTGTAACGATTAAATCTGTACGTGTTTGTGAAAATGTATATGTTGTGTGTTCGCCTCACACTGGTGTCGTTACATCTATGTGTTGCGCTAGTGATTTCCGTAGCGATCCTTCAATTACCAGTACAATGCGAGTGGAAACCTTACCTGTTGTTTCATAGGGGTTTAATAATCCCGGGTGGTGCCAAATTGTTTACTCAAAACAATTAAAATTAATAAATATTGTGGTTTAGCGATCTTCGTTGTGACAGCCTGGAGCATTCAAATTTGTTCCCGCCTTCGTTTGACCTACTTAATCGAGCAGGTAGTTCGTAGATTTGGCGGCGTGAGCGCTTGCCGTCATCCTCGCTGGTCTCTGCTATACAATACACAATTTATACAATACACTTCCCAATGAAATAAAAACAATGGTTACACTCTGTACTAGTTTCTTTAATTATTGTTTGGTAATTATTCAGATTGACAATGAAATTATTCTTGGTGATTAACAATTTTGCACCGACAATTAATATGAGTCTAATATCTCTAGGGGTTCGGCAAAAATCGATTTGAACGAACAATTCAGTCAAGTATGGCGACTGTTGTCTGTTTACGTTTATTATCGTTCAAAATCTGGGTCCTTGTGATTACAAGAAAAATATTAATAATGATTACAATAAAAAGTACACTACCTTACATTATTTGTACTTAAATAATATAAAGTGTAGCTACAATTTGTTCCTGCAATGTAGTAAAGTGTGTTTCAAAAGTTCGCAATCTAACACTAGGTTAGTTTCTTATTTAATAAATTTTCAGTGTTTGTTTATTTTACTCAATCTTTGAAAGAAATTATATTCAGTTTATAGTGAGAGTTCAGATAACTGTGAGAAATATTTAAAGTGAGTTTATGTCTGGAATTTGGGTAATTTAATGATACTTATCAATTCAGTAGGCTTGAGATAAACCGTTGTTCAGGTGAGATAGGATAGCCATCAATATTGAATGATTTGGGCTGCTGGCATCTTTACATGTTAGCTGTGGTAATTTCTTCATTTAATTTTTATTCAAATTGGTCCTTGGCATCAGTTAAATGTTATTGTTCCTCATCTGCTTCTTACTAGTCAATCTTTTTGTATTTTGATTACGTTTTATACATGTTAAATTAAAATTTAGGTCATTCAAGATCTGGCGTGTAATCTGGATGGGCGTCACTTATAGACTACTACAAATTAACGGAAAATTCGTAACCAACGGTCTGTTGTCATGGTTACGAATAAATTCTGATTGGTTGATCATGACTTATAACCATTGTTATCAATTTTGAATTTTTATTCAAAATTACTGTATATTTTCTGATTGCTTTTATTCTTCTGTCTTCCTTCCTAAGTATTAAATATTATCACTACTGTTTGTATTTCCTTTCAAAGATTATTTTGATATCCCATAAGGTTGGGTTCTTAAAAATATTAATGTTTGTACATTTATGTTAATATTTGTTAATTACATTTCTCTTTTAATTTAAGTCCTTATTCTAAAATTTTTCTTTTAATATGATGTACAAATTATCCTTGGCTAGTTATTCGCCTTGGATTTGTTAATTTCCTTGTTGATTTTATACAATTTGTAGTTTATTTGTTTTTTGGCAGTTAGGCATTTCATAGGCCTTAGTGGCCATTGATTATATTTACTTATTTGATACTAATTATATCTCATTTTACTCTGATGTGTTTTGGATCTGTTTTTATCCTATTTGTATGTTTCTATTATTTTCTACCTCATGGCTTGTTAATTATTTCTTAACTGATTTTCTAGTGTAATTTGATCTGTATTGTATTACCTTCTTATTTATCTATTTTGCCCTTGTTAACAATATGGCTATTACTCACTATTCTTTATCACATAAAATATAACATCTAGGCCTATGGTCTGTACAATTCCTTCAGCCATATCCTATTCATAAATTTAATTAAACAATTTTTTAACAGTTATTAGGTAATATTTGTTTACAATTCATTTCATCCTTTATTATTTTTTTGGGCGATAAACATCGTCACACCTTTTAAACTTACTTAATTGATTATCCCTTATAACCTGGGGTGTTTATTGATTACATTTTTAATTTCTTATTTCTTAAATAATCTCTTCCTTCTATCCATGGTAACACCAACTGTTTACCTTTCATGGGATTCTCCCTTTTAAATACTAGTGTATACAATTAACTTAATTTTATTAACAATAAGATTCTTTTTTAAATAATAATGTCACCATCAATCTCCAGTGTTCATTACTGATTATTATGTGTTTACTTCTAATACTATCATTAACAACATTCTTAATTATTAATATGGTTCACCATTAATCATTTAGTGTTTATTATAGATTATTAAGTGTTTATTCCTTTTAATATGTTTCTAATTATTTTGGGGTTTTACACTTTCACTTTTGCACTCCTTAAATGTTTATATTAAGTGTTTATTAGTGGGTAATCCCTATAATTACTTTTTCTTTGTCACTTAGTTGATTTTATATTCTCACCATCTCACTATCTCTCTCTTTACAAATATTATTTATACTATTAATAAGTTTATGTCTTTATAGTTTTTTATCACATCTAACTCTAATTCTTGGGTTAGTGTAGTTTTATTTTTCACATTACTTTATTGGGTTTTATCAAATCGTTGACATTTATCTTTTAATCGATAATAATACTTATTTTTTACATTGGTTATTTATTGGTTTCGTTTCCAATATTACTTTTGAGTGTACCATTTCTCCTTTTCATATTCTATATTACTTGGTTAGTTTCATGTTCATTTTTCTTTTTCACTTTCATCTTATTTTGTTTCATTTTATTTTGGTTTTCCCCTTCTCACTTGGTTTTATTTCATTTGGTTGTATGGAGTCATTCACTTCCTTCAATTGGTTTCATTCTTGTTTGGTTTCGTTTTTCCCTTCTCCTTTTGTTTTATTTTATTTGGTCAATCACTTGGGTTATGCCATGTCGTCATTTGTCGCGTCATTGTCATTATATTTTCATTATTTTAAACATTTTATTATACGAATTATTTTTTATATTGTTGATTCATCTTTTTTATCCCTGGTATTGGGGTGGCTTATTTGTGTTGTAACAATATTTAATTAGGAAAATTACTAAACATTATCCACGTGAAATACAAGTTGCGATAATTACTCGTGGTGTAGTTACAATCAATGAATTCGAGCAAGTATTACTAGAATTTATGAGTTTGAGAATTGACACGAGGGAGGTGAGCCGAGTGTATTATGAAGGCAGGCGAGACCGTAAACCGTGGACGAGGGGTGAAGAGGAGAGAGGGCGAGCAGCTGAACAAGGGCGCGCTAACGAAAGTGAAAGTAGGCCAGCTACGTCACACTACCCCAAACGGCCAAACAGGTTTAAAAATGAAAACGAACCTATTCCGTTGACTAGCAGTGCAAACGGTAACAGAATTAGTACCGCTATGCCAAAAAACTAGATAAGTTATATAAATATGAAATAGACTTAAGTACTATTAATAAATATATTAACACTCCCTTTCTAGATTTAAGAGATGATTTAATGCTCAATGATGATGTCAACGTAATATGTAAAGATAATAAATGTCCGGAAGTAAGAGTCACGTTGAATGGAGTGCCTACGTATGCTTTGGTAGACACTGGAAGCCAGGTAAACGCCATCTTGGAACAGTGGTTTAAAAACAAGAGGGAGTTGGGTAATTTAGAAATGTTAAAATTGTCGAATACCGTAATTAAGGGTGCAACCGGCAATAAGTCAAAGGGTCACACAACAAATCTTGTTAACTGTCCAGATCGAAAGTTTAAATGTCGATAGTGTCTTCATAGTTGTACCAGAATTAATAAAAGACTGTATCTTAGGCGTGGGGTTATTGGAAGAAAATGGGTGCGTGATCGACCTGAACAACAAACGATTAATGATTCAGAGAGATCAAAACAGGAAGGAACTATAGCAGAGATTCTACGCGTAGAACTCTCATCTGCCGGTGAAGATATTGAACAGAGTGCAAGCTATCAGGGAGATAACCGAAGCTGAACGGAGCGAGCTACAACATATTTTAGTGGAGAATAAAATGGTATTCCGAGATACGCCAGGTAGAATTAACTCATATCAGCATAGATTCGAAGTTACCGATCGGACACCATACTGTCAGAGAGGATTGCCGATTCCGATGAGATACAAGGAGGCAGTGAAGGCAGAAATCCAGAAGATGGAGGCGCATGGTATTATTGAAAGGGCCCAGAGTCCATACGTCAACCCTATGGTTACTGTCATAAAGAAAGACCAGACGGTTAGATTATGTTTGGACGCCCGTAAGTTAAATTCAGTAACAATTCCGGACCATGAGGGAGCTATTCCAATTAATGAGATACTGGAAAAATGTGGTAACATTAAAGTCATGTCCACACTTGACCTCCATAGCTCATTTTGGCAAATCCCATTGCATCAGGAATGTAGAGATTTTACTGGATTTTTGTACGAGGGCAAATGCTATCGGTACACAGTGATGCTGTTCGGATTGAAGACTAGTCTAGCAAGTGGACCGGGTCACGTGGTCAGTCGCGTGGTTTGGACCGGGTGTTATCGGAAGAAGTGAAGGCATTTACTATCTTATATGTAGATGACTGCTTATGTATCTCGGATAGCGTGGAAGAGCACCTACGACACTTAAAATTGTTATTACGTGATATAAAACAACCCAATTTAACTGTCAACTTTAACAAGTCACAACTATTTCGTAAAGAGATTGATTATTTGGGAACAACAGAGGGTATTACCGCCACACCGGATAAGATTAGAGCCATTCAGGAGTTTTGGAAGGCAAAGAATCAAAAACAACTCAAAGGGGAAATTTTAACATACGACAATTAAAACCTTATTATGAGCACCTATTGCTACACACACGAACACTGACATTACACAGTTACTAAACAGATTGTAATAGCACACAAACGTCTATACATGTAATAATTGTAAGATTAGAATACCGTTGTAATAAATAGGATGATCGTTGTTAATTAAAATAGTAATTCCAGAAGGTATTAGCATAGTTGTCATAGATTTACTACATTATAAAATGAGTTAAGGGAAACGTAAACAAACTTTAGGGCAGAATGTCATGGTATAACATTGTGTTAGGATGAAAGTGAAAGTGGGACAGAATATCTTAACTTAGTTGTTTGACCAATTGTCAAGGGAGGGGCGGAGAGTCTGTTTGTAAACAAACATTGAAATGCCGTTGACACTTAGGGTACAACAACAAATAGTCAGTAGATAATGTTACAATGTTGTGTAAAATAAGTTAGAAGTACTTAATATAAGGTGATGTATAAACAAATGTATATTCTAGCAAATGTTAGACAAATTATTGATAGTAAAATATAATTAGAAAGGAATTAGGGACGCATCAATAGAATCAATTCCAAATTTTAATACAAATTTGACATAATTTTATTGGGGGACGATATAACGGAAAATTGCATTCTCAACCATTTTACGGGGACAAAGTCATGTGGTACCCAGGGAGAAATATAAATTCATAGAAAACGGGGAGAAAATAAAATTAAAACTACCGATTAGAGCGGTGGTACTTCAAAGTAAGAAATAGTAAAATGTTTTAGCAGGGCGCGGTACTTATTCATACAGACGACCTTGCGTTTACGCCCGTGAGTCGGCTAAAAACTATGAAAAGTAACATAGCGGACGTACCGTCATAAAGCTGTATTATTTTCAAGGGTGTCAGAAAACTTCCCTAAGATTGTAAAAGTTAAGTGCATCTAACAAAAGAAACCGTTATGTTAGACAGAGAGCGAGATGGAGAGAGACGCTAAGTTTCCTACCACATTTTCATGTGCAAATAGTTGACGAATAACGGAAAGTGTCATTTTTTACGCGGGATGTGTTCACTAGACAGATTGGGTAGATTTGAAGTTAGCGGTATGTCAGACCAATCGGCATGTATTTTGTCAATAGTTGGTGAGAGTAGTATGTAGCAATGTATAAAAAAAACGAAGCTTAAGAAGTTAAGTTAGTCTACGGAGAGATTACAATACTAAGACTCGTATTTAGTGTAGTAAGAAATTCGTCAATAAATTAAATAAGTATATTTCAATCGCAACGGAAATCAGTTACGGTAACGCGATATTAAGCCGTGTGGAAGTTACGCATCATAAACACTTAAGTGTTGACAAGAATAATTCTAGAGTAACTAAAGAAGATAAATTAAAACCGAGTGATATATCCAAGTTTTACTTAATACAACATCAATCGTTAAAAGTTGAATTACATAGCGAAATTTAATGTGTCAAACATCATTGTACGGGACAGTCGGTCGAGAGTAGTTATCAATCCGGTGTTGGACGCACTTAGCTTTGATAAGGATATACTGAGTATTCAACAAGTGTATTAGTATACGGCACATGTGTAATTATCACTAAGTTAATTAAGTGAATTGTGTAATACCTGTGAAACCAGTGTAAATAAGTGCAACTTAACAAGGATAACTGTTCAATGGACAACGTCGGACCACCAGCCTGGAACTCGCAGCATTGATGACATCGCATCGCATAGTAATTCAACATACATGTAAATAACAAAAATTAACACTCTATTTTAATATTGATTATTAATTTTAAATGTATGTCAATCTTGTTTTGGTGACAATAAGTCTAAGAATCCATTGCTAAGAAATAAACACTAACAGATTTTATAGTAAATTTATTGAAGTACTGACTTATAAATTTTGTAATATGTGAATGCAGATCGTTATTAAAAAACTTAGTTAATAACAATCAAATTGTGTTTATTTATTACTGGCGCCCTGGGATAATTCTTAAGAGTCGGTACACAAAAGTAAGTGTGATATCTTGTTGCTGAGAATTAGTATGTGATAAATATTAACATTGTCAGTGAGTAATTTAACTTGATAAACTCTTACTTTATACATGCTCGTAGCCCAAGTAGTATGCAAAGTAGTAACGAGAAATAGTAGTAAGGCCTATTTAAAGTGTATTACATACCACATACCTAACAAGAAATCTGTACGGTAATTCAATGCCTAGTTCCATATATAAAACTTTGATGAACTAAAAGTATACTGGGGTTAAACATAATACTGTGTCCGAATTTCTCCTCCTCCTCCTCCTCCTCCTCCTCCTCCTCCTCCTCCTCCTCCTCCCTCCTCCTCCTCCTCCTCCTCCTCCTCCTCCTCCTCCTCCGGTTCCCACCTTTTCCTTGGTCTACCTAAATTTCTTCTTCCTCTGGCTTTGTATTTTCTAGCTTTTACTAAAATTCTGTATTGTTGCATTCTTTCTAAATGTTCTTGCCACTTGTTTCTATTAAATTTTATCTTTTCATTTAAGTTGAATACCTGAAGTTCCTGTCTAATTCTTTCATTTCATATTCTGTCTATTCGACTACAGCCCTTAACTCGCATTAAGAATCTCATTTCCTGTGCCTGAATTTGATTTTCTTGTGCCTTTGTCATTGCCCATGTTTCGCTGTCATATATAAGTCCAGGGACAGCCATTTTGTATAAAATTTCAACATTGTCTCTTTCCTGGCTTTATTTTTCAGGCATCGACTGATAGTTCTGCAAATACGGTTAAAAGTACTAATTTTTTGGTCAATATTTTTCACTGTAATCGAAGGAAATATCACAACCTAGGTATTGAAAATGTTTTATTTGATCCAGTGTTTTATCATTTAAGATGATTTTTCCTCTTATTGGCTCTTTTCCTGCGAATGCCATTATTTTTGTTTTAGGAATTGAAATTTTTAAATTGTATCCTTCGCTAATTTGCTGCAGTTTGTATAACCCTTTTTGCAATTCTTCCTCTTTTTCCCCAATTAGTGTGAGGTCGTCAGCATATAAAATTACATTTAATATTGTGTCTTTGTGTAAATATAGTCCCTCTTTATGTAATTCTTTCCAGTTTCGGATTATATAATATATATAAATAGTAAATAACTTTATTAACTTTAATACTAATTAATATTAAATATTAAATTTATTAAAAACTTATTAAAAATATCAATAAAATATTTTTAAAATGTTGATGTATGTAATGTAATTATTGTGTACAGTTCTGGTTTTAGCATACAGTCGATTGAGGTTCTACTGTATGTGCTCTCCAGGCACTGTTCTCTTTACTCATTCACTAAGTATATTGCTGCGTATGTTGATTGCCCTATAGCTTCCTACTGGTCACCCACTTTATTAGAGAGTTATCGATAAGTACTGCCTGTAGATGTAATCTTCTGTTACAATATTTTCTATTATTTTTTGCTGTATGTACGAATAATGTAGTATCCCTTATTTACCTGTTTAAGTAACCGTATTCTTATAATTTAATATAAAAACATTCGTTTTCCATTTGATGATATTGCCGTAATTGTACAGAAGACAGAAGAAGTGTATAATGTGACCAAATGAAGACCAGTGCGGCCAAAATGAAAGTGCCGGTCATTACCAAGGAAAGTAATGAAGAGTTCCTGAATATTAATTGGGAAAAGGGACAGTTGGAGCAGGTCAAGAGGTTTGAATGTCTAGGAACAGTAATCAGTTCAGATGAGAGGGCTGATAAGGAAATAATTATTATGTATAGAAAGCAAACTACATACATTATCAGATTTCCAGATTTATTGTGGGTGTAGAGGATTTGGGTATACAGGACAGTTTTTGTACCCATTTGACAGAAAATCTCCTCTGCTAGAGAAGCAGACGTGCAAAACACAGCTGACCAACTAGAAGAATTATAATCCAACCACAAACAAAAGAACCGTTGGCAAAAAGGTACTCACAATTTCCTTGCAAAGCATTTGCTCCTCTCTGACTGACAGATAGTTTAAACATTGTTGATTATGGTCCAAGTCATGTTTTTGATAATAAATTACCTTATTTCAAATCTGTCCTGTGACTTCGTTGCGTTGTTTTTGTTGTTACGCGTTTCGGGAACTATGTCCCATCATCAGACGTATCACTCGGGAAGAGATCGTCAAATATTAAAATTCATAAAAGTACATTATTTAAACACACGTGTTCGACTCGGTGTGCACCGTGCAACGTTCGGTCGGATACTGAATTCTTGGACTTCGAGTTATTGCCAGGTTGTTTATCTCAAGCAATTGCAACGCTGTGTCGTACAGAGGGTTGGATTTAAAATTCAGTTTATCATTCAGTATGCCGTCATGGTTGTTTGTGCTGTTATAACTTTTGTATATTTAAAATTCCTCTAATGCGTCCATGTAGCGACCCTTGTTACAGTAATGTAAAGGTATAAGATTAGACCTTAAATCCGTATAAGTATGGTTGTTTGAAATCAAATGGCGTGCGTAATTTGACTTATGTTTTCAAGTGAATATGTTATTTAAATTTTTGCGTGGTGTGTGTTCTTGAAATCTTTTGACGAAAGGTCTCCCTGTCTGGCCAATATAGAGGCTTACCTCGAGGTTTACCTCGGTAGTCTGCTTCGCAGAGTCATATTGCAATATCGTCAATTCATTGCCTTAGATCTAGTTGTTAATTTAAAAAATCATCCTAAATATTGTTTTTCACTACACGAATAATAGCTCATAAACTCACAACACAGACAGTATATACACATGATACATAGTGTAAATGAACCAGTTGTAGACTGTTTTAGGGGAATGGGATAGCTCTTCACTCTAGTGTGTTGTGCATATGTACAATTCACAGCACATGCAACCGAACACAGGCTCTTTTGTTTTGTGGTTCCATCGTATAGGAGATACTGAATTTGGATTTGGAACATGAGCACAGTTATTTAAACATGTAAAGAGAATGGAAGAAAGGAAATTGAAGCTTATTGTGGAAGCAGGAAGACTGACTGAAATTAGTTGAATGTATTGTGAAGCCCCTCCAAGGTAGAAGGAATTTTAGTAAGCAGTTCAAGATCCCCACCACTTGATGGCAAAAGGCCATGGAATAGAAAAAGAAGTTTTGTTTCCTGTCCAAGATAGAAGGGAATTAGGAACTAGCTGAAGGTCCCCAGTACTAGATGGCAAAAGGGAGTGGAAAAGAAAAAAGGTTTTGTGTTCTTTCCAAGGTATCGTTGAGAATAATCCATTGATACCTAATTCAAAAGCGTTAATTCTTTTCATCATCATCATGGATTAAACCAAAGATGGTTTGTTCCGGTCTCAAATAGGCAAAGATTAGAGCTGGTCACTCCAGCGCTTCCTCAGACGTCCCACACCTCTCCGTCCGCTCGGCTTATAGTTTCAGAGTTGTTTGGGGATGCGGCAGTCATCCATTCGGCAAAGATGTTCCCACCAATTCGGCCGATACTAGGCGATTCTTTTCTGAAATGTATTTTCAGCATCCAAATTTTGTAAATATGGGTGTCATGGGTGCCTACTGGAAACATCAAGAGTATTTGTAGTAACATTAGAAGTAGCAACATGTGTGTACACTGTAGACTTTATTACCATACCAAGTCTTCTAACTTTTTGCAAATTAAATGTAGTATTTCCTTTGCTTGCCTATATAAAACAGTATTTTATACTTTCTAGGAGTGTGTACTATCATGATGTGATAAGGTACAATTTTTGAACATTTACTGTCTCATTGTTCATTATACTGTTTCTTATACTTTCTTACTGTATAGTACAATATACTGTCTCGTTGATCCCTGCTTCTAGTTTGTTGACCCTTGCTTACAACGCACCGTTCCTCTATACTGTGGTGAAGATGAAGGCAATAATATCATTTGCATATTTTAAAAATTGTTTTGTTGACTCCAAGATGGCCTCAGGCTGATACAAATTCTCCTACATCAGTTATTTTTGGAAACCTGTTTAGAGCATATATACCCAGTACTCATACCTATACCAATTTCACACTGGTACATTCTTGCATCTGATTTTCTTCTTGTATTAGTGCTTTAATATCTGCTTCTGATTCTTCCATATGTTTTTCATTCTGCTGTTCTTCCATTTCTAGCAACAGCACTTTCTGGCATTCTACTGCTTCTTCTGCTTCCGGTTGGTGTTCTTTTATCTATCATTCCTCTGTACAGCTTCCACATGGACATATGATTGGTATCCTTTTCTTTTCACTTACCATACCAATTATTTTATGAGAAGTTTAATGAAGAAAGTTGTGTTAGTGGTTATAATCACAAACAGAATCATCACTTGCACACCAGTATAGAAAAATTATTCCGATTAGCACTTTCAAGCTTCTCAGCTCATCGTCAGATCAGAATTAACAAGAAGAGGGTACAAACCCTTCACACCCCCCACCCCAACTGTCCACACACAACAACTGTCCTTCCCAACCTCCGAGCCCTGTCACCCCCGTCTGTACAGTTACATATTTTTCTAGCACATTCCGTGTGTGTGTGTGTGTGTGTGTGTGTGTGTGTGTGTGTGTGTGTGTGTGTGTGTGTGTGTGTGTGTGTGTGTGTGTGTGTGTGTGTGTGTGTGTGCATTCTTTTTAAACCTAATGTCGTACCGCCTTTCTCATTCACACTTGTGGGCGCAGTCACTCACCCTTATTTCGAAAACATCCATATAGTCCTATGCAATTTAATTCTTTTATGATATAGTTGTTCCCTGGTTTCCATTGTTAAAAGTCCTGCATCCACTTCTGACACCACTGTTGCAGTGAACTCACAGTTTATTCATCTTTAAATAGTGGTAATAAAATAATTGAACACGAGAATTCATTACTCACAATATTACCCAACCACACTTCCTCCTTGCTACCCATTTAAACAACTATATCATCAGTATCCTTCCACCTATATACCTATTTTCACTCCTCTCATACCATCAAATAGTTGAATTGATAATAAGTGTAGAGCGTGTATACTTGCTTAATCTAGAACATTTTTGGAATAATGGGTTTATGGGGAATAGCAGTGTCACTATGGGGAATAGCAGTGTCACTATGTGTCACGATTTTGGGTAGCATGTATACGGAGACACCCTCTTTTCTTAAACACTGCCATTTTCACACATAATTGTTGGAAAAATAAATTTCTCAGAACTAAACTAAAAATGTAGTTTTTAGAAAGAATGATTATAGTTAAGTTTGTTACATATTCGAAAGCATGGCAAACATAAAATAACATACGGTGTGTCGCAGACTAATATGTATTTTATGAAATCTGGCAATAGAGCAGTGGCCAGTAGATGTTGATTGCTCAAGAGTTTTCTCTCACTTTACCTGTGTCAGATTATTTTACTTATATAAAATGTGTGTAAGGAAACCCTAACATGAGACATTAGATGTAGTATTTTGTTTAAAATAAAATCTAGCCAGGATCAATCTAGCCAGGTAATTGAACAGCGAAGGAAGTTTTCACTTTTAACTTAAACCATTTGATATTTGTCTGTCTGTCTGTTTGTTTGGGGTATGTCTTGCTTTTAAAGTGCACTTACCGATTTCTGTAGAACTTAAAGTTCATCTTCATACTTTTTCCTCAAACTGGTCCCACCCCACCACCACCACCATCACAAAAAAAAAAAATAAGAGGACAGGAGGCAAAAATGTGAGGAGTCAAATTTTTAAAAATTCTGTGGCATATCAAATTAAAGAGATTTTAAGCAAAATCTGAAAATAGTATTCAGTTTTTGACACCAGGGCCCAAAAAGTTGATCTAAAGTTTAAAACAATTAAAATGAAAATATCCATTCACAGTAAGATATGGCACACTGTTAGATTGAAGAAAATTTTAACCCAAAACCAAGTGTAACATTTACTTTAAATTTTTTAACTTTAGAGGCACCACGGGCCTAAAATAGATGTCAGAATACTGAAAAAATTGTAAGAGTCTATTTAGGTCATCTGTAAGATGACTGCAGTCTACTGAATACTATATTGATTTGCTTATTTATGAAACACCATAAGTCATGAATTTTGTCAAAACTAAATTATAGACATATTATTAAAATATGGAAGAAAACCAACTATGTAGTGTGAAACTACACAAGTAAGTACATTGCCTAATAGCCAAGTTACAGATCATGTAAGATTTTGTTTGTTTATGAAGCAATGGTGACTTCAAAAATTAACACTAGAGTACATAATTGTGATCAGCTGATTGCAAGTTTTATTACTTTATGTTTTGAAGACATTTTGCTTATATTTTGTTATTACTAAGTAACTAAATTAAAATCTAGGAATAAAATGACTATTTTTTTTATCTTCTGTGTGAACTGTGGTATTATTAATATATCGGAAGTAGAAAAAGGAAAAAATATGTAAAAGAAATACAGTATTAGAAAAATTGCATAGAGCATATGCCATAAAATGGGAAATTTCCCTTGGCTGCCCCAAGTCTACTCCCATTACAGCTATGGAAATAGAGCTCGGCATTGAACCAATAGACTTGTATATTAAAAAGCAAATATGGAACAAACATCTCAAAAACCAAACCCTTCCACCAGCCCATCCAATCTACTCATTGGGAGCCACGACCATTACGCAAGCATTCAGTAAAAGAGTGGATCTTCTCTCACGAGCCATGCCCAATGAGACCCCAGAGCCCATTGCTGCATATTTCAACGAACCACCTTGGGAGATGATAGAAGCTGAAGTTAAACTTGACTTACCAATTAAAATGACCAAGGCTGACCACCCAGAAGCTCTTCGAAGGGAAACACTGAAAATGCTCAATACTCAGTATCACAGCTTTGTGAAAATGTACACTGATGGATCCGTGGACAGTGGCAAAAGTAAATCAGGAGCAGAATACTATAACCAAAAGACCGACGAGTGCTTCTATGTCCCAGCAAATGCAGCATCAAGTATGGATGCCGAGCTATTGGCATTGGATGCGGCCTTGGTGAGCTGTCTACAGATTGAAGACAGAGAAATATGTATTCTCACAGATTCAAAATCAGCCATGGAAGCTCTGACACAGACAGGCCCAAGTGACTATTACTTCCGCATCAAGGAATTGAGGGCGCATCTATCGTCTCTAAAGATCAAAGGAAAACACATTATATTCCAATGGACACCGGCCCATTGCGGGGTGGATGGAAACGAAAAAGCGGACCAGATAGCAAAAGAAGCTGCAAACATGGGACCAGTCAAACAACCCCAATACTCGCTGGCAAGATGCAAGAAAGCTGCGGCTGCTCGAATAAAAAAGGAATGGACAACACGCAGGAGTGACAGGGAAAGAACCTATTTTGACTCCAGAAAGAACCTGCAGACCCTTCCGTATACCACGACGTGGCAAGAGCCACAGCTATTTTTGCAGCAAGGGCCAGAATTGGCCATATTGTCACCGGACATTACCTGCACCGATTCAACTTGAGAGATTCCCCAACCTGTGAGAGATGCCAGATGGAGGAGGAAACTCTTGAGCACATTCTGCTCAGATGCTCTGTACAGAATGCAGCCAGGGAGACCCTGAGGGACATGATGGGAGAGAATGGTGGTATGGACCAGATTCTCAGGAACAAGCGCTTTTGGGCACTCCTGCTGTGGTATACCATGGACATCAGACCATCGGGGTCACTTGACCCTGGAAGTCCGCTCCAAGAAGTAAGAAGTAAGTTAACATTTTCTAAGAAAAACATTTTCTTTGTCTCCTGAAAAAGTTGTACCAAATGATTTACGGTGTTTCACAAATAACCGATTCAATTAACTTTGTTCTTTAGCATATTATGTGCAACCTCTTCATTTACATATGCATCCAAAAACACATAAAAAGTAATAATAAAATTGGACCCAAAAAACAAAATCTGAGAAACCTCCTCGTGTATTTTTCAGTCGATGCTAAGAACCATACTTAATGAAGATGTTTTCTCGCAGCTTTAAAAAATTAAAATGTCACTAACTATATAAAATAATTCTGAGATGGAACACAATTATTTTAGACAAAAATTATTAAATTTTTACCTTACTGCCTTAACAACTACCTTTCGCTCATTATGAGCTTCATCAGAGGTAGTAATATAAGCCAATAAGGTACAAATTTAATAATTTTTATCCAAAATAATTGTGTTCCTCATCAGAATTATGTCATATATTTAGTGATAACTTCGGACACATCATTGTCAACAAAATCCAAGAAATTAAAATTTATCAATTTGATTTTATCTAATAATAAATGTATTTTGTCTAAAATAGTGAGCGAGTTCTACAGTGTAGATAGCTTACTACTAGTTATAATGTTTTCAGGTGTTGTAAGCATGATGACGAAGTGCTCGAAACAGAAGAGGAATACAAACAGAGATGGTTGTCTATACGAATAATGTACTTCACAATGTTTCTGATGGCGCTAGGTTTCAGCGTTGTCCTCACTGGCGTTTGGCCATATTTAGATGATGTAAGCATCCAACCTTTTTTTTTGTTCATACATTTGAACAATACTTAAATGTTTAACTTGAAAATACACTACACTATGTATTGCAGTTGCATTTAATTCAATGTGATGACGAGCTGAGAGGCTTGAAAGCGCTGATCAGGAGTTATGGTAATTAATGATTTGCAATACATAATATAGTGTAATTAAATTGTATTACCCCTAACTAAAGTGAGTTTATTGTACTTTTAACTTGTATTTAGAATGCATGTTTACACTGGTATCCAAGCCACTTGGATAAATAGACAAACTAACCGTTTTCAATCTGCCTTGTGACTTCTTTTTTATATACAGCTGACGCGTTTCAAAGCATAGGCTTTATCATCAGATCATAAAATATCCCTCGTAGGAGTTCGTCATTAGTTAAAAATCCAATATCATTATCCACTGTATTGTAGGTGCGCACCTAATCACGTTTGGTCAAAAAAAGTGGTTCTTCACAAATATCTGATGAAGCAGGTTCAAGGCAGAATCGTATAGCGGATTAGATTTAAAGTTCAGATGACCATTTAATATGAAACCGTGGTGTCTATGTGTGTGTATGCTCCATAAAATTACACCTTTTGCCAAAAGTTTTGTGAAAATGGCCCTAAACATATATCTGTAGCATTGTAGTTGAAACAGAATTTTTCGGAATTCACTTGTCATAGTACTGATTTTTACTAATTATAACTAAATCACTACCGACTCGGAACATAAAGTTTTTTATGGGTAAAAACGTAAAAGTTTTACCTTATAGCCTGAACCAGTTTTTGCTTTTAAAAAGCTTCTTCAGTTTACACTCTACATACTAAAACATACTGTATGTGACAGACCTCTGCGCTTGACCTATATAGGCATCGAAACGGCAGCCTTTGGCTGCCTATTGATTTGCGAATTACTAAAACATCACTCATGTGTCACAAACATCAAAGGCAGTAGCCTTTTTTTCTCAGTATGCCCGGAGCTAAGAGCATGTCACATGTGCTAATACAAGAAAACTTCACACATAACATGCGATTTTTAATACACCCCCTCCCTCGGGTTTTTGCGTTCTCAACAATCATCCTCCATTCTGCCCTTTGCTTGCTCATCCTCTCCAGTTTCCTTCATATCTTTTTCCATGTCATCCCAATACTTTTTTATGTGTATACAAAAAGAAAAATACAGGAAACCTTTTTATGTAATCTTTCATATTCAGCAGCGAAACGCTATTCTGTTTTTGCTGTCGGTCAATAGTCTTTCGATGTATCCAGTCCAGAATGCCACATTTACAGCCCAGCTGCACAGTTAGTGATTCCCTTTGCCTGTCTTTTAAGTTTTTCTCCGATGGTACAGAACGTATCCATTATCGGGATCTAATATGACGAAGACAGTGTGATTTGTAATTATGTGGGTGTTTGTGCATGTAAGAGAGATAGATAGGTAGGGGGGGGGAGAGAGAGAGAGAGAGAGAGAGAGAGAGAGAGAGAGAGAGAGAGAGAGAGAGAGAGAGAGAGAGAGAGAGAGAGAGAGAGATTATATGTACAAAATACCTCAAGTTAAGAATAAAGAATAAATTATTAAAAACACAATTTAACAAAGAATGGCAAAAACATGTAGCACGTATGTATATGTTAGTTTCCCAATATCATATCACCTGTTGTCAATAGTGTTCACTTCATGATCGAAAATATACTGTGTGTGTGTGTGTGTGTGTGTGTGTGTGTGTGTGTGTGTGTGTGTGTGTGTGTGTGTGTGTGTGTGTGTGTGTGTGTGTGTGTGTGTGTGTGTGTGTGTGTGTGTGTGGTAATTTTGCAGAAATCATAAAAAGGAAACAATAAAATAATTAAATAAAAAGTGAGATGAAAGTTGTCAAAAACTTGTCAAGTATATGGTTGGTAAACCCACAATAAATATCCTATTGAAAAATGAATCTCATTTAAGAAAAACTGAACAGCATTTGTATATGTTTCACGTATTATTTAACAATAGGTATTCCCAAATAAGTATATACAAAGTTTAGACCTGTGGTAAATTCTTTGTTATAGTTTGTATAAGTAGCAGAATAAGAAACATTACAAGTGTGAAGTTCAACACAACTGAAAGGGTTTACAGAGAGAATTAATCAAATGTGTTGTTGTAGCTAACTGCTTTTTATCAATGTCTTTATTCATCTAAAATTCTGAAGACTGCTTGCAGCATTAGAAACAGTTACACCTGCATGTGTGGTAGCTGGTAAAAAGCAGTTTGCAAGAAAAATAATTGGAACCTCCAACACTTTAGTGCTTGTAACCATAGTCATAATTAGTTTGGCTGTTTAATTGTGTACTAACACAGTGGGATTGATTATATGTTGCAAACATCTTTTATGATCATAAAAAATTAACACTACTACATTGAAAACTCCCTTATCTGGATCAAATGGGACTGAGGGTAGTCCGGATAAGAGAAAATCCGGATATTGTAAGTCTAGAAAAGGGAAGTCCCCCAAAATGAAAAATACTACTATCAGCAGTTCACTTTGCTACCGAACAAGGAATGTGGTGACGTATGCCATTCCACTGCACGCATTACTGCAATACTACACATTTAAAATACATTTAACACAGTTTCGGTGTGACTTGACTGTCTCTCACAAGGTATTCCTTGTAGCGAATAAAAAAATACACTTTAACAAAATATTCTATAAATTACAGTTACGTATAATGTATGAACAGTCTAAATTATGCACACAAAATTACAACTGAATATGTCTTCTGAACTTCTGAACAATGTTTTCAGAACCAGTAATACCCCACCAATACAAGCACGCACTATCATTCAGTAGACCCCCTTGCTCCTCAGGTATCTCGGCAGCTAAACTGGTGTGCATACAGTACTTTGTACATTATTTTCATATTTATTTACAAAACATACATGTCACAAATAAGATACACTAAAAGATATGTTTTTGCAGTACCCATAGGGAAACAATATCTACAATTTTCTTGAAAATCAAAAGAAAGAATAATGTTGATAGTGCTAGGTGCTGATTATACTGTGTCAATGCGAACAAAAGAATTCATATAAAAATTCAGTAAACATTCATATAATTTTACAGTATCTATTGATAATGAACTTCGTCACGAGCAGTCATGGCGGCCTTTGGGGGGGGGGGGTGATTCCAGTTTGCATAAACGAGAGCGATAGCTCTGGTGATATATACAATAATGGTATGTCTTCAGGTTAGTATACAACCTATCTGTCATCGCATCTGGATAGGGGAGCATTCAGATAACAGAAGTCTCAGAAGTCTGGATAAGGAAGTTTCCGCTGTATTTGATTATGTATGATGAATATATTACTGAGTTGTCATAAGAAAACTTATTTTTAAAATTAAAGTTAAGATATAGAAAACTATGCGTATTTCATAAATAAATTTTATAAGTTGAGGTTTAAATGCCAGTAGAGTGTGGTGTATAGTGTAAAGGAAAAGGTTTATGGTGTAGTTCGGGGCTGTGCTTAAAGCTGGATCCCAGTGCTGGCAAGGAGTTCATGGGTTACGTTGTGGCCGCCAACCCCTTGGCACAGATGATGTTCTCTCCTTTGGTCGGATGGTGGGGAAACTGCAGAGGTTCAGTGCGTATGCCGCTCATCTCTTCGTTAATAGTCTTCACATTGGCTAGTGGCTGTTATTCAACCCTCAACCTTTTCCCCTCGGAGAGAAAGTACTGGATGTTAATGTCTCGCTTCTTTGTTGGCGTCAGTTCAGGTATGTTTGCATAGTCATTTCTAATTCCTTACATTCCAGATAGGTTAGTCTATATGGCACATACATATATAAAGTAAAAATGCTGTCTGCCAAGAGAAGCAACTTGTAAAGTAAGTTGAAAATCACTTAAAAATCATACATGCATACTAATACATTAATGCATACCAACAAATTTATAGTAGATATTATTTAGTCACATGTATGTTATGTGTATAAATTAATTACAGTTATAGTTGTACTAAAATGTTATTTATTATCTGTGTTTCATTCATTTTTTTTTAATTTATTAACTTACATTATTTTTATAGTAAACTAAAATGAATATTGTAAGAAAAATGTATTCCTTTTTTTTACTTCCATGTTCCATAAGGAAATGGAAGTATGGTCATGGCAAAAAAAAATCGTGTTCGAGATAATGGCTAATTCTGATTGTACTACCCTCAAAACATGAAGAAAAGTCATATTTCAAAATGTGTGTGTGTGTGGAATTTTTATGGCAAACAATAACTGCCATAAAGTCAAACAGAATCAAATAATTGTTTGCATACATACTTGAATTGTAAAGGACTCAAGGCCTGTTGATTTTGGTGAAGATCGGTTAAGGGAAAGGGATAGTTTGCCTGCAAAATTTTATGTTTTAACAAGGGTAATTTTTTCTATGACGAATGATAACTGCCGCATATTCAAACAGAATCAAATAATTTTTTACACATGTGCCTGAGTTGTAGAGGACTCAAGGTCTATTGAGTTTGGTGAAGATCGGTTACGGGGAAAGGATAGTTTACCTGCAACGGATTATGTTTTAACAAGAGTAAAGTACTTAATTTTGATAAATAAAATATCCTGATAAGAAGATCATAATAATCCACCGTAGAAACGTAGATGAAATATCTATAAATGAAGAGGCTAGTTGAACAGGGTGGGGTAATTTTCTATAAATGAAAATTATAGTTGAAGGGGAGGGGATAATTTTTTATATGTGTACTACGTTATCGGCAACAAAGAAGTAGTTTGTTGTTAAAATTCCTTCCCAGCTGTTTAGCTGTAGTCCAATGTTTTCTGCAAAACCAGACGTTTCGGCAGTGCCAGCGACTTCCATTATCAATGAAAATCGAGTGCGATAATGTTAGTGACCACAGGACTGTGGTTAAGGCTGAAGCAGTAAGTAGAAAGAAGTACTTTCTATGGAAATATTTCATTTCAAAAATGATTTTAAATATAAATCTTAAAACATGGGAGTCATGTATGGTTCTCCATACCGATATTTAATAGTACCAGGTTTTACCCGCAGCTTTGCATGCGGCTATTTGCTTTTTAGTGTGTATTTTAATTGTGTGTGTCTATAGTCAATACACATTAAGTAGTATTAAGAGATCCATTAATTTTTTTTTTTTTCAAAACTTGTGCTACTAAGGTCCTCCGCACACGGTGTGACTGTTTTGCGACTTTAGTTGTTAAAAGCTCGCGCGACCAACTGTTCTCCAATCCGTCATCATAGTGGAGTGTGGCAACCGCACACAATGCGATCGCAAAGAGACCTGTTTGAATTCACTCCCATTTTAGTCGCACGAATCCCAGCTTGCTGTTCGAAAAGCAATTTGTGTCACGTAGTTGTCCAACCTTTTCCGTTCTGCATTTTTTACTGTAAAGTCATTTTATATTTTTTTTAAATTCTGATAGTTTCATTTTATAGTTTTTGTAATTTTTATTAACTTTATACTTTCATCCGTAAAATAAATGATCAGGTGGTGCATGTAAAATTAGTGTAAAAGATGGAAAAGCCTCTTTTAAAATTTTGAATCTGATTCTTTCAGCTGAGTAGCAGCTATAAAAGCCTGCACTTAATATTTCTTTCGATGTACAGATGAGTCCAGAATATCCTGCTACCTCTTTGCCATCTTTGATATTGTTTACAAACAATGTCTTGCTCATCACTACTGCTACACATACTAATAATAATAATAATAATAATAATTTGAAAAAGGATGTCAACAAAACATTCACTAAAGTTCTGTTCACTTCATCTTCATTAGACAGGTTACCTGAAACTGGTTTCATTTTGGTCAAAATTCAGTTGCTCTGTCTGTGTACAACAGCAACCCATTAGCAACAAAAGTTTCAAAACGATTGCGTCTCAAACCAGGTGATCAACTTGTGTTGCAGAGTAGTCGTGCCACGTGCGGAGGCCCTAAGTCGTGTTAATCTTGAGATGAGTGACACTGATGCAACTTCCAACGAATCTCTGTTTTGGATTTGTAGTGAATGTTATCAATAAATCAAGATGGGAATACTGTACTAGCAAACATAGCTAAAAGCGTCTTGAGTTCGTTCATACATATACTGCGGTCCACCAGTAAACTTGTACTTTTCTGAAGAGCAACATAAATCGGTCAATTCGCCTTCAACTTCAAAACTTTATAATGAGGACAAACAATATCAATTGATTCTATTGAAAAGCTATAGTGAAACAGTGGTGATTCTATTATAATATCAAAAAAATTAAAAAGGACTAGTGTCTTGAAATTGAAACTTATTTGTTTTAAGGTTTAGGCTTATTTTTGAAATGTTATCAAATATATCCTATCATTATTTGTGTCACGATTCTTCAGAAAACAAAATGATGATACAGATTAGTCATGTTTTATATTCATTATGAAAATATTTTTTATTATTGTTATATATCATTTTCAATGTATATTTTTAATTCTTTTTAATGAAACATTTTTATTTTCATCAAAAAATATTATTTCTTTGTTGTTGACCAGTTAAACGTCAAAATTGTTCGTGGGTTCCATGTTATTGAGGTTTGCAACCACAGTATTAGTGTATTGTGAGAGAGGAGGGGGAAGCATACCAAAGCTTTGTTCTTATTAGTTCCCAGTGCTGTATGTCAAGGATGTGAACCTTTCAGCGAACCTACTCTGTTACCTGTGAGAAATTGATTACAATGTTTCTAATTTATAAGATAGTAAATTGTTAAATGATCGAAAAATATTAGGGTTTATTCAGATGTTTAAATTTGTATCAACATTTTATGTTTGTTAGATATATATTATCACACCACATCAGCTGTCTACTGTTCTGCTACATTAAGAAATGTATTAATTTATATAAAACTTTTATAAAATTAATATGGTATAAACCAAACAATGCTTCCTTCTCAAAATACATTTTATTCCAGCGTTTGAGGTATAATATAGATTTTGTGAGTATAAAAATTTGATAGGAATATACAAAAAATCTTAAAGTATTCATGGTAATGAAAACTATAGGACTTAAAGGGTGGATTGAAAATGCGGCATTGATTAATTTGCATATTTAAGCAGTGCACATGATTGTATGTTAATACTGTTATGACGGTCTCACTGATTGTCGTATGGTACAGTGCAAAACAAAATACAAGAAACCAATCAACTTACTAATCACCAGCTTTAATTATCACAAATAACAGTTTATAATCAACTTGTACAATAATCCAAGTTAAACTTGTTCACTTGCAATAATAATGACAACTAATATAGTCCTGCACAATTATAAAACACATAACACTTCACCACAATACTTCGAACCTCACTGGTATAAATCGCCACTATAATTGAAACTAAGTGTCACTGAATGCTTATATTTATACCCCGCTGAGATTCCAGAATAATCCATAATACGCGTCACCACTACTAGAAAACACTAGAATTGTTTGTGGCGTTGAACACAGTGTGTGCGGAGCGGTGTAGTGTGGAACAGCCTAGGTAAGGTGACATATGTTAAGAGTCATGTATGCACACAATATTACAGCTGGTTCTGTTGGGACAGCCGAGAAACCTGTAGAATGTTCTGCAATGGTGTAACAATACTATTGACTATCTTGCTGGGACTTAAACTCATGACCATTTTCTGCTGAGATACGTGATTTGTCTACTTTGTCTAACTCGGGTCCTTTTTGAGATATCAGAATGAAACAAGGTATAAAACCTTCACAGGTTAAAGGTCCTGAACACAGTCAAAAAGTTACACAGGAGTTTCACTGTAACATAACCACAGAAAATGACTGCCTTCATTAATGTAACAGATTACGAACTTGTTGCTTGAATTTAGCATTGATTGGATAAGCAAACCATCATATCAATGCGTACAGTAATATTGAAAAAAAAAACATTTAGTATGACCAGAGCTTAGTTGCCATTTCCTAGAGAGGCACGGAATGGATCTGTTAATTATGTTCATAAGACAACCAGTAATTTATTATTAAAAAATTGTTTTATTGCATCAATTACTCTATTAATACTGTTCTAAAAGTTTAAAAATTACCTTATACGTCTCAGTTAAGAAAAAACGGAAAACATCTGCGCATAATTTGCACTGCACATATATATAAAAGTGTGTTCGTACATTTGGTACACATATTCCAATTTTAGAAATACATTAGTCTCATGAGTTATGATTTTTTTTTTTAATACAGTAGAATTTTTGGTTTTTGTTGTCCATTACGTGTCCGTTGATTAAATAATTATAAGTATAATACTACTGACTCGGAACACTAAGATTTTTATTGGTAAAAATTTTAAAATGTAAAATTTTTACCTTATAGCCTGAACTAATTTTTGCTTATTACAAGCTTTGTCAGAGGCTGGCACTAAGAGCGCTATCTGTCTTGTTCTTGGTGACGAACAAGCACCTCATTGAAGCAAACCATACATACACAAACATAAAAAGCAACATGGATATTCTACACGTACACACAAAAGGCCGAAAACTAGACACTCGTGAAGAACTAGAAACATACAAACACACAAAAACAACATCCTAAATGAACAGACAACAATTCAAATCACATGTACTATTTGAACATATCGCACAGCACACACACACACACCACATCGATCTTTCAAATGACGGCACAGTCACCAAGAACAAGATGGATAGCGCTACTAGCGGCAGCCTCTGACAAAGCTTGTAATAAGCGAAAACTGGTTCAGGCTATAAGGGAAAAATTTTACATTTTTACCAATAAAATTTTAGTGTTCCGACTCAGTAGTATTATACTTTAATTACAGTAGAATCCTTTTAAATATTGTCCTTCAGTTTAATAAATGATGATAGGTTTAGTAATCAAAATCTACCTCCAACTTCAAGACCTAAGAAAAATACATGCATAAACACGTGACAGTGTATTTTATTATAATAATAATAAATTTAATTATAATAAAATTTTTATAATTCTAAAAATTCTGTAAAACATTCTAAATCAAACACTCTTATATTACAGTTGCTGATTACTGTTTTATATTGTACAGAATTTGATTCAGTTTGTTGTTAACACAGACAGATTAAGTAATGTGTAATATGTATATTTTTTATTTTTAATGTCATATTCAATTTAGATCATATTAAGAATATCTAAAAAACATATACTAGTGTATACATTTGTAATATGTTTTTAATTTCGTTATTAGTTTTATAAATCTTTGAACTGATCTTGTACAGATCTTGAACATTTATCAAAAGAAAATGCAGATACTTTTGTTAGACATAAATAATTTTTTAAAGTATTTTTTATGCGTGTAGTATTTTGATTTTTTATAGTGAAATTATGTAAAAGGATGGTGTAAGCTTCCTTTGAGCTCACAAGTGATAAAACTATATTTGTAATTTCAACTCATTTTAATGTAACTGCTTGCATTTTGTTGTCCATGATGTGTCCGTTGATTATCTAATTAAAAATATAATACTACTGACTTGGAACACCAAGTTTTTTTATTGATAAAAAACTTACTCAGAGCCTCTGACAAAGCTTGTAATAAGCGAAAACTAATTTTACATTTTTACCAATAAAAAACTTAGTGTTCTGAGTCAGTAGTATTATACTTATAATTATATAACTGCTTTATCAGAAATGGAGAAATTGTGAAAATATCAGTTGTTCAAGACTTTGCCCAGAATTCCAATAGATGCATTTCAAAATATTTCAACATTCAATTACTCTTCCTCAGAATTTAATAGTAGTGGATAAACTTTAACATTTAAACTATTACTGTAAGATCTGATGTCAGTAAGTTGATTAAATGTCAGCACAATATTTTGTGAAAGTTGGATTGAATAAATTGGCTGTATTCATTAAATTGGCCAAACCTCAGTAAATCTTTGTTCATTTTAAATACAATGTTCTGTGTTATCTTATAGACGCAGACTCTAGCCAGTGTAAACTGATACCGGGATATGATTCACTAATCAAAATTAATGAGTTAGTTTTTAATATTACATCATATATTAGATTGTAGTGACAGACTGTGTCGACCGTGTGATTTGTTTGCCCCATTTTACTTTGTGAATATTTTGATAACAAAAGTAAACAACAGAAGTCGACTTCCTGACACTGTGCCAAGTGCTAAACATTGTGTACACACACAGTCCGTTTCGTATTATGTAATTGTAATGTGCACACACGATATCAATTACATGATGTGCATAATTGCAGCTTTATCTTTATTATATAAATTAATTTTTTAAATCACTTAATTCAGTCTTTTTTCTTTCTTTTGTTTTTAGATTTAAATTTGATGAGAAAAGCTTTCATAAAAACGTTTTAAACTGATCATTGATATAATGAATTTTTAAACCAATTATAACTATTCCTCAGTATATTATTTTGGAGATAACTGAGCGTTGCTTTCTCACAAACAAAATTTCAAAAAAATTATCAGCTGTTTGAATTTTTCTGCACTTTCTAACAATCTGATTACATCGGATATACGTTGAACATTTAAGCTATTACCCAAGTATTAATATAGTTTTTGGATAATTAGCAAATAAAGCCATACATATAAAAGCAAATGATATTCTGAAACAGTAAAACACTGAAAAAAATCAAATTATGACTATAGCTTCAAGCATATTTTCACTTGTAAGCGTAAATGGGTGGCATAGGACATTTTTATAGGAATTTGAATTTAATTTTTTTATTATAAATTTTAATAATTAATAAAAAAATATATCTTCAGGCATTACAGTACAGTAGTGAAGCCAGAATGCCTATATGCAAGTGAATGGCTCACATTGAATTATAATTTAGATAAACTAGAAACATTGGGAAGACGAATTATTAGGAAAATATTAGGCCCACGAAAAACTTCAGAAGGTTGGGAATTAAGAAGTAAGTAATGATGAAATATATCAAAGTGTAGAAATTATAACGGAAACAATGAGAAAAAGAAGACTACTATTTTTTGGACATTTATATAGAATGGATGACAATAGGTTAACAAAGCAGATCTTCAAATATCTGTGGTGGAAGAAGTTAACATCAAGTTGGATTAAAGAAGTGAAAAAGGACTTAGAAAAAAATAATATATACCCAGAAGAAGCAATTGAAAGAGAAGTTTTTCTCCAAAAGTGTTAAAAATGGAAGGAGTCCAGGGTAGGAGATAGAAAAATGGAAGTTCAAAGTGGACTGAAGACAAGAAGAGACACAGTGAAAAGATGAAAGAATATTGGAGAAAAAGGAAAGAACAAAGAATTGAAATTGGCATGTGGTCCTTAGATGCCCGATACAAAAAAAAATATCTTCATATAAAGTTGTTAAAATTATAGTGGCTGATGAGCACTTCATAGATTCATGTTCTGCATCATCAGAGATTGAAGTTATGTGTATGAAATATATGTCTGCCACTATAATTTAGCTGATTTTATATTAAAATATTAATTTTTGATATTATTATAGTATAACTGTAAGATATTTTACTAACTTGGAATTTATGTATTTTTTTTCTATTCAGAATTTTCTTCAGTTATGATGATTGTCTTATAACAAAACACCCAAAAAAATGAATAATGCATTGCTGTACATACTTAAATATATTCTCACATTAAACATATTATGTTCCGTGTTTATAAATAATTTTTAAGACATAAAATACGCCCACCTCTTCTGCTTTGCGTTTTGTTATATATGCTTACCTTCAGCTTTTGTTTGATGACCTGTTACCTGTTCTGTATTAATCAAACATTTTGCACACAACTAATCAGGAAGAACTCTTCCTGAGTTTTCTTCTTTATTGTCTTCAGTCTGATTCTCATTCTGCTACTGTTTTGGATCATCTACCTTCTTACAGTTTTCTGAGATATTAATTATTCCATCGTTTCTCCTAAACATTGTCCTATTCCCGTTATATGAGTAAGCAGTTGTAAATTGACTTTACAGTTTGACAACTTATAACAACATTATACTATAAAATTCACATATTTTAATGGATTGCCCAATACTTTTTTGTTGTGTTTATATGAAGTAACTAGAATGTAACACATTCTGCAGAAGCATACTTCTGAGAAGGTTATTAATTCACAAATAAAACCAAGAGAGTGCTATAGAAGAAAGGATCCATAAGATGGAAAGGGCATATGGTATAACTAAAGATATCTACAACAAAAAGTGCATATCTAAAAATGCAAAAATAAGGCATTACATTACAGTAGTGAAGCCAGAATGCCTATATGCAAGTGAATGTCTAGCATTGAATTATAATTTAGACATACTAGAAATATTGGAAAGACGAATTATTAGGAAAGTATTAGGCCCACGAAAAACTTCCGAAGTATGGAAATTAAGAAGTAATGATGAAATATATCAAAGTATAGAAAATATAACAGAAACAATGAGAAAAATAAGACTCTTTTTTGGACATTTATATAGAATGGACAACAATAGGTTGACAAAGCAAATCTTCAGATATCTGTGGGGGAAGAAGTCAACATCAAGTTGGATTAAAGAAGTCCAAATGGATTTAGAAAAATATAATATACACGCAGAAGAAGCAATTAACAGAGAAGTTTTTTTGGCAAAAGTGTTGAAAATGGAGGGAGTCCAGGGTAGGAGAGATAAAACGCAGGTTCAAAGTGGACTGAAGAGAGGAAGAAGAGACATAGTGAGAAGATGAAAGAATATTGGAAAAAAGAAAAGAGCAAAGACTGAAGAATTGAAATTGGCATGTGGTCCTTAGATGGCCGATACGAAAAAAAAAATACCTTCATATAAAGTTGTTAAACTTATAGTGGCTGACGAACACTTCATAGAGTCATGTCTGCATCATCAGACATTGAAGTTATGTATATGAAATGTATGTCTGCCACTATAATTTAGCTGATTTCATATGAAAATAATCATTTTTGAAATTATTATAGTATAACTGTAAGATATTTTACTAACTTGGCATTTATGTATTGCAACAATACATATATTTGCATATTTGCCCAGGGCGGTATGTTTAATATGTAATTAGCATAGAAAGTATAAGACGAACAGTTTTATACAATTTTGTGCATGGAAATGCAGGACGAGGCCTGTCGAAAAACGTACACCTGCCACCGCGTAAGATACAGCGTATGTGTGTGTGACCAGCTGCAACACGATAATGGGGTGGCACGTACGAATTGTTTGTTGTCAATTAATCAAGTTTTAACAGGAGTAAAATAAACTAATTATTTGTTTTAAACGTGTTAGCAAAGAATTACGCCAATTATAAATACACCATTACGTAAAGGGATTTGTAACGAGTATGGTAATGTAAAATTTATTTCCAGAGGTGCAATATTAAAGATGCTATTTAATTATTATTAATTACTAGTGTAATTGAAGAGTAATTAATATGTGTGGTATATGTGAGTGACCAGAGAAAAATTATGCAAACAATGAGAATGCTCATGTGATGAGTATGTTCATAAGTTCGCGATAATTAACCAAAAAGTAAGTGTAATAAAAAGGACGCTCTGGAGCGAACTGACCATCTCTAACCTGTCGAAAGCAGGAATGTTCCTGTCAAATCGCCACCAGTATAAATACCACTGGCAACTTTGGGCGATCAGACACTCAGACTCAAGAAATCTACAGGACGTTACGCTGCCTGTTTGTTGATCGACTTCTGGACACACACGCACACTACCACACTCACACCAAGACGTAAGGAGGAATTCTGGAGCATCTCCAACAACAACACTTAGAGACAACGACCACAGCACCATCATCAACATCATCATCATCATCATACTCTCAGCATTCTGGACACACACATGCAACGGTAACGGCAGCAGTATGCAGGTGATAAAAAATAATTATACTAATTTTATTGTGAAAAGAGCTCTTAAAAGAAATGAACTATAAACATTAAAGCATTAAAGTTAGTAAGTTTAAATACTAAAAAATAAGAGAAGTTAATTTAATAACAAAATTTAGAAAAGAAATATCAATCATTTGTCGTATTTTTTGGTGTGTCAGTATAAATCAATTAACAGGTTGAAAGTAAATGTAACATCATATTTATTTGTTTATAGCAACAGTAAATTCATTCTTGAAACTTAATCTTATTTTGTTTGTAACTGAGTTGCTATCAGTATTTAAAAGTTGAGTTAATTTCAGACACACAGAAATAAAAAGAATTTAAATAACTTGTTTAACATGTTTGTGTAGTGAGTAAGATTATATGGGTGTTTATTTGTGTGGTATGTTATGAATAGCATTGTAGGTGGCAGTATATTTGTAAAACTTATAAAGGTAAATATTTATGTGTCTAATGTTTGAAATTTTAATATTGAAATATTTTTTTTCTATTAATTAATAAATCTTAGAATGATTATTTGAAACGATTTTAAATGATTTATTTCATGTCAGCATCTCACTCCTCTTTAAAAAGTTGTTAATTATTGTGCAACCACATATATTTGACGCAACGAGAAACAAAATCCTGTGACCTGGCCAGTGTAATACATAGTAATACATATTTAGTTGCATTGAGTACATGGTAATATATTTGTATAATTGTTTTAACATTGCATAATAAATTGGCGTGCCCAAAGCAGGGCCCTGATAGTAAAAGAACCATAATAAATTAACATGCCATAATAAATTGGCAGGCTCAATAATTAACGTGCCATAATAAATTGGTTCAGAATTAATAAGTGTATTGTTATTAATGTTATTATTTTGTAATTGTAATATTGTTGTGTATTTCACAACTGGCGCTCAACAAAACTAAAAGAGGAGAGAAATTGTTGGTATGAGATAATTTATAATAATAACAAATATAAATAAATAATATTAAATAAAAAACCAATAGTGTCACGGTTTACCAATGATAATTATTTTAAAATATAAATAATAAAAATAATTCAACATGGCAGCATCAGGAGGTTTTGATATGGAAGCTCTTCAAACTATGATGCATGCCTGGGTGGACGAAGTAAGTACAAAACAAAAAGAAGAAAATAGAAAACAAATAGAAGAGTTGAAAGAATTTAATACAAAACAAATGCAAAAGAGTAGGGAAGAATCTAAAGCCAAATTCAAAGAATTAAAGAGGTCTAATAAAGAATTTAAAGCTGAATTAGCAAAAACTAATGAAGAAATACAAAAGAATAGCGAAGAAAGTAGGGCCGAATTTAAAGTGCAATTGATGACAAACCTCGAAGAAACTAATACCAGAATAGAAATATTAGAAACTAGAGTAGAACAGTCACTATACGAACTGGTGTTAAAGATTGAGAATAGGTTTGGAGAACAGAAAGCAGAATGGTCTAAAGAATTAAAAGATAGTGTGAAACAAGTAGCTGAACAATGGAATGAGAAGTTTATAGTAGCAAAGCAGGAGCAGGAGATGAAGATAGAAGAAGTCAGTGAACAAGTCCATGAAAACATCAATAAGACGCAGGAGTTGGAAGCCAGAGTAATAAGGTTGGAAATTGCCGTAGTCGTAGCTAACAAAACCGCAAAGGAATATTCCAGTGAAAAAGATACACTAGGGAAAAATCAACGTCGAAAGGTAAAACGTCTAAGAACGGAATTGAAGAGGAGAGCAACGAAGTTGATGGTAGATCCAACACTGTGTGATGAAAGGGCAAAATTGTTATTGAACTGGGAACGAGATATGGATTTAACAGGTAATGTGTTAACTTATAAAGAGAAAAATAGCTTTATTAGTAAACAGTTTCAAGGTTATGCTGTAAGATGGTATACGAATGCTTGGTATAATTTAGCTATGAACAAACAATTTAAAAACTCATTGTTTGAAGGTTGCTATGGGAATATTCACACGAAAAAACAAATAAGAGACCAAGTAGAATATGGTAAGTATCAGGATAATGGTAGATATGCCTTAGCGGAGTATGTAATCCAACGTGTCGAAAGAAAGAAATACTTAAGATCCAGATTGGCACTACACAGAATAGTACGTAATTTTGCACATCACTTTCACAGAGATAAATTCACCAGTAAAACAGTAGGAATTAAAACGATCAAAGAATTGTTAATATTACTCGCACAGTCCGCCGAACACATGTTTCGCACCGAGTACAGAAATAAAACTAATTTTATACTGATAGAAGCGAATTATGAAGAGAAAGATACAACGTATTCTCTTAATGCAGGTAAGGCCAGAGGAGGGAGATAGAGAAAAACAAAGCTTGGTAGTACAATTAATTCACTTTATACGAGTGCATATAGAGAGCGATCGAAAATAAGGAAGTATAGTAGCGGCATAACATTACACAAACATAACACTGCAGGAAGTTTATCGTCTATTATGACGAGAACAGGGAAACGGAGAGTGAGAAAATTAAGCCGACTAAAATGTAGCGGCATAACTATACACAAAGAAGACAATAAAGCATTGTTATGACAAAGATTATAATGACCGTTGTTATGCACCGGAACAAGTGCAGTGAAGTAATGTGTATGTAAAATGAAACAATATCAGGATGTATGTTGAGATTGGGGGAAAAGAATTCGTATCACCCTCCACAAACAGGGAAATATTTAGTACATCCGATAAAAATATTTACTTTTATAAAGAGTTAAAACCCAATTGTAAAGTAGTTATTAAGATATAATTGTAATTGTAATTGTATTACACCTATATAGCTGTGTAAATAAAATTTGAACAACCATCAAATTTTATTTAAACCAACCTGGGGAATATATGCAACAATACATATATTTGCATATTTGCCCAGGGTGGTATGTTTAATATGTAATTAGCACAAAAAGGAAAAGACGAACAGTTTTATACAATTTTGTGCGTGAAAATGCAGGTCGAGGCCTGTCGAAAAACATACACCTGCCGCCACGTAAAATACAGTTTGTGTGTGTGTGACCAGCTGCGACACGATAATGGGGTGACACGTACGAATTGTTTGTTGTCAATTAATCAAGTTTTAACAGGAGTAAAATAAACTAATTATTTGTTTTAAACCTGTTAGCAAAGACTTACGCCAATTATAAAGACACCATTACGTAAAGGGATTTGTAACGAGTATGGTAATGTAAAATTTATTTCCAGAGGTGCAATATTAAAGATGCTGTTTAATTAATATTAATTACTAGTGTAATTGAAGAGTAATTAATATGTGTGGTATATGTGAGTGACCAGAGAAAAATTATGCAAACAACGAGATCGCTCATGTGGAAGTATGTTCATAAGTTCGCGATAATTAACTAAAAGTGAGTGTAATAAAAAGGACGCTCTGGAGCGAACTGACCATCTCTAACCTGTCGAAAGCAGGAATGTTCCTGTCAAATCGCCACCAGTATAAATATCACTGGCAACTTTGGGCGATCAGACACTCAGACTCAAGAAATCTACAGGACGTTACGCTGCCTGTTTGTTGAGCGACTTCTGGACACACACGCACACTACCACACTCACACCAAGACGTAAGGAGGAATTCTGGAGCATCACTAACAACAACACTTAGAGACAATGACCACAGCACCATCATCAACATCATCATCATCATCATACTCTCAGCATTCTGGACACGCGCGCGCGCGCGCAACGGTAACAGCAGCAGTATGCAGGTGATAAAAAATAATTATACTAATTTTATTGTGAAAAGAGCTCTTAAAAGAAATGAACTATAAACATTAAAGCATTAAAGTTAGTAAGTTTAAATATTAAGAAATAAGAGAAGTTAATTTAATAACAAAATTTAGAAAAGAAACATCAATCATTTGTCGTATTTTTGGGTGTGTCAGTATAAATCAATTAATAGGTTGAAAGTAAATGTAACGTCATATTTATTTGTTTATAGCAACAGTAAATTCATTCTTGAAACTTAATCTTATTTTGTTTGTAACTGAGTTGCTATCAGTATTTAAAAGTTGAGTTAATTTCAGACACACAGAAATAAAAAGAATTTAAATAACTTGTTTAACATGTTTGTGTAGTGAGTAAGATTATATGGGTGTTTATTTGTGTGGTATGTTATGAATAGCATTGTAGGTGGCAGTATATTTGTAAAACTTATAAAGGTAAATATTTATGTGTCTAATGTTTGAAATTTTAATATTGAAATATTTTTTTTCTATTAATTAATAAATCTTAGAATGATTATTTGAAACGATTTTAAATGATTTATTTCATGTCAGCATCTCACTCCTCTTTAAAAAGTTGTTAATTATTGTGCAACCACATATATTTGACGCAACGAGAAACAAAATCCTGTGACCTGGCCAGTGTAATACATAGTAATACATATTTAGTTGCATTGAGTACATGGTAATATATTTGTATAATTGTTTTAACATTGCATAATAAATTGGCGTGCCCAAAGCAGGGCCCTGATAGTAAAAGAACCATAATAAATTAACATGCCATAATAAATTGGCAGGCTCAATAATTAACGTGCCATAATAAATTGGTTCAGAATTAATAAGTGTATTGTTATTAATGTTATTATTTTGTAATTGTAATATTGTTGTGTATTTCACAACTGGCGCTCAACAAAACTAAAAGAGGAGAGAAATTGTTGGTATGAGATAATTTATAATAATAACAAATATAAATAAATAATATTAAATAAAAAACCAATAGTGTCACGGTTTACCAATGATAATTATTTTAAAATATAAATAATAAAAATAATTCAACATGGCAGCATCAGGAGGTTTTGATATGGAAGCTCTTCAAACTATGATGCATGCCTGGGTGGACGAAGTAAGTACAAAACAAAAAGAAGAAAATAGAAAACAAATAGAAGAGTTGAAAGAATTTAATACAAAACAAATGCAAAAGAGTAGGGAAGAATCTAAAGCCAAATTCAAAGAATTAAAGAGGTCTAATAAAGAATTTAAAGCTGAATTAGCAAAAACTAATGAAGAAATACAAAAGAATAGCGAAGAAAGTAGGGCCGAATTTAAAGTGCAATTGATGACAAACCTCGAAGAAACTAATACCAGAATAGAAATATTAGAAACTAGAGTAGAACAGTCACTATACGAACTGGTGTTAAAGATTGAGAATAGGTTTGGAGAACAGAAAGCAGAATGGTCTAAAGAATTAAAAGATAGTGTGAAACAAGTAGCTGAACAATGGAATGAGAAGTTTATAGTAGCAAAGCAGGAGCAGGAGATGAAGATAGAAGAAGTCAGTGAACAAGTCCATGAAAACATCAATAAGACGCAGGAGTTGGAAGCCAGAGTAATAAGGTTGGAAATTGCCGTAGTCGTAGCTAACAAAACCGCAAAGGAATATTCCAGTGAAAAAGATACACTAGGGAAAAATCAACGTCGAAAGGTAAAACGTCTAAGAACGGAATTGAAGAGGAGAGCAACGAAGTTGATGGTAGATCCAACACTGTGTGATGAAAGGGCAAAATTGTTATTGAACTGGGAACGAGATATGGATTTAACAGGTAATGTGTTAACTTATAAAGAGAAAAATAGCTTTATTAGTAAACAGTTTCAAGGTTATGCTGTAAGATGGTATACGAATGCTTGGTATAATTTAGCTATGAACAAACAATTTAAAAACTCATTGTTTGAAGGTTGCTATGGGAATATTCACACGAAAAAACAAATAAGAGACCAAGTAGAATATGGTAAGTATCAGGATAATGGTAGATATGCCTTAGCGGAGTATGTAATCCAATGTGTCGAAAGAAAGAAATACTTAAGATCCAGATTGGCACTACACAGAATAGTACGTAATTTTGCACATCACTTTCACAGAGATAAATTCACCAGTAAAACAGTAGGAATTAAAACGATCAAAGAATTGTTAATATTACTCGCACAGTCCGCCGAACACATGTTTCGCACCGAGTACAGAAATAAAACTAATTTTATACTGATAGAAGCGAATTATGAAGAGAAAGATACAACGTATTCTCTTAATGCAGGTAAGGCCAGAGGAGGGAGATAGAGAAAAACAAAGCTTGGTAGTACAATTAATTCACTTTATACGAGTGCATATAGAGAGCGATCGAAAATAAGGAAGTATAGTAGCGGCATAACATTACACAAACATAACACTGCAGGAAGTTTATCGTCTATTATGACGAGAACAGGGAAACGGAGAGTGAGAAAATTAAGCCGACTAAAATGTAGCGGCATAACTATACACAAAGAAGACAATAAAGCATTGTTATGACAAAGATTATAATGACCGTTGTTATGCACCGGAACAAGTGCAGTGAAGTAATGTGTATGTAAAATGAAACAATATCAGGATGTATGTTGAGATTGGGGGAAAAGAATTCGTATCACCCTCCACAAACAGGGAAATATTTAGTACATCCGATAAAAATATTTACTTTTATAAAGAGTTAAAACCCAATTGTAAAGTAGTTATTAAGATATAATTGTAATTGTAATTGTATTACACCTATATAGCTGTGTAAATAAAATTTGAACAACCATCAAATTTTATTTAAACCAACCTGGGGAATATATGCAACAATACATATATTTGCATATTTGCCCAGGGTGGTATGTTTAATATGTAATTAGCACAAAAAGGAAAAGACGAACAGTTTTATACAATTTTGTGCGTGAAAATGCAGGTCGAGGCCTGTCGAAAAACATACACCTGCCGCCACGTAAAATACAGTTTGTGTGTGTGTGACCAGCTGCGACACGATAATGGGGTGACACGTACGAATTGTTTGTTGTCAATTAATCAAGTTTTAACAGGAGTAAAATTAACTAATTATTTGTTTTAAACCTGTTAGCAAAGACTTACGCCAATTATAAAGACACCATTACGTAAAGGGATTTGTAACGAGTATGGTAATGTAAAATTTATTTCCAGAGGTGCAATATTAAAGATGCTGTTTAATTAATATTAATTACTAGTGTAATTGAAGAGTAATTAATATGTGTGGTATATGTGAGTGACCAGAGAAAAATTATGCAAACAACGAGATCGCTCATGTGGAAGTATGTTCATAAGTTCGCGATAATTAACTAAAAGTGAGTGTAATAAAAAGGACGCTCTGGAGCGAACTGACCATCTCTAACCTGTCGAAAGCAGGAATGTTCCTGTCAAATCGCCACCAGTATAAATATCACTGGCAACTTTGGGCGATCAGACACTCAGACTCAAGAAATCTACAGGACGTTACGCTGCCTGTTTGTTGAGCGACTTCTGGACACACACGCACACTACCACACTCACACCAAGACGTAAGGAGGAATTCTGGAGCATCACTAACAACAACACTTAGAGACAACGACCACAGCACCATCATCAACATCATCATCATCATCATACTCTCAGCATTCTGGACACACGCGCGCAACGGTAACAGCAGCAGTATGCAGGTGATAAAAAATAATTATACTAATTTTATTGTGAAAAGAGCTCTTAAAAGAAATGAACTATAAACATTAAAGCATTAAAGTTAGTAAGTTTAAATATTAAGAAATAAGAGAAGTTAATTTAATAACAAAATTTAGAAAAGAAATATCAATCATTTGTCGTATTTTTGGGTGTGTCAGTATAAATCAATTAATAGGTTGAAAGTAAATGTAACGTCATATTTATTTGTTTAAAGCAACAGTAAATTCACTCTTGAAACTTAATCTTATTTTGTTTGTAACTGAGTTGCTATCAGTATTTAAAAGCTGAGTTAATTTCAGACACACAGAAATAAAAAGAATTTAAATAACTTGTTTAACATGTTTGTGTAGTGAGTAAGATTATATGGGTGTTTATTTGTGTGGTATGTTATGAATAGCATTGTAGGTTACAGTATATTTGTAAAACTTATAAAGGTAAATATTTATGTGTCTAATGTTTGAAATTTTAATATTGAAATATTTTTTTTCTAGTAATTAATAAATCTTAGAATGATTATTTGAAACGATTTATTTCATGTCAACATCTCACTCCTCTTAAAAAGTATTTAATTATTGTGCAACCATATATACTTGACGCAACGAGAAACAAAATCCTGTGACCTGGCAGGTGTAATACATATTTAGTTGCGTTGAGTACATGATAATATATTTGTATAATTGTTTTAACGTTGCAGTATATTTTTTTGTTTTTAAATATTTTCTATTGAGAATTGTCTTCAGTTATGATGATTGCCTGATAACAAAACACACAAAAAAAGAATAATACATTGCTGTACATATTTAAATATATTCTCACTTTTAAACATATTATGATCCATGTTTATAAATAATTTTTAAGACATAAAATACGCCCACCTGTTCTGCTTTGCGTTTCGTTACATACACTTGCCTTCAGCTTGTCTGAGGACCTACTTATTACCTATTCTGTATTAATCAAACATTGAGCATACAACTAATCAGGAAGAACTCTTCCTGAGTTCTCTTCTTCATTGTCTTCAATATGATTAATTCTGCTACTGCTTCGGATCATCTGGCTTCTTCCAGTTTTCTCAGATGGCCGTACAATATTAGTTATTTCCATCATGTGTTCTTAACATTGTCCTGTTCCTGTTATATGAATATGCAGTTGTAAATTGAATTTCCAGTTAGACAACTTATACGAACATTATACTATAAAATTCACGTATTTTATTACATTGTCCAATACTTTTTTGTACAGTTTGTGTGAAGTAACTAGAATGTGACACATTCTACAGAAGCATACTTCTGAGAAGTTTATTATGTGATAAAAAATACCATGGAGGTCATGAACATTTTGCTGCAAATAAAATATGAAGTGCCTGTATTGCCTGTCTCAGTTTAAAAATATATTGAAATTTAATATATTCATAAATGCTCAAAAATTTCTTGTTATATATTTTATATTATTATTAATAATAAAACTTTTTATGAGAATATATTTTATTTTGTAAATTATATATGTTTTGATAGTAATGCAACTATCATTAGATATAAATTAATAAATTCAAAAATTTGTAAATCAGTTATTCAAAACAACTGCAGGAACGAATAAAGGTACAGTACCTTATTTCCCATGGCCGGCTCTAGTAGAAGGCCAGAATATTAAACATGGCAATGTCTGAGGCCTATAAGCATAGTGTAATAAAATAGTTAAAGTGAAATTGTTATATTTTGACTTAATTTCATAGCATTACTAAAATCATGAGTAGGCCTATTTATAGCTAAATCTAAATTATAGGTCTGTACGCACTTAGTACTATACGTTTAAGTTGAAGAAATTAGTGAATTAGTGTTAAGCCTAATTAATTAATTTTGTTCAAATTACTAAATTTGTATCATATGAATGAGTTAATTATTATATTTCTTAAATAATATAACAGTATTTTACATAATAAATTTTTAATTTACAAAAAACAAAGAATTATATAATTGCTATTAACTGGCAATTAAAAATGACACGATTTTATTATTTAAATACCCTACATAAATTAAGAGATTGTCAAGTCGGCCTCAAATATCAGCGTATTCCAGTGTTGCCACGTTTAATATTCTGGCCTTCTAGTAGAGCTGGCCATGACAGTACCAAACAAAACACATTTCCAAATTTAAATAATATCAGTTTATTAAAACACATTTCCAGAGATCCAAAAATGACCTTATGGAAAAATTTAGAAATATATAAACAAAAACAAGTAATAAATTAATACCAGAACAACTTCAGGTTATTACAAAAATTATATCTTCAATATTACGAATTTAATAAAATAATAAATATTTATATTATATTTTACAGTTAATTATGTAGCATATTTTATACACATATAAAAACATTAAATTTAGTCTACATGTAAAACAGCTGTTTGAACAATTGATTTAAAATTTTTTGAATTTATTAATTTATATCTGATGATGGTAGTTGGATTACTATCAAAACATATTATGTAATTTGCAAAATAAAATATATTCTTGTAAAAAGTTTTATTATTAATAATAATATGTAATTTTATAATTAATAAATTATTTGATTCTTGTAAGGTACATTGTTTCTTAAATACAAACTACTCTATGTACAAAGTTTGTTAAGGACAGAATAATTATGTTGTTTTAATTAAGTTAACATGGTATAAAGTAAAATAATAATTTTATGTCTTACCTAGTGCTTTCTGCAGACATGGATAATTGTGACCGCTAGTAAAATTTGGTAAGCATATGATTACACTGTAGTAAAGGACAACAATCAGAATTGTACTGGCCTTCATACTAGCACAACAAACAGATGTTCGGTTCCATCAATTAAACAAACAATTGTCTCGTTGTCTTCTTCACTTGTAGTAATTAACATCTGTGAACTTATGATTTGTGAGGAAACTGATTTTAAGTAAATCTTAGCAGGGCCATTGTTGTAATACATAACTGTATTTATATTATATAAACTGATTGGTGAAGAGTCCTCCACATTACTGTGTATTCTGCATTCAGAATTTGTGATTTGTAATCAGTTTCTAACTAATCGCTCTGTAAATCATATTCTCTTACCAAAATTAATTCATACTTTGACATTTTTTCCTTAGTCATATTTTTTGCTACAAGGTTATGGGAATATATAATTTTACATTGTAATATTTGTAATGTGAATATTTATAATTACAATATTACATTGTAATATTTGAATGACAGTAATAAGAGTCTGCCAGTATGTAACGTGTTGATAAATATACAATTTTTTACTGTCATTCCAACTCCCCCCTCTATATTTGTGAAAGCATTAAGTATAGGCCTATAGACATCTATGTAAACATAATATGTTATAAACATATATTATATAAACTTCATAGCTAGAACTAAATTATTTATCATTTATGCATTATGATTATAACTGTAATCAATGCAGTAGTTCAAAACTTTTAACATTTACTGTACGATTGTTTTATAATTGTAATTTACTATAAAGTAAACAGGTAACACAATTGAGGTTTTTGTAATTTTCATGACAATTTAAAAAATATCTGATATAAAAATTTATGTAACTTAATAATAAATGTATTTTGTTCAAAATAATGAGTAGTTCTGTAGTTCAGGGACCTTACTAGTTATATAGATTGTGACGGCAGCGGTATGCGAACATCTGCTCTCCGGTACCAGCGGTGGACGAGGCGAGCCAATCCGACATCAGCAGCCGCCGAGACGTGACCAACTACGTGTTCGGAGCTAGCCAATCAGCGATCCCGGTTAGTTAATAAAACCCGGGCCGGCAGAAAATGTTACGCACTCTTCATCACCACGCCATCGGACGCACTTCATCTCCTCTCCTCTCTCGGACGACATCGGCGCGGAGTCAGCCGGAAGGAACGGCCGAAGAATAGAACCGGCGTTCTTGCGTCTTCGCCCTCCAGTTCCGCGCCAGCGATGGATTTCGCTGGGCCGGCAGCCGACTCTACAACCGGTGCCGGAAGAAGAGGAGGACTGCAGTACGCCACGAACAGCGGGCGCAGCCGCCGAACATCTTAGCGCGGCACTACCAACATCACCGTTCTCGCCACTCGGTCCTTTTTAGGGCCACCAAAATAACCAGAGTGTACGATTGGCGCCATTTGTCATGCGGCAAGCCTTTTGTCCGGTGACAAGTGGCGCCCAACGTGGGGCAGCGATCATCTTGCGGATGCAAGATCCAGCCACGCCAGCGAGCTACCAGCCGGCACACCAATCAACATGGTGCCCAACAGACACCTCCACAACATCTGGAGAAGAGCAGTAGGCTGGCTACCGGAGAGCATTCAAGACCCGGTGGAGTTGTGACGGCAGCGGTATGCGAACATCTGCTCTCCGGTACCAGCGGTGGACGAGGCGAGCCAATCCGACATCAGCAGCCGCCGAGACGTGACCAACTACGTGTTCGGAGCTAGCCAATCAGCGATCCCGGTTAGTTAATAAAACCCGGGCCGGCAGAAAATGTTACGCACTCTTCGTCGCCACGCCATCGGATGCACTTCATCTCCTCTCCTCTCTCGGACGACATCGGCGCGGAGTCAGCCGGAAGGAACGGCCGAAGAATAGAACCGGCGTTCTTGCGTCTTCGCCCTCCAGTTCCGCGCAAGCGATGGATTTCGCTGGGCCGGCAGCCGACTCTACAACCGGTGCCGGAAGAAGAGGAGGACTGCAGTACGCCACGAACAGCGGGCGCAGCCGCCGAACATCTTAGCGCGGCACTACCAACATCACCGTTCTCGCCACTCGGTCCTTTTTAGGGCCACCAAAATAACTAGAGTGTACGATTGGCGCCATTTGTCATGCGGCAAGCCTTTTGTCCGGTGACAAGATCCAACATATATATAAAACGTAAACATAATACTTTTCTGTCTAGTTTCTTCAGTAAATGGATCTTTACTTTGAACATAGGCGGTGATTTCTTTTTCACATATAATTTCAATCTGGTGTTTACGTGTTTAAGTATGTAAACAAACGGTTTACATGTGTAATTGTGTTTCTTACAAATTTACATAACGATGAAAGGAAACAGCTGGAATATTTTAATAATTTAATACCTAATCTTAGAACAATACCATACAGTGTACAACAGACAATTGTAAATTTCTGTTCTGGTAAGATTTAAAAAGTAGACGTATTGTATATTTACAGTAAAATTTTATTTAAAAGAGTAATAATAATTAAATTTTACATCCCCAGTGTAGACAGAGATAAGCGGATTCTGAAAAATGGCGTAATTCATTGATATTTGTCATAAATAATTGTGTCTTATCTATATGTTTGTGTTAAGTGATAACATAATAGTGACAGACACTATGCTGCCTTTTCACACATGTAACTGTGTACAGTATAAACAAAATTTTTTCAGTAAATGTAGGCATTATGATAGTAAGTACGTTTTTCTTGATTCATAACTGTTGAACTTTTCTTTGCTCTGTGACTTCCTGTCATATATCTGAATATTGCCATGTCATGAACTGTTATTGCCATTGCATACCCTGGTAACTGTAATATATATGGAATGTGAATAACTATAAAAGAAATGTAGAAATGACTACTGTAATTATAAATATAAAGGCAGTCTTCCATGTCTAGTGATTTGAAGGAACAAACTTTCTCCTAAAATTCCAATCGTATCTAGACCTTCATTGCAAATGAATTAAAAAAGTAAGAATAATTACAAAAGTAGAAACTTACCCAAAATATTGTTTCTTTACAAAACAAAACTTTAGGAAAGTAAAAGAAGTGTGTGTGTGTGTGTGTGTGTGTGTGTGTGTGTGTGTGTGTGTGTGTGTGTGTGTGTGTGTGTGTGTGTGTGTGTGTGTGTGTGTGTGTGTGTGTGTGTGTGTGTAATTATCTCTGTCCACTTTTGCTGTTCCATTTTGCTCAGCCTTGCACAGTTTTTTGAAGGATTCTTTTTCATTTCCTCCAGTACACAGTACATCCATCCTCTTCTTTGCCGTTCTCCTTTAAGAAGTTCTCCATTCCCATAGCATATGCATACGCTTGTTCATTCTTGAAATTTTATCAACTACTACTTCTGGTTCTTTAACTCTTTCAGAAACCACTTTTCTGATTCTGCATATCCATCTCAACATTTCTATTCTGATCAAATCCAGTCTCATGTATTGTGCTGTTACCAAGTGATTCATTGAATTCTGTGAATCTGACAATTGGTTTTTAAGCATTTCTCATATGTTTAGTTTAAGTATATGTTGTACATGAGTATACCAGTCAAAAAGATCGTATGAGTTAAGTACACTCAACAAAAAGTTCATATAATTTTTTAATTTCCTGCACTACAAATGTCCAGTTAAAAAACATATTTGTTGTGATGTCAGTTTGCCTGTATATAAAAGTTGTGTCATGTCACATATTGTTTTGATATAAATGTTAGTTTTGACAGATGATTGGGTAAGCATATTCAGTATTTTTTTTACATTCTACAATGCAGATTTCAAGTACTTGAATTAAATTTTCTGTAACAAATGATATGAAGTGCTCTAATGTGGTCAAAGTGTTGCAGAAAGCTTTTGGCGAGTCTTACGGATAGTGCAAAAGCTTCAAAGTCAGTCATAAATGAGTTGAAAATTGTAATAGCAAGACGTAGATTGTTGTATTATGTTCCATAATGTTTCTGACTAGATACTACAGTAAAAAGAGTACTATTAGGATATTTTATGCCACTCATGTGAAGCTTTTCATAGTAATAAGTCAGTTTTATGGAAGAGAAATTTGTGAACACTGCATCCACCAGCACACATGGCCTTGCTTGTTCAAGAATTTTGGTGCAGATAAAGTCATAATGTTATTGCAGTGAGATATGTTCCCAAACTTTTACTCTTTCAAGAATAAAAAGTATGAAAGGAAATTACATTTCATGACTGTTAAAGACACAAAACAAAAATCACTGAGTGAGCTCAAGGCTGTACCCCAAAAAGCGCATTTCAGAAATGTTTTGAGGACTGTAACTAACATTGACATAGTTCTAAATCCAATAGAAATCACTATTAAAGGGAAGAATGTATGCATAGACGAATGAAGAGATAATTTTTCAAATAAACAAACATTTCATTACTGTTTCGGTCAGATATTGCATTTTAGGTATTTACTGTTTCGTCATATATGATACCTGAACTCTTTTTCCAATTCTTCCAATCACCCTTCACAATGTGAATTGTCTTTCTAACTCCAAAATATCTGGGTAAGACAAAGTTGATACAGATACTTCCCAAAACTGTCCATCATCTTTAAATCCTTTCATATGATTTTCTACATAGCCTATATACTATACAGGGACCACAGTTATAAGAACCTGTGCTGAAACGCGTCTGCTGTGCAGTGCACTTGTGCATGTAAGACCACCCAGCTTCCCATTAACAGATGCACAACAGTGGATTACGTAGTACTCTTAAGCTGTCAGTTGGGTGGGGGGGTGTAGAGAAACTGAATAAACAGAGGGGAAGATGAGCACTGTTTTTCACTCAAGTTTCTATACTGTGGCCCCTTAATACATATGTTTATATTTAACGTTTTTCTTGTATTACACTGAGCATAGTAGATACTCTTTCAGGAAATGATATTTAAAACATATATTCTGAATTTTTTATTTGTAATTGAAACACCAAATAAATACCATTAAATTTAGTATATATAATGAAAAATAAACAATTTTAAAAACAATGTCAAGCGTTCGGTAGGATAAAATGTTTAAGTGTAGATATTTATTTGTATTTTAAGTATAGTAAAATACAATTTTTGTAAAACTAACCAGTTCATAATTGAAAAGCCATTTGAATCTGAATTGACTGCAAATTTGCTGGTTAATGGAAATTTGCTGATCATAGTTCGAATATATTTCTAGCATAACCAGGAGCAGATTAACCATTAGACTGACTAGGCTGTAGCCTAGGGCGCGGCACTTTGGTGGGCACAAAATTTTAGCTAATAAATAATAAAATTTTACAGCTACATGTAAAATTGGTAATAAAACAATATCTGAAAAATAGCCTCAGTTTTCAATTCTTGAGACTATTTCTAAAAACAGTAAGATATTTGAAATATTCCTAACTAAGAAATATATTGTAGGCTGTTAAAGCTTCATTCAGCCCCTTGGAAATAAACGTAAGGGTAGCCAATCGGAGGTGAGGGGGGCGCTAAAATATAATTAGCCTAGGGCGCCAAGATACCTTAATCCGGCCCTGAGCATAACTACATACTTCGTTACTCACAAATTTTTTTCAATACATACAACATGTGTAGAAGTAAATAGAGGAATTTCAATATAATATTGTACATACAGTACCTCATATAATTTTAACTAAATTTTAATATATTGTTTCCATTTTTTGCATACACAGGAGTTTTCAGGTATGTAAAAGTAGTGTGTGTGTGTGTGTGTGTGTGGTCATTATGGTGTTATGAAGCATTAGATTATATTTAAGCTGACTGTGTTATATAAAGCTGACTTTGTTTGTGATATGGAGTTTAAAATTAACAAACGGCTGATTAAGGGAGCTATGTTGAAACATGAAGTCGTCAATTATAGCTGATGATAAGTGATATTGTGTTTATGTATTGTCCTACATTATTGAATAGCACAGATAACAGATGTTACTTTCATTTCTTTCTCACCTGCTCTCGTTAATTTTCATTACTTTAATTGGGTTGTTTAGTGTAACAGAGTGTAATAAGTTGCCATGTTATGATTATATCATCATATCATTAATATAACATTTGAAAGTATAATCGGTTACTTTGTGCATTCAATTTCTTCTATACAACTGTTATTATTCATAAAGTTGTCTCAGTCAGTTGTTTATAGTGACTCAGTCACAGGAAAAAATGCTGACACACTATCTCCTAATAAGATTTGTTCTCTATACATTAGAAACTCTGTTAACCGAAACAAAGGGGGGAGGAAGGCAGTTTTGGATAACCAAAATTTCAGATAATAATTAAGATATCATTTTTTAAAGTGTCAGGTAAAATAACTGGAGGCAATATACAATATTATTAAAAGAAATAATAAAAATCAAACTATTTACAAAAGTCATTTTTAACACTAGTTTTTTGATTTTTTTTACTCTTATATTTTCCTTTGCTTTTTCTTTTCACATCTTGCTTTCTTGCAGCAATCGCTTCATTAGCAGAACGTCAGAGGGCTTTGATTCTTCAGATCGTTCAACGAACCGTAATGCTATCTGAAAATATGAATAAAACTGTGAGAAAAATGCGTATTTCATATAGCCTAATTTAATGCCCTAACCCAAAATAAAATCTCTTACATCTAAGGCATTGGAGTTCGCGTCAGCGATGTCATGGCTGCTGCTCTCTGCTATGTCATCATCTTCGTCGTCCCTTTGTTTCGTGAACCATAAAAGCACAGCCTCATTTACTTTCTCATTTTGTGACACGTCTTCATTGTTTTCTTGTTTGGCATCTTCGAAGCATGATTTTTAAACGTATTTTTCATCTTGACTCAATCAGAAACAGTAGGAACACCAATACCAAAATCAGCTGCCACAGTTCGCAAAATCTCATCATTTTTAATTATTTTAATTGCCTCCGGTATTTCTCTTCAATCATTATCATGACCCGTTTCCACTTTGTTGACATGACGCACAATGTATTACATGTTTATTACATTGGTTTCCGTGTTTTATTCAGAAAACAAATTTTAATTGTAGTAAAAATCGGAAATATATAATTTTTTTTTTTTTTTTTTGCTCGGTCGTTTTGGTTAAAAGTGTTTCAGTTAATGGAGGTTCTACTGTATTTACTGTATAAGATTTCTTTAAGAATCTATATAAACAATTGCTGTTATAATTATTTGCATGTTGTAGCGAATATTGCTATTTGCCGTTCATATTTGTCAGCTGCAACAAAGTTAAAGGAAAGGACAGGAGCCGTATCCATGGTCTCACTAGCTCAAGTGCTTGGTTTCATAGTTGGTCCAGGTACAGTACTAAATTACTACTTACACAGTTGTTTTCAAAGTGAACACAAGTAGTGAGCACGTGTGCTGTTCATAATGATAATGTACACATCATATGTACATATATTTATTCTGTTCATTTCATTTAGGTGCTACTCAATTGTGTAACAATTCTTATTCGATTAATACAAATTGATTTAGTGGACACATTTGACATTTGATTGTCATACAGTCCAATCCTGGTAATACAAAAAAAAAAATCAGTTTTTTTTTTAAGTAAATGGGACCACTAGGTAAATGTAATGGGACCACTCTCAAGAAATAAAGAGCACAGTTGAAAAGGCAAGAGGAGTGTACACTAGAATGAGCATTTTATTCAAAAATCACGACTTAACAGTAAGCAGAAAGATGAGACTTTTACACTGCTACATATTCTTGGTCCTCTTCTACGGTGTAGAATCTTGTACTTTGACTGAAATAAAAAATTGGAAAATTTCAAAATGTGGCTTTACCATAGAATACTGAGCATTTCATGGACAGCACATATAACGAAGTTGAAGTTCTTAGTAAGATGAGGAAAGAAAGGGAAGTTATTAACACAGTGAAGATAAGAAAGCTTCAGTATCTGGGACATCTCATGAGAAATGAACAGACAGTTTACTTATTGCAGTCCATACTACATGGAAAAAAGTACTTGGAAAGAGAAGAGTTGGGCAACCAAGAATCTCATGGCTGAAAAATTTAAGGACCTGACTTGGCGTGAATACAACTGACTTATTCCGTACAGCAGTACAGAAAGTTAAAATAGTCTGTATGATATCCAAGATCTGAAATGGATAGGAACTATATCAGAAGAAGAGATAAATGTATCAGTGCCAACTTTGTCGTGTTTACTTGCTGAACTGTTACTTGTCATGTTCCGGATGAGGCCTTTCAGTGTTCCCACAATTTCCAAGTCCTAAACCACGACCTTATTTTTTAGTCCTAAACCACGACGAAAATATCCCACTGGAACCCGTATATATGCCCATGAATCCGCCTTCACGGCTGGTCAGTTCGTAAACCAGTCTACTTGTCAGTACCCTATTGACTCAGCTCCGTTAAACCATGCCCCTGCTACTTACTATGAAGCTCCCTCTGTTAAGCCACACCCAGCTTTGTCTACTTACCTAGTACTCTGACGGAATTCACATATCTCACCCTTGCAAAATATGATAAAATATTTCTTCATTACTAAATGCTGTTTGTATATTCATTAGTATATTACTGTTCTTTTTTACCTTTAAAATTGTTAACTCTTCATATAACCTCCTTTTATTTAAATTATTTTCCAGTTTTAATATTTCTACGTTTTTAAGAGAGTTGGCAAATTTATGCCCAGACAGAGATATGTGAATTCCATCAGACAGTAGTATAAGAAGTGTTAGGTAAGCAGAGAAAGCTGGGCATGGCTTAATAGGGTAATAGAGGGAGATACAAAGCTTCGTAGTAGGTATCCAATAGGAAGGCAGAAGGAGCGTGGCTTAATAGGGCTGAGCCAATAGGGTAGTGACAAGTAGAGTTGTTTACAAAGTGACCACCCATGAAGGTGGGTTCACGGGTTCCAGCAGGATATTTGTTTGTCATGGTTTAGGACTTGATAATGGTGGAGACACTGAAAGGCCTCATCCGAAACAATGACAAGTAGCAGCTCAGCAAAAAAAAAGAAACACGACAAAAGTCTTTTAAAAGTTGTGTAACGGGACAAAAAGGGTAGAATCACTTTTTGTTTAATAATTATCAACAACTATCAATATGTAATGAATCATACTGTTGGAGACGTATTGGGAGTTAGAACAAAGGATATGTGAGTCGCAGTAAAAGCGTAGTTAACTCAGAGGACGACCACCACGTGGCTGTACTGCATAATAAATTCACGTGGTTTGTGCAAAACGACTTTCCATATTCTAGAACATTTGATAAGTCAAGACGGGGGGGGGGAGTGGTACATCCATTTGGGCCCACGTGGCAACCATTCGATTAAGCGAGTGGCATTAGTCGAAGAAAAAGTCAACAAGTCTGGTCAAGAGGAACTCTCCCTGTTGCAAGCGGAAATGGAGGAAGAACTAGCAGAGGAAGTACAAATAAGTATAACGACAAAAGAAGTGATTGGAAAGCCTACTATGGGTGTCGAGAAAAAACTCTTGCTTGTTCCTGAGCTGATAGAAGCGCCCGAGGGTAAAGTGGCTGAAGATGAGGTTACGCAAGAGGTTGTTGACGAGACCCAAACAAACTTGGATCAGCCAGTGGTATTTAGGTGATCAGTACATGATGCAACGGGAGTGATTCCAGTGAAACTAGTGGTTGCACGAAAGACTCGCATTCCTGGGAACGTGATGTTCGGATCACACGAGACTGAATTCGAAGAACGGGAAAATTATCCTTCGCAAGGACGTCCACCTAGATCGCCTGGTCGAGTATTACTTCGGAGACGGTTTGCCAGTTTGGGACGAACAGGCTTAAGGAGGGGGCAGTGTTACGGCATCACAGAACAATCTACGTGTTTGTCGAACGTTCCAGAGAGATCCAGAATGTAAGCGTGTGGCATCCGTGCTGCTAGACGCATTTTGCGAGAATCTTCTTGACTGTGCCGGGCTTCGCTCGGGCGCTCGGCCTGTGTCTAGGCCGTGGTTAATTACGTAGTTCACACGAGAGATAAGACACAGTTTGGAAGCTTCTGGTGTGTGAGCGGGACTATAAATACATGGCGGTAGTGGCCTTAGTTTTCAGTACAGCTGGGATATATTTACAGAGCGGTTCGAGTTATTATTGTGTGCGTTCAAGTAGTTATTAGTCAAGTGTTGCGTTTTATAATCGGACGGTGTAATTGTAATACAATTGAGTTTTAATATTAGTGGACATTTTATTGCGTGTGAACAATTTTGATTTGATTTGTTGTAGTAGACTGTGTACGAAATTTTTACTGTAAAATTAAAGGTGTGATTAGTGACTTAATTGGTGTACTGTATATTTTGTTGTTTCCACTGTACCTACGACGATCGAGTAGACTGTCATAACAATATGTTTTAACTGTTGACCCCCATTTTCGGGCGGTCACAGTCTCACCGAACCCTGACCGTGGTTTTGGCTTATCTGTAACAAGCTGTGGGCAGACTTATTGTAACCTGACCATAGTTTGTTATTATTGAAATTGGTGTACCTAGAAACTTAACTGGGGAGGAAAGGGGACTCTAAATAACTTTGGAACTACGGCTATGTACTTATGGAAAGGTGATAGACCACTTAAGGGTTTGTAAATAATTATTGTAGTAGGATTACTGATATCCTGTATACCAGTAATATTGAACTTAATGTAAAGCCGAAGCAAGGACGGGGTAAAATAAAAGAAAAAAATTTTTACTCCCAGCAGCTTCAGTCCTTGTGGAAGCAACTGGCCAAGACAGTCCAGCCATTGGGTGGAAATAGAGTAGTGGATGGGTGGTAGCAACGTTACAAGCTACGGAAAGATATTTCATTTATGGAATTTGTGTAATTTCGGGTGGGATGAGGCCACTGGTCAACACGCCTGGCGCAGGGTTACACTAAATTGTAACGATATGTTAAGGGGGGATATTAAGAAATGATGTGGGTGGAGGATTTTAAAATGAAATGAAGAAGAGAAGATTGATGATTAAATCATTATAATACTATTAATAACGAAGTAGTGAAATACATATTTTGTTGACTATGTATTTGTGGTATTAAATAATTTGGTGTTTTGTATCATCATATTTTGTATTGTGTAAAGCTCACAGTAGTAATATGAGTTGGTAATGAGGGAATTGAGATATAAAATGTAATCTTTAAATGGAAAAGTAAGATGGAACTGTTGTTAAATTGAATTCATAATTGAATTGGTGAATGATTTTTTGGAGTTCGAATTAAGATTTTCAAAAGTATACTAAGGTTATATGTTTTAAATAAAATGTCGTATGTTGTGTTAAATATATATATATATATATATATATGTTAAAACAATGTTATTTGTGCATTTAGATAGTTAAGATAAAAAGCCAGTACAGTAAACCCTCGATTTAACGGACTAATTGGGGCTGAGGGGTGTCCGTAAAATCGAAAGTCTGTTAAATCGCAAATTTTGTTTTTTCAGGGTATATTTAAATCAAATAGGCTTATAACACTTGAAATTTTAATACTATTAATATCATGCAAATACCGTATTGTTCCGAATACAAGCCGCACTTTTTCTCCTAAAAACATGGTCGCTAATTTGGCCTGTCTTGCATTCGCGCGCTAACGAAATTCGAAGTTATACCTGACTTCTGGCGGGACGAACGCTTTTGGTATCTATGAGTTGTTTACTGCCTAAGGAACAGCAGTTTGCGTGGCTGTAGTTAACTCTGGCGTTATGATTTATGACTACAACCGAATGTTTTAACAGCAAACTGAAGAAAGAATAGGAAGATAAAGTGTAAGTGCGTGCGCACACGCGCGTGTTCGCACCCTTCTGTAGGCAGCAAGACAAAGGATGAGTAGAGGGATGTGAGTAACATGTTTCTAAATAACGGGTAAACTACCAGTGTGGTTTTCTATTGTAACAGCGACAACATCGCTTATCTGTACTTTGATTCATTCGGCGTTTTTGTAGTGCGTTTGCGGTATGAGTGATATTGTGGAGACTAAAGGCACGCAGTAAAATCAAATTAAACGTAACCTGTACGATGCAAATTATAAATTAATTGTGATACAAAATGTAGAAAAAACATACAATCGCGAAGCCGCAAGGAAATTCGATATTGATGAATCCTGTATTCGACGATTGAGAAAACAGAAGGAACGACTTTTAAATGCAAATACTGCGCGACGAGCATTCGCGGGACCTCAAGTCGGGCGTTTTGTAGCAGTAGAGTCCAGCGTCTGTTAATACATACGGCTTTTAAGAAGGCAAGAACTCCCTGACACTAGACATGTTTTAAAATTAAAAGCTTTAGAAATCGCAGAAGAATTAAAAGTTTCCGGTTTCAAAGCCTGCTTCGGGTGTAAAAGACGAATGATGCGGTGAAATGGATTTGCGCTTAAATGACGTACATCACTCGCGCTAAAACTACCGAGTGACTACGAAGAAAAACTCCTACAGTATCAACGGTTTGTCATTCATTTACGCAAGAAGCATAATTATTCACTTGAACACATGGGAAATGCCGATGAAACACCCGTATTTTTTATTTACGTATATTTACTGTGGACCAAAAGAGAACCAAATCTGTAACAGTAATTATTACGGGAAATGAAAAGTTATGTGCCACTGTAATGTTTGCTGTATTAGCTGATGGACGAATATTTCACAGTGAAATAAGATGCATATTGTAGCACGACAGATAATCCACTAAGTTATAATTCAAATATGATCATAATTACATTTAAATTAATTAAATCAAATGAAAGTTCGAAGCAAAATAAATAAATATTGAATGAAAATAATTAAAAATCAAATGAAAAGAATTAAATATCAAATGAACATAATTAAATATCCAAGTGAACAACACCACAATAAAAGAAAAGTATAATTAAATAATAAAATGCAGTGATCAAGTATCAAGGAAATTAAATCCAAAGGAACTCATGTAAAAAAATCAGGAGGATACCCAGGTAGTTTAGGAGCAGGTGATAAAGAAGATACCCCGAACCACCCAAAGGACATAATGAAATACTTACCTTGGAAAACCCAAGACAGAAGAAATGAAGAAAAGAAGATGTAGGATGGGAGAACTATGACGAATACCCATGAAAAACCTATTAATAAAAATAATAAACCCCGAACCAACTATTAATATAACCCCAAGGAAGTATAACACCCCTAAACATCATGTAAAATAATTATAAACAAAAGTGTTTAGTAGTAAATAGAAGTGCACCAACTAAAGTTATTATGTAATCAAATTAATAAATCTTCACAGTCCCTTATAACTAAAAGTTTGATCTTAGAATATTGTAGAACTCAAATATAAATAAGAACCAATAGTGTAAGTGTACCAGTGCAAGTGAATCCTGTATAATAAACTTCAAATAAAGGTGTACTGATATTTTAACTATATACAATAAATAACTTTAAGTTTTATAATAAATACAGAAATGACATAGCATGAAGTATTGTTATGATTATATGTCAAATGTTTCATTAAAGAGGACACATCTTTTTATTAAAAAAAAAACATTTATAGAGATGCAAATGATAAAGAGAGCAGAGGGAGAATAATTACTGTGAAAGGGGATTAAATTATAATACAATATAAACAGAAAGGACTGTGATTAACTTAAGTTTAACATAAAAATTTTAAATGGCTAATTATGTTTATGTTTAAAGCCAACACATTTCAAAGTGAGAATAGAATTATATTTAGTGTAAGAATGTTTATTAATATAGCAGTATGCATACAGCCTAAAATGTTTATGTATGTATACTGTACCACAGGGGCGTATATTCTAGGCTAGCTAGGCTAGCTGCGAAGCCCAAAGATTAAAGCACAAAAAAATCTATTAGGAATTTGCATAAAATTGTTCATTTTATCGAAGTCAGACGTGTTTCCCTCACGTGTTTACTTCTGTTTCGTAGTAGCGTAATTACTAATTATAGACAATACAACTTCGCATATAACGGCGCCTGAATCGCTGCATATTGCTTTACTCAGGCTTTGCAAGTAACTTGCGAAGCCTTTCCTCGTCACGATTCAATGGCGTTGCTATGACAACGGTGAGGGACTTGGTGGGGGCAGTGACGTTTATCGTAGGCTAGGCTTCGCTCCTTGGAGAGCTAGACAACAGTGTGAGACAGTACGCCGTGTGGCACGCAAAGCAGTGATTCATTTTAAAATTAGTTATAATTTTGTGAATGATATTTTGTGCTGTGCGGTTTGAATAATAAATTAAGATGAGTGATATAGTTAATAAACTATTGACAAAGCACAATTTGCTCAGCTTCCGTATGAGGATAAGCTTCAAATTGTAAAGATAGGTAGGCCTCAGCCATCCCTTCTAGAACTTAAAAGTGAACATAAAGAAAAGAACAGAGTGTATACTAGATGTTTTAGTGAGGCCAACTACAAAAAATACCCTTGATTAACTGGATCGAGTACAACTAATAAATTGTACTGCTGGGCGTGTTTGCTTTTTTGCACCGATACAAGTCCTTGGAATAAGACAGGATTTAGTAATTTAAATTATTTAGTAACGGCTTGTGATAAACATCAAAAATCACTTACTCATATACGAGCATTCAATACGTTACAGACATTCGGTTTTCAAAGAATCGATCATTCCCTTAATTTACAGAAAAAGATTGCTGACAGTCTACATAATGAAAAAGTAAAGGAAAATAGAATTATTTTAAGAAGACTGATTGACGCAGTAATATTCCTAGGGAAGCAAGAATGTCCATTTAGGGGCCACAATGAGTCTAGCGATTCAACAAATAAAGGCATGTACATAGAACTTTTGGAATTTTTATCAACGTATGAGCAAACAATAGCGAACCATTTAAAAACCGCAACAATTTTTAGAGGAACGTCACCGGTAATACAAAATGATTTAATTGACGCAGTAGGTAGCGTAATTACAGACAAAATCAAATCAGAAATATCTAATGCAACATTCGTTGCAATATTACTTGACGAGACAACTGACGTAACCAATAAAAGTCAATTATCAACAGTTTTATGATTTGTCGATAATGAAGGAAACTGTCAGGAACGATTTTTGCACTTCACTGATGTCAGTTTAGACCGACCTGCACAAGGATTGTTCCAACATGTCACCAAGATTGCGGATGATTTAGAATGTTCAAAAAAACGTATAGCCCAAACTTTCGATGGAGCAGCTGTTATGGCCGGCCATGTGTCTGGACTTCAAACCTTGGTGAAAAATAAGTACCCATCAGCAACTTTTATTCATTGCTGTAGTCACAGGCTGAATTTGGTTTTGTCAAAGTCTACAAATTTTGTAGCAGAATGTAAACGGTTTTTCATCACTTTATCAGGAATTCACGTTCATCACTTTATCACTTTTTTCACATTCTACAGTCCGCACAACTGCTCTAAAAAACTTTATGGAGAAGAAACTACCGAGAGTGGCACCAACAAGGTGGAATGTCTCATCAAGGCTTGTAAATACTGTCAAAGAATATAGAAGGCCTCTTATCATGTTCTTTTCATCAATAGAAGATGAACCCGGTGACTGGACATGTGAAGAAGTGAATACTGCTTCAGGCTTTGTTTGTTTTTTACATAAATTCGACACTAGATTTCTTCTTCTTAGTTTCAGCAAAATATTTGCAATTTCTGATGTTCTTTTTGACATAATGCAAAAAAAATGTTTGGACATTTCTTACTGCACGAACAAAGTCAATGAATTCTATGATACTCTGCAGAAAATTAGAGATGAGGATTTTGATCTTGTATGGACAGAAGCTACAAGTAATTCTGAATATGAAGATAATGAAAATAAAGAATATGAACCAAGACACAAAAGACAGAGAAATGATGACCGTTCCAAATGGCAGCGTATTTTTAACGAAATTCTGGACACAGTGATGTCCCAGATAAAATTCAGGTTTGAGTCCCAAAAGGATCTTAAATTCGTGTCTTTATTGGATTCAAACAATTTTGATACATTTTGTAAAAGTTTCCCACAAAATCTGATGACAGAACTTAAAGAACCATATAGTTCATACTTTGACATTGTTCGCCTCAAAAATGAACTAAATGTGCTTTATACTCTAGATGAGTATAAGAAAAAATCAGTGAATGAGATTACTATTTATATGAAACTCAATAATTTGGACATAGTGTTTAGTGAAGTGTACAAACTAGCAAAATTAACATTGACATTTCCATCTACAACTGCAACTGTTGAAAGAAGTTTCTCCGCTCTAAAGAGGATTAAGACTTACCTCAGAGCCACACAAGGACAAGTCCGGTTAAGCAACTTGGCTGTTAGCTGTTGACTATTGAGAAAAACATTCTTCTTAATATGAAAAAGTGGTCAGAAGAAACATTTTATGAAAGTGTAATCCTGAAATTCACACAAAAGGAGAGAAGAATGGAGTTCTTCGAAGTAAGTCAAACTTTCTTCAGTATAATTATATATTATTTCCTCATGATGTAATGATATAGTTCTTGCTTTTTGTAATCTTTTATTTGTTTCACTACCGCCGTCCGGCCCTAGTGGCTTCTGCGGAACAAATGTATGCTATAAATAAATAAATGAAGTACTGAAGTTCTTTGCTTGCTTTTGTCTTTCTAATGATGCCATTTCATAATTATTGTTGAAGTATCAGTCATTATTATATAAGTTAGAATGCATTGGCATGGTGTCACAACAACACATCACTTCAAAAAGCTTGAAATATGAACGAGGGGGACCCCCTCCAGTGCATTTTCTTCAATTCTAAGGTGAGCTAGCCCAGGTCTCGAACTCAGCATACGCCACTGCTGTACCAGTTTATAAAATGTTTAATATGTATTTTAAAAATAGTTCAACTTAACATGTCTAACTTAAAAGACTAATAATTAATGTTCAATATTGTTTTTATAGTATGAGCATGAAGACCATGCTACATGTTCCAATAGTTGTATAAGGAATTTTTATTTGATATTATATTAACTTTAGACAGTCAGAGAGGGTATAGAATTAGTAATATTAAAAAACCAGTATATTTAAAACAATAGAATCTAGGCAATATGGTAAATTCCAATAACATTTATATTTGAGTAAGGAAGTTAAATAAAACAAGCAAACTAATTAGATTTATATAAGGTAAATCAAGCACCAACTACTATAACTGAAACTATACTTTAAAAGAATAATATAAAAGGTTGTATAAAATTATTAAATAATTTCAAAAGGTAATACCTAACCATTTCAAAGGAGTAATAGTAAATTAGTGAATTGTAACTAAAAGGAGGATCAAATTGTTAAATTTATAAGAAATTAAGGAAAGGTAAGGATTTATATCAATCAGAAATTTATTATAATCATATTTATAACACCTAACATGGCTAATATTTTGGACAAGAACAGGAAGCAGTTTTGGGCCTAGATTTCCAAAAAGACAGAAATATAGCAATTTTAACAAAAAAACTATAAATATGGACTATGGCATATCAAATTAAACAGAAAGAGTTAAAGAAACCAATTATATAATTACTAGTTTACGAAAGTAACCAACAAACAAAAAATATTCTGAATATAATGTATTTTGAAATCACATACAGAGGAAGCGATTTATATTTCAACAATCAATTTCTAATATTAACTTGGCAAGATATTTCATGAGACAAAGGAAGTAAGACAGTTCTTAATTAACATTCAACGCGAACGGTTGATGTAAGATTGCTCTAAGAACCTCTATAGCGAATTTTAATGGCGTATAAAGGTTAACATAAAATCAGTAGAAAAAATCGAGAGTTACCGAAATTGTCATTTTGAACTTATAATCAGTGAAACACACCAACACCAACAGTGAAAACAATCGATAACGCAACATAATACAAGTGAATTAAACCATTAAAACCATCTAACATTAATATTTCACTTTACAACGAACTTTATGATTCTTAACTACAAACAGACAACAGTGAACACACCTAGCACAACACAATTAAAGCTAGTGAACACTGAACAATTAAACAGAACACTTCTAACAACATAATAGACAGTATACACTATTATGGAGACCAATAAAACAGTTGTGAAGGTGAATTTACTGTTAGAATTTCCAGCAACCATTTATTCGTTTACTTCATCAACTCAGCTAGCCGCCATGATGGTTCCGTGATGCACTGCGAACTCTCCAGCTTGACTTCATCGACACGGCATTGGTCTGAATAATTAAATTTTATAAACATTATATCTTATTATCAACTGTGTCATTTATTAATTATTAAGATTATTTTTGTTCATGTTATACTTTCTATGCTTGTCCCTTCTCTGACTATATAACTATAACCGCTAAAAGAACCATTCTAAACATTCATATAATATAACCTGTTTTGTGAAATTGACTATCCCTGTGAAAGAGTCAACATTGTATCAATATCGATTTTGAATCGATATTTTCCGAACAACTATTAATAAATTAAACTAATTCAATTATCTGGGTTCAAAATTATTTCACATATTATTATAAGAGTTTACATTAACTACAGGACTTACTGGAAGACGACCATTAATAAAGGAGAGTGATATATTGGAGCAGAGCAGAAAATCGCAAATCGATTAGTGTAGTAAGACAATCTGATTAACTCCAGATTCATTTACGGTCAACCAGAAGTGCATATATTAACATAATAAACTCACAGAATTTTAAAATTTCAACGAAAACTCATAACGAGAATTATTTATAAATTATTCAATAACAAACAAGCATAAACTTTTTTTTTTTTAATTTAATCAAAAATTTATTTTGTACAATACAGAATTATTTATTTGTAACCAGTGTAAACACGAGGTCTTGTTACAATATCAGTGTATATTGTTCAGTGTTAGTCGTCGTGATGTCTTCCACTGAACATGTGCGACGCCTGCGTCAACGACAACGCAAAGACAGGGATCGTGAAGAATTAAATGAATTCTTGATGAATACTCCGTTCTCATCAAATACAATTGAAGATGAGAAAATTTGCGTGTTTCAAAACAAGAAACAAGAAGAAAAGAAACGAAAAAATGCTCCGATAGCCAAGCAATATTGCCAGAACAGGGAGTCTGCAGTTTATGCACATTATACGTTTCAAAAGCCTAAAAACTTTATCATGCTTTGTTTTTCCCAAATTCTGTTTGTTAAATCCGAAGTCCGTTAAAACGAGGTCCGTTAAATCGAGGGTTTACTGTACTTCGAAAAAAGGCAAACCAGTATGGCTAAGAGGACACCCAATCAGTTAAGGATATGGAATAGTGAAAGGCCATTTATTGATGTTTTAATTGATTGTTACAGAGTCTGGTGGTACTGTGGAAACGTACCTGTGCTGGCTAGCACGTCAGGACAGGGTTGCCTAGTGCCTGTCTGGCTTTATGGTGTTGGGATCCTGAGGAAGGAAGTCCAGTAAAGTCATGCAGGTGCGGCCACAGACACCGGACTAGGGGGGTGAGTAACCCACAGTTTAATAAGGAAGTAAGAGGGGTCGTGGTGCCATATCCAAGCTGATCCTTTTAGGTTTAGTCAATGAGAGTTTTATTGTAATGGGGCAAGAGGAGTAATACCATCTTTTTAATCAATTTTCAATAATAAAACACACCTATCTAATATTCGGTATCAGGTCGTACCAGGTACGAGTTGGGAATTGTAGCAGAGGACGAATAGGTCATCATAAAAGTGCGTAGCTTGCTGCATAGAATCAACCACGTGTTAGCGATGTGAACTGCTTTCCATCTCTCACGAGATCTCGAGAAATGTTCGAGAACATTCCACAGCCAATGAGAAACCGAGATATGAATTCAACATCCGTTTGACGGCAACGTAGTCTACGCCCAAGGCGGTGTATAGTAAAGAGTTGCGAGCCACAGCTCGCCCCAGTTCGGCACAACACATCAAACAGTGCAGTCGGCAGTTCAGCGGTAGCAGACGTTATAATTTTAGCCTCGGAATTTCGGTAGGTCGAAGCGATTATAGTAGCCGAGACCTACCGAAACTAGTGAAAGTAAAAAGAAGAATATATGGAAGAGAGAGTGAGAGTGACGTAAACAATGAATTCTTAAAGTTGAATGAATAAAACAGTGATAGTGGTGACAAAGGTGAAAGTGAGGTAAGAAAGATGGCAGGAGGTTGTGGATAGCACGTGCAGGTACAATAGAAAAGCAATCATTTTGATTCGAAGGGAAGTAAAACAATAAATAAAAGAGATCATTTAATAAAAGGGGGTTTTATCAAATACATAAAAAGAATGAGAGCGTCAGCGAGTGATCAAATACTGGTTTGCCAAAAATATAATTAGTTATCTTTAATTTTATATAAAGGATTTTTAAATGTAATGAGAATTCACTCATTTGTGAATAAAAAGTGAATATGGTTGCTTTGATTTCAGTCAATAGAAACAAAAAATAAAATATTTTTGCGCTAACATAAACGTGTGTTAGAAGAGTTATTTCACCGTTAACCATTACCTATGTTCTGTGCAATCAAACTCGTCTAACGAGTCTGTGAATTTTCTGAATTAAGGGAGGTCAGTTATCAAAATTATTAAGTGTTTTTCAATGGGAAGTGTGTGAAAGTTTACACGTTAACTTCTACAAACGTGTTGGCGGCCCTGTAAATTTCTGATAGTGTTTGAAGGTAAGTACGTAAGAAAGATCGCAAAGGTAGGTAATGTTCTGGTATTTATTTAGTAAAATTGTTTAACAACCTTTACATTATGTTTGTACATAAAACCTCACATTGGGGGGGGGGGGATTGTAATGGGACAAAAAAGGTAGAATCACTTTTTGTTTCAATAATTGTTAATAATTATCAACAACTATCAATATGTAATGAATCATACTTTTGGAGACGTATTGGGAGTTAGAACAAAGGATACGTGAGTCGCAGTAAAAGCGTAGTTAACTCAGAGGACGACCACGTGGCTGTACTTCATAATAAATTCACGTGGTTTGTGCAAAACGACTTTCCGTATTCTAGAACATTTGATAAGTCAAGACGGGGGGGGGGGAGTGGTACATCCATTTGGGCCCACGTGGCGAGTTACACAAAGAACGAATAGCGTCACCAAGCCAGCTAAGCTGGTCAGTCGACTAAAGATCTCCAGACCGCACGGTCATGTAAAACAGTGCGCGAGCAAATAAGAGTCGGCCAACCAAAAATGTTATGTGATTTAATCTAAAACAACAGCGAAGAATATAATTATTGAACAATCAACAATAGTGTTCAATTTATAACAGTTCGAAAACTATTTTTTGAGTGTTAGATGGAAAAAGTAAATTACAAGTGGTGGTGGTGAAACAGCTCTACTCACACGCAGATAAGTAACAGTAAAACATCAAAGTAACAGACAAAATTCAATTGAAAACATATTATCAATTAATCCTTCATTCAATAAAACAAAAGTTATGGCCAAAATATAGAATGAGATCTCAAACTTAGGGGGGTTTTAAAGAGAGTGAGAAAGAGAGAGTGGATGCGAAGTACTGGTTTGTCTAATTTGGTTAAGTAATTTTATGTTTCATAATCGTTTGTAGAGAAAAGATTAGTATATAAAAATTTGGGTTACGTAATTTCATGTTGTATAATTGTTTGTAACATAATCAAAAAAGAAGTAAGACAAGTAAATAAGAAATTAATTTTTGAGTTATAATAAATAAGATGGTTCATTAACATAAGCATGTGTTAGAATAATTATTTCGCCATAACCATATCCTAGTTTTCTGTGCCGACAAACTCAGTTAACGAACCTGGGTAAGTTTTGAATTAAAGGAAATTAAATTATCTGAATTACTTAAGGGAAAGAGTGTCAAGGTTTATACGTTTACTTCTACAAACGTATTGGCGGCCCTGAAAGTTTTGGTGGGATTTCCAGAGTCTAAGGTAAGTGCATAAAAAAGATCGTGGAGGTAAGTAATATTCTGGTGGTTATTTGCAAAATCATTCGTATAGTTACTTTTGAAATTACAAAGACTTCTAATTCAAATAACAAGATGAATAAGTAGAAATTGAAAAAAGATTGGATGCATTCAATAATAAATGGGACTGTAGGTTGTGATAAATTCAGCCTGAAAACATTTGTTTTAGTAAGTACAATAGTAGCACTCACAGGTGTTACTTGGGGCCTAACTTTGGGGGGCAGGGTAAGGCTTCATAAATTCAAGTGTGTAGTGAGACCATCTATATAATAAAATTAATAAAATGTATTATATTATTACAAAAGGGACAAAGTAAGGAGAGCAAATTCCTAGAAATACAGCTGCGCTTATTACTTCATTACGATGTGTTCCAAAACAAATCTTTGTGTAAAAGACACGCATTGTATTCCAGTTAACTTTTTTTTTTTTTTTTTTACAGAAATATTATTTTTACGTATATCATTCAAATCTGTCAAACATTCTCCTTACAAGTTTCTTCAAAAGAAATAAGAATAATAAACTTATACTGTGCTCGCAAGTATAGAAACTGTCTCCTGTTTGACTATTTTTTAGTTTTTATTTATAACAACTGGAAACTAAATTTTATAATGCTCGAAACATTGAGGGGGCGAGTGTCCCACTTGCCCCTCCCAAGTTACGCCTATTGTAGCACTCCAACAACCAACAAGTATACTTTGTTCTACCTTCACAACAATATACATATCAGATAGGTCCAAAAAGAAATTTGAATCAAGTGGCGAGTAATCAGTGGCCTGAAGATGGTAAAGCTTATTCTGCTTAAACGTTGCCAGTACTCCTTTTGGGGAAAGAAGAAGCTCAGCTTCTTCTATACAGGATTCAACATTAAATCCTGAAATGTTACATCATGACATGTGTATTATACTCTATCTGTGTGTGTATGTGTTTGGGGGAGAAGGTGTTCATGTGTACATGTATTGTGTAAGTAAAATTTGTTTTCCTTGCTATTTAATTACTGCTGGCGCCACCTTTTGCATCCTAGCTTCCACCGGGCCCAGTCTAAACAGTCCTGTTCTGTAAGCCCTCTTCCATTCATTCCATCTTCGATGTCCATTTTCCATGAATTTTTAGGTATCTTTTTTTCTTCTAGAGGGTGGAGTCCATTCCCATACATTCCTTGACCATCTCTCATCCGACATTCTTTTTAGATGTCCGAACCAATTCAGTCTTCTTCCTTCTAATGTTTCTATAATGTCAAGGTCGATTCCCATCGCTAGTCTTATATCTACATTTCTCACTCTATCTAGTCTTGTTAGTCTACAGCACCTCCGCCAGTAATCCATCTCCATAGGTCTTATTTTGGATTTGTTTCTTTTATTAATTTCCCACAGTTCTGCTCTATATAGGCATATGCTTTCCACTATAGTTTTGTATATTCTGATTTTATTGTTTTTTGATATTTGTGGACTCCAAATTGTTTAATTGTTTTGTTGCTGTCTTAGCTTATCGTATTCTTACTTTTATTTCTTGGTTGCTGTCACAATCCGATGTCATTGTTATACCCAAATACTATAAGTTTTTAATATTTTTTATCACTTTTGTTCCTAGTTCTAGGTCTTGACCTTCACCAGCTACTATAAGGTACTCAGTTTTTGAGGTATTTATTTCGAGACCCCAATTCGCATATTCTTCTCCTAGTTCCCTAAGCATAAAACTTATATCAATTTCATCCTCTGCAATTATAGCCTGATCGTCTGCAAAGTGTATTATAAACATCTTGTCATTTCCAACAGGTACACCCATATTACGGCATTTTTTCTCCATGATGCAGGGCTTCATTTAGATAGATCTTAAACAAAGTCAGAACTGTACAACATTGTTAATACATGATATCTAATAGATTTTAACTTTAAATAACCATTTAAATTATTTTATAGGGTTACAAGCTGCGGTGACACCTCTTGGGCAGAAAGGGTTACTGCTGTTTGACGGATGGCTTCTGCTTAATATGTATACAGCTGCTGGATGGATTAATGTGTTGCTGGGTGTGCTGAATGGAGTTCTGTTCTGTCCGTTCATATTTAAGGAGAGACCCATTGCAGCCAAAGAAGCAATGCTACTTAGTGGTGCTGAATCAGGTACAGTCAACATTGTTATTCCTATTACAGGTAATAATGTTTCTCGTTACCATATACCATATCTCATATAAAAAACATAATACAAAATTGTGTATACTGTTTCCGTTCTTAGCTTAATCCTGATGTAAAGAAACAGGCGTCTATCCTGATGTCTGAAACGCTATTTGCTACTTGAATTAGAGACGTGTCACTCTTACAGAAGGAGTACAGATAGGGTACATATAATATTGATACTGTATAAACACCCATAAATTGTAATAATTTGTCTTGACCAAAGTAAAATTTGTGCGACAGTGTCAGGCCGATAGTGAAACATTTTATATCACCAGTTAATGGCTTTTTTTAACCGTTTAAATATCACAACAAACAAAAAGTAAAGTTTATGTAAAATGAAAACAGAAGATGTGATAATTACCGCTATAGGAAATACTATCAGTTACTGTCAGAGAGTATGTCAAACTACCTACTTTTCTATTAATTATTATACACATATACTGATATTTATATGTATAAATAGTACCATAATATGGTACATATGTGTACTTACCAATTTCAGTCTTTGCCGGGTTCATACTCGTCTTTTAATATGCTTTTTACCTAAGGGGCCAGGATTCATTAACAGCGAGATTTTTGATACACAGAAGGTGACACAAATGATAACACTGTATTATATTGAAAGTAACTATCACAACTTTAATTTCCCAGATATGTTTTACATACACGACCATGTGGCCAAAATGGCGTCATACAAGATTACCAAAACAAAATGGTGGTTAGTTTAATTACCAAAATCATTCTTAAGACTCCCTTTTTGGTTTCTAAATCAAGATCATTGTAACTTTTATATTGCTGCAGCTTTAATCATTTATTAACTAGCATTTAAGCTACACACAAACCAATGCCGTCGGCATAGATATTTATGGCCATGTGTTCACTCACTCACTCTCACACACGTTCACCCTGTTACAAGTACATTCGTTTAATTGATTATTCTTGATTAATGAGCTCATTAAAATAATAAAGAAAGATGGTAAAATTGGACTTCTCTTAGTGTTGGTTGGTGTTGCTCCTTCGCTGTTGTTGGTTGATTCCCATGTTGATGGCCGGTGTTCGCCTCAAGTTCTGCTGAGTTTTTTAATTAATTAAATATAAGCACTGATTCTACATGTTATGGTTTATACTGTTACTAAATTCAAGCCTTTATTGCTCCACCATCACACTGGTAATTTAGAGTCTAGTTGTAATAAGCTTTTGTTATAAAACTGATCAGACAGCGATACATCGCTGTTGATCCTTTGAAGAACTACGCTGAATTGAGAAAGAGGCAAATGTAAATTTGCGCTTGCGTGTGTGTGTATTTTACGTCATCAAGCTTTGTCATGCTGGACAACGCCTCGTTGTACGTATTGTAGTCAGTGCGTCATTGCTTTTGGTTATGACGGAACAGTGTTATTATCCAGTCACAATGCATATTTACAGTCATTCGTCACAAACACAGCCATGGCCTTTACCGACTCCAGCACGTCCACCGGTGACCTTGGTATGGTACTCTTGCTGAATTTACTTTGTTCCTTCGTATATAGGGACAATGGACCTAACCATTCTGTATTTTAATGATTAAACAATAAAACATAAAAAAAATACCTTTAAATCCCATAATTATGGTACTGGGTCATTATGTACTGTTACAAACCCCCTCAATGAAAGATTTTGTGTCGAGACACAAAAACTTTCATTGACTCATTCACACTTTCCTAAAAGGATCAGTCTAGATATGTCACCACAACCCCCTGTAATGTTACTATATAAAAATTTATCATCACTTACCCTTGGTCCAATGATGCTGATCGCACCCTCTGACCTTACTGGACTTCTCCGTAGAGATCCCTACACCATAAGGCCATGAGGCACTCTACGCTCCTGTTCTGACGCTCCAGCCAGCCCAGGACCGCGGTCACAACACCACAAAACTCTGAAACATGGCATACAAAAATTTAAAATAGTGGTCTAGTACACTTCCATATCTACAACTGATATGTTCCCTTTTAGACGCATTGGTTTGTGTTTGGGGCATTGGTTTGTTCTAATTCAAAAATTTAACATAACAACAACAAGACTCTAAAATGTATATTCTTTTACCACCACCAAACTCAATTTCTTTTCTTGTAAGAAAAACAAACTATATATATAACTACAAATAACACAATACATAAACAATTCTCTAATATTCCCCAAAACACCTTCACCTAATTATTTCTATCAAACTCAACCTACAACTATTATGGCAGACACATTTATTATTCAAATTTTATTACTCAACTTATAATCATCTATCTATTTTGTAAATGGCATCCTACTATATTTTTGCACAACTTCATTTGTACCTTTAGACTTTCAACTTTTAAAAACTACTATTCTTTGACACTTGTTAACGTCATTACCAATAACAATAAAACATCATAAAACATCAGACATTACACATTAATATTGTTACATTTACATTACATTAAACAATTTACATTTACATGACTTGTATCAAACTTTATCACCTCATTACTATCAACAATTCTATATTAACTTTTATCATTTAACATTCATTAGATTGTATACAAAAATTTCAAATTTATCATTACCTTTCTGTTACATTACCTTTCTGCTATGAATTCTCCCTTTCTAACCTTTTTATCCTTACTAGTTTGGGTGACTCTCTATTATTCACTATTCTCTATTTCTTATTTTGGCATTTGTCAATCTAACGTTACTCACCTCTTTTTTCTACTAACCGCTTCTAACCATTAACATATTATGACACCAATATCTCTATAATAACCCCCTTCACAAATCCCATTTAAAACCTCTGGCACCGCTCATTTTTTGTACTAGTATGTGTGTTCCCTATCTATGCTCACTCCCTTATTGGTTCCTGACCCTTTCAGATAACCCTTTCCAGCACACAACGGTCCCTTCCTGTCCCAACACCTCGCGTTGCGGACTCCTACACCAATACCCTTTATTACAAAAGATCACCATCAACAACAAATATAATTACCATTCACATTACTCACCTCTACATATATAATCACTAACCACTGTGTCCCTAAAATATCTAACACCTCTTTATATATATTATCTGTATCTCAACACTTTATTTTCCCTAACTCCCATTAACTCTATTTAACTAACTCCAATGCCCTTATTTATCACTATTACCCGAACTCTTTACCACATTTCCCCTTAATATATCACTAGAAAATTCATCACTTACCTTTTAACAACAATACCTCTCCATATCCAAATATATCACCTGCTTAATCCTTTACTAACCCTTTAGAATCTGAATCTCATAATATTATTTAAATTCCTTATCAATTATTTAAAATTTCACAGTACACAGTTTACATAAAAAATACACAAAATACACACATCAAAAATACACAAATACACTGACATTAATATACACAAAAATATACAATCCACATAATCACTAAATCATTTACCATAATCAGTCATAAACGGTCCATCCTGAAAAACACTGTCCACATAATTAAATGTTCATAAACACAATTAGAACAACTACCCTCCATCGTCAAACAATATTCTTATCTTACGTATACATAACTCATTTTTAATTAAGTACATTATATCATCTTTTGTAATATAATAACTATTTAAATTTATTTTGTCCATTATACCATAGTAATACTCTGCAGGATTACTCCACATTACTATATCATAAAACTTGTCAGCATTCGGTATGGTCCAGTCGCCCTTAGTGTAATTAGTCATAATCAGGTATTTTATCAAGTCATTATTGTTATCAACATCATCTCCTACTGCTGCCATATCAGCTTCAACCCAAGGTAAGTATTCATTATATTTATCACTTCTATCTCCACCTAACCTTTCTATCAACTCTTCATAATCTCTGTTTACTCTATATAACTCTATCTCCCAATTATTACACAACTCTCTTTCGCAATAACTCCTATCATAACCCCAAATCACATTCTCTCTCAATATATGCAGGGGACACTACAACTTCATTCTCGCACCACCTATCAGGTGCACAAAAGTCCAGGGACAACTATTTGCAGACCTTTTGTCTCCAAAATCTACATCGAAGGCACTCTTGTCCTTCCTAAAAACATGTATATCACCCCCACATACACCATTAAGGGAAAAATCTAACCCCTGCAAATCTTTTACAATTATACTCTCTCTACACACTCTCTTCAACCCTTCAACACACATTATCATTCCATCATTATTATATTCTATTCCCCATAAAATTTCATTATCACTACCCCTGTTTACATAATCATTCTCTAACATCATACTTTTATTTATATTATCATAATTTTCTACCCCACTTACCTTGTTTTTGTTTCTATCTAATCTGTCTATTTCTCTACTCTTATTTTCTAACTGTATCTCATTAATTCTCTTGTCTAATTTCTCCTCTACTTGATCTAATTTGACATTTTGTAAGGTATTTTGCTTCTTGAGCTCATTCTCAAAACTATCTAATTTTACATTAAATGTACTATTCATTTCATTGAATTTGTCTTCAAATTTACTATTCTGTTGTTCGAATTTGTCACTGATTAACGTGAATAAATCTTCTAACGAGATTTTATTTCCGCCTACTCTAGGTGTTGAGCTAACATGTTTTTCTAATAAAATGGATTCCGTGTCTGTATTGTCCATTTCCAGACTATTATTATTTTCTGCCATCATTAATTTAATTATTTAAATGACTATTTATTTTTATTTATACTTAACTATGCAATTACTAGTTACTTTACTTCGTCAACATAACCTCTTGTGTACTAGGTTATGTTCCGTCTTGTATCACCTTCCCTGTTTCCAAATCTGGCCTGTTTTATATAAAATAATTTTATATAATGTCCACAGTAAGGGCGCCATTTGTCGAACTACCTACTTTTACATCAATTATTATACACATATACTGATATTTATATGTATAAATAGTACCATAATATGGTACATATGTGTACTTACCAATTTCAGTCATTGCCGGGTTCATACTCTTCTTTTTAATATGCTTTTTACCTAAGGGGCCAGGATTCATTAACAGCGAGATTTTTGATACACAGAAGGTGACACAAATGATAACACTGTATTATATTGAAAGTAACTATCACAACTTTAATTTCCCAGATATGTTTTACATACACGACCATGTGGCCAAAATGGCGTCATACAAGATTACCAAAACAAAATGGTGGTTAGTTTAATTACCAAAATCATTCTTAAGACTCCCTTTTTGGTTTCTAAATCAAGATCATTGTAACTTTTATATTGCTGCAGCTTTAATCATTTATTAACTAGCATTTAAGCTACACACAAACCAATGCCGTCGGCATAGATATTTATGGCCATGTGTTCACTCACTCACTCTCACACACGTTCACCCTGTTACAAGTACATTCGTTTAATTGATTATTCTTGATTAATGAGCTCATTAAAATAATAAAGAAAGATGGTAAAATTGGACTTCTCTTAGTGTTGGTCGGTGTTGCTCCTTCGCTGTTGTTGGTTGATTCCCATGTTGATGGCCGGTGTTCGCCTCAAGTTCTGCTGAGTTTTTTAATTAATTAAATATAAGCACTGATTCTACATGTTATGGTTTATACTGTTACTAAATTCGAGCCTTTATTGCTCCACCATCACACTGGTAATTTAGAGTCTAGTTGTAATAAGCTTTTGTTATAAAACTGATCAGACAGCGATACATCGCTGTTGATCCTTTGAAGAACTACGCTGAATTGAGAAAGAGGCAAATGTAAATTTGCGCTTGCGTGTGTGTATTTTACGTCATCAAGCTTTGTCATCCTGGACAACGCCTCGTTGTACGTATTGTAGTCAGTGCGTCATTGTTTTTGGTTATGACGGAACAGTGTTATTATCCAATCACAATGCATATTGTAACGTAGCGGTTTTTGTAGAGGTTTTAGCGAAAACTTTGTATGTTGCTTATTGGGTGTTCATCTTATTTAATTAAGCTCCCAATGTTGTGTACGCCAATCTGTAACGTACTGCCTTGAGATATTAAAGTTTCCGCCTCTCCGCAGTCGCCACTTATGAATTATAATGACCAAAGTTTAAAAAATAAAGTATTTTGTAATGTTACTCAATCAAAAGCCGAAATCGAGAGTGTGTGATTTGGGGTCAAGTAGGGAAGTTGTTCAGCCTTATGAGGAAGAGAGAGTAAGTACCGATTATTTACACTCGGTTTAGATGATTTCTGGAATTTTTCAAATTGTTTGCTGTGATTTAAATCAGCTGATTGTGAGACGAGTTTCCACGCATAGTTCAACCAGCCTACACTATGGCAAAATATGACCCGATGGATCGATCTCTTCTATTTTGTGCTGAAATCTATTACAACTACCCACTACAAAAGATATAACACATTTTTATTATTCAATATCATTTTTCAATAATATTTATTATTTATATTATTGGTTTTTGTTTTCCTGCCACCAAAATACAAGTATCACAATCGATCTTTACTTAATTAAAACATAATATCGACTTCCTCGAGTAAACATGGAATTGTCAAAAAAAAAACATATATGGTTTTGTTTACCAAATTTTATACTATTTTTTAAAACATCAATCAATATATAATTCTTTTTATTTCCCCAGGGTTAAGGGTAAGTTCTTTTTGTTATGAGATGGTCAGAAATGGATAATTATACTACGCTTTACAAATACCGAAAAATATTAAAAATTTTTGTTTATTTTCGTATAATACGTAGTTACAGAAATGTCCGTAAGAGAGCAGCGTGCGTTTGTTTACTTTAGAACATGCGATTAATTTTGACTAATTTTTTGTTCTATTCAACCATTCGGAATGCGTTTTCTTCGTTAATTATTAAACGAAATGTTTATATTACCTCTCTTCTTATAGTTCTTACTGGAATGAAGCCTTTTCTCTAGTGAGGTCCGTCTTGAGTTGTAATTTCATTACCGTCTGGCCCATATTCTATCGTCAACTTGAAACATAGCGAAACTAGGCCGAATCATCAGAAGGGTTTTCTTTCACTGTTTATTATGGAGTATAACCATTTAATTTTGATAAATAAGGTAGGATTATATAGTGTTCATATTGCTTTTTAATTTTGTACTAATTTTACACTTCTCCAAAGTTTCAAAAAGGATATTTTAATAGAATTGTGGTAGCATCATTTTGTCAACTCGCCAGGTTTAATTTCCCAATTTTATTATTAACAATACTTGTTATTCTCGTCACTCTTAGTAACCCATAATATTTTTATTATACAGGCAGTTTGTAATTATTATAAATTTATATTTTATTTACCGAAAAATAATTCTTTTTAATTCCGGTTTCTTTCCCAATTTGGTTTACAGGTTTCTGTTCATTTTCTTATGACCTTGTATATAAGTATTTAATATTTTTATTATCTTTAAATGAATTTATATATTATTTATTAGTCTCTCATAGTATTCCTACACTGCACTACTTCCTTCTGCCATTTCCCTCATATAGTATTATTTTAATTTTTTATTATCATTTGATATTTAAATCTTTTATGTTTTTTAAAACGAACCCTGGGTTATCTTATACTATAACACAAATATTTGCAAAAATATAAAATTAACTTAGGTATTAAACTTGGTTGTCTACACAATATAAATATTACAATAAATTAATAAAATACAGAATCAGTTAGTAGCATTATAGTCTACTATCATAGTTTTATAATTCCCAAACCTACAGCACAATTCTGTAATAAGTTACCTTCACTTTCACTTTTTACCTCAATGGGTACACTATAACTCACTTGTCACTGTATATCACTCGAATTGTTTATAATGTTTAGTGATATACTTTAATTTAGCTAGTTATAGGTTACCCATTTCTGACCTTTATGTTCTTACATGATTTAATTTATTGGGACCGGGTTATGTAACGTTACATAAAGCCCCCCCACTAGAACAAATTTATTTTGGTTTTACTCATTTATTAAAATAAATTGTTGATTGGTTCAATTCTCCTAATAGTCTTGGCGTTATCTTCATAATAGTGTTTCATTTCAAACTGGTTGTAAACTGACTGGTAATTCATACTGGTGGTAATTGCTGTTTTCTTACTCTACTCTCTCTCTCTTGGAGGCAAATTCATCAATTATTTATTTCTCTGGGTAGTGGTACTTCCACATTTTATTTGATAAGGACTGGTCACACTAATTATATTAAACTTGTTTTAACTCTCGTTTCTATTTACTTCTATAAATTATCTTCATCAATTAAGCTTCGGTCTGCTATCTTCCTTCTATTTTCTTCATTTATACTTCTGGAATCTAATATCACTCTTTTCAGCTATTTTATAATTATTATCCCTTAAATATTCAATTTCCCTAACATTTTTCCCTATCCTGTGCGGTGGTACCAGTAGGGTGGCCACTCTGGGTCCATACTCCTCTGTCCATCCTTACACCTTCTGAGACCAGGGGAACATCATCCCTGCTCATAAAAATTATTGCCGGAACATTTCTATGGTCAATACATAGAAATAAAAAAATTATAAGTAGTAGTCAATTAGCGACTAGTACTAAACACTTTTGGGATTCTTCATACTGTAGCTGTTTGCATTTATTTATATATTTCTTTTTCTTCTTGATTCCTTCTTCTTTTCCATTAACTAATAGCATATAACATTATTGATAGGCCTTATGTTAAAATTCTTTTGACTTTACTTCTTGTGATATATTTCTCCGTATCATTTCTTCTTATATAATCTTCAATTCCGAGAAATTCTAATTATTGTATTAATTATCATCCTCCTTCAGTTTCATTGGAGTCATTAAATTATTCTTTATTCTTCTTCTCTGAGCACATTACCATCAATTGTTTTTGTTCATTTAATTTTTCGTCTGTTTGTTACCATTAAAAATATTACTTTTTCGTATTATTTCATTTTAAATCAATTCTTTATAACTCTTATTTACTAATCTGTTATTATTTTTTATTAAATTATATGGTTTCAAAATAACTTGAGTAAGATGTCCTTACATGCTTTTAGAATTTTGGGGTTTTTGGTTTCTTCATTTTAAATTATATTGTTCGAAATAACTTGAGTAAGTTGTCCTTACATGCTTTTAGAATTTTGGGGTTTTATTCCTCTATTCAATGGGTTGCTGGGTCGGCTTTCAGAATTTCAGTCCCCTTTTCTGGTTTGTTACTGTTTAGTTTAACCATGGTCCATTAATTCAGGTACTCCCTTTACTCGGATTACTGGGGTATTCATAATGACTTTGGTATTTGTTAAATACCTCTCTTTCACCTGGCATCGTAACTCAGCTGATACAAAGTCTTCATAGAAGTCACCGTTTTCCGTCATTGTTAGTTCTTTTTTAAACAGGTATTGCACCTCCTCTGACATAACATATTTGCTCATATTTAATCTCATTTCATTCCCTTTTACCTCTGGATTATTTACCAAATATTTGAATGTTATATTCCGTCTTGAAGATATGACTGATATTGTCTGACACACTTCAATCGTCGACATATTTAAATGATATCCAAACTTAATTAATTCCCTCTGTTCATTAATTGGAAGGTTGAATACATTAATTAATCCACCTGTAATCATCTCCCATTCTTCCTTGGTATTTATTATTCTCTTTCTACATGTTTTTCTTATTTCCTTGGTCTTCTTTTCCAGGTATTGATTATCCTCTTTGTTGTGGCTATTTTTATTTTCCGATGGCATTACACCTTGGTATTCTGTAATTTCTATTTCCTTCCTCCTCTCTTCTGTATTCGGACTTACTTTAATACCTTCTGAAGTGCTGTCTGATGTTTCATCCAAATTCTTTACACTATGGTCCATTTGTTTATTTGTCTCCTCCTTGTATGTATCTGCTTTTTGGATACGCGTATTAACATTTTCAAACTTCTCTCCGAAAGTTTCCCATATCTCCTTATTGAAATTCTCCATCTTACCCTCAAATTGTTTTAAGTTTTCTTCGTTTATTTTCTCAATTTGTTTCAAACTGTCCCTCAAGGTTTCATTCTGTTTCCTTGAGTTCTCTTCCTGTTTCTTAAAATTCTCATCTATTTTGTCAAATTTTTCGCTCAAGGTTTCATTTTGTCTCCTTGAGTTCTCATCTATTTTGTCAAATTTTTCCTCCTGTTTCTTAAAATTCTCATCTATTTTATCAAATTTTTCGCTCAAGGTTTCATTTTGTTTCCTTGAGTTTTCATCTATGGTTTGTTTATTGCTTTCCTTAATGCTATCAATTTTCTCCATCATCATCCTCATCATTTCTTGCCAATCTGGTTCTCTTCTGGCTTCCGCTTTTTCTGGTTGGTCCCCTTGGGCATCCTCTTCAATTATTTCCGTTTCCGGGTCCATAACTACTTCGGTTTCTTCTTTATCACCTGTCGGTTGGTCCATTTCACTGTCCGTGACTAATTCTATTTCTTGTTCCTGTCCACCTTCTTCCTTCTCCTTTTCTTCTGCCCTCTTCTTCGATTTGCCTCGGGTATTATGCATTTCTTGTTTTCTCATAACTGCCGACGATAATTAGATTTTTTGGTATATATTTTTATTAAATATATCAAAATTCTTTTCTAATTACAGCCCTTTTACGTTGAGCGCCAATCTATAACGTAGCGGTTTTTGTAGAGGTTTTAGCGAAAACTTTGTATGGGGTGTTCGTCTTATTTAATTAAGCTCCCAATGTTGTGTACGCCAATCTGTAACGTACTGCCTTGAGATATTAAAGTTTCCGCCTCTCCGCAGTCGCCACTTATGAATTATAATGACCAAAGTTTAAAAAATAAAGTATTTTGTAATGTTACTCAATCAAAAGCCGAAATCGAGAGTGTGTGATTTGGGGTCAAGTAGGGAAGTTGTTCAGCCTTATGAGGAAGAGAGAGTAAGTACCGATTATTTACACTCGGTTTAGATGATTTCTGGAATTTTTCAAATTGTTTGCTGTGATTTAAATCAGCTGATTGTGAGACGAGTTTCCACGCATAGTTCAACCAGCCTACACTATGGCAAAATATGACCCAATGGATCGATCTCTTCTATTTTGTGCTGAAACCTATTACAACTACCCACTACAAAAAATATAACACATTTTTATTATTCAATATCATTTTTCAATAATATTTATTATTTATATTATTGGTTTTTGTTTTCCTGCCACCAAAATACAAGTATCACAATCGATCTTTACTTAATTAAAACATAATATCGACTTCCTCGAGTAAACATGGAATTGTCAAAAAAAAAAACATATATGGTTTTGTTTACCAAATTTTATACTATTTTTTAAAACATCAATCAATATATAATTCTTTTTATTTCCCCAGGGTTAAGGGTAAGTTCTTTTTGTTATGAGATGGTCAGAAATGGATAATTATACTACGCTTTACAAATACCGAAAAATATTAAAAAATTTTGTTTATTTTCGTATAATACGTAGTTACAGAAATGTCCGTAAGAGAGCAGTGTGCGTTTGTTTACTTTAGAACATGTGATTAATTTTGACTAATTTTTTGTTCTATTCAACCATTCGGAATGCGTTTTCTTCGTTAATTATTAAACGAAATGTTTATATTACCTCTCTTCTTATAGTTCTTACTGGAATGAAGCCTTTTCTCTAGTGAGGTCCGTCTTGAGTTGTAATTTCATTACCGTCTGGCCCATATTCTATCGTCAACTTGAAACATAGCGAAACTAGGCCGAATCATCAGAAGGGTTTTCTTTCACTGTTTATTATGGAGTATAACCATTTAATTTTGATAAATAAGGTAGGATTATATAGTGTTCATATTGCTTTTTAATTTTGTACTAATTTTACACTTCTCCAAAGTTTCAAAAAGGATATTTTAATAGAATTGTGGTAGCATCATTTTGTCAACTCGCCAGGTTTAATTTCCCAATTTTATTATTAACAATACTTGTTATTCTCGTCACTCTTAGTAACCCATAATATTTTTATTATACAGGCAGTTTGTAATTATTATAAATTTATATTTTATTTACCGAAAAATAATTCTTTTTAATTCCGGTTTCTTTCCCAATTTGGTTTACAGGTTTCTGTTCATTTTCTTATGACCTTGTATATAAGTATTTAATATTTTTATTATCTTTAAATGAATTTATATATTATTTATTAGTCTCTCATAGTATTCCTACACTGCACTACTTCCTTCTGCCATTTCCCTCATATAGTATTATTTTAATTTTTTATTATCATTTGATATTTAAATCTTTTATGTTTTTTAAAACGAACCCTGGGTTATCTTATACTATAACACAAATATTTGCAAAAATATAAAATTAACTTAGGTATTAAACTTGGTTGTCTACACAATATAAATATTACAATAAATTAATAAAATACAGAATCAGTTAGTAGCATTATAGTCTACTATCATAGTTTTATAATTCCCAAACCTACAGCACAATTCTGTAATAAGTTACCTTCACTTTCACTTTTTACCTCAATGGGTACACTATAACTCACTTGTCACTGTATATCACTCGAATTGTTTATAATGTTTAGTGATATACTTTAATTTTGAGCTAGTTATAGGTTACCCATTTCTGACCTTTATGTTCTTACATGATTTAATTTATTGGGACCGGGTTATGTAACGTTACAATATTTACAGTCATTCGTCACAAACACAGCCATGGCCTTTACCGACTCCAGCACGTCCACCGGTGACCTTGGTATGGTACTCTTGCTGAATTTACTTTGTTCCTTCGTATATAGGGACAATGGACCTAACCATTCTGTATTTTAATGATTAAACAATAAAACATAAAAAAAATACCTTTAAATCCCATAATTATGGTACTGGGTCATTATGTACTGTTACAAGTAATTCAATACCTTCCACATCTGTCTCTGAAGTTGTATCATCACTTGAGTCAGCGGTATTATTGATAAGATTGTCCATTGTTCACAAGACGTTCGGTAATGTGGGCCAGTTGCCATAGCTTATCATCTTCCTTGATTATATGCTGCATTCAATGACTTCACTTGTCCGCCATTGTTTCATTTACCGCCTTCTGAATACATTCTTTTATATCAAGCAGCTTGTATGTTGTGTTGTGACGGGCAACATACCCTTTCAACTGGCTCCATATTAATTCAATATGATTCAGAATACAGTGATAAGGAGGAAGCTTTAAAACGATGTGCCCCGAATTAAGTGGCACGATAATTCTCACATGACTATACAGGCATTATGCACATGCACGTAATACATTACTGTATGAACAGTGTCAACACCCCTGACCAATAGCGTTTCAGATTGGCCACGTGTGTTTGTTTACATCAGGATTAAACTAAGAACGGAAACAGTGTAATATTTATAATGTACGTTTCAATTTTAGTTTAGATTTTACTTATCAAATTTATTTTTCGTTAATTATACTGTTACGACGGTCTACTCGATCGTCGTAGGTACAGTGGAAACAACAAAATACAAGACGCCAATTAAGTCACTAATCACCAGCTTTAATTTCACAATTACACAGTTTGTAATGAACTCGTACAATATTTCCAGTTAGATTTGTCCACACGCCAATAACCATGTCTATTCATAGAGTTTCACACAATTATTAACACAATACTACTTCTTCACTTCGACACACTCAATCCGCACTAGCGAAAATCGCTCACGTTACTAACTGACAACCTGGCAGCTATGGCTTTATATACGCTGTGTTGAGGCCGAGTACAGCTTTCCCTCCTTAACTGCACGCCGGCTGCTTAATGCGTAGTTCCTGGAACTCACCAGAATCATCTACTTGAATGATGCACAGCTGCCACACTGGACGGGGGGAGTGGAGAAAGTTCTGGATTGTTCGGTATGCTTCTCGCAACAATACATTTTTATCAGATTTTGTATATGTGGAAGGCAATACATAAAGTCACAAAGTTTTGGTCGCATTGTCTGTGTATTTACCTGTTGCATGTTTTGCTTTTTGATGCTTTCTTTGTATTTTTGGTTCCTTTGAATTTAATCGATTATTATTATTATTATTTTTTGAACTTCAGCTTCATTAACACAAATGGCACCTCTCTGCAAAGGCAGCTTTAGGTAACCGTAAAAATCACTTACATATTATATAGATATTTTATATACTGTTGCAGTCTGAATAGTATTAACATTGTAATTTGCATTCAGACCCATCGTCTGGAATATGTTGAAGAATCTACATCTTGAAACCAAAACTGATTTTAGTGAAGGCATTTACTTCTTTAAAGAAAAAAATGTGTTTCACCATGGTGTGGAAGGTATGACTCCAAATTTATTCTTTTATGTGCTGTTTATTGTTTGTATAGTCATTTTTGTGTATGTTTGCAAAAGTACTCAGAGTATTTCTTTACTTTCAGTTTGTCTCATTGGTATACCATGTTTCCAGGAGTATATGAATACAGTTTTGTAACAAGCTACAGTTTAGAACTCACGATACTTTAGCTGTAGGTTTAAACATGTCAAATGCACAACATTGTATTTTATTGTTTGTTTATTTCACAATCAGTTACAGACATTTATGCTATGGATGTAGTAAGTATAAATAATAAAGAAAAATGGTTGTAGCAGTTCATTAATTGATAATGTTTAAGATTTTGTGTGATGGATTTAACTGTATCGTAAGCAGTGTGAGAAATTGGCAAAATTCTTTTACAAATATGCTGTTCCATGAGAGCGATTTTACTTGTTCGGTAACTTCTTACTAGCCATGTAAAAATCAGCTTTCTAGATGATATATTTTAGAACATTGAGACATTAGTCTTAAGCCCACAACAGTTCCCTCTTTTTTTTATGCCTCTTATAGCTTTCAGCCATATGGAGTTGGAACATACTCCTTTGGGTGGAGTGTCCAGCATAAGAAAGTCATCATCATCACCTCCACTTCACAGATTAGGCTACACTGCCTGTTCCAGGAACCATCTCATCCTCGGACGTCCCACACTACGTTACGCTATGGGTTTATAATTCAAGGCAAGTTTGGGAAGGCAATCTTGCTGCATTCTTCCCAGATGCTTACACCAGCTAGCCTTGTATTCCATAATTCTATCCTGTAATTTAAAAATTTGTAACTCTTGCCTCATCTGAGCATTATTCTGTCTCGTAATGTCCACCCTTTGACCAACCTGAGAAATTTCATTTATGCTGATGTAAGTTCATTTCCCTCTGTCTTTATGTGAAAGTACCCATGTCTCACTCTCATACAGCACCACAGGTACATCCATAGTCTTATAAAACTTAATTTTAGTGTCTTTCGTAGTTTTGTATTTTAAGGTTCTATGGACTGTCCCACATATATGTGTAAATTTATTAAGTTTATTTTTGATATCACAATCAGCTGCAGGGGATATTTCGCATCCAACACGATTAAAACTGGATATCTGCTACAAGATGTTTCCATTTACCTCTGTCTTTGTCCTTACTGGATACTTCACTCTACTACTACAAGTGGGGTTGTAAGTAGTGAAGGCAAGTCCGATGCCCGCTAGGATGCTATGTCCTGACCTTCAAATAGAGCTTCTGCCGCAGGGACCACAGATGATCTTGATGTTGAGGGGTGTGGCCTGCTACTGGCCATGAAATACTTCACTCTAAAAGCCATTACGTTTGTTTTCTGTGGAGATAGCGCCAAGAAAACAATTCTCTGCTAATGAATACTGCTAGACAATTCCTCAAGATGAATACTCTCCTCTGCAAGTAATTTTCTGCCATATAAAATATTTTCTGACATCGTGTGCGTATAAAATAATACTAAGTGTACACTGTGGAGAAAGCTTAATTCCACATTTAAAATTTTCCTTCCATCTTTTAATATCATGCATCGTGGAGATACAACAACCGTGTCTAACTCCTTTATTTGTCTCAACTGGCAATGTCAATCATTTTCCCGTATCAGAAGAAAGTAGAAAATATAAATACCTGATGACCAGTCTCATTTCAAATGTTTGAATAATGTACATATTTTCAAAAGTGGTCATTAAACAAATATATTTTTCATGTGTTATTTGACGTATATGAAATTATGATAGTCTAATTCTTTGTGTTGCAATAATGTGTAACGTCATTAGTGTTATATAAAATGCTTAGGTATAATATAACATTAGTTCATGAAATAAATTTTGATCAAAAATAAAATTACAGCTATTAAATATGTAGTATCTGTGGACTTGATTTTTATCCATGTACTAGTAATAAACTTACAAACTATATTAGTTATACTGATGAGGTATTATTGCATGTTACAGAAGAAGCTGCCTGGAAAAAGAACAAGCCAGACTATCTGTCTGCGTGGACAATGATTGTGGCGTTCTTTGTGCTCGTCTTTAATTTTGTTTTACTCGAAACGTACGTAACGCAATTTACTTATACAGTGTACGTAATGAAATTTTGTTTATAAGAATCTGGAGTGGAACATGTAAATGTCTTATGCCTACTTAACCGTGTACTTGAAATTTAATCAGAAGTGCTAGTTTTATTTTTTTATATACTTTTATAAAACATTAAATATAAATTAGTAGAATCACCTGCTATCCACCGCGGTGTGAATTTGTTTTTGCGTTAAAATAACGCATTTCGGAACATATTGTTACGACGGTCTAGTGATCGTCATATGGTACACTGGAAAAGAAAATACAAGACACCGATCATGTCACTAATCACCAGCTTTAATTATCACAATTAAACAGTTTGTAATCAACAGACAAACTGTTTAGTTTGTCTCTTACTACAAATTAAATAAAAATGTTCACACGCAATAATAATGTCAACTAATATAAAACACAATTGTATTACAATTGTCCCGCACTAGAATAAATCGCCACTAAAACTGAACTAAGCGTCACTGAAGTCTTGTATTTACCCCGCTGAAATTCCAGAGTATTCTGTAATAGGCATCTACTAGAAAACACTAGAACATAATTGATTGCGGCCTTGAACACACCGCGCGCTGACCGGTATGGTCTGGAAAAGTCTTGTTGCGGATGTGTGATAAGTGTCACATAATTGTCCTTCATCTGAAGTAACAGCAATACACACATTACAGCTGGACTCCGCTGGAATAGCCGAGAAACATGTAGCATGTTCTGTAATGTCATGGATCTTTGGGGTTAGCATTCATACTTTTTCAATTTCCGTGTCCTCATTTGTACTACGCGCATGCGCACTATGTCTCACTTGGTACCACGCCTGTTTTTCTCTCCCACTCTAGATAACATACAAACTGTTTTACCCGGTACTATCTCACGACAATTTGTGGAGGTTATGTACGACAATTATATGTCTAAGATTAAAAAATAACTTAACTAAAATTTCCTTTGTTAGTGTACATTAAAAGGCTGTATGTGTTGGAAGTACAGAAATTAAAACCTAGTTTCCATTTATCGCACATGATTACGGTACAGAGACGAGTTTTGGAGGTTGTGTCTACGTTCAACAATCTAACTTAACCTTTTAGATTTTTAAAATTAATTAGACTTAACAAAAATTTCCTTACTTAGTGTACATTAAAAAGCTGTATTTATTGTATGGATAAAAGGCTGTATATAACATTACAGCTGTATTTATTCGAAGTACCGGAATTAAAACCTAGTTCCAATTTATCGCACATGATTACGGTACAGAGACGATTTTACGTATATCTAACGTATAACCAAACAAGTACATTAAATTCTTTTTTCAACATAATGCAATAAAAAGCAGTGTGCAGTTTCTGTTAACACAGAAATGATTAAGTATTAATAATGGGTTACAGTGGAATTTTATGTTACTACAGTCTGAATTAATGCAAGTAAAATTAGATAATCACGTAAACATATTAAAGAATGCTTGTATATTACATACAAAATTATTACAGTACGGACCTTTGTTAATGAATAGATACAAATAGGATTCTATACTTTAGTATTGTTAAGTATGAAGTGTTCGTGAATTGTCGATTTACTGTTATAATTAATTCGCCAGGATGCAGAAATGATGAAGAGAGAGTGGACTGTAGTTAATACATTTATTGAAAATTATTCAGATTATTACAGCATTGAAATGGTTAGGTGTCAGTTTTGAATATAAGATTGGCTAATGAGCGCATCGTAAATACAAGTCGTAAAATGTTACATTGAAGAATTAATTTAGTGAGAAAGCCTAGAAGGCCATATATAAAGTCTTGGGGCTAAGGCCTACATTAATTGTCGCGACAAAGAAGAAATGAATGTGACAGGATAGCAGCGAGCGCAAGGGCGACCGCCGCTAGCGAACGTATGTAACGCACTGTCCAGATGTACATACATGAATTGAGTAAATTAAAAGCGCAGATTAGCCAACCTATGAATGCAAAAATTACCGCGCTACTGTACATAACTGCCCGCAAAAAATCAATAGATTTTTTAATACATTTTAGTAACTTATTATATAAAATACAGAGTTCTTAATAATGAAAGTTAATCTCAGTAGGCTGCATTGAACCTTGAGTTGTAATCTTAGATAACAATTGTGCATTAATTGTTTAGCGATAAGCTTGAATAAAGATAAGCGTTTAGTAGGCCAAGGTTGGCGTGAAAAGTGATTTTATGCATGATTGAAAATGTAAGCACTGGCAATGTATTGCCCAAATATATTGTATGTATACAATATTGAACGATATAAAACATGAAAGTACATAATTTGACAATGTTTAATAATGAATGATCGGAAACTCATCCCAAGATGGCCCGATAAATTGTAACCCTATGCAAGTCATAGATGGTTAATGTGAAATAGTTGAGGCCAGTAGACCTGTACAGAGTATGGCATACAATGAACAAATAAATTGTCACAAATTATACATGTTTAGACGTAAATCTAGCATGGTGTCGTAAAGTTGAACGAGTCATGCTATACCTGAAGTTTCAGGAATTTACAATATATTGTTGTGTGAAAACAAGCTATAGATAGCTGACTGATTGCGAGCACATATGTAATGACATGTATGTCATAATTAAGCAGGAATAATAATTGTGCAATGCATAATCACAAAATACCATATAAAAATACAATATAAAAATAAAATCTAGGCGTGGCGTGGTTACAGACAGTAGACGCAAAAAACAATATGTTTTACATAAATGCAAGTTATATAACAAATACAATAAACACCAATTTAGTCAATTACAAATATGAATAAGCGCAATAGCATAAGTAACAAATACGACACTGTGGTTACAAATGTAATACATGAGTTGAACAATTGAAAAATACATTCATAGAACAATAAATCACACATATTAACAACTGTGCAAGAAATGCATACATGGTTGTATAACTGCAAACCATGCGAATATTATGTAACAAATTTTTATAAAACAATACCACCAATAACATGACACATACCCAATACCAATCAAAATGTAAATGTGTAGGACATAGTATGCCACACAAAATATTAACATATAAATACAAAATAGCAAATATACCACCATGAAACTATGATGAGTATAGAGATGATAGCACAGTGCATGGTTGTGAACTTACAAGTCACATGCAAATTTAGTATAGAAACACGCAATGGTGTAAATTGTCATGAAAATGTTGTGATGATATATATCACAATTAAGTTGACCAAATGGTCATATAATAAAGTAATAAAGCCAATGGCCGAGTAAAATAGCATTGTGCTAAATGATCATAATAACCTTGTGTCTAATTCTCGTCCCGCGCTGGCAACAGACATAGCTTATGTACTGGTCTCCGCAAAACACCAGTAGGCGTGCGAATGTCTACGACTCTAATTAAGTTGTCTGGGCCGGGAAATGTGGCGGTAATTACACCAAATTTCCAGGCTAATGGAGGTAGGTTATCCTCAATAAGTAAAACTAGGTCCCCAATGGAAACATTATCCTTTGCGAATTTCCATTTGTGACGTTGTTGTAATTGGTGTAAATAGTCGCGAGACCAAGCCTTCCAAATGACTTGGACAAACTTCTGGAGAAGTTGCCAACGTCCAAGACGAGAGATAGGAACATGAGATAAGTCTGGGTCCGGTATTGCCGTTAATGGTGCGCAAATCAAAAAATGGCCAGCTGTAAGTGGCACCGGATCATTTACATCCGATGAGATGGCAAATAAAGGGCAAGAGTTTAGACATGCCTCTATCTGAGACAAAACTGTCGTAAACTCCTCGAAGGTGAGTATAGACTTGCCTACCACGCGGCGCAAATGAAACTTTAAACTCTTTATGCTGCTCTCCCAAAGACCACCAAAATGAGATGACGAGGGCGGAATAAATGACCATGAAATACCCTGAGAGGCCGTGAATGATTTGATTGATGAGGTGGCATCCTTATTATGCCAAAGATTGTAGAGGTCATGTAAAACATTGCGGGCCTTCCTAAAGTTTGTGCCATTATCCGAATATAACTGACTGGGTATCCCCCTGCGGGACATAAAACGACGTAAGGCAGCTATAAACGCATTGGCTGTAAGGTCGGAAACCAATTCCAAATGAATGGCCCTGGTTGCTAAGCAAATGAACAAAGACACGTATGCCTTAGAGAGAGTTCTGGATTTCTGCCCGCCATGACAAATCATGAAGGGACCACCATAATCAACCGCGCAGAATAGAAACGGCCGCGATGGAGTGACTCTAGGAGATGGTAAAGAACCAAGCCTCTGAACCTGCTGTTTGGCACTAAACCTGAGACACTTGACACATTTACGAATGATGGAGTGAGTGACTAACCTGGCATTAATAATCCACCAACGTTGACGAAGTGAGTGATGCGCGAGTTGAGCACCAGCGTGAAGTAGACGAATGTGTTCGCGTTCAATAATAAGGCGAGTAATATGAGCCGATGGATGCAAGACAATAGGATGCTTAGTGTTGTAAGGTAGTTGGCGACTGTTGTAATCGCCCGCCAACGCGTATTACTCCAGACTCATCAAGAAACGGGTCGAGAGAAGACAACTTACTCCTGATAGAGACAGAAGACCCATTACGAAGACAATTAATCTCGGCAGCAAAGTGGATCGACTGAGATTGTTTTATGAAGAAATTAAGAGCATGATGAATTTCGACGGGGGTAAGAGTGCCCATTATTTTGTCAGCACTGGAGAGTCTAATATTTTTGATGAACCAAAAACAGTAAGCGTATACGCGTCTCAGATGGTGCAACGAAGAAAAGTCCTTAGAAAGGTCAATAGCCAGGGTAGACATTAGAGAAACGTTGGGGGTTTGTTTCTCTTCCGCAGTGACTTCAGAAGACGACGGATTAGAAGGTAAAGAGGGTGGAAAAGGATTGGACTCGGAAGATTGAGACAAACAAGCGGGACCGTGCCACCAAAGCGAACAATCGCGCAAAACGTCAGGGTGACACCCCCTAGAGATAATATCAGCAGGATTGTGTCTAGAATTGATGTAATGCCATGTATAGGCTTGCATAAGACGCTGAATCTCGGCAACACGATTAGCGACGTAGGTTTTCCACCTCGTGGACTGGGCATGAATCCAGTAAAGAGACACCATGGAGTCAGAATATAAATGAACACCATTAATAAACGAATAAAGCGCAGGAACGACCTTAGATACGAGTCGCGATAACAACAAGCAAGCACAGAGTTCGATTCGAGGTAATGACACCTGTCGTAGGGGAGCCACGCGAGATTTAGAACACAGGAGATGACAAGAGGCCGATGAATCTTGATAAATGACTCTAATATAAATACAGCACCCAAACCCCTTTTCAGAAGCATCCGAAAAACCATGTAATTCAACTATACTTGCCTCAGACTTGCAACGAATAGAACGTGGGACAACAATTTTGCTAATCAGACACAATTTATCGCACAATGAATGCCAAGCCACACGTAATTGCCCGGAGATAGGTTCATCCCAACCAAGATTGCAAAGCCAGAGTTGCTGCATAAACTGTTTGTACAAGAAAACAATGGGACCAATCAGTCCAAGTGGATCGTATATGCCTGCGATAATCGATAGAATTCTCCTCTTGGAGATGCTTGATTCAACGGGGAATGATTTAATGTCAAACAGGAATGAATCGGCAGTGTTATTCCAGAGAATGCCCAGGGTACGCACATTGCCCTGTTTGTTTAAGGGGAGTGATAAATTGTCATGACTTGAGACCACCCTGGGTTCATTAGATGCCCATTTATGCAGCGTGAGACCGTATTGACTCAACAACGTACCTAAGTCAGATTTCAACTTGGTCAGATCAGAGATGGTGTCTGCACCGGTTAGCAAATCGTCGACATAGAAATCATTTGTTATAGCTAACGCCGCATCAGGAAAAGAAGCTTCATGGTCCTTACCAATTTGAATAAGACAGCGAGTGGCCAAAAACGAAGCACTAGCCGTGCCGTAGGTTACAGTTCGCAATGCAAAGTGTTTAAATTGTTCGAGGGGAGAGTCACGCCACAGAATACATTGATAGTGACAATCCTTTTCAGATACCAGAATTTGTCGATACATCTTCTCTATGTCGGCGATGAGAACATAGTTATGCATACGGAAACGCAAAAGAATAGAAAAAAGGTCTTGTTGAACATTTGGGCCTACCAACAATATGTCATTGAGAGAAAGGCCATTGGTAGTTTTGGACGAACCATAAAAAACGACGCGCAGTTTTGTGGTCGAGCTAGACTGCTTAAAAACGGCATGGTGAGGCAGATAGTAAGTATTTGACACCCCAGAATTGATAGAGCAATTATCGATAAGCGTCATGTGGCCAAGATCCTTATACTCATTAATAAAGTTTGCGTAATCGTGCGCAAGCTTAGAATCACGCCTGAATCGGCATTCTAAATTCAAAAATCTTGCTTCAGCATTGGTATAAGATTCCCCCAACTGGAGATGGTCGGACTTAAATGGTAGTGAAACAATGAACCTACCCTCTTGATTGCGATGAGTAGACCTCACGAAATGCTCCTCACAAGCTGACTCGTTATCAGGTGTATTATCAGGGATAGTTTCTGCTTCCCAGAATTTTTCGAGGGACTGCAAAATTTGACCGTCGTTGTTCCTAGCTAGGAACGAAACAGCAGGACCCTTATAATGGCAATGTTTGGGCAAATTGCCTGCCAAAATGTAGCCTAACTTTGTTTCCTGAATAATGGGAAAATGAGGACCGCGTACGTATTTGTTGGCTAAAATTAAATCTAGGTAGAATTGCGCTCCCAAAAGTATGTCGATGTCAGCCGAAATGTTAAAATGTGGGTCGGCTAAGAACACGTTATCTGGAATGTTGAAATGATTTATATCAAAAGATTGTGCTGGCAGTTTATGGGTTATTGCAGATAAAACCACACAATTTGCCTCGAAGCTAAATCTTTGATAACGAGAAATAATGCGTATAGACGCGAGATTAGTGGCATGACACGCGGTATTATTTATACCTGTAATCGGTATGTTGGATTTAGTCAAGTTAAGCCGTAATTTCTTGGCAAATGATTCCGTACAAAAATTTATTTGTGAACCCGCATCCAAAAGAACTCTTGCGGTTTGTCTGTTGCCAGCCTGGTCAATGACAAACACAATTGCTGTTGATAAAAGAATATTATTTGTGGATTGTAATTTGAGTGAACAGTAATTACTGCTGCTGGCAGAGACTGGCTTCGGCACATTGTTTATGTGCAACAATGTATGGTGTCGTTTTGAACAGATCTTACATGATTGTTTAATCTTACAATTAGATACAAAATGATCTGATCTAAGACAATTGGTACAACATTTGTGATTTGATATAAATTGTCCTCGTTCAGCGGTGCTTAGTGCACGAAATTTATCACACATGTAAATTGGATGATTAGATTTACAGCACAAACATGAATAATTACTTGACGCTGAGTGATAACTCTTAAATGTAGTGCTGCCAGCAGCGCTTCGTGAATTATGTTTGTCAGATTTTTTGAATCTTAAGCTTACTTTGTTGAGTTGCTGTCCGGCATCGATAGGCAGTGTATTTTCTAACAACTGCCTACGCGCGTTTAAAAAGTGAGTAAAATCTTGAAAGTTGGGAAGGTTATCCGGGTCTATAGACTCCTTCCATAATTTAAACGTAGTGTGGTCAAGTTTTGCTGATAATAATTGTATAGTGATAAGCTCGAATGAATTCACTGACAGTTGCATTGCCGCCAGTGAATTAACGGAAGACGTTATTGTATTTGTGAATTCTGCCAAACTTTGGACAGAGTCTTTAATTGTTGACTTGACTTCAAGTAAATTTTGAATGTAGTACTTTGCTAGTATGAACTTGTTGTCATACCTTGCGGACAGCAAACTCAATGCTATCGAGTAGTTTTCATTACAAATAGGTAGTGATTTAATTAAGTGTAACGGCTCATTTTTTAGAGAAGAATGCAAATAATGTAGTTTCTGCACTGACGTTAGATCGGATCTTGCATGCACCAAGTCAAAAAAAATTGAATAAAAATGCTGCCATTCCAAGATATTGCCTGTGAAGCAGGGCAAACTTATCGGTTTTAATTGCATATGGCCCATTAATACGGGAGGTACAGTCTGAACATTAAAGGTATCAATTAATTGTAAAATATTAGCTTCTGTAGAATATAACATTTCTTCGACCTCAACTCAGTCTTCTTGAGCAGCGTTTATGTCTTTGCAAATAAGTTCGATTTCGGACTGTACCTCATCGTATTTCGTTGCCAAGCTTTTCAAACTTTCAAGTCTGACTGTTAAAAAGTGTTTGGTATTAGAGTTTCTATCAAAGTTACTGACAGCTGATTGTATACGCACTATTGCGGACTTTAAGCCGCCTCTCTTTCTGACTAACACTTTGAGGCCTTCTTCAGCCATTGTACACACCTTGAAATGATGTCAGTGAGGTGATACCTTGTGGGCGATGTCCTGAAGCGTCGAGGCCGTGGAGAAGATGGCAAACACACAGCTCGGAGAGATGACTGCTTTGAATGACGTACTGAAGCTAGCAGGTATAAGCTCTTGCAATGATGTCGTCAGGAGGCTCAAAGGCGATGAGCGAAATGCTGGTTGAATCACGCCACGGTCGTATCAGCGGATATGCTGAGTCGCCCGTGATGGCCAGAAATTGGGGCAGAAAAATAATAAATAGGTGATTGATGTATCCAGGAATCCGGCCAGGAGGACCAAAAAAATGTTAAGTATGAAGTGTTCGTGAATTGTCGATTTACTGTTGTAATTAATTTGCCAGGATGCAGAAATGATGAAGACAGAGTGGACTGTAGTTAATACATTTATTGAAAATTATTCAGATTATTACAGCATTGAAATGGTTAGGTGTCAATTTTGAATATAAGATTGGCTAATGAGCGCATCATAAATACAAGTCGTAAAATGTTACATTGAAGAATTAATTTAGTGAGAAAGCCTAGAAGGCCATATCTAAAGTCTTGGGCCTAAGGCCTACATTAATTGTCGCGACAAAGAAGAAATGAATGTGACAGGATAGCAGCGAGCGCAAGGGCGACCGCCGCTAGCGAACGTATGTAACGCACTGTCCAGATGTATAGACATGAATTGAGCAAATTAAAAGCGCAGATTAGCCAACCTATGAATGCAAAAATTACCGCGCTACTGTACAAGTATGTACCAATAAAATTCACCTTTTTTCAAATACCGATATCTATTGTTTTTTCATACTCTTAAAAAAAGGTCATTAACAACATACTGAGACTACTCAATTTATTTTAATTAATATCTATAATATCTTATCTTACCTTCGGTTTCTCGTCCAAGGTCGTACAGACGAAAAAATCAGCTGCAGAAAGGATTATTTGAAATAAACGGTATAAAGATCAATACACAGTTTACATTTAAACAAATAAAGTCTGGTTTATTGGATGATTTAGTTACTTCATCTTCCTTTGATAACAATTAAAGTTTTAATTTCTTTTAGTATATGTGAATAGAATCTTCATTAGTAACATAGGAAATCCAACGAATTAATGATAAACATTTCTTAATATAACCTTACTTAAACTACTACAAATTATTTATATTTTAATGAACCAGTGCGTTTATTATCTGTAGATTATTTCTTTTATATTTTTCCCTTAGAGATCACTTTTAATAAAGTGTCTGTAAAAATAAATATTACCGTATAGTGGTTAGAATTTATGAAATAAATTTTATTATACTCATCCTAGTAGCGGCTTCGCTTCAACTGGGGATGTGCGTTTTTTATCCCTCACTTCGGAAATCGCGCTATAATTTTATCTCTGCTGTTACTGATTATCAAAATCATTGTTCACGTCTAATAATTGTATCGGTTCACGTAACTTCCTCGGTACGAGCACTGATCACTTTTTATTAATTGACTGTTTTCTTAGTCCATATGCACTCCTACACTGTTTATACTGATTTCACTGATTTTGATTTACTGTCTCCGTATGTTAATATTAAGTCGGCCGACGTAACTTTTTCGCACTTAGATGTTTTTTAGGTTGGCCGCGCGCTACAATGTGTATACACTTTTATGCTTTTTTTATTACTTTGATAGATAGACCGATTTTGTTTTACGGCCTATCTTGCACCCGAGGCCACCGTTTTATTTAACCAGCTGCACTGCATACTGTTTTAGAACTCTGCTTACTGTGATTCACAAAGCCTGCTGCTGGGGCAGTTACATAATACGTCTAGACTGTTGTTTAGGCTAACTGTGTGTTGCTTGTTAAACTGGGGCACCTCACAGGTGGAAGATGACAATTGAAAATTGAAACTGATTTAAATTAAAATAAAATTGAAACTGGGGTAGCACACAATTCTGTACCGTTACAATACATTATGAGAAAATATGATTATAAATCATAACCTGTCATCAGTTACTTGTGAAGAAAACAGATATAACATTTCCAAACTAGAAATCTTCAATTTTCTCCCTATTTGTTTTATAAAAACTGGAGTTTCTACTGCAGGTTTTTAAGTCCACTAACTACTTAATTTAATATACATAATTGTTCCTGATCTTGTTGGGTAGCATTATATTAATACATCTGCTTCCTACTCATATGTTATAACTGAACTTTTATAGATACGTACGTATAGTATTTAAGTGTGATTGTATGTTGCTTGTGTTATTTGTAGATACGCACCGGTATCCACAATAATGTTGTATGATAAAATGTTCAAATTATAATTATTATTATCAGTCTGATGGTGATTGACAAATATGTGGGTATCGATGGTTAACTCTTTCAATTTAAAAGCATTTCTCGCACTCCGTTAGTAACCTCCCCCACTTACCATATGTGGATATTGTTGTTCTGTTAGGTGACTGCTCAGCTGTAACATACACGCTACATATACAAGTAGATATTCTGTTTGAATATCCAACGTGACTAGCATGCACAATAATAATAATATAACAGCTAAATAAAGTTTTGAGTTATCAGAAATATTTGAATTCTTCCGCCACCTTTTGGTAGAACTGGCTGTGAATAAATGAACTATTTTAAGTTTGAAATTAAACTCTTTTTCCACTGGTAACAAAATGTAGAGGTTTATTAACAGTTAATAATGCTATAAAATCTTTTAAAAATTGACAATCAGTTACTAATAATTTTACTGAGAATAATTACAATGAACAAAATTTAAAATAAAACTCTCCTTAGCCTCAAGGCTGGTAACCCTGTTGGTTATACAATAGTGTTTATTTTGAGAGGTTATGTCCTCTTACATAAGGTAATTACCAAGTTCGTGTGGTTCTTTTAAGTAACATGATGCCAGACACAAGATGTGGCGTTTTATAATGAGATTAAATGAACAATTAATAAAAAACAAACAAACAAATATTAAAATAGAAAATTGGTACCATATAATAGATAATTATGGTATTATCGTACGCGGGAATTCGTACACAGTATGCAGTAGTTGCCTTGACAGTAAACAAGTGCGTTGGTTTGCACTGCTAAAATGTATTATTATATTTTAATAATTCACTGTGGGAATTATTTACAAGAGAAAAAGTTATAAATAAAAAAAACTCTTGTTATAGTTTTCATCTGGTTTGGATTATATGAGAACAGACTTATGACAACAAGGTGGCAAATTGTGGTTATGATTTTAAGGTTATCTCATAACGTGAATTGTTATTAGAGTTAATTATCTTGAGTATTGATTTCTTCTTAATCTAAGCATATACATATTATTTATAATAGTTCTGATGCATAACTATCAGTAGCATAGAATATTTTTTCGCATAAGAATTAAAATATTTATCTTCAATAATAAAAAATCAAAAAAACAACGTTAGTCAATTGTGCGACTATTTACTATGCTCGTATTTTGTAATAAGTACATTAATTGTGATTCCTTTAATTATGAAAAATAATTAAAATATTTATTTATCATGTTAAAAATTGCGAAATAATTCTTTCGTCAATTCTGATAAATTTCATCAGCATTATTATACTTCGCTATTATTGATTAGCGTAGTATCTAAACAATAGGTATTTACAGAAATTTTTATTTCTGTTTTATTGTTAATTAATGAAAAAGATTGTACTCCCTGGTTTATTTTTCGCACAACACTCGCAAATACGATCGATATTGTACACTGATCGTATTTAATTCTTATTCACTCCACACTGTACACCCGTTAATGCTGGTGTTGTATATAGGTTAGGTGCATGTTAGTTACTGATGTTTACGTGTCGCGCACAATTCAAAAATATAAACTTCTTCATATATCTGGTTCGCCGAGTGACACGTCCTGTCTAGTTGATGATTGATAGATGACTGTGACGCTCCTTCGGAACGTCTCCGGCTTGTCTGCCGATTTCCATTCATTCGATTGGCTGAAATGTTTGAACTCTCCGACCCAAAGTACCTTGGCTTATTAAAATTTTTAATTTTTTACCAATTTTGCGTTTGGGTTTGAGATTAACTTGACGTCAGCACTGATACAAAAAATAATTAAAAAGTTTAAAATCGTAATAACTTTCTTAATATTTGTCTAATCGTTAGACGGTTAGTGTCAATAAATTGCGGACATCCTGAGCTTTAAATAAAGTCCAAACAAGATTATAATCCGTCCATTATTTAAATTACTATAGCGATTTTATCGATTTTTATGGTGCATCTTATATTTAATAAGTTTATTACACCAAACTTAACTAATTACACTAAAACACTTTTGATTAAACGATCTGAGTCTATATCTCAACTTGTTTAATACAAAATTTGGGAATAATTGTTACCCAAACAATGTCTGGTCATGGCGTCTTTAGCGTCCATATTTGATTATTCACAATTGTCCTTAAAACTATTTTTCCTTATCTAATAACACTGATATTGTAATCTAACAATAATATAAATGTCTATTTACATGGATTTGTACTTTAGTATATGTACAGGGCTGTGTTTCATATACTATTAGCATTGTTTCACCACTCTCCTATCTCTTTTCTTAAAATTGTCACTTTATTTATGGTTTTTCTATATAAGGTATCTTATGTTATAAATGCAACTAGTGTACAATTATAGTACCTAATTCATTTCATATATTTGTTAGCTTTTAGCTATCTGAGAACTCTTCAATTTCTATTAATGGGTTTGTTTACATTATGTCATGGCATGGTAATCAGTCATTTTTGATAAAACAATAATTAAATTGTTATTGCTATACTTGACATAGATTCTCAAAGTAGTATCAGACATTCTTCTGATCCTTGTTAACATTTTTATCTACTTTTAAACAAGTTTGTATGTTGCATTTTGCATAAATAACTTGCTACATATCGTTTGTTTACATTCTGATTCCACCATCATGGTCATTCAGTTTTTAATAATTTATATATAAAATGACTATTCTCACGGTTATGGTCTGTTCTCATAGTAGTGTTAGGTGTCCCTCTTACTACTGGTAACACTCTCATTAATCTTTGTTCAAGTTTTAATAAAGTATCTTGCTTAACTAGTTGGTTACATTGCCTCTGCTTACTTCTGGCTATGTATTCATAGTCAGCTAGTTTACAATATTTTGGTTCCAAAACTATTGTCATTATACTTATAATCTGTTCTCATAGTAGTACCAGATGTTCATCTAATTACTGGTAATACTTTCATTAATCTTAGTACATGTTTTAACACTGTATTTTGTTTAACTAATTTGGCATACTAGGTTCCATTTCTTCTACTTTTGTGCTATCATATTTGGTCTACTTTATTTGTAGTGTATTTCAACATAATACACTGTTTATTAGGGTGTATCATTACTTATAACGAATCCTTGATTGACACAATTGTTAATGGTTATTTGGTTAAACTAACATGTATGATTTTTTGTTTCATAGGTGCCTTTCCTATGGGGTTATGTAACAATGTACAACATATTCTAATGCAGCATTTTGCTACTACTAACATGACTTCAGTATGGTATTCTATTACAATATTTTAATTGTTTTAATACACATGTTTACACTACTTCTTCTTAAACAATAATACAAATATTCTTGAACTAATGACAATCTCTTTCTTGTCATTGATTGTAACTAATTTCTGTCACATTTGTTTGCTATTTAACAAACTACTTTTGTTTGTTATTGTTCTTTCTCTGGCCTTTCTTTGTATTGTATTCTGTTTTGCCGTGGCATTCAGTTACATTTCTTTTGAAATTTACAAAGATTTTTTATTGTCAAGTTCTATGAACAATAATATAACTGTTCTATCTTACATTGTTTGGTGGTCTTATGATTATCTATTTGGATCACAATCTTCATTAAATTAGTCACACTAACTGTCTGTGTATTTCTGACTATTTAATTCTTGATGTTTCCACTATGAAAATAACACATTTTCTTCCATCATAAACCTTATCACTGGAATTGTTTGTGGGGTTTATTAGGTTAAAATTAGTTAACTGGTCACAGGTTTTCACACTTATATCAAGTACTCACTATAATTGTTTGTGATTTCTAAAATGTTAAACACTGTTTCTTCATAGTCGACAATCACTATTCTTTTGGTTACTAGTATTGTCTCTAGTACACTTGATGAATGATTATTCCTTGTATGGTCTATCCATTTTCTTCTCTCTTCATGTCATGTTTCCTTGTCCTTCTTCCTCCCTTCTTCTTTAGGTTTGAACGTCTTCTTCAATATTTTCATTGTAGTAGTCGTTGTTTCATAATATTCATATTTGTCAATATATATTAGTTTGTCTGCCATCATTGTGGTTGCTCTTGAGTTGTTTCTTCCTTTTATTTGGCCTAGTTATTTTTTATGATTCCCCTCACTGTTGGAATCTATTTGTAGTCATTTTGTTTTACACTTTCATTATCTATTATCTTTGTTGGTTCCCCTCACTGTTGGAATCTATTGGGCCTGGTTACTAACATTTTATTTTGGCTCAGGGTTATTTTCTTTCTTCATTTCGTGTATGATGCTGCTATGTTACACTTTCTTCTTCATCGTTGGAACTTTACACTAATATATCTGTAGATACACACTCTTTGTTCACATAGTTTTACTTATCTAGAAATACTTTCATGCTTTCCCGTCACTTGACGTTATATTAGCTTATTTTATGTAACTACCATATTTGGTAACGTTACAATGTGCAAACAATGTTTTTAATGTACAGTCCTAAACATCTTTAAAATTTAGACAAAGTCTAATGAGCAATTTGACCTAACCTGAATTACTACATCTAAGAATATCTTATTAGGTCATTTAGCTTTATTTATACATTTAATACATCTTAATTAGTATACTAACAGTACTACTCCATCTCACAGTAACACAACACATTACACTAACTCAAAAGAATTGTTTTCAGTTTAAGAAAAAAGTTGAAATTGTGTATGTCTTTTCTTTTCCATTCACTTTTTATGGAAACGTGCTTTACATTAATATGTGTACCCTTACTATATTACGGTCCTAAACATCTTTATCAACACTTTATATCTTTAAAATTTAGACAAAATCTAATGAGCAATTTGGCATAACCTGAATTTACATGACCTGGCTCAGAACAACTTTATTTTAGCAAATACAAAGATGAAGACTCTGTACACCCTGGTTGCAATTTCTTCAGGGCTCACACCTGATGCCAGGCTTAGTTCTATAACATGAAAAGGAAGAAAGGAATCAGCTCGAACCTGCAACCACTGTGGAAAGGCTTGTACACCATCACCAAGAAGATTAATGATGTCATATTATAACGTTAATTACATTTTAATACAAATAGAAATACATAAAATTATTTGATCTTCCACCTACCTTGTTTCGTCTTCTACCAGAGTCCGCAACACGAACGTTAAGATGCAAGTATGATTATCAGGTTACCCAACAAACGTACGCTACACTCATTTGTTTGATGGAATAAAAAAATTTTATTATCTAATTATTTAATTATCTAATTATTTCCTTTTAAATAGAATTTCAATTAGAACTCAACTTTCTCTCCTTTTAAGACAGATACAACATGCACATTTATTTAAACATTTTTCTTATTCTAATATACTTTTAATTAATCAAGGCGAACCCAGCTTGCCACACTCTCACATTCAGACCTTTAAAACCCCCTTTTTAGAGAACATAAGAATATATGTAAAAGAATAGTGTTACTTTCCTAAACAGCGTCACTGTTGACCACATGGCGCGTCCTGTAAATTACTTGCACTATGTCCAAACTGTTATTAGTTCATTTTTTACTCCGAACTCACTTGATTTTATGGCGTTACATGTCCATCTCACTTTTTTAAACTGTTTACAACTCCGATATAAGCTCGATTAGTCGGCTGACTTGATGGAACAAAATTTTGCCCGGGTATAAAGTTTTAGGCGACCGCGCGCGGTCTGTGTTAGTAGTTGACTGGGAAGAGAGCTTTATTTGACGATGTTACATCCGGGCGGGCATCACTGCCTTGCCGGCGAACAAATTTCATCGCCGCACACAGCCTTAGTTGTCCAAGTTTTTAGTAGCTGTACACCTGGCACACAGGATTTACGTGTGCTGTATGTTGACGATATTTCACTGCCTTTACTTTCATTTATGTAAAGTTAGGCGCTCCGCAGATGTGGGTGCTTGTGCATTTGTGAGTGGACATCACACAACCGCCAAGTTCTCGGAAGTGTGCTACAGCTGACGACGCATTCTTTTCACATATTTCAACACAGTTACAGCGTACTTTTGCATTGTTTAGACTGCGAGTTAGATTCAAACTGGGGACTAGCCACATACATGAAATGAACTGTGCAATTCAATAAAATCAAAACCAAATTAATAAATAAAGAGAACCTTTTAATTTGCCCCATTACAATACCCCCCCCAATGAGAAATCTTCTGTCGAAACAGAAGAAATCTCATTGCTAAAACCCCTAAGAGGACTGGTGAGGAACTGGTGCCAACAACCCCCTATTGCTCTTACACCTCATGGGTAACCAACCCCCCTGGCTCGGTGACTATGGACGCATCTGAACGAGATTACTGGACTTCTCTGTGCAAGATCCCAACACCGAAAAATTGAACAGATACGCACCACAGCGCACCTCCCCTTCTAACATGTTTCCCCAAAAAATCCAAATCCCTGGCTTATATCATGCCAGATCCTCAACCGATATGTTCCCCCTTACATACAAACTGGGTTGCCTTTGGCAAATACTGGGCGCATACATACACCTATAATATTTTTTATACAAACTCATCATTTAAAATCACAAAATATTCATCGTTAAATTCACTATTTTTTAAGTTCAAAATCAGATTGTATCAAAACAAAAATCTCTTATCTGAATAGATTAATTCTCTTTGTTATTCTTACAGATAAAAAAACAAATAAATTGAATATTTAATTAAAACATGAACTGCCTTATCCTAACATTTGATTATACATGTACGCATAAACAATAATACAATAGATTCGAAGTCATTATCAAAAATTATCTTTTTAATTTATTTAATTACCTTTCATTAACTTTAATTCATATTGTTTTAATTAACAATTTCAAAATTAGTTACATTTTTCAAAATGATTCAACATAAAAATATTACCTACATTATTCAAAAATTTACATTCCCTTCTTCACATATGGTATTTCTTTTTATTTCATAATAGGATTTTCCTACTGGCAATGATTCACCAGACTACAACATTTTTGTTATTGTCAATTTAGCATGACTGTAGACATTAGTCACAACATACAACACACCTGTTTACATAAACAGTCGTCTGCCAGACTTGTGTTATAAACACAGTCATAAACACTCTCAGTTTCCACATTCATGGTTACGTCATATACTGACACATATGCTTACTTCAACTTTTAATTTCTATGAGTTTTTTGGTTAACATATTTATCAATTTCTATTTATTACCATTCAAACCAAATATGCTTTTAATTCACCTTTCAGTTATTATTACTTTTTAATTACAGTTTCTATTTAATACCATTATCTCAATTCATTAATATTATTGTTACACTCTTTTCACACCTGTAAACATTTTATTCTCTCTGATTGGTGTTATAAACTTTATACTTACAGTACATTATCCACCTATTGACATGAACACAAAATACACACACACACACACACACACCAATATCTCCCCGTAACCTCTGAAACATTTAACAACAATGTTATTTCATATCAAACAATTTAACATTTATTTATTAATATCAAATCTCATAAAACAATTTAAATCCCTTGGAAAATTCGATTATACAACCTTTAAATTAATCAGAATATTTAAACATCTCAAATTATTTTAATTAAATTAATTATTGAAAATACAAGTTCAGTTGCTATCAAAACAATTACAATTCGCTAATTACTGTCTTCAAAATTAATTTTGTTAGTTATTTAGATTGCAAAATATTATTATTATTATCTCAACAATTTCTACTACATACATACATTGGTTTATCTAACATTTTATAATACATACAATTAATTTCACTAAACATGTATTTACAATTCTTCAGCAATAATTATTCAGTTATATCACACTTCATTGTCCAAGGTTGCGAGGTCTGAACCGTAAATCAAAATATTTAAAATTGTCCATTTGTGAATTTAAGGCTCAGCCTCCATCGTCAAAAATTAGTCTGGGTTTCAAATAACAATTTTCAATTTTATTTGCATTCCACATACGGTTATCTTGTGTATAGTAACCATAAAATTTCAGTTTATTCATTTTACCATAATAATCATATACCAGGTCAACATTATTTATTTCTGTCCAGTCTCCATTAGTAGTTATATCCATTATCAAGTCAGTTAATTTTTCATCATAAGGTAAATTATTATTATTTAAACATGTATCATCAAAATAATCTTCACTCTCAATTTTAACAGGTAAGTACTTCAAATCATTTAACATCTCTTTCAACTCATTATAATCTCTCTTTAGTTTATATAATTCTATCTCTTTGTCAACACACAACTCTCCATCTAAATCTTTCTCTTCATAACACCATATCACACTTTTAACCTTCCACACAGAGGGTACAACCTTATACAAAAAAGGGAAACAATTCAAATCTTTCACTAATAAGGGTCTCTTGCCCTCCAATAATAACATTTTTGAACACCTTGGTTCATCACAAATAAGGGGAAAATTTACCCTCTGCCCTACACATTCATCTACTCTTTCTTTCCATTCTTTTTCTAATTCATCAACACTAATTACTACCTCATTACAACATATAACGCTCTCTCTCTCACTCACTATTTCACTATCTACTTTCAACGTATCACTCTCTGATACCACCCTTTCAATCACATTACCACTTTCAATATCATTGTTAACATTTGTTATCTTACTCTCTACTACCACATTTTTAATTATATTCTCATTTTCGACATTATTGTCATCATTTGTTAATTTTTTATTATCATTATTATTTTTACTTTTACTCTGTTCTCCTACTGACTCTCCTATTCTCTCGATATCTTGTGTCAATTCGTTACAACTATTTTCGCATTTCATTTTTACTTAATCAATATCAAATTTAAGTACATCAAATTTACAATTAAATTCACTTTTAATTTCGGTCTTAATTTCATTCAATTTTATATCGTTATTGTCTAAACGATTATTTAATTCGTTAAATTTGTTATTCTGAATATTGAATTTAGCGTCAGAATCACTTTTCTGTTCATTGAATTTTGTATTGAAATCGCTATTGTTCATATCAAATCTCTTGTTAATTAGATCAAATAAGTCATTTAATGACAACTCTTTTTCTCTTGTTTTAATTGTTACGGGAGTGGAAATCGCTCCCGGCGTACTAATTACAGCATCTTCTACATTATGGTCATCTATTGATAGTGACTCTGTTTGAATACTGGAGTCGGTATTTGTTTGACTTTCTGTCTGACTGTCAGAGAAGCTGACTTCATTATTATCTGCTATTTTTATATTGTAAATTTACTACTTTTCTTAATTTATATATACTGCTCTTAGACTTATTTCTACAACATCTTATATTTACTCTAATCTTAACTCATTGTCTTGCGTAATTTACGTCATTTTTCTGTATCGTTATTTAACCTTCAACCATACTTGTATTCGCTTTTAGGTGCCGATTTATAATTATTTTACAAATCGAGTCTCTGTTCGCAGCGCCAATTGTAACGTTAATTACATTTTAATACAAATAGAAGTACATAAAATTATTTGATCTTCCACCTACCTTGTTTCGTCTTCTACCAGAGTCCGCAACACGAACGTTAAGATGCAAGTATGATTATCAGGTTACCCAACAAGCGTACGCTACACTCATTTGTTTGATGGAATAAAAAAATTTTATTATCTAATTATTTAATTATCTAATTATTTCCTTTTAAATAGAATTTCAATTAGAACTCAACTTTCTCTCCTTTTAAGACAGATACAACATGCACATTTATTTAAACATTTTTCTTATTCTAATATACTTTTAATTAATCAAGGTGAACCCAGCTTGCCACACTCTCACATTCAGACCTTTAAAACCCCCTTTTTAGAGAACATAAGAATATATGTAAAAGAATAGTGTTACTTTCCTAAACAGCGTCACTGTTGACCACATGGCGCGTCCTGTAAATTACTTGCACTATGTCCAAACTGTTATTAGTTCATTTTTTACTCCGAACTCACTTGATTTTATGGCGTTACATGTCCATCTCACTTTTTTAAACTGCTTTACAACTCCGATATAAGCTCGATTAGTCGGCTGACTTGATGGAACAAAATTTTGCCCGGGTATGTATAAAGTTTTAGGCGACCGCGCGCGGTCTGTGTTAGTAGTTGACTGGGAAGAGAGCTTTATTTGACGATGTTACATCCGGGCGGGCATCACTGCCTTGCCGGCGAACAAATTTCATCGCCGCACACAGCCTTAGTTGTCCAAGTTTTTAGTAGCTGTACACCTGGCACACAGGATTTACGTGTGCTGTATGTTGACGATATTTCACTGCCTTTACTTTCATTTATGTAAAGTTAGGCGCTCCGCAGATGTGGGTGCTTGTGCATTTGTGAGTGGACGTCACACAACCGCCAAGTTCTCGGAAGTGTGCTACAGCTGACGACGCATTCTTTTCACATATTTCAACACAGTTACAGCGTACTTTTGCATTGTTTAGACTGCGAGTTAGATTCAAACTGGGGACTAGCCACATACATGAAATGAACTGTGCAATTCAATAAAGTCAAAACCAAATTAATAAATAAAGAGAACCTTTTAATTTGCCCCATTACAATACCCCCCCCCAATGAGAAATCTTCTGTCGAAACAGAAGAAATCTCATTGCTAAAACCCCTAAGAGGACTGGTGAGGAACTGGTGCCAACAACCCCCTATTGCTCTTACACCTCATGGGTAACCAACCCCCCTGGCTCGGTGACTATGGACGCATCTGAACGAGATTACTGGACTTCTCTGTGCAAGATCCCAACACCGTAAAATCGAACAGATACGCACCACAGCGCACCTCCCCTTCTAACATGTTTCCCATCGAGTTAGATTCAAACTGGAGACTAGCCACATACATGAAATGAACTGTGCAATTCAATAAAATCAAAACCAAAATTAATAAATAAAGAGAACCTTTTAATTTGCCCCATTACAATATACGAATAACTCATTAGGCCATTTAGCTTTATTTATACATTTAATGCATCTTAATTAGTACACTAACAGCACTGCTCTGTCTTACAGTAACACAATACATTACACTAACTCTAAAGAATTTCTTGTTTTCCATTTTAAAAAGTTTATATTGTGTATTTCATTTCTTTTCCATTCACTTTTTGTGAAACGACCTACGTTAATATGTGTACGCTTACTATATTGAAATCCAATGTTTACTATCCAATAGTTAAAAATTTTGTGGAATTGTGAAATTAGTAACACTATGTACTAATGTGTGATTATCAGTTGAATTTCTGAATTCCTTTGATTCATTAATAAATTTTACTAATTTGTTTCTTTATGTCTATTGAATGATTTCTTATTAGTTTTTAATCTTTGTGTTTTCATTATTCATTTGTAAATTCTTGGATTTTGTTGTCCATGATATGTCCATTGATTAACTAATTTTATCATTAAAACACACAGAGGACTGATCCTCTTTTGCAAGATCACAAGTATGTTTCAAGACCATTTGCAGGTCAGGTATTGTTGTGTCTGTTCACTTTCTGAAAGTGGTTGAGGAGCAAGGGGGAAGATGTCTCCATTAAAACACACACACTAGCACGCACACAATTCCTTTTTTCTTTATTTAATTTCAATTCTGTATTAGAACAAATGTGTTCAGAGTTTACAAGTTTTTTTTTAATTTTTTGGATTAATTTTTTTTAATTTTTATGCAATGTGGACACATACAGAGGAGTGTCAGTTTTTTTATGTTTTTTCAATAAATAAAAATGAGAGAGAGAGAGAGACCAAAAATGACACTTACAGAAATTTCATCAGAACTTTTCCTGATAGTAAAAAAATAACTAAATAATGAATGGCAAAGAACATTAACAAAATTAATGGAAATTATAGTTATAATTTGTTGTCTAATGAACAAGTACTAGTAATGGCTTCATATACTTCACATCTTAAATTATAAACCTATTACAAACATATTTGGTATACTCAGCTTGAAACAAACGTTCAGACCAATAAAAATGGTTTAAATTTTGCCATGCTGCATTATTAGTACTGTTGAAACAGCAATTTGATTATAATTGTTTTTAGAACAGACTTCTGGAATGATGTGTGCAAAATGATTAAAGCATACCTCCTTACAGTGTGCCTTAATAAATTGTTGATTATTCTAACTGATACATTGTCATGCCATTATCATATGACAGTTCTCAGAGCTTCAGTAATAGTCATCTTTGCTGTTAACATGGACACAAGTCTCTTTTTTAAAAAGACTTTTCATTAGTAAATTTACTAATAAGTAGGCCTACATTTGTACTCATAATATGAGGTTAAGAATTAACAAAAGGTGAAACCAACTCGTTTCACTGAAAAGCTTCTAGGTATACTACTACTGATTGAAAAAGACAAGATAACTCAGCGTAAACGTGTTTCTCAAACGTTTTAACACCATGGATTTTGCTTTTATCCATTGTTACTTCTGCCTTTTTTACATTTTATCAACTTTTGTTCTTAGAGTCACAGTATTCTGAATTGTTCATAAAATTTCCATTTAGGATTAGACCCATCCATACTTATGTGTAGCACTTTATTAAGATGCAGATTTATTCCTAGTAGAGTTATCTTCGAATCCCTTAAAAAAGCTGAAAGATCAGGGAGTCAAAGAAACACAGAATTCAAGTAGCAAGTTTCCACTACTTTATAAAACATAGCCTAGAAGCAAACTTTGACATCCAGTACCTGTTGCTGAGAAACCTTACTAAGGGACTTAAAAAGAATAAAACAATTACATGCTTGCTCTTTTGAACATCTGATGAAAAGGTTTTGTAAAGTGTACCTAACCTAAAAATGTACAATGCTCGACTTGTCTTTGTATTCCATACTTCTAGCAGTTTTACATGATATATTGCTAACACGAATAAGAAAAGTTTAAATCTGCTGAAGGTCTAAACGAATGATAGATATTTGCAGACTGACAGGGCTATAAAATAATTCTGAAAGAATTGTTGCTTTTACAACACCATCCTTTATCAAGTGACTACTCAAATCTGCCAGTTTTTCACAGAAACTGAAGTTTGATGATTAGATCCATCATGACGTAGTGATGCTTCAGACATTTCAAGGATTCTCTTAGCCTTAAAAAACTGGACTGGCCTCATTGATTGACATGATTAATGTTAAATTTACTTTGGGATACTTCCAAACATAATACAGTTTACAATAAACAAACAAAATTTTATGCCTGTAATTTTTCCAGAACTGTATACACATAATTTGATCTGGATAGAACATTTATTAAACAATAATACTGTTTGATTCAAATAATTAAAATATCGGTTTGGAGAACCATACATGACTTCCATGTTTTAAGATTTATATTTAAAATCATTTTAGAAATGAAATATTTCCACAGAAACTACTTCTATTTTCAGCCTCAACCACAGAATTGTGGTCACTAACATATACCACCTCATGTTAACGCACTCGATTTTCACTGATGATGGCAGTCGATGGCACTTCTGAAATGTCTGGTTTTGCAGAAAACATTGGACCACGGCCAAACAGCCCGGGAAGGAAGTTTATCAGCAAACTACTTCTTTGTTTGCCGATAACGTAGTACGCATATAAAAAATTATCCCCTCCCCTTCACCTATCATTTTCATTTATAGAAAATTATCCCCTCCCCTTTCAACTTCCCCCTACCCCTTTTCATTTATAGATATTTCATCTACCTTTCTACAGTGGATTATTATGACCTTCTTTTCAGGATACTTCATTTATCAAAATTAAGTACGTTACTCTTGTTAAAACATAAAACGCTGCAGGTAAACTACCCCTTCTCCTTAACCAGTCTTCACCAGAATCAACAGACCTTGAGTCCTCTACAATATGCAAAAAATTATTTGAATTTGCGGCAGTTATCATTCGCCATAGACAAAATTCTACACACAGACACATACAGACATCTTTCGAAAAATGACTTTTCTTCATGTTTTGAGGGTAGTATAATCGAATCAACCCTTACCTCAAACACGATTTTTTTCGCCATCCATTTCCTTATGGAACATTGAAGTAAAAACAATATCCTTCTTTTTATAATATGTATTGCACATGTTTTCTAACATGGGACACTAATTATTAGATAAAATGTTTACCTTCATTTAAACCAGCTTCCACTCATTGTGTACTTTCTCAGAGGCCATAACATGTTCTTTTTAACGTTGCCAAACATAAATTGATGTTAAATTAAAAATAAAGTAAAGGCTTAGCACCTGAAGTTTGCAACGTGCAAGTTGAGAAATCTGTTTAATTATTCCACTTAACTTGATATAAATACTGATTACATTTCAGGACAATTATTTTCAGAAATAATGTACGTAAACCAGTTTTCCCCATATAAAGTTAGTTAAAATTCTTTAATGCGTAGCATTCCAAGCCTTTATGGTAGTAGATTTGTATTACTAAATTTAAATTTTCACAAATAATTCTCTTTGATTAACCAGAGTTACACACACAAACTAAATTTTGAGTGTCCCTCCTAGTGTATAAATTCAGCTAAAACACTATTCCAAAAACTTACCTTGTTACTAGAATATGTGACATAATAGTTTAAATACTTTGTGTTGAGAGTTAAGCATTTTAATAATTTTTATTTATGCAGGCGTATAGCAAAATCTGATCATCATGAAAAAGGAATAAGGCATTTTGTAATAGCAATAGTTGATTAGTTCCTGCTGTATTACTGACTCATATAGCAAGACCAATTTTTGTTTAGTTGAAAAGATATATTTTAATTGTTTCTTTTGATGCAATCTGTAAATTCCATGACACACATCCATAAAGGTTTGAAAATATGCTTATTGCAGTTTGATAGGAATAAATTCTCAAAAAACTAATACAAATTTGTTACAGTAATATTAAACAGACATGAATCAGCACACAGGTTGTAGTGGGGAGAAGACGGCAGCAGTGAAAGGCACGAGAGAGGAAAATGTCTAACGCAGTTGAAAATATTAGTCTACTCTCTGAATTGTCAATAAGACGCACATATGACAAGAGTAATCTATTTTGATACGGGTTGACTTTGTATACCTAATGTGCCAAAGTTACGCTTCTTTAATAATTAAAGATGAAAGAAAATAGTAAAATTTACGTGTTTCCCTGTAAAAGTACTAAAATTTAAAAACTGATATCGCTTATAATTACAGCTGAAATAAAGCAGTTACACTGCCTTGTCGATTCACAATTATTTTTGTTTTATTATATTTATAACTTTATTTATTTAGTTTTCTATTGTCTATGATTCTTATAGTGTTTTCAATTGTTTATTTTTAATTTTTAACGTTTTTATGTATTTATTGTTTTTTACATTTCATTAGCTACATTTTTAATTATATTACTAAATACTTTACCAAACTAAATTTTACAGCCCTACCAATACACACACACACACACGCGCACGCACAGATATATGTAACTTACTTTTTACTAACTTACCTAACTTTTAACTAACCAATTATTAATTGATGACTCGTTGGGCACTTGGTGAAACATATTAATACAAAGGTTTTGTAAAATATATAAAAACACTTGGTAAGTTTCACAAATTTTTTTAAATTAAATCTGACAGCTGTTTCGACTAACTTAAGCCATTGTCAAAGAGCGAGTGACAATGGCTTAAGTTAGTTGAAACAGCTGTCAGAGTTAATTAAAAAAATTTGTGAAACTTACCAAGTGTTTTTATATATTTTACAAAACCTTTGTAACCAATTATTTTTATAATTCGAAAATTCTTTTCTTATTCTTTTAATTGTTTTTAAGGTTTTTACCTTAAATTTGGTTACCTACAAAATTTGGTTGTAGGTAAGTTTTGATTTCGATTACGACAGTAAATTATTACATTACATTTTGTAAGACGAAACAAGCGTCAGACACAACAGAGAGACAATGTAGGCCTAATAAAGATTTCCTTTATTTTGTAAACAGTGACTTGGCGTGTTGTGTCTGTTGCAATGTTTCTCTAAAGTCGAGGCTAGACATCAACAATCGTTGTATATTTTGGAATGTGCGCACTTTGTGTACATGTTACGATTCACGAAAAACGTAGTAATATATGATCCACATTGCTGTGGCATCTTAATTTGTTTGAATAAGTAACATTAATAACAGCCTCGTACGTGAAATGATTTTGTGTGTGTGTTTAAAAAACAAGCAGATGTAAACTATCCATAAAGAACCGGAGAGACAATATTAATGCAACAATTAGACTGAAACTATTTAAGTACCGTAGAGCACATTTACTTACATGCAATTACAATAATTATTTAGGTCAGTTCTTCACCCTACTTATATTTCCGTCACTGTTATCACCGTTAGCCTATTATCACTATCACTCAAATTGCCTTCACTGCTGCTATCTCGTCTTACATTACTTTCTAAACGATCTGTTACAGTATCCCTTATTTGGTTCGATCTCACGTAGTCATTTTCAATTTTCATGACGTCGCGTCTTGATCTCTAGTCTGCAGGAGAAATACAATAAAATTCCTTTGACACTGTCCACAGAAAAATGCACGTTTTTTCTTTCAAGGCGCTTCTTCACGGTTGCCCAAGTCAGTTCCATAGGATTAAAATCCGGCTGATAGTGTAGAAGTTGTAAAACAGAATGTCCATGGTTTGCCAAAATAACATCTATTTTAAAAGTTTTGTAAGTTGGTTTGTTTTGTTTAATTAGTGCATACAGCTCAGGTTTTAACATAGATGGACTACAAGGAATGTAATGGTTTTTTAACCAGTTAATCATGTCTGCCTTTCTTTTTTAATGCTGTTGGAGGTGGATTTATTTGTACATTGTGGTAGGAGGCATTATCTATTACTATTACGCTGTTCTTATTAAAATAAAATGAAACTAAACACTTCTTTTGATGAATACTGATGTTTTTTGAAAAGTACTCACCCAATAACCTCCACAGCGTCTCAGAGAAAACTGAGCTGTTTCTCTGTTGACGCATGCGCATTACATAACCTGCGCCGTTAGGACGAAAACGGTTCATTCATGTCTAGTGAACTTTACTGTATGTCTGCTATCCTTTCTATTTGAAATGAGCCTTTTATCCAAATTTATTACATAGTATTGTGCCAAGATATTTCACTACATTTGTATACTGTAATACAGTAGTGGTAGAATATTATCATTCCACTAATATTACCCGAACATAATAAATGAAAATACATTATATGCACATCTTTTGACGTAATCATCCTTTCACTTATCACTTTTTGCCTATCAATTTATTTGATGAATATATATTTAATGATTTATGTAAAATACAACAGGTGTTTAATGGACATGTACTATAACCTTTAAAATTAATGATCATGGAAAAAATGTCATTCCATGGCACACACACTTTTATAAGTGTGTACATCAGAGGCGGATTTACCGTCTAATACCGAATTCAAATTAAATACAGAACTGTAAAAGAGAATTTATTGGGTCTTTGGCTATTCTAAGCAAAATTCAAGAGCTTTAGGAAAAAACTCTTTAAAACAAATTTAAAGACTCCCTGTATTAAGTCTTTTAAAGTCTACTAAAATTAACGTTTCTTTTTCATACACATGTTATTTCAATTGATTTTCATAGCAATTAATATTAAAAGTGCTAACTGAAGATAGAGACACACCATACATTTGCGGTTAGGTGGGGTAATTGTAAACGGAAAATGGATTGAAACATTATGATTGATTAAAAATTGTGTATAGGTTTTAAAATTGAAATAACTGCAAGTAATAGTTATTTCAACCTTTGTTATTATGTTGCATACAAAAAATTGTTTAAATATAAATAATAAATACTGCTCTAAAATTCAATTTACAATTATTACCCTTGACAGTTTAGAGGTAATTGTAAACAAGTGTTTCCTTTATCCTTTGAAATATTGAAACAAAAATAGTGACAACTGTAAACTAGTTGACATTGTACTATTTCATGTGTTTATAATCCTAACTGCATGTTTACAATTACCCTGTCTTCGTCTATATAGAAAATAAATGGAAACAAGTTAATTCAAATACTATGTATACTAAAAATCATAAATAAATAATAAAGAAATGTTGTTCTGTTACATAATGTAACAAGTAAATGATAGAATAAAAGTTTATCATTTTTCAAACACTTCCAGGGAACTCGTAGACAATTTGTCTGTCAATTTCCTTCATTTCTGTATTGGGCAAAATTGTCAATATTTGTTAAAAGCTAACAGTACTTTCATCATTTTCTTTTAATGTAAACTTTGTAGAAATTCCATTTTTGCTATGTGTACGTAACCTAATACGGGGTAACCTAATAGACATAACCTAGTACGAAGTAATATGGTTTGTATGTTGTCTAGAGTGGGAGAGAAACAGTCAGCGCGCATGCGTGTACCTTAGTAAGGTTTGTATGTTGGTTGGAAGGGATAGGAGGACAGTGCGCATGCGCGTAGTACAAACAGGACGCGGAAATTGACAAAGTATGAACGCTAACCCCAAAGATCATGTCATACAATATATATAATGACATATATAATGTCGTAATAATATGTTCCATTTTCAGATATAAATTCCTCAGTCGAGATCGTCAGTTGTTCAAATCACATCACAAACATTTCATACTCACACTTTCACACATGTTATCTGATTGGCCTTCAAAGGGTGCGCACCCATCCGAACGTGTGTGAGTATAAAATGTTTGTGATGTGATTTTAACAATTAATGACCTCGACTAAGTGATTTACACCTGAAGATGGAACATACGTTCTGAAATGCGTCATTTTAACGCAAAAATGAATTCACATGATGGATCTCAGGTGATTCTATTAAGTAACTTGTATACCAATAACAATATGTATGTCAAAACATTAAAGTTATCTCTTTTCAACCCTTGACAGGATTTAGAATCATTGCAGATCAGGCTGTAAATCTAGTCCATTTACCACAGGAAACTGATAATTTAGGTTTTTCAAAAAAAAAAAAAACCGCTCAACAGTCCGTTAAGGACCAAGGCGTACCGCACAGCTTTTTGTGTTAGTGTGATGGTGTATGGCTAGTACTACGCACCACCAGCCGCTAGTTGCGGTATTCACGCCATACGGAACCTCCGCCGAGAATTGAACCCGGGACCACGAGCGCATCAATTGCCCGCGTTAGCCACTAGACCACCTGGAGGCTCTTTTTTCAGTAGACATGCTTAAATTATGGCCATTAGTTATTTTATGGAGAGCATAAAATACGTTTAGTAGAGGATCTTCTGGTCCTGCATATGAAAGAGTAAATAATTTAAATTAATTTAATTTAAAACAACAGTTGCAACCCACTTCCCGTGTTCTAATTGCTTGCCTAAGTAAAGATTAAAAAGTAAAGGAACACTGAACAGGCTTCTGAGGCTTTCACAGCTGGCGTCAATGTTATCAGAAGACTGGCTTGCTGGGTTGTAAGGCCGTGTTCCAGAGTTGTTGATTGCAGACGTTTCAGCCGCACATACGATGGCCATCTTCAGTGCATAAAGTTTGGAAGGCTATAACACTGATCAAGTATCACAGTCAGTAACCAATTACTGACTGTGATTGTGACTGCGATGTCATGGTTACTGACGGCGATACTTGGTCAGCGTTATAGCCTTCCAAACTGTATGCACTGAAGATGGCCGTCGTAGGTGCGGCCGAAATGTCTGCAATCAACAACTCTGGAACACGGCCTTACAACCCAGCAAGCCAGTCTCCTAATAACACTGAACAGGCGCATCAAACCCCTTGCAATATCAAAGTCGTTTTTTCACTTCTTGTGTTATCTACTTTGATTGAGGCAGTATACAAGCTTACAGTCACATTCACTAGAGTCAGCTGCATAGAAGTAGTATCGTCAAGGTCACTCACTTTCACTGCTTCTCCCTGTCACCTCCACGCCCCTCGCCCAGCGTTGTTGCCGGCTAGTACAGTGTGTAGCGTTTTAGCAGTGTTACGAAAACAAATTTCATACATCCACATTATATTCTTCGTTTCAAATTTATTTATGCGTATCGCGTAAATGAATTTGTTTTATCAGGAATAGTTAGTTGTGGGTAACACTACTCAGTTAAATTCTGGGCGCCAGTATTTGAGCTCTAAAAATTTGTGTGAGTCGGCAACATATTTTTTGTTGTCGCGTAAATATCTACAGAATTTCTATCTTTGTGTTTCTTCTGTTTCATTGGCTTTTTTTTTGTTACGATTTGCAGTTCTCTGAAACTACTATTTATACTGCGCTGGTTTTTCTTATGTTAGAATCTAAACCTTTTAGCAATACACACCCTAACTTTACGAAGTACCATTAGGTCAGTTATTTTGTGATTTCCGTACAGTGCACTTACTTATTAAAGTTTTACTGTTTTCTTCATGGGCGGTTATCCTACAGACTGACAGTTGTCTGAGAACGCTGACCTTGCCTGCTGTTGTCGCTTTAATTTTTTCATACTCACGGTCTTTTCCCTTTTGTAAATGAATCTGTTTTTGTTCTCTACACGGTCATTCCTAAGCCATATGGTTCGGAAGTTCTGTTAGGTATATGTACACATTTGGTATGCACATTGCGTATACCCTGTCGGCATGTCTTTTCGGTAAATATTGCTGTCTGACACTTTTATGAATGCCTTTGTCATTTTATAATCCCCTCAAAAATGTGTATGTTTCCTGCCCGCGCTACTACCTTTCTTCCGGTGCACAAAGATAAATAGGACTGAGCAATTTCTGTAAACAAAATTGTCGCTGTGGTGACAAAAGCCAATCCCATTTCAGTTACAGTACCCCATTCCAAGTAGGTTGGGTGGACGAGGTGAGGAAGAGACGAACATCCAAAATATTTATCGTCCTTAGTATTGTTGACAGACATTTTGTGCGTTTCATGTGAATTGTTGACGTCTTTATTGTAGACAGTGTGTGTATTAGTTTATTTCAATAATTTGTATTTATTATGAGTGATATTGAGGAACAGTATCCTACATTTAGTTCGAGTACAAGCAGCGGTGGTGTACGTGCGGGCCGAGAGGACATTAGAAAACAAAGTAAAGTCATCATAGCAAACGTTTACAAGTTTTTTAAAAATCTTGCGTATAATGAAGAAGCCAGGAGGAACATAAACTTTGCACAAGTTCGAAAATTGACAGCGGAAGCTTGTGGCATTTCTGAACAGTCGGTGCAACGTATTAGCAATACCGTTGCTTCGGCAGATGATCAAGGCGTGAGTGTTGTGTTCAGTTCTCCAAGGAAAGGGTATAAACGGGAACACAAAAACACTGAACTGGACGATTTTAATAAACAAATAGTCCGCAGGACCGTACTAGAATATTACGACCGAGGGGAATACCCCACTGCAAGCAAAATTCGAGCTGATCTCTGTCAGAAAATCAATTATTCTGGTTCAGAAGCCTCCGTACTTCGCCTTCTGAAAGTGCTTGGTTTTAAATTTAAGAAGTGCAACGATGGACGAAAATTTTTAATGGAGCGCAGAGACATTGCTGCCTTGAGAGCGAAGTTTTTGAGAACCATGCATATACATCGTACGGAGGACAACAGGCCTATAATTTATTTGGATGAAACCTGGATATCACAGAATCATACGAATAAATACATCTGGCAAGACTCCAGAGGGAACGGTGGGCTGAAAGTACCTATTGGTAGAGGTGGCCGGCTGATTATTGCACATGCTGGATCCGCAAGTACAGGTTTCATAGCAGGTGCCAAACTTGTCTTTCGTGGCAGTAAGCATTCAGCTGCATCTGACTACCACACAGAAATGAATGCTGAAGTTTTTAAGACCTGGTTTGTTGGTATGTTGCGCTCCTTGGAAGAAGGCTCTGTCATCGTGATGGATAATGCCAGCTATCATTCTGTACAAATAGATAAACCACCATGTTCAAACTGGCGTAAAGCAGATATCATGGAGTGGCTGCGTAAGAAGAGAATTTCATTTTCCACAGCTGAAACCAGGGATGAACTTCTTTCTAAAGAAGAGATCCGAACGGCCAAGAAGACGTACGAATTGGATCAACTGGCAAATGAAATGGGACATACAGTAGTGCGCCTGCCACCATATCATTGTCAGTATAATCCGATCGAGCTGATATGGGCCCAAGTTAAACGGTATGTTGCAAACAAGAATACGACTTTCAGATTGGCCGATATTGAACAACTTGCACACGAAGCTTTGGACAGGATAACTCAGGAAGACTGGGAGAAGTGCGTAAGACATGCGGAGGCACTACAAGAAGCCGATTACTCAAAGCAGTGCACGAGTGACACCACAGTGGAGCCCTTCATCATACACTTACGTGTGAGTAGTGACAGCGAACCTGAGTCCAGTGAATCCGAAGACGAATAAGGCAGGAGTGTTAAAAAGTGTATATAGGTGGTAAACGTGTCTATAGCGAAGCGTAGTATTTTCTATTTTTATTGAAACATAAAAAACCGTGTGTGCGTGTTTTCTTCAGGAGTGTTATGAATGTGCTCTGTGCTATCACTTTGCAAAGTGATAATTGTGTGACTAACCCTATTTAAGGTGAGTTTTTCAACATACTGCTTATTTATAATAGTCATAAGGAATTCTATAGTTCATAAAATAAGGAAAATTTTAATTATAAAATTAGTAAGGACAATGCATAAAATATAGAATTATAAATTTAAATTCTATATTTAAAGATTTAAGTTAAAATATATATATATAAATAAATAAGGAATTTTAAATTTATTTCATGAGACATTTGTATTTGTTGTTTATAAAATTATCCTTATGTTCTTAAGAAATCCAATTCGTTTCACGTTTATACATACCATTATTTTTATGCTACTTGTGCATGTAACATCTTATAGTATAGTTCTAATTTTTTTACTTAATTAATAAGCAGCGCAGGAAATAAAAATAGAATATTTTTCTGAGTCACGAATAGTGCGGTGTCTTCAATAATTAAATGGGGCAAGCTTAAGACACAGGATGCGTATAAAATTCGTTCAAACAAACTATAGCTGACGCGTCGAATTGAATGTTATGTATAAGATACGGAAATTAATTGTTAATTAATTATTAACAATATATTAATTGTGATGTAATTATTATTAAGAATTATTGACAATGTAACAATGTACTCTAATGCATGTATTACAAACTTTCTCACTTTGTTATATTCTTTACATTAAGTAGGCTTACTTACTAGTGTAGCATTTTTCGGAAGAAAGGGAAACTGTTGCTTAGTGGCAACGCTGTAAGTAAGCGGTGTGACCTTGACGATACTAGTTCCATGCAGCTGACTCTAAGTGTAAAAGTGTCCATCTTTTATTTAAAGGTTTCCATAACGTTCATCTGTTGATACTATCAATTTTTTTTCTATAGTCAGTGAATAACAGGTATTTAGTTTATTAAATTCTCCGTGCTTTTCCATTGTTTGTTGAATTTTAAAGGCTTACCAAACAAATCCTTTTCATAATCTAGTTCGTTCTTTAAATTACAAGCTGTTTGTTATTTCTATGATTCTTATGGTAATTATCATCATAGAGTAAATTTTATAGGCTGATATTTTTTTCTTTTTCTGGCACTACAATCCCTGTAGAACCCTGGCCTAGTCAATGATTCTCCTCCATTTTCTCTGTCCAGAGCCTTACTCCTCCAACTTGCTTCTTGCATCTCCCTCAAATCCCCTTCCACATCTTTATACCATCTTCTCCTCGGACGGCTTCTCCTCCTTACTCCTTCTGGCTTCCTTTCCAATACCATGTTTGGGCCTCGATCACTTCTCAGTAGGCTGCTATTAAAAGAGTTATTTCTGTACAGTTAATACAAGTGTATCTATATCCTTTTTTGAAAATTGAATTAACCAATGATGTCAGCCACTCTTGAGGGATACATTTATTATACCAGGGGAACTTGTAGCAGGTTTAGTCCAGGAGTACTTACACCATGTTGAGTCCAACTATTCCTTTCCCATTTTGATTACTGCTGTGAATCATATATAAATCTATGGTCCTTTAAGTCTTGCCTTACTGTTGCTATGTCAGTGTTCTTGTTTCATAGCATTTTCTCCAGTTCTGGTGTCATGGCTTTTATAAATCTTACATCATAAATGGCATTTATAATTATATGTGCATGACAAATCCCTAAATCTTATTCTCTGCATTGTCATGTATTCTGTTATTCACCTGTTTCTTTGAGGCTTTCAGCACTTAATTTGTATCCAAAGGGATTTCCAGTGCCTTGTGAAGTGAGATATTGACAATGCTGCTGTTTTAAGGCCCACCATCGTGCTTAGCTATTTACTAAGCCCGATAGAGTTACTCCATGTGCTCCCTACAATCGCTGATAGAAACTTTACCCTGTTACTCTGGGCATGGTAAGTAACATCTAGAGTGTTGCCTGAAATATTCAAGACGGTCATCTAAAAGGTGTCACCATCTGTCTTGACTGATTCCTGGAACCCCTTCTCTCATTTATTCATCAGCCCATGCAGCCAAAGGGATTAGTTACTTTACCCGTGGCAAGGGTTACTCAAATTAAGAGGGTCCACCTTATACAAAGGAGAGTGGAAATGGGATAGTGATGCAACAGGTTTTTCCTTCATCAGTAACCTTATAATTGTATCACTTAGACCCCAATTTGGTATATTTTTTTAAAATAATTTATACATACACATTCCTCGTCCTGATCTTTTCCTTCATCTTTTTTTTTTCATTGACATCCAACATTGATATGATGTGATCATCCTTCTTGATTAAAGTAGACTCTTGTCAACATGTTCCACCAAATTTATCAACATTGGCACTGTTATAGAGTCCTTTTATGTACTTAATCAACATTCACTCCTTTTTGCAACATTTGTGTCAATTCCACATTCAACCAGGGTGAATGGTTCCTTATTTTATTCGAAATTGTGTCTTCTTTCTCTAATATGTGGTCAACTGGCTTTTATGTTGTCATGTACTTTGACATGTACTAAAGTTCTCAACAGATCTTTACGTTTTGTATGTTACTACTATTGTGTCACACTCGAGGAACTTTTTAATTAAATAACACTCCATTATGAGCCTACTGATGTCTGCAATGAGTGTGGCTTACTTCATTGCCAAGTCGTGACTGTCTATAAGTTCAAAAATTAATAAATATGTGCTGCGCATGCTATGACAGTGTGCGTGAAAAAAAGGAAAGGTACGAATCAAGGCTACATATTATGAAAGGATCGTCGATTATGAGTTTGCAAAATTTGATACGTAGTTTACTGATAACCAGTTTTATGCTTTAAGGTGACACAAGTGTGTACGTAATCTTTTCTATGTTTTCAAGAGAACATAACTAATGTTCTGTTTCACTATAAACACGCATGGTGTTAATAGTATTTGCATATTGTTCTTTGTAAATTTGACTCCATTATAGGGACAAATATAAATTACTTAACTATCGAGTAACATTGCATATGGCGCATTGTTATTTGTATTTGCACACCATTCTCTGCCAAAGTACACTAAACAAACTCACTTCTATATAAATAATGTTAAATTTACTCTATTCGCGTATTGTTAATCGTATTCTCTGCCACTTTGACGCCCTCACAGGGACAAAATTTAATAATTAATTAGCCATAAACATTGCAAATGGCGCCCGTTTAACAGTGACTTTGTGAATTAACAGTGCAATTTATATTATTTACGGTACAGTTAATTTACAATTTAGTCGAAAAATGGCAGAGAAAGACGCAAATACGAATTTAGATGAAAGTGTAGAGGTAAGATCAGTGTTGAATGTTGTGCAAAATAGTAGTAGAAATATTTTTTTAAATAAAGTATCTAACCAATTAGCGTTGATGATGGAAATGATAAATAAGGGGTTTGAACAACAAAATAAGAATAATGATAAGTTGAAAACGAGTTTAAATGCATTTAAAACTGAAATGAAGTCAGGATATAATAACTTGAACACGTGCTTAAATGAATTTAAAACTGAAATCAAGTCAGCGGTAAATGCACATAACATTGCAATCAAGTCAGCGATGAGAGAAATGAATAATAGACTTGACAAACGAGACGAAAGGTTAGTAGAAATGAATAACGAAGTTGTAAACATAAAAAATGAGATAAAATGCGTGATCTAAACAACCAACTTAAAAGTATAAGTGAGAATGAATTAAACCAAATAAGTGGGTGTAGTGGTGTCAAAACTAATGACACGGGTGAGTATAATGAAAATAAAAATGACGAAATAACAGACGACCAAGGTGTCAATAGTAAAATGACGAATAATTACGAAGGGATCATTAACGAGGTAGGTGTTAGTTACGAAAATAAATTAACAAGTAATAATAGTAAGATAGTGGAAAATGAGATATATAAAAGTAATACAATGAAAATGAATAGCGATCATGATAATATAGGAACAGTGATAGAGTAGAAATCAGTATTTGTAAATTAGAGAGAGAATATGAAGAGAATTATTTTGTGAGTATGGGCAGAGGGTAGATTTTCCCCAGTTTTATTGTAAACCAAGATGGTTACAAATGTTTTTGAAGGGTAAAAATCCCTTACAGGAAACCAATGTGTTTTCAAGTAGTCCCTTAATTTTTAGTAGGCATTTTTATGATATAATACCCTCTGTACGGAATGACAGAAAAAGTATGAATTGGTGTTATGGTGAAAAGTATGTTGATAAGAAGATAGAGTTTTTAAGGTTAGTAGAGGTTATGACGAATTAATAAAGAGGTAGGATATGGAAAGAGTTGGTGATAATAAGTACTTACCTTGTGAAATAGTTAGTACAGCAAATGATGGTAAGGTTGATGATATTGATTACTTACCTTGTGATGAGACTGGTACAACAGTAGATAATAATAATGATGAAATTGTAATTGACATAATTATGACAGATCATACTAAAGGTGACTGGACTATACTCGGTGATAATAAATTATATGATTTAATAACATGGAATAATCCTGTTGGTATTGTGGAAGAATAGAAGAATTTGAATAATCATTATGTTAATAAAAATGATATAATGAGTTTAATAAAAAATGAACTGTGTAAACGTAAGACCAGGTTATTATACGAAGATGGGGGGTAAACAATTAATGTTTATGAGCATCTAACTATGTAATTAATGGTTTTGAAATGGACTGTTTTATAAAATGATTTGTGGTAAACGATAACAAATAATAATGTGTATTGTATACTTTTGTGTTGATATTAAATGAAATATTGTACAGGATGAATGTTAATAACAAGTTAAAAAAGTTTTTGGAGAATTTAATGGTGTAGTGAATGCTAAATAAATAGTTGATAGTAAAAAGGTCAATTGAGATTAAAATGTAACATTTATAATTTTATATGCCAGTTTAAAGATGAATTGTTTATTTGAGGTAATGTTTACAATGTGTATATGTAGTAGGAACCCATTTTAATAATGATGATATTTTATTAAACTAAACAAATAACGAGAATAATTATGAAGGTGATAATAAATGAATTGTAATTGTTTTGACTATTGTAATTAAAGTAACTTGGGTGTTGAAAAAAAAAACTTGTTATTGTGTAAGATTAATGGGTGATTTTGGGGGTGTGTTAGTATCAATAGAAGAGAGAATAAGTTGTATTCATAATGAACAACGGTTTAAGGTTAGTAATAAGTTAGGCTATTGCAGTGGCGGCATGTGTCACTGTAGATAGCGGTGAGTGTTGATGAGTAACATCAAAGCATGTTACCATCATCGGAGGCCTAAATAGGGCATAAAATACACTGTACAACCTTATATAATATTATATTATATGTGAATTTTATACGTACAGTGTATATAATGATGAAGTGTAAAACATGTGAATGACAAGATTTCCCCGTCTTTTCGGGCGATTACTGTTTCACCAGCACTAATCATGGTTTTGGACGACAGTCAGCTGTGGACAGAAATTGTAAAACTGACCATGGTTGGTTGCCTTGAAAATTGGTGTGAACTTGTAATTAATGGGGGGGGGTGACTCAGGGGAATCCCCGGAACTATGGAACAGTGGCTATCACCTTGTTCGCGTAGGAACAGTAAAAAGGGTTATAGACCTGTCTTAAGGTTGTGACTATATAATCAGGTATTATGATACCTGAATTTTAAAATGTAACGCCGAAGCAAGGACAGGAGACGACAAAATTCCTCCCTAATTTCAGTCCTTGAGGAAGCAACTGGGCGCTACAGTCCAGGGGGGGGGTAATAGTGTGTGTGGAAGGAGGAATTTAAAATAAATTCATTATTTAATAAATTAATAAAATATGTGATGATGGAGAAGGTGGTTACTAGGCTGTTGGTAACGAAATATTAACGATTAAAATGAGTTACATCAATAATGTAGAGTATGAAATTAATTTTCTAATGTAAACAAATGAAGAATGTTGTGTTGACGAGGAGTATTTTATTTTAATATAATAAAGAGTATTATGAAGATACTTACCGATTGTTAAGTAAGTAATTTGTTCTCATGTAGTTGATTTAATGTGTTTTACTCTATAAAAGGAGTTTGTTACTTTTGAAGTGTGAATGGAATATTTACAATGGAAGGAATATATACGTTGTAATGGAAATGTTTATTTAAATTTGATGGGAATCAGAGCAATCATGTTGAATTTTTTTTGTGGGGTAAGAGTTAACTAGAGAAGGTTATACAGAATGTTGATAGGTAATTCTTATAATGTATTAAAAAAAAAAAACCCCAACACAGCTAAGGGGAACCAGATCAGTTAGGGATATGTCATTATACCAGGCCACTATTTGATGTTTTTGATTTCATGTTTCAGTGTCTGGTGATGCTGTGGCAGTGGTCCTGTGCTGGCCTGCGTGTCAGAGCAGGAGCGTCAAGTGCCGGTCTGGCCTTGCGGTGTTGGGATCTCGAAAGAGAAGTCCAGTAAGGTCATTCAGGTACGGTCACAATCACTACATGACCAAGGGGTAAGTTAAATATTTTTTATATAAAACGTAAGGGAGTTGTGGTGACATATCTTGGCTGATCCCTTTAGAAGGTATGAGTGTCAATGAGAGCTTTTATGCTTCGGCATAAATCCTCTCATTGGGGGGGGGGTATTGTAATGGGTCCAAATTTATTTAATTATTATTGTGTAATTTCGTAAATTTTATAACATGTAAAGATGAGGCCCCTTTGAGGCGACACAAAGTCTGCAGTAAATGAGTCAGTAAGTTTCATGGCCTTATATGGTCATGATTGAATTATTAATTTAATAGAAAATCTATTTATAGCCAGTGATTAATTCCACCAATATGTTGTTGACGAATAACAGGAAATTACAAATTGAAGAGATGATACGCAACCCAGCGGAATATTATAAATCTATAGGCGAGATGTGTGGCGGGGAGCAGGGTGAGACAGTGTGCGACGCACCGCACGGAAAGTTTTGTAATACAAAAAAATCAGTCATCATCCATCTTTTGTGCTGTGCAGCAGCAGTCGGCTCGCCCGCATAAACAGCATAAAACGCAAATCAAACAATGTGAAATTCTAACTAGTATTGGAACGTAAAAATATAAATCATGTAAATAATCAGTGATCAGTAACAATTTGGAGTGACAGTTTCGGCCGTAAAAACGTAAAAGTGAAAACAACAAAACAGTGCATGCCACCAGGAGGCGTCCCATGTGATGAAACCCTACGCACCATTAAAGGAACGTAAATATAATTGAATACTGGGAATATTTTAAATTGAGCTCAATAAAACAAAATCAAAAAGTATGAAAGTGTGCGTATTTGAGCGAATGTAAAGAAACATAGGCCTAAAAAGAAGTGTTGAGTTTGCAAAATTTGATACGTAGTTTACTAATAACCAGTTTTATGCTTTAAGGCGACACAAGTGTGTTCGTAATCTTTTCTATGTTTTCAAGAGAACATAACTAATGTTCTGTTTCACTATAAACACGCATGGTGTTAATAGTATTTGCATATTGTTCTTTGTAAATTTGACTCCATTATAGGGACAAATATAAATTACTTAACTATTGAGTAACATTGCATATGGCGCATTGTTATTTGTATTTGCTATAACAAATAAATAATGTTATGTTTACTTGATTTGTGTATCGTTATTTGTATTTAGGTCATCAGTACATGACGCAACGGGAGTGATTCCAGCGAAACTAGTGATTGAGCGGAAGACTCGCATTCCTGGGAACGTGATGTTCGGATCACATGAAACTGAATTCGAAGAACGGGAGAATTATCTTTCGCAAGGACGTCCACCTAGATCGCCTGGTCGAGTACTACTTCAGAGACGGTTTGCCAGTTCGGGACTAACATGCTTAAGGAGGTGGCAGTGTTATGACATCACAGAACAATCTACGTGTTTGTCGAATGTGCCAGAAGAATATCGCTCTACTATGTGTGGCATACGTGCTTGTAGATGCATTTGCGAGAGTCTTCTCGATGCCGCCAGCCGTGCGGACTGCGTCAAGGCCGCAGTTAATTACGTAGTTCATACGGACGCTAAGATTCAATTAGGAATCGTCTAGATTTTCGGCGGCTGTAAATACAATTACTCAGGGATGCTCAAGTTCAGTGTAGCAACGATATATTTACAGTTCGGTTCGAGAGTTATTATCGGGCGACATTACTGTGTACATTCAGGTGGTTATTAGTGAAGTGATGCATTTTATAATTGGGCGGTATAATTGTATTACAATTGTGTTTAATATTAGTGACATTTTATTGTGTGTGAACAATTTATATTTGATTTGTTGTAGTAGACTGTGTTGTTAATTACGAACTGTTTAACTGTAAAAATTAAAGCTGGTGATTAGTGACTTAATTGGCGTCTTGTACTTGTAATTTGTTTTCCACTGTACCTACAACGATTGAGTAGACCGTCGTAACAATATATTATTTTCTTCCTTTCTTTTCCAATTTCTATGCCCCATAGAATCCCATTCAGTGATCTAATTATTTGTTTTTCTTTATTTATTCTTGATTTTTATTTCACCATCATCTGTTCCTTCTTAATTAAAGTTTATTCCTAAGTATCTGAATAAGTAGAACCATGTCTCCATTCATTTATTGTACTTTAGTAATATTTTGGTGAAACATGTCTTCGTGTTCTGCAAATTCTTTATTAATACTGTAACAAATATTTTTACAGTACTGTCACGAGTGTAATGTGTTCTGTGTTCCAGGCTTGGAACATTGTTGACAATGGATCAGTTTGCTTGGTCAAAGGAGCAGGCATTAAAGAACATAGGTATACTGTTGTCAGTAGGAGCTGTGATTTCTTGCTGTACGTTTATTGTCATCGGACCTTTAACCAAAAGGTAAGCTGAAATAGGTGAAAAGGGTAAGCATAAATGTGCAGTTTCTGGTTGTTGGCAACATCCAGAAGGGACCAGCCTCGAAAGTGTTAAAATAAAATTTAACACAAACTCAATCATGAAATATCACAAGCCTAGTGAAAGTGCCTAGTGGCACAATTCTTTGACACTGGTGAAGGTACCTAGTGGCACAATTCTGTGACACTGGTGAAGGTGCCTAGTAGCACAATTCTGTGACACTGGTAAAGTTGCCTAGTGGCACAACTCTGCAACACTGGTGAAGGTGCCTAGTGGCACAATTCTGACACTGGTGAAGGTGCCTAGTGGCACAATTCTGACACTGGTGAAGGTGCCTGGTGGCACAATTCTGTGACACTGGTGAAGGTGCCTAGTGGCACAACTTGTGACACTGGTGAAAGTGCCTAGTGGCACAATTCTGTGACACTGGTGAAGGTGCCTAGTAGCACAATTCTGTGACACTGGTGAAGGTGCCTAGTGGTACAATTCTGAATCATACTTCTTTTGAGTGGGATGTTTTTTGTTTCGGGAATTTTTGGGTATAGCACTTTCTATACATAGAACCTTGATCATTCTATGTTATTTTTCAGATTTGATGAGTCACGTGTACTGATATGGGGTGGATTTTTGTTGATGGTTGTGGGGAGAGCGCTCTACATACCCTGGGGCAAAAACATACCTGTGATAGCACACACTATGTGTAAGTTCATATACATATTTGTTTGTTGTATATATTTATAATAATTTGTTAGTCTGTAGTTGTGTTTTGTTTATACGTTATTCTCATAACGTGGAAATTAGATTGGTGAATAAATTGAAAATTAAATCTAATTTTTCTTTACTACTGAACTGTATGAAATATTAGGCTACCCTAATACTTCATACCCTCACATAAACATAATCTAAGTGTACAGTATAAAACATTTGTGGATAACTTCCTATTGCCAAAAATCAGTTGTTCCAGCTGATAGTTGATAAAAATATGAAACATTTTTTCTTACTTTTTGTTCTGTTTTTATGTTTTGTAATATTTTTTATTTAAAAACAATAAAATAAACCACATACACTCGTTTAACAACTAATTTATATAGTTATTATTTTTTTACTTCCATATTCCTTAAGGAATGGAAGTATGGTGATGGCAAAAAAAATCGTGTTCGAGATTATTGCAGATTCTGATTCTACTACACTCAAAACATGAAAAAAAGTCGTTTTCCGAAAAGTGTCTGTGTGTGTGTCTGTCTGTCTGTCTGTCTGTCTGTGTGTCTGTCTGTAGATTTTTTTTCTATGGCAAACGATAACTGCCGCAAATTCAAACAGAATCAAATAATTTTTTGCATGCAGCCCTGATTTGCAGAGTACTCGCGACCTATTGTTTTTGGTGAAGATCGGTTGAGGGAAAGGGGTAGTTTACCTGCAACGGTTTTTTTTTAGCAAGGGTAATTTTGTTTGTTTGGCAAACGATAACAGCCGCAAATTCAAACAGAATCAAATAATGTTTCGCATACAGCCCTGAATTGTAGAGTTCTCAAGATCTGTTGATTTTGGTGAAGATCGGTTAAGGGAAAGGGGTAGTTTACCTGTAACGTTTTATGTTTTAACAAGGGTATTTCCTATGGCAAACGATAACAGCCGCAAATTCAAACAGAATCAAAAGATTATTTGCATACAGCCCTAAATTGTAGAGTTCTCAAGACTATTGTTTTTGGTGAACATCGGTTGAGGGAAAGGGGTAGTTTACCTGCAACGTTTTTTAACAAGGGTATTTTCTATGGCAAACGATAACAGCCGCAAATTCAAACAGAATTAAATAATGTTTTGTATACAGCCCTAAATTGTAGAGTTCTCAAGACCTATTGTTTTTGGTGAAGATCGGTTGAGGGAAAGGGGTAGTTTACCTGCAACGTTTTTTTAACAAGGGTATTGTCTATGGCAAACGATAACAGCCGCAAATTCAAACAGAATTAAATAATGTTTTGTATACAGCCCTAAATTGTAGAGTTCTCAAGACCTATTGTTTTTGGTGAAGATCGGTTGAGGGAAAGGGGTAGTTTACCTGCAACGTTTTTTTAACAAGGGTATTTTCTATGGCAAACGATAACAGCCGCAAATTCAAACAGAATTAAATAATGTTTCGCATACAGCCCTGATTTGTAGAGTACTCAAGACCTATTGTTTTTGGTGAAGATCGGTTAAGGGGAAGGGGTAGTTTACCTGCAACGTTTTTTTATCAAGCGTATTTTCTATGGCAAACGATAACAGCCGCAAATTCAAACAGAATCAAATAATGTTTTGCATACGTCCCTGAATTGTAGAGGTCTCAATGACTTTCGATTTTGGTGAAGATCGGTTAAGGGGAAGGGGTAGTTTACCTGCAACCTTTTACGTTTTAACAAGAGTAAAGTACTTGAAAATTTATTTTAACTTTTTGAAACAATGGTAATTGTTAAAAATAAAGTAATTTTGTTGCCAGGCAATAAAATTATAATTTTTTCATTTTAATGTAATATAATATTTTTCATTTAATACAGCAATAAAAAGGCAGGTAAGACACAGCCTGGCTGTTTGGCTGAAAATGATTTTAAATATAAATCTTAGAATATGGAAGTCATGTATGGTTCTCCATACCGATTTTTTTTGTAACAGTACATAAAGGCCTGTTATCTTAATTATGGGGTTTGAGGATGTTACATAATATTTTATTGTATTCATGTTATATAAAGTATGGTTAGGTCCATTTTCCCTATGTCTGCACAAACAACGCATATTCAGTAAGAGGAGAATAATTCCAAGGTCACCGGTGGACGGGCGAAACCGAGCATATACAATGGCGGTGTAAGTGGAGAAAGACTTTAATATCAATTCTTATTGGTTCACAAGGCTGTGTCGTCATCAATAAACGATAATGACGCATAAACAATAACGTATGAAACAAGGCGTTGACCGAAAAAACAAAAGACGGTGACGTCAGATGTACTAATACATACGCAAATTGTGCGTATAACCAGTTCTCAGTTCCACACAGCACATCAGAGCGTCAACAGCTAATATCGCTGTTGGTGGAGTTTTCACCAAAAGTATTTTAGACAAATTACTAAATGTAATTAAAATGTAACAGTGAATCTTTAAAGACCAACACAAGCAAAGTACTATCCCAGTATGTAAAGTAGAATCAGTGCTATCAGAAGAAATCGACGAGGGACATGCGGCGACCATCTGCCATTTTAACACAGAGGATCTGACATCAACGGCGGCTCTACAAGTGCACACATTCAGAGAAGTCCAAATTAATAATCATATATTTATACATTAATGAGCTCAAAATTAAAATGAACCAAACAAAATGTATCTGTCCTAGTGAGCGTGTGAGTGAGAGCATGTGGGTGTGAACGACTGGCCATTACGATAAAATATCGGGGCATTGGTTTGTGATATATAAAATAGTGAATTAAATCAATCAAGTTTATTAAAGCTGCAGCTATATTCAAATTTATGATAGGACTAAGTATCACAGTAATTGAAGGTAATGACTAATAAATATGGGCGTAAGAATATGTAGACGCCATTTTGTTTCTTGTATTTACGAGGGCTATCCAGAAAGTAACAGACGTTTTGAAATAAAAAATTTACAAAATGAAAAAACAAAATTGTATTATATACATTTGAAAGGTACACTCTTAAGCTATTTTTCCACATAATCGCCATTCAAATTAAGGCACTTATCATACCGTGGCACAAGTTTTTCAATACCGTCTCTGTAGAAATCTGCCGCCTGCGATTTCAACCACTGGTTTACACCGGCATGCAGTTCGGCGTCAGTATCAAAGCGTTGTGTAGCGAGCCATGTCTTCATCGCTGGGAAGAGGTGATAGTCGCTCGGCGCCAAATCCGGGCTGTATGGTGGATGATCGAACACCTCCCATCCAAAACTATCGAAGAGCTCTCGGGTACGATTGGCCGTGTGTGGACGTGCGTTGTCATGAAAAAACAAAACCTTCGCACTAAGTTTTCCCCGACGCTTGTTTTGTATCGCGCGCCTTAACTTTCTCAGTGTTTCACAATACCTCTCTGAGTTAATTGTTGTGCCACGTTCAAGAAAATCAACGAGAATCACTCCTTCAGAGTCCCAAAACACAGTAGCCATGATCTTTCTTGCTGACAGCGTTTGCAAACACTTCCTTGGTTTCTTGGGAGAATTTGTGTGTCCCCATTCCATCGACTGCCTTTTTGTTTCACTATTGACATGCTTCACCCAAGTCTCGTCCCCAGTTACGATACGATCGATAACTTTGTTACCATTTTTGTCGTAATCTTCGAGGAAAGTTAGTGCTGCAGCCAGTCTCTGTTTTTTGTGGTCTTCCGTTAGGATTTTCGGAATCCACCTAGCACAAAATTTGTGGTAACCAAGCTTTTCCGCCACAGTTTCATGCACCAAACTCCGTGAAATTTGGGGAAATTGTTTCGAAAGTTCCGTAATCGTGAAACGACGATCTTCACGAATTTTGTCGTTGATTTTCATCACCAGTTCATCAGTCACATGGCTAGGTCTACCGCTGCGGTCCTCATCGTGAACATTGGTACGGCCATTTTTAAAATCAATGCACCATTGCCTCACTCGGCTTTCACTCATTATTCCTTTTCCGTACACATCACAAAGTTGGCGATAAATTTCAATTGGTTTGTGATTTTTTGCCAACAAAAACCTAATCACAGAACGCACCTCACAAGTGGCGGGATTTTCTATTGCAGCGCACATTTTAACACGTCACAGAGAGCAAAGTAAGAGGGGCACAGACCGCACGCTACCACAGCTGGTTGCGTACTGAGTGTAGGAACGTTCCGACACCAAGATGGCGGCTCTATCCCCGCCCACCGCCGCTGTCGGTCAAAACGTCTGTTACTTTCTGGATAGCCCTCGTATATGCGACACCGTCTTTGGGTTGTCGTTAAGAATTATAAATCTAATTCAGATTAATTAAAAACAAGTTTATGGCATCCAAATTGTAGTCAGAGTCATTATTTCGACAACCTCAATGTTTCTGAATCTCGCTGAGTGTGAATCCTGGCCCTTAGAGATGAAAAATCATGTTGGGTATGAACCACGTGCTTAAACCGGAAGTGGCATGGACCATTCGGTAAGTACATGTGCTTTATTTAATAGTAACAAATATGAAATTAAGAATAAACAGTTGAGAGTACGTAACAATTGGCGCCCGAACTGGGACTTTATATAAAATTATTTTTTATATAAAATAGGCCAGATTCAGAGACAACGGGAGTGGCGAAATAATTCATAACATAACACGCGAGAGGTTATGTAGGTTATGTTGACAAAATAAAAACATATAAATGACAATTGCAATCCAATAGTTATTTTAGTGTTAGAACAAAATTTTTGTTAAAATGGCAGAAAATGACGAAAGTATAGAGTTGAACAATACCAATACAGAATCGATTATATTGAACGAAATAAGTGCCAATTCGACACCTATGGCAATCGGTAATAAAGTGTCATTGGAAAACTTATTTCAATTAATAAAAACACAAAATAACCAATTAAGAGAACAAATTGACGAAAAATTTAACCAGCAGAATATTAAATTCGATGAAAAATTTAACCAGCAGAATGTTAAATTTAAGGTAAAGTTTGACAGTTTTGATACCAAATTAAATGAACTAAAGAAACAAAGTAATTTGCAAAATGTAAAATTAAACCAATTCGAGGAGAAATTTGAAGAAATAAAAAATGAAATACGCAGACAAAATTTTAATGTTGACAAGAGAATTGTAACGTGTCAAAAATATGGGGTATTTCATTTATTTTATTTTTCGGGTTTTCAATATTATTGTGCAAAGTTTAATTCGATTGTAACAGACCACGTGGCAAGATAACAGCGTTGAGAACAAAGCAGCAAGACGCAGTTTCTGTTATGTAACCAGGCAAGGAATTCGTACCACCCTCGAATTCTCAGAACTCTGTATATGTGTGACGATACACGCACTTAACATCTCAAGCATGTGCGCTGTAGGGACGTCGAGAAACTCAAACGGCGCAGTAAAAAATGGCGCATGAAAGAGCAGTTTGTGAGAGCAGCAAGACGACTTACAGGAAACATAGTTAAGCCCCGCCTACTACTAGTGACATCAGACTCGCAGTGTCTAGAGATCGTCGACACACTGGGCTGATATAACTACTATGTTTCATGCATAGAGCTCATAAGCCACAGCAATTCAGCTTGAACAACAACGAAATCAGGTGGCAGTGAACAGCAGCTTCCTCCCGCCTCAACACAGTCCACATTAGGCAGAGACGCTAAGCAGTCCAATAGAAGCCGACTCCAGATACAGACGCTTACAGTTTTGTTTAGGGCCCGGTCGGTGGTGTTATAAAATGTAATTAATTCAATAGGACCGACCGGGACCCAAGAAATTAATAACCATATTACCGTGATTGACGGGCAGTTGGTGCAGTGACATGGAGTGATTAATTAAATACGTAATCTTTATAATGGGAATCGGATAACAGAAACATGTGTTCGGTCGGTAGTGAACAGTGAATTAAAACATGAATTAAATACTATTACCGTGAATCAAATATGAAATATCAAGGGGTAAAGCATTAAATTGAGTGTGAGTGTGGATGAGCAGAATGGGCTACCTTAATTATTAGAATACTTGATAGGTTAGATGATATTGTATGTTAGTTAAATCTGAGGGAGAAATGTATATTTAAAACCTATTTTTCAGTGTCTTTTAACATTCATTAAAATCAGTTGGTTTAATTTGAAATATGTGTTAACCTAAGTTATTTCGTCATTACCACGCTCTCATTTCTGTGTTGCAAAATTCGTCTAAACGTTCCGGAATCTTTCTGAATTATTAATTGCGTGTGGTCAGATTGCAAAATTGTCCTTTTTATTTAAGGTGGAGTATAAAGGTTTTCGATATTTTACCCTATAAAAAATAATCGTGGCGACCCTGGTCTTCTGGTAAAATTTAAATAGGTAAGTAGTTGTGGCTGAGTACAGGTAAGTCCTGGTAGTGTATTTTATTTATTTAATATATTTCGGCTTCATTTATATTGTTACAGAATTAATGAGATAGATTTAGAAAATAAGAAGGGAGTAGACAAATTAGAGATAAACAAAGACAAGGTAAGTGAGGGAGAAAATTATGACAAAATAAATAAAAGTATGATATTAGAAAATGATTATGTAAACAGGGGTAGTGATAATGAGATTTTATGGGGAATAGAATATGATAATAATGGAATGATAGTGTGTGTTGAAGGGTTAAAGAGAGTGTGTAAAGAGAGTATAATTGTAAAAGAGTTGCAGGGGGTAGATTTTTCCCTTAATGGTGTATTTTGGGGTGATGTACATGTGTTCAGGAAGGACGAGAGTGCCTTCGATGTATATTTGGGAGACATATGGTCTACAAATAAAGTTGTCCGTGGTTTTTTAGTGCACTTCACAGGTGGTGCAATAGTTGTGAATTAGTGTCCCCTGCAAATGTAGAAAGAGAGAATGTAGCTTGGTGTGGTAGAGAGAGATATATTAAAAGAGAGAGATGTTTTGAAAGTGAGAGATATATTGAGAGAAAAAGAGAAGTAGAGATTTTTAAGATAAGTAGAGACTATGAAGGATTTATGGAAAGGTTAGGAGTAGAGATGATTGATAAATATAGTAAATACTTACCTTGTAATGAAACTGAAGTAGTAGGAGATAATGAAAATAATGACTTTACAAATTACCTAATTATGACTGATTATACTGAAGGTGACAGAACCATACCCGATCATGAATTATATGAGTTTGAGGATAATGATAAAAAGTTGAATGGTATACGTATTTATGATGTTAGTATAAGAGAGTCAATATTAAGCAATGTGTGTAGATATAAGATTCGACTATTGTTTGACGATGGAGGTTAATTATTTTATTGTGTTTATGAACATTTAATTATGTGAACAGTGTTTTTCAAAATGAACTGCTTATGACTGATTTATGGTAAACGGTTAATTGGTAATTTTGGATTGTATATTTTTGTGTATATTAATGTATATGAAATGTATATTTTAAAACCTATTTTTTCAGTGTCTTTTAACATTCATTAAAATCGGTTGGTTTAATTTGAAATATGTGTTAGCCTAAGTTATTTCGTCATTACCACGTTCTCATTTCTGTGTTGCAAAATTCGTCTAAACGTTCCGGAATCTTTCTGAAATATTAATTGGGTGTGGTCAGATTGCAAAATTGTCCTTTTTATTTAAGGTGGAGTATAAAGGTTTTCGATATTTTACCCTATAAAAAATAATCGTGGCGACCCTGGTCTTCTGGTAAAATTTAAATAGGTAAGTAGTTGTGGCTGAGTACAGGTAAGTCCTGGTAGTGTATTTTATTTATTTAATATATTTCGGCTTCATTTATATTGTTACAAATGGCTCTCGCCTGCCAGGATTTTCGTTTTAATTTTATTTATACGAGATAGACCTATTTTAATGCACAGAAAATAGGATGTGGTAATGACGAATGTATAAAAAATTGTATCGCACATATTTACGTAGGTTATGTTTGTGTTGTGATTCAGGGTAGTATTAGGCGTTTGATTATATTGTAAATAATTGTAGTGCATTTATTTATGTGTATTGTAGAAGGTCAGCTAAACAATGTATGTATATAGGTAAGTGATAATAATAAAATTAATACTTTGCAATTTAAATAAATAATAACATTAATTTTGGAAACAGTAATTGGCTAATTTGTATAATGGCAAACAATAATAATGGAATTTGTATTTTCAGTAATTAATTTAAGCAAACCAGTTTGATATGTTTTAAATATTTTGAGTGATTATGTAAATGCTAATTAATTAAATTCTTTAAATGAATTCAATTTATTTTACGAGATTTGGAATTTGGTAATAAATGGCTAAATTGTTTGATGTAAACTGATATTTGTGTTAAATGTTTCAGAGGTGAGGTGAAAGTAATGTGGTAGGGGGTAGATGTTATGTGTATACCATGTTAAATGGAATGTAAGTATAGAACTTTTACAGTATGAATCATGTATAATAAAAATGTTTACAGGTAACTAAGATTTTAATTCAATAGTGAGATTATTTGAAATAATTGTGTTCAATAAAAATGATTATTAAAAAATTTAATAATAACTGAAAAATGATATATACTCATCATTAATAATAAATTTTGAAAATTTTAAGAGAGTCCAATGGTAGAAAGTTATGAATGAGTTAAATGATTATTGATGAAAATATTATACTAGAATGTATATAAAATTTTTTAATTAGTTAGTTATTAAGTTGCTATTGCGGGGGTGGCCTGTGCTCTCGTAGATAGCGAAATGGGTTGGGGGTTAACAGAGAGTGTTACCTCCATCGGAGGCCAAAATGGCGACAATGTGCGACACATTTTTTCGTGTAAACTCAATTTACACACTGATAGACGTTCGTGTCGCACATACTAATGATGAAGTAGAGCAGGGAATGAAATGAAGTTAGATTTCCCCGACTTTTCGGGCGATTACTGCCTTACCAGCACTAATCGTGGATTTGGCTAGCGGCCAGCTATGGTCATATCAAGTCCCTTGACCATAGCTGACTTGAAATTGGTATATAGTAGAAATTAAATGGGGGGTGAAATTTAGGGGAAATCCAGGCACTATGGAACAGCAGCTACCACTCTGTTCGCGTAGGAACAGCAAAGCCAGGTGGTAGACCCGTTTAAGGGCGTTTAATTATAGACAAGAATATGTTGATATTCAGACGTTAAATGTAACTGCTGAAGCAAAGACACGGAGAGGTCAAACTACTCCAAAATATGCCGTCTTTGTGAAAGCGAAGAGGCCCCACAGCCTTACATAATTTGCAATAGAGTGTGTGGATGGGAGGTGACTCAGAGAGGCCACGAATTTAAATTTTACAACATAAAAAATTTTTTGCTAATTCAAATTTTGATCCAATAAAAATGCTTGTGCTCTGTTTAAGCAATTAGATGCTCATACATTCAATATAAGGTGTTCATGCTATAATTTTAAATGTATTATTTTATTATCGTAGGTTAGATATAAGCATTGATAACAATATGTGTCTTCATTATGTGTGTATATTTGCAACTAAGTAAATAATTAAACCGTCTGGCAGGCGGTTAACACAAAGTATCAGAATCAGAAAGAGGGGAAACAATGAGGGTAGAAGTAAGTACTGATAAATATATATATTTCATGTAATTTGTTCAATTTTGAGATGTGTTTTAATTGTGTTAGGGATATCAGCTGATCAGCAATAAAATGTCACTGGTATATTGGTATAAATGCTCCAAGTAATTAATGTTTAATGTAATGTTTAGATGTATTACAGATGCTATTTAAAGTAATGAGAAATAAAGTAATAATTTGTGAAACTTAATAAGAGATAGTTTGTGGGTGATGAATATTCTGTGGGACATGTAGATCAGTCCAAGTTGAAGTTAAAGAAATAGTAGAGATGAAACTAATTTAATGTTGTTTTGAGTTAATGTATATTATAGAGTTTTGAAAAGTATTGATGTTGACACAGTAGTTGTGGAGAATATATGTAGAGTTTTGAGTGATATATTGATGTTTATAATTAATGATGTTATTTTGTTGTAGCTGTAGTAAGGTAATGAGATTGAGATTTTTGGGGATGGCAATTTTGTAGTAGGGGTAGTGTAATGTAGGAGTCCGCAACATAATGATAGTTGGGACGGGATGGGATCGATTTAGTGGGACGGGGTCGCCTTAGGTAGAATCCAGGGGCCAGATAAAGGGAAATGAGTTTTGGGGGGGGGAACACGTATCCTAAGTACAAAGGGTTAGAGAGTATTTTTTTTTTATATAGAGAGAAGGTGGCGATTTGAGTTTAAGGATAAGTTGGGGTTAGAGAGTGTTTTGATAGATATTTTGATAGAGATGGGTGTCATGTGAGATACAGTTGTTAGAGGTTAGAGTCAAAGGGAGGAAGTTGATATATGTATAAATGTCAAGTAGTAAAGTAAATTGTTATAAGTATTTAAATCACCCACAGTAATGGAGAATACGATTGTTAAAGAAAGAAAGAGATTTATAATAAAGATATAAAAAATTTTTATTCTAAAACCAGTGACAAAATTTTGATAGAATGTGGAAATAATGTAAAATTAAGAATTGTGTATTTTGAATAATTTAAATGTCAATTTGCTTATTATTTATAATAATATTTTGTTTATTTTAAATGTTTTATTTTATGATATTTTGTGTTTTAAGACCGATTGTTACAGATATGGAATGTATTTTCAGATAGAACTTATACATAACACATGTGGGTCAAGGTTGTGGACTTGACCTAGTGTTGATCAGCTGACAGTGAGGTCATATACATACTAAGCTTGCATAATAAGGAAGTCAATTCAACTTGTTTTTTTTTTGATCAATTTAAGAAAATTTTAAAATAATTTCTATATGTAAAGGAAACATTTTAAGAGATTTAAATTTTTTCTTGAATTTTAAAATTTTTTGGAAAATATTTTTTTGAAAAAAAAAAAATCTTGATTTTTCGCCTGCCAGGTAATGAATATTTTGAGCCTTGATTATTTTATTGTTTGTGTACTAACCATGTTTATTTTATTGATTTATTGTATTGACTTGTATTGTTAGACTCTAAGTATTCACATGTTAGGTTAAGGATGTTTTTAATTATAAGAAATGTCTAAATCAACTTATTTTAAATAAAAACAGAAACCAATGAAGAGAATAATTTAAAATTTATACAAAATTTATGAATCAATTTTACATGAAAACAACCAATGGGTTGTAATCTAAATAACTTTTGAAAAAATTTTGTAAATTTTATAATAGGTAATGTCAGTAGGTAATGTGAGTGTGTGTGAGCCCAGTATCTGCTAAAGGCAGCCCAGCTTGCATAAAAGGGGAAACATATCGGCTGAGGATCTGGAATAATCTAAGCCAGGGATTGAGGATTTTTTGGGGGGTAGCATGTTAGAAGGTGAGGTGTGCTGTGGTACTTGTCGGTTCGATTTTTCGGTGTTGGGATCTCTTATGGAGAAGTCCAGTGATCTCGTTCAGATGCGTCCATAGTCGCCAAGCCAGGGGGGGTCGTATACCCATGAAGAGTAAGAACAAGGGGGTTGTTGGCACCAGTTCCTCACCGATCCTCTTAGGGGTTTTATCAATGAGATTTCTTCTGTTTTGGACAGCAGAATTCTCATTGAGGGGGTATTGTAACGTGTCAAAAATATGGGGTATTTCATTTATTTTATTTTTCGGGTTTTCAATATTATTGTGCAAAGTTTAATTCGATTGTAACAGACCACGTGGCAAGATAACAGTGTTGAGAACAAAGCAGCAAGACGCAGTTTCTGTTATGTAACCAGGCAAGGAATTTGTACCACCCTCGAATTCTCAGAACTCTGTATATGTGTGACGATGCACGCACTTAACATCTCAAGCATGTGCGCTGTATGGACGTCGAGAAACTCAAACGGCGCAGTAAAAAATGGCGCATGAAAGAGCAGTTTGTGAGAGCAGCAAGACGACTTACAGGAAACATAGTTAAGCCCCGCCTACTACTAGTGACATCAGACTCGCAGTGTCTAGAGATCGTCGACACACTGGGCTGATATAACTACTATGTTTCATGCATAGAGCTCATAAGCCACAGCAATTCAGCTTGAACGACAACGAAATCAGGTGGCAGTGAACGGCAGCTTCCTCCCGCCTCAACACAGTCCACATTAGGCAGAGACGCTAAGCAGTCCAATAGAAGCCGACTCCAGATACAGACGCTTACAGTTTTGTTTAGGGCCCGGTCGGTGGTGTTATAAAATGTAATTAATTCAATAGGACCGACCGGGACCCAAGAAATTAATAACCATATTACCGTGATTGACGGGCAGTTGGTGCAGTGACATGGAGTGATTAATTAAATACGTAATCTTTATAATGGGAATCGGATAACAGAAACACGTGTTCGGTCGGTAGTGAACAGTGAATTAAAACATGAATTAAATACTATTACCGTGAATCAAATATGAAATATCAAGGGGTAAAGCATTAAATTGAGTGTGAGTGTGGATGAGCAGAATGGGCTACCTTAATTATTAGAATACTTGATAGGTTAGATGATATTGTATGTTAGTTAAATCTGAGGGAGAAATGTATATTTAAAACCTATTTTTCAGTGTCTTTTAACATTCATTAAAATCAGTTGGTTTAATTTGAAATATGTGTTAACCTAAGTTATTTCGTCATTACCACGCTCTCATTTCTGTGTTGCAAAATTCGTCTAAACGTTCCGGAATCTTTCTGAATTATTAATTGCGTGTGGTCAGATTGCAAAATTGTCCTTTTTATTTAAGGTGGAGTATAAAGGTTTTCGATATTTTACCCTATAAAAAATAATCGTGGCGACCCTGGTCTTCTGGTAAAATTTAAATAGGTAAGTAGTTGTGGCTGAGTACAGGTAAGTCCTGGTAGTGTATTTTATTTATTTAATATATTTCGGCTTCATTTATATTGTTACAGAATTAATGAGATAGATTTAGAAAATAAGAAGGGAGTAGACAAATTAGAGATAAACAAAGACAAGGTAAGTGAGGGAGAAAATTATGACAAAATAAATAAAAGTATGATATTAGAAAATGATTATGTAAACAGGGGTAGTGATAATGAGATTTTATGGGGAATAGAATATGATAATAATGGAATGATAGTGTGTGTTGAAGGGTTAAAGAGAGTGTGTAAAGAGAGTATAATTGTAAAAGAGTTGCAGGGGGTAGATTTTTCCCTTAATGGTGTATTTGGGGGTGATGTACATGTGTTCAGGAAGGACGAGAGTGCCTTCGATGTATATTTGGGAGACATATGGTCTACAAATAAAGTTGTCCTTGGTTTTTTAGTGCACTTCACAGGTGGTGCAATAGTTGTGAATTAGTGTCCCCTGCAAATGTAGAAAGAGAGAATGTAGCTTGGTGTGGTAGAGAGAGATATATTAAAAGAGAGAGATGTTTTGAAAGTGAGAGATATATTGAGAGAAAAAGAGAAGTAGAGATTTTTAAGATAAGTAGAGACTATGAAGGATTTACGGAAAGGTTAGGAGTAGAGATGATTGATAAATATAGTAAATACTTACCTTGTAATGAAACTGAAGTAGTAGGAGATAATGAAAATAATGACTTTACAAATTACCTAATTATGACTGATTATACTGAAGGTGACAGAACCATACCCGATCATGAATTATATGAGTTTGAGGATAATGATAAAAAGTTGAATGGTATACGTATTTATGATGTTAGTATAAGAGAGTCAATATTAAGCAATGTGTGTAGATATAAGATTCGACTATTGTTTGACGATGGAGGTTAATTATTTTATTGTGTTTATGAACATTCAATTATGTGAACAGTGTTTTTCAAAATGAACTGCTTATGACTGATTTATGGTAAATGGTTAATTGGTAATTTTGGATTGTATATTTTTGTGTATATTAATGTCAATGGATTTGTGTATTTTTGCTGTTGTGTATTTTATGTATTTTTTTATGTAAACCATGTACTGTAGAATTTTAAATATTCAAGAATAATTAAGTTTGAGAATGATTTTAAATAATCATGGAATTTAGATTCTAATGGTTAGTAAATGATTACGCATATAATATATTTGGATATTGAGTTGTTTTAGGATTGTAAGGTAAGTGATGAATTTTCTAGTGGTATATTAAGGTGAAATGTTGTAAAAGAGTTTGGGGATAGTGATAAATAAGGGCATTGGAGTTAGTTAAATAGAGTTAATGGGAGGTAGTGAAAATAAGAATGTTGAGATACAGATAATATATAAAGAGGTGTTAGATATTTTAGGGACACAGTAGTTAGTGATTATGTGTAGAGGTGAGTAATGTGAATGGTAATTATATTTGTTGATGATGATATTTTGTAGTAAGGATGAGGTGGTAAGGAGTGATCAACGTGCAGCGTTGTGGCAGGCGGAGCAATTTTGGGTTAGAGTGTTTGCTGATATTTGGTGGAGGGCAAATGGTTAGGGATGGATATGGCCAGGTAGGGAACACACATCCTAGTACAAAAACGAGCGTTGCCAGAGGATTTAAATGGGATTAGTGAAGGGGGTTATTATAGAGATATTGGTGTCATAATATGTTAATGGTTAGAAGCGGTTGTTAGAAAAAGAGGGGTAGTAAGGTTAGATTGACAAATGCCAAAATAAGATAGAGATAATAGGGAATAATAGAGAGTCACCCAAACTAATAAGGATAAAAGGGTTAGAAAAAGAAAATTCATAGCAGAAAGGTAATGTAACTGAAAGGTAAATGATAAATTTGAAATTGTTTTATAGAATCTAAGGATATAAATGAATGTTAAATAACTAAAGGTTGAATAGAGAGTTGAAGTAGTAATGTTATAAAGTTTTGATACCAGTTGTTTAAATGTAAATTGTTTAATGTAAATGTAACAATGTTAATGTGTAATGTTCAGTGTTCTATGATGTTTTTATTATGTTGGAGGGTCATAGTGTGTGTGGTTAGGAGGTCGCTACAGGGGCAACGACGTTAGCAAATGTTAAAAGATAGTAGATCTTGAATGTTAAAAGAATAAAGTTAGAAATGGTGTTGAGCAAAATATAGTATGATGTCATTGAAAAAAATATAAAATGATTATAAAGTTGAGTAATAAAATTTGAATAATGAACTTGTTTGCCATAGTAATTATAGGTTGAATTTTATAGAGATAAATAGGTGATGGTGTTTTGGGAATTTTGAAGGAGTTGTTTACGTGTTATGGTATCTATAGGAATATATATTTTTCTCTTATAAGGAAGATATTGAATTTAGTGTTGATGAAAGATCAATCTATTTTGAATTCTTGTTGTTGTTGTTTTGGAGAAATTAATTGAACAAACCAATCCATCTGAAGGGAAACATATCAGTTGTAGATATGGAAGTATATTAGACCACTATTTTAAAATTTGTATTGCATGTTTCAGAGTTTGGTGGTGTTGTGACCGCGGTCCTGAGCTGGCCGGTGCGTCAGAACAGGAACGTTAAGTGCCTCATGGCCTTATGGTGTTGGGATCTCTCCTGAGAAGTCCAGTAAGGTCAGACAGGTACGATCAGCATCATTGGACCAGGGGTAAGTGATTATATTTCTTTTATATTAACACTACAGGGGGTTGTGGCGACATATCTGAACTGATCCTTTTAGAAACGTGTGAATGAGTCAATGAAAGTTTTTATGTTTCGACATAAAACCTTTCATTGAGGGGGTTTGTAACAGTACATAAAGGCCTGTTATCTTAATTATGGGGTTTGAGGATGTTACATAATATTTTATTGTATTCATGTTATATAAAGTATGGTTAGGTCCATTTTCCCTATGTCTGCACAAACAACGCATATTCAGTAAGAGGAGAATAATTCCAAGGTCACCGGTGGACAGGCGAAACCGAGCATATACAATGGCGGTGTAAGTGGAGAAAGACTTTAATATCAATTCTTATTGGTTCACAAGGCTGTGTCGTCATCAATAAACGATAATGACGCATAAACAATAACGTATGAAACAAGGCGTTGGCCGAAAAAACAAAAGACGGTGACGTCAGATGTACTAATACATACGCAAATTGTGCGTATAACCAGTTCTCAGTTCCACACAGCACATCAGAGCATCAACAGCTAATATCGCTGTTGGTGGAGTTTTCACCAAAAGTGTTTTAGACAAATTACTAAATGTAATTAAAATGTAACAGTGAATCTTTAAAGACCAACACAAGCAAAGTACTATCCCAGTATGTAAAGTAGAATCAGTGCTATCAGAAGAAATCGACGAGGGACATGCGGCGACCATCTGCCATTTTAACACAGAGGATCTGACATCAACGGCGGCTCTACAAGTGCACACATTCAGAGAAGTCCAAATTAATAATCATATATTTATACTTAATGAGCTCAAAATTAAAATGAACCAAACAAAATGTATCTGTGCTAGTGAGCATGTGTATGAGAGCATGTGGGTGTGAACGACTGGCCATTACGATAAAATATCGGGGCATTGGTTTGTGATATATAAAATAGTGAATTAAATCAATCAAGTTTATTAAAGCTGCAGCTATATTCAAATTTATGATAGGACTAAGTATCACAGTAATTGAAGGTAATGACTAATAAATATGGGTGTAAGAATATGTAGACACCATTTTGTTTCTTGTATTTATATGCGACGCCATCTTTGGGTTGTCGTTAAGAATTATAAATCTAATTCAGATTAATTAAAAACAAGTTTATGGCATCCAAATTGTAGTCAGAGTCATTAATTTGACAACCTCAATGTTTCTGAATCTCGCTGAGTGTGAATCCTGGCCCTTAGAGATAAAAAATCATGTTGGGTATGAACCACATGCTTAAACCGGAAGTGGCTTGGATCGGTAAGTACATGTGCTTTATTTAATAGTAACAAAAATGAAATTAAGAATAAACAGTTGAGAGTACGTAATAATAGTCATATTTTTTTATTAGAAGATGTCAGCACACTTGTCAGTAATAGACAATGCTTATTTTAGCTTGTGGTAGCTACTTCGTGATGGCAAAGTTATAGTTCACTGTTGTGAAAATGTTGAGTGAAAGATGAGCAAAGTTGAAAAGTAATTCTTAATTTTGTAGTTTTATCTGAAGAATTGGCCTGTATGAGGAGACATGAATTGATGCTTTGATGATAGTGTAGGAGATACTTGCCGGGTGGATCAGAAGATGAGTTTTCCATTTCCATCTGTTTCTGTCCTGTGGGTCCTTCAGTCTTTCGACTGGTTTGTACCCTCCCCGCATATACCCATGGTGCGTGTGTTACTGAGTCTCTCACAGGTAAATGGGACCTACAGTTTAATGCCGGATCCAAACAGCACAGTTGGGGAGGGTTTATACTAGGCAGGATACCTCTTCCTGGTTTGCCATTACCTTGTGAGAGGGGGACGGTCGTACCTAATCAGATGACCCTGGCGGGAATTGAACTCGCGTCGACAGCGTAGCAGCACCACACACTAGCAACTACGCCATGACCGCTATATATTTTTTTTCTCTTATTATTTGTTTTATTGAACTGCCAATTTTGAATTGCGCAAGAATAATAATATACAAATACAATTGTCATCATACCCAATTACAATACAACTATTATACGAGCAACAATTAAATTATAAGCATGCATGTACATAGAATAATCGACTTAACAATATCTGTTCAAAATTAAATATTCAAGTAAGAACACGATATTACTGTACAAATAAAATTTGAAAAAATACCTTTATATTGGGTGGCTGACTGAAAAATAATAAATCAAATAATTTAAACATTTGAAATTTTTAATTCTGAATTTAAACATTTAAATAATTTAAACATCTGATTATTAAATCAGAATAAAACATTTCAAAAATTAAACTTGAATTACAAAAAGTCACATTCAGTGAAAGCAATTCAGTGTTTAAAATTTAGTGTGCCTGTTTCATTCTTTGTCTTAGTGAAGATCATCGTTTTAGTTTTAGTTAAGCATCGTTTTAGGTAGATGCTAAAACTGTACTGTGTTCCATTTAACCTCATCTTAAAGATGTGTGGATTATCATTAGTACACGAGTGTTGTTTATTCCCATTTGTGTCAACATCACACAATTGCATTGATAGAGAGAGAGAGAGAGAGAGAGAGAGAGTTTTACAGTTATATAAAATATAATTTTCACCATTGTTTATTTCAGTTTTCGGAATATGCTAATGATAAATATATGCTTTTTTCCAGCAAGCAATTTATCAGTTAACCACAGTGCTTCAGAACCACTTGGATGTCCTCCTGATCAGGAGTGGTGTACGTATACACCAGCAATGACAGTCGAACAGTTTTTACTTGGTTTTATATTTACCGCAATAGGTTATCCAATTGGTGTTACACTCATTCAGACCATATTCTCAAAGGTTTTAGGACCAAGACCACAGGTAACTTATTCAACTTTTATTTTTACCTTTCATGAGTAATTATGAAATGCTTTGAAAAAATTAATGCATAATTTTTATTTAAATTACTATGATGAGGATCCTGTCACAAGTTAGCAATTTTGAATACCTGGGCTACAGTGTGTCTTATAATGCATGCAACGACGTTGTGAATAAGTTGTATAAGTTCTACCTTATGTGCAGGACCATTAGGCAAAACCTTAAGTCAGCAAGTAAAGGAACACGCCTAAAATTCTACAAGGTGATGGCTCTTCCCACACTTCTTGATGGGTCTGAGAATTGGACCCAAAACAGTGTTAGTTTTAATTAAAAAAAAATAAGTTAATTTTTACCTGTTAAATATAAATCTTCTACTACTACTACTACTACTACTACTACTATGGCGTCACAGTTCGGGGTCGAGCCTCACCCTCCATAATCATCTGCCTCCATTTTTCCCTGTCCTTGGCGATTGATGTCCATCGTTTTATTTTAAGTAAAGTTTCTCTCGCCACTGGGTCAGTCCAGCGATGCTTGGGTCTTCCGACAGGCCTTCTACCCTCGATTTGACTAAACAGTACCTTCCTGGGTATTCATTGCCTTCCATCCTAATGATGTGTCCTGCCCATTGCAATCTATGCGGTTGGATGGTCATGGCCAGATCATTGTCTTTATATAGCTTGTATGTCTCATTGTGACGCATTATCCATATCCCATTGACTTGGATTGGTCCATATATAGTAAACCCTCGATTTAACGGACTAATTGGGGCTGAGGGGTGTCCGTAAAATCGAAAGTCCGTTAAATCGCAAATTTTGTTTTTTGAGGATATATTTAAATCAAATAGGCCTATAACACTTGAAATTTTAATACTATTAATATCATGCAAATACCGTATTGTTCAGAATACAAGCCGCACTTTTTCTCCTAAAAACATGGTCGCTAATTTGGCCTGCATCTTGCATTCGCTCGCTAACGGAATTCGAAGTTATACCTGACTTCTGGCAGGACGAACGCTTTTGGTATCTATGAGTTGTTTACTGCCTAAGGAACAGCAGTTTGCCTGGGTATAGTTAACTCTGGCATTATGACTTATGACTACAACCGAATGTTTTAACAGCAAACTGAAGAAAGAATAGGAAGATAAAGTGTAAGTGCGTGTGCTCGCACCCTTCTGTAGACAGCAAGACAAAGGATGAGTAGAGGGGGTGTGAGTAACATGTTTCTAAATAACGGGTAAACTGCCAGTGTGGTTTTCTATTGTAACAGTGAAAACATCGCTTATCTGTACTTTGTTTTCATTCGGCGTTTTTGTAGTGCGTTTGCGGTATGAGTGATATTGTGGACACTAAAGGCACGCAGTCAAATCAAATTAAACATAACCCGTACGATGCGAATTATAAATTAATTGTGATACAACATGTAGAAAAACATGCAATCGCAAAGCCGCAAGGAAATTCGATATTGATGAATCCTGTATTCAACGATGGAGAAAACAGAAGGAACGACTTTCAAATGCAAATACTGCGCGACGAGCATTCGCGGGACCTCAAGTTGGGCGTTTTGTAGCAGTAGAGTCAAGCGTCTGTGAATACCTACGGCTTTTAAGAAGGCAAGGACTCCCTGTCACTAGAAATTAAAAGCTTTAGAAATCGCAGAAGAATTAAAAGTCTCCGGTTTCAAAGCCAGCTTCGGGTGTATAAGACGAATGATGCGGCGAAATGGATTTGTGCTTAAATGACGTACATCGCTCGCGCTAAAACTACCGAGTGACTACGAAGAAAAACTCCTACAGTATCAGCGGTTTGTCATTCATTTACGCAAGAAGCATAATTATTCACTTGAACACATGGGAAATGCCGATGAAACGCCCGTATTTTTTATTTACGTATATTTACGGTGGACCAAAAGGGAACCAAATCTGTAACAGTAAAGATTACGGGAAATGAAAAATTACGTGCCACTGTAATGCTTGCTGTATTAGCCGATGGACGAATATTTCACAGTGAAATAAGATGCATATCAGTGTATACTGTTCAGTGTTAGTCGTCATGATGTCTTCCACTGAACATGTGCGACGCCTGCGTCAACGACAACGCAAAGACAGGGATCGTGAAGAATTAAATGAATTCTTGATGAATACTCCGTTCTCATCAAATACAATTGAAGATGAGAAAATCTGCGTGTTTCAAAACAAGAAACAAGAAGAAAAGGAACGAAAGAATGCTGCGATAGCCAAGCAATATTGCCAGAACAGGAGAGTCTGCAGTTTATGCACATTATACATTTCAAAAGTTTTTTTTTTTTTTTTTTTTTGTCTGTCAAATTCTGTCCGTTAAATCGAGAGTTTACTGTATTCTCAAAATTCTCCTTTCAAAGCTATTGATTATGTTAGCAGGTTGTTTGTTCAGAGTCCAAGTCTCACTGCCATATATTATCACCGGTCTTAGAGTCATAACTTTATATAATGTGACCTTGGACTGACGATGGATATTCATTGTCTTGAATATAGTTGTCATCGAAGCATATGCTCTATTTGCGGCCTGTTTCCTTTTCCTTATTTCATATATTTCTTCATTATCTTTTACCATCCGCATAGCTGGCACCAAACCTGTTCTACTTAGCACTTGAATATTTGATCAGGAAATTGTCAATTGATAGCAATTCAACATTAGAACATAAAATGGTCCAGATTACAGGATATGCAAATGATATTAATATTATGGCAAGATCCCAGGGAAGAGCAAAGGAGACCTTCCAGGAACTCAAAGGTGAAGCAGAAGAGATAGGATTACAGGTTAATACAGATAAAACAAAGGTTATGATCACCACTCATACGAAAACTAGGAAACCTGAACAGTTCGAAATTGGACCACTAAACCTGGAAAAATCAATGTATCTTAATTTTATTCTAGGCTCATAGTAAATATTATTAAATGGAATCCAGTTTCCTTTCCTCCATATTTTGAGAAAAATCCTGTGTTTTAATTTCATAAGTTTGTGAGAAAATCTATTTCAAAAAAGAAAATTATGAGAATAATGTGTGTGTGTGTGTGTGTGTGTGTGTTGCTGTTATATTATTTTTGTTATATGATTTATAAACTCACTTTGTTACAGGGTGTTTGGATGGGATTGATGACTGGTTCTGGATGTTTGTCTCGAGTATTGGGTCCTGTATTTGTGACTTACGTTTACACCCGTCTTGGGACGATTTGGACATTCGGCATTACAACCGTTATGATGTTAGTTCCTATGGTATGGTTACAGCTGTTTCTTGGGAGGATCACAGAAGCGATCAACAGAGTAGGAAGAGTGACACCGACTAGATCGAGTGAGATCTTCAGATTGGAGACTGATTTAAACAAGCAGAGATAACAGTTATAAAAAAAAAAGGAAACAAGTGCATCAATTACCTGCCGAAAATATAATGTGATAGCCTTTCAACAAAGAAAACAAAGAAAAGTCTGTTGTGTAGTCTTTCTCATTTTTTATATGTTTAAGATATGTACTGTTTTAAAGTGTACTTTTTATTATTTAAGGGTTTTATTGTAGCTAATTGAAACAAATGTAAATTGGAAACACATACATACATACAAGATACATGTTATTTAAAGGTTTTTATTTATAATATTTGAGAAAGTTCCCATAGCGTAGGACTCTATGTATTTAAGTAACGTGAAGTTTAAATATAACCACATATTTTAATTGTTAGATTTTAACATTGTCTCAAATGTTAAAATGGTGTGATAGAACTTTTATAGAATTCTGAGCTTTTGTTACAATTAATGCAGTGTACTCGTTAATAATAAAGATTTTTTGTTAGGAAACAATATATATAATTTAGAATGCTAGTTAATTACAAGCAGTTAAAGAGATGTATATAATTAAACAGATTGTAAAAGAGAGTTCAAACTTTGTTTTAGTGTAAATTAAATATGATTCTCGGTATAACCTTATTAATGTTTGAAGCTCATAGTTTAATAAGAAACTTTCAAGCTTGAATTTGGCCTCTTTCAAAAGTTTAATCATCATTTATTTACAAAATAAATTTCTGACAAATATTCTACTATCATTGGTTTTTTATTATTTGTATGTATAAGCATGACTCATTGGGAAACTTAAATTTTGAAATATAATTGTGATTAGATGTTAATATTATTTAGTAGTGCAAACTGTGACGGCAGCGAAGCCAAAAATCTGCTCTCGGTACGAGCCGAGATGTGACACCTGATAAGCTTAAAGCGAGCCAATCGGGGATAAGCAGCACTCTGATAGGCTCATGGCACACTAACCTGTCATGGTATAAAAAGAGCACTGCTAGAATTTTTGGTGCACTCCATTGGACGCTACAGAGCCAGCCGGAAGGAACAGGAAGAAGAGAAGAATGGACGTTCTTCGCTTTCTTGTCCTGTGATGAACCAGCAATGGACATCGACTGGGACGGCAGCGGGCTCTACATACTGATGAAGAGTCCTCGGCTGCAGTATGCCATGAACAGCGGGCGCAGCCGCCAAACACACAGCGGGGCTCGGGCGGAACATACAGCACAGTTAGCGTTCTCACCACACGGCCCTTCTAAGGGTCACCAAAAAACGAGGAGGTGTACGATTGGCGCCATTTGTCCTGTGACAAAACATTAAAATATTTGCACTAGGTTAGGTCTGGGATATGAACATTTTTCATGTTGAACGTTCACATAAAATTAATAAAACTTCTATTAAAGATCGCATTATTCATTAAAACTTTTAATATTTTACTTAGATTATAGACAAGGCTGTACTATTAGATGTACTAGAGACAACTAGATTTGAATAAAAGTAATAGAAGGTAAGCCAAAACATGCCAAATAAGTAAAACGATTTTTTCTACAAAATTTGATTCCCCACCCTGGGTGTAATCATGTGTAATATCTGGCAAATGGCTGTTGCTACATTACATGTAATTGTGATATGTGAACTCATTCAAATTTTAGTGTATTGTTTTGTTGCAGTGATTGTTCAATTAAATAAAAATAAAATTGCAGGATACACACCATTAACCATACATACCATCATAAAAATTACATTAAAATTACACACTCATATAATAGCAATTGTTGTTATTGAACGATATGACAAATTTGGTTATGGGAAAGAAACTTTCAAGTTTGAATTTGCTCTCGTTCAAAATTTAAAATATGGTGTTGAAAGTATGGGTGTTATGTATAATAATTTTGGTAGATACTATCATAAAAAAACGTGTTTTTAGGTTAGAAGTACAATAACTTTGTTAAATGATTACTAAATGCATAAAAGTTAAAAACAAAACTTGTAAAGAATTTAATTCTGAGAAAAATGGTGTAAATAAAGTCAATAAAAATCAACAAAAAATTCCAATTTTGGTTAAAAACAATACAATACGTTTTTAGGCAAAGATTTTTCTGTTTTACGTCGGATATCATGAAAGTTATGGGAGATACAGTTCTGCGACCTGTTTTATTCGATTTTTCAGGTCAAAAACCATAAGAAACAACAGAATTCGCCCCTTAATTTACCTTCCCAGAATTTCAGAAAGTCTTCATTTACCGAAACCCGGGCGAAATCTTTCGCTAGCTGTAACTCGCTAACAAAGCATCTTCGTTTGGTTTTTGTTTACTTTTGAGAGTTCTAAGTTTCTTATCATGTTTTGTATATACACGTATTATATCGTTAATGTATTTATTGCAATCATGTAATATATTGTCAAATTGTAATGCATGGACACTGTTAAGCAGCTTCAAATGGGACAAATATAATTCTTTGTTCAATTCAGTCTTTTTCCTATATAAATATCTCAACTCCTTCTTTAACCACATCACCTGTGCACGCTCTTTGATTTTTGTGGCCGTCTTGGAGTTGTTTATTTTGATAGAGGCATACTTAGGTATTAAATTGTTTCTGATGCATTCTTTATTAAATTTTATATGGGAATTCGTTTTTAATAATTTAATCTTAATGTTCTGAAATTTGAATACTGTAGATGCTTACTTGTATAATGCGGAAAATGTGTAAAAAGGCCGCTTGTGAACTTCACCACTGCTCCGAGTTACAAAATCAGTAAAAAACTAGTACAAATAATAAAGAACAGTATAAGCTTAAAGAATAACCATAGCACAAAAAGTTGCACTGAATTTATCGACAAACTGAAAAACATCCAAATTAAACCTAATTACAGAATCGCATCTTTCGACATAGTAGACCTTTATACAAATATACCCATCCAGGATACAATAAATATTCTCAAGTCTAATCTTATTGTAGCTAACAGACGCAGTCCTGATGAAATTAATGAGATAACCGCTCTATTGGAAGTTGTTTTAAATCAAAACTATTTTATATTTGATGGAAAATACTATATACAAAAGAAAGGTTTAGTGATGGGATCCCCACTCTCTGGATTATTGGCGGACATATACCTGAACCACTACGAAAACACATATATGTTCAGCAGCACAAACAAATGGCATAACAAGATAGTATCATATACACGTTACGTAGATGACACCTTCATCATTTTTAACGGTACCATAAGACAGATCAATAATTTAAAATACTATTTAAATAATATAACAGGGTGTCCACATTCTGGAAAGTCAGGGAAATAAACAAAAAATCTGGAAAGTCAGGGAAATCTTCCCCGATGACAGACTTGAGGATAATTTTTTACTCTAGTCTGCCGCAACCCGTGAAAAATCTGAAAAGTCAGGGAAATCTTCCCTGATGATGGATTTGAGGGGAATTTTGAATGCTCTAGTCTGCCGTAACCCAGACTATTGTAGCATTTTTTTCAGGTATTTTTCACAAGAAGTGCACAACAATTATATATTTTTTGTTGTGCCCTTGTGTCCTTTTTTCAACCGATTTAGCTAATTCTTTTTCTATTTTAAGTTTTTTTAGGCTGCTGACTTAAACTCATTACAATGGCTAACAAGAAATGTTTGTTTAATAAACTTTGGCTGGACAGTAAAGTGTTTCCGGAATTTAGTGGTTGGTTGGACTTGGTGGTTAGTGATGCAAATTCGGCTTATTGTCAAGTGTGTCTCAAATCTTTTAAACTAAGCAATATGGGGAAACAAGCAATTGTTTCTCATGCTAAGGGACCAACTCATGTAAAAACATGAGAGCAAAGGCTTCCCAGCCGGCAATTTCTTTTTTTACTACTCCATCTCCATTAAAAGATGTGCAGCCAACACCTGCAACTTCAGCTACAAAAGAATTATTAGTAGTGCCAGGAACAAGTCAAACAAGTTTAAAAGAGTTTCAGTGTGAATGAAGATGATGTTACGTCAGCCGAAGCAATATGGGCTCTCCACGTCATCACTGGGAAAATGTCTCTCACCTCTTGTGATGAAACCTCTGCAGCCTTCAACAATATGTTTCCAGACAGTAAAATCACTCGGAGCTTTTCTATGGGCAAGACTAAGGCTTCCTATGTAATAAATCATGGGTTAGCCCCATATTTTCAAGAAGTGTTGCAAAATAACATGAAACAGTGCTCTGACTATGTTGTTTGTTTTGATGAATCTCTGAACAAATTTGTTCAAAGAGGACAAATGGACTTGTGTGTAAGGTTTTTGGAAGTAAACCTTCAGAAAGTTTCAACACGATATTGGAATAGTGTATTTTTAGGCAGGGCAACTGCAGATCACTTGTTAGATGGGTTTATTCAAGGGCTCTCCTTACCTTTAGGAAATATTTTGCAAATCTCAATGGACGGGCCGAATGTTAACCTCAGTTTTATGAAAAAACTCGAGAGCCATTTGCAAGTCTTAAATCCAGAGGGAAAGTCCCTTCTTGATATTGGCATATGCAGTTTGCATACAGTTAATGGAGCCCTGAAGACTGGGATCTCCAAAACTGGTTGGGAACTTTTCCACTTTTTTAGATCTCTCTACAGTCTTTTCAAAAATAGCCCAGCTCGGCGAGCAAAATACTCAGATATTACAACCAGCACCTCTTTCCCTTTTAAGTTCACAGCAGTAAGATGGCTGGAAAATGGTCGCTGTGTAGATCAAGCTCTCAAAATATTTGATCATGTCGATAAATTTGTAAAAGAATGCAACGAAAAAGACAACAAAAACCTGCAATACCTTAGAGAAGCTATGAAAAATCCATTTTTTAAGGCAAAACTAAATGCTTTCAGAAGCATATTGTCAGACGTTGAGCCGTTCCTGAGAAGGTTCCAAAGTCAGAAGCCTATGGTCCCTTATCTCTTTACTTCACTTGAACAACTTATGAAAAACCTAATGATGAGATTTGTAAAATATGAAAAAAATAGCTGAAGCAAGTACTACTCAAAAATTAATGAACTTGGACTTGCAAGACAGTGCCAATCTGGTTTCAGTAGAAAAGGTGGACGTTGGTTATGCTGGAGAAAGCGTAATGAAACAAATTAAATGCTCAGAAAAAGAGAAACTTGTTTTTAAAAATGAGTTCAAAAATCTCCTTACCACCATGATAGAAAAACTCAGAGAGAAAAGTCCTTTGAATTCACATTTAGCACGAGGCCTCACTGCCTTAGACCCTAAAATGATAATGCTCAAACCCAGTTTGACAATAAAAAGGATTGATGTTGTTCTAGAAAACCTGCACAGCCATAGAAGAATATGTGATAAAAGTGCTGAAAAGGCTAAACGACAGTTTTCTTTGCTAACTGAAGAAGCTAACGATTTCATTTCCAAAACATCTGATGACATGGGATTGGACGAATTTTACTACGGCCTTTTAGGAGAAGATAAGAAATATGAAGATCTCTGGTCTGTAATGAAGCTGTGTTTCATTTTATCCCATGGTAATGCATCAGTTGAATCTGGCTTTTCTGTCAATAAGCATTTACTAGTTGAAAATCTTCTAGAAGAATCCCTTGTGTCCCAAAGAGTTATTTGTGATAGCATAAAGCATCTAGGTGGTTTGAGGAATGTGACTATCAACAGAAGTATGCTTACCTCGGTCAGATCTTCAAGAAGAAGATATCAATCATATTTGGAAAAGAAAAAAGAAATGCAGTCAGAAGAGGAAAAAAAGAAAATAGAGAAAAGGAAAATTGAATTACAGTTGAAAGAGTTGGAAGAAAAAAGAAAAAAGTTGAAACTTAAAAGAGAAATGGAGGATGTAGAAATTGGGGAAAAGAAAAAACTGCTGGAGAACATGAAGAGGTCACACTAGTAAATTTTGAAGGAGTGCATATTTTTCTTTTTCATTCTCATCCTGTCGGACTGGTTCATTTTCAATTTTGAAAGCTATAGCTGATTATTATAATTATTTGTTACCATGTAAGTTGTTCTATTAATTAGTCCATTTTATCTTGTTCATATATTATTTTATTAAGTTCTAGTGAAAATACTCTCATTCTTACGTTACCTAAGGTAATAATGGAAATATTTATTTTTAAAATGCCATCAATGTATTTGTATATTTCAATAAATAAATAAAATAAAAGAGGAAGAAAAATGAAAGTGGAGAGAGAATTAGGCCAGCTATGGGGAAGGTGGAGGCTGGGTTTTCTTTTTTCTTCCTTGTAAAATATAATGCTCAAAGAATTAACGTACTATTCATTTTAGTGAGTCAGGGAAATTTCTGTAAGTAGGTCAGGGAAAATTAAAACAGAATTTCTGTGGACACCCTGTATAAACAAGAACATACAATTTACCCTCGAGGTTGAAATAGAAAATAAACTTAATTTTCTCGATCTAACAGTAACAAGGTTTGACAATAGTTTTCAATACCAAGTATATAGAAAACCTACCACCACCGACACCACGATACACGCGGATTCCCATCACCACCCTCTTCCGCAAAAAATGGCCGCCTATAACAGTTTCATACATAGATTACTCACCATACCGTTAGAAATCAGTGACTTTCAGGAGGAAGTCAACACCATTAAATACATAGCTAAGGCCAATGGATATACGTGCTCTATGATCGATGCTTTGATCAAAAAACACCGGAAAAAGTTACATAACAAGAAAACAAAACCGAGTAGTAACCGAGACAGCACGTACGTGACTTCTATTTACGGCCGAACTTTACCCCATACATTAACCAACATTTTTAGAAAATTGAATATAACTTTAACTTTCCGGACTGATAACAACATTAAGAAAATCCTTCACCATAAATCTGCCAAACCAATAAAACAGAGGACAGGTGTCTATAAAATCCAATGTGACGATTGCAACAGCTTCTATATCGGACAAACCGGCAGAGCGTTCAAAAAACGCTTCCAAGAACATTTACCAAAAAACGACACCCATATTCTCAACTCCAACTTTGCACGTCACCTCGTAAATAATAATCATAACTACACCAATTTTGACACCAACTTTAAACCATTACACATTTGCAAAAAAGGCAGATATATGGACACATTAGAAGAATTCGAAATTTACAAGGCCTTTAAACAATTTAAAAAGACGAACAACTCACAAGACGGCGGATTCATATTAAACGACCAATTCAACTTCAAGTCAAATCCCTTGTACGACACGGCCATCGGGATACAAGATGCGTTGCACAGATAACAGTTTACTCGGACAGTCAGTGCGCGAGTAACACCGCGGCGGTGTACACCGGCTATAACGCGAAGTGAACTCATGTTGTGATAGTGCGTGCTCCTCTGTGCATTTAGTATATTTTAATATTTTGACGAGTTAATGTTTTAACCATTGATTTTAATTTTAATTTATTACATTTTAATCTTAATGTATGACGTTCTGTGAAGAGGAATTATTCTGAAGATGGGGCATATGCCCTGAAACGCGTCAAGCGAAATTACAAGTAAGTCACTCGATGGATTAGATAAGCAATTATTTACTTATTGCTGAAGTTCAACTCAGAATTAATGTTGGCGAACTCGGTAGTTGTTAATCAGGTGTAAAAGTGGAGTAATCAAAGTGATTTATAGCAGTGACTGTACTGTAGCTCATCAGAATCTCGCAAACACATTGCAGTTGATGTACAATTTAAAAATTTTAAAGTTTTGAAACATACCCGTACGCATTTCTACCGACAGAACAATTTGTCATATGAAAAATGTAGATTAATCGGATACTTTATTCAAATATATGAGTAGATTCATGTATATAGTGCGTGTATAGTTACAGTATTAACATAGTTGCCAATATGCCATATTTTTAAATATGTTACCATGTAGAAAAACTAAGTATATGTACGTAGGTATTGTAAATAGTATATTTTGCAAACCCTGAAAGCAATCAAATTTATAATGAAAACATTAGAAGAGAACTACCTGTCAGTTAAACCCAAAGGTCATAGTTTTTCTTAAATAAAAAATCGTTTACGAATGTTACAACCAATTCGGCAATTTTAAAGTAGATTATGGACATTAGTTGTTTCCTTATTGTAATACACTGTATCTTTCTGTATATATTATAGCAATTATTTAACAACAAAGTTATTTATAAAATTAAATGAAATGACTGTCACATGTTTTGTACAATTTTGATCAAATTGAGTAAGTTGACAAAATAACTTGTACAGCAACTTTAACAAATTTGGGTATAAATTTTAATACAATTAGCACGTTTTTTTTTCTCTTCTTTAACCCAGTCACTTCCTATTAACAGTGTTTCTGTAAAATCTGCAGCCTTTCTCTCTGAAGCTTTAAGTGTTTTTTCTTATCAATTCACATTAATTTTTTTTTTTTTACTTTCTGTTGTCTTTATTGCAACTTAGATGTCTTTATATTTTGATTCGTGACAGAAAATTAACGTATCGTAATGCATGAAGTGTGTATATATTATCATCAATGTGCAATTATCATAAACACATTGCCGCTGCAAGAAACTATAGGTTCTGACATCCCCAACTGCTGTTCTGTACAAGAAAGAATAAAATACGAGGGCAATTTGAAAAGTTCATGGCCTACCATATAAATGAATGTGTGGGGTTTCTGTTTTTTACCTCATCGTGGCACCATGTTCGCCCTACGAACAGCTGTAAAGCGTCAAGTCATTGTTGCGGAGAAACAGTTGTATAACCGTATAACAGTTGTGATTATCTCTTTTATGTCACATTATAATTAAAAAACTTAATTACTCATTACTTTATAAATTTCTTCGGGCGCCATCTTGCATTATTAATTGCAAGAAAATTTCATGTACTGTACTTACCATATTTCGGGTTCTTTTCGGCGAACTCATGAGAACAGAATTATGGCTGTTTGAAATAAGAAAGCTTTACTCATTTCCCATCATTAAGTTTTATTAACAATTAGTTATTCTCTTTCATCGTTTACCTTTAAAAGAACATTGGCAAACTACCTCTTTACCTCCCTCATCTATTATACAATTCTCATTCTAAAAACTCACATAACTTAAATTGAAACATAGTATAAACTTTTTAATTAACAAAAAAAAAAATCAAGATATTAAATGGAAATAATTTTTTAGAAACACAAACCAGCCTTCTTATTTTACATAGTTTCACTCACCCATACACGCACACACACACACACACACACACACACACACAATTACTTTATAACCTGAGAGATCTCATTTTATATTTTATTAAAAGTTTATTTCATCATGTTCAAGTAATTTTGAATAACCCCTGTTAAAATTTATGGATACATTGCTACTTAGCTGTTCAATTGAGTCTGGAAGGCATCACACTTTTATGCGCACATTGTTAAGTTTTTAACGGGTAATTTCCGAAAAAAGAAAACTGTTCTTGTAATGAAAAGAAAAACTGTTAGTTATTTATACATTTCTATTTTTACTTCACATTTTTAAATATGTTATTCACATTTTTTGGTGTTTTGCGGGCCCGCAATTTACGTTCCGGAACTGTATATGTGTGTCACTCGCGCGAGTGTTGAATTTAGACTGGCGCGAGACAAACGGCACTATTTTGTAAAGTGGTCTCAGTTGTTTTCCAACTTTTCATTGTATTCAGTTCGTATTCCTACGCCAGTACAATGTTTTGGTTTACACACCCGAATTCCACAGCGAGGATGGGCTCTGACGTATATATTGACGTCAGATGGTCCGATGTTATTACATAACTTGTTTACCGTTTTGTAAGTCCTCAGAGCTGACCTTGACTCAATTCCGCTGGTTGTCTATTTCGTCTTTATAATATCATAATTTTACAAGCAGTGCTACCACTGTCGCTACCAATAAAATTTACCTTTTGTCCCTTTATGTTTACGTTTTTCCCAATTATTAATTTTTACATTGTAAAAAATGCTATTTGCTTTTTATTCAAAATACAATGATTTTTCCTTTTACTCCGGGTAGACCAAAACGTCCCGTTACAATACCCCCTCAATGAGAGGTTTTATGCCGAAGCATAAAAACTCTCATTGACACACTCATACTTGCTAAAGGGATCAGCCAGGATATGTCGCCACAACCCCCTTGATGGTTTACAAAAAAAAATAATTAACTCACCCTTGGTCCAGTGACTATGACCGCACCTGAATGACAATACTGGACTTCTCTCTCGAGATCCCAACACCATAAAGTCAGACAGATACTTAACGCCCCTGCTCTGACGCGCTGGCCAGCTCAGGTCCGCCGCCACAGCATCACCAAACACTGAAACAACAAATCAAATATCAACTAGTGGCCTTATACGATACCATATCCCCAACTGATTTGTTTCCCCCTAGCGGTGCTGGTTTGCGTTAAGAAGCACTGGTTTTGTTTTTCACTTAACCTCTAACACATATATGAATACATCTTTTAAACTTCCATAATCTCAACCTATCTATTTTTTCTTGTTAACTTTGATTCCAAAATTCAAAATTACTGCCCTGATTCCTATCAGAAATTAAATAAACATTTCCCATTACCATATTACATATTTCTCTTATCCCCAATTTGCATCAAAAAAATTTTTAAAATTCATAAAAATTCTCTTAAATACTAACAAACACAATACAACATAAGAAAACATAGTACATTCATAATTCACATTGTTATTATTACATTAAAATAAACAATTTGTATTTAAAATTTTACACACTTTACATCATTAAATTTGCATATAAAGTTATAACAATTACATTTTAATCTCAATTTGACTTTTATTAATTCATCATTTCCCATAAAAAATTTTTTTTCCTTTCATTTTACATAACATTTCATTTATTATTCCATTTCATTAACTTGGGTGATTCTCAGTTATTCATTATAATTCACTTTATCAACTTGGCATTTACCCATAATCTTACCCTTTAAGACTCTAACGCTCACTTGCAAAATCTTTAACTAGTATGACACCCATCTACCAAAACATCTACCAACCCTTCTCTACCTCTAACTAACTACTCTAACTCATTTCGCATCATTCTACCCTTATCACAAAATACTCTCTACCCCTTTGTACTCAGGATGTGTGTTCCCCCCCCCAAAAGCTCATTCCCTTAATCTGGTCCCTGAATTCTACCTAAGGCAACCCTTTCCGGCGCTAAACGGTCCCTTCCCGTCCCAACCCTTTTGTTGCGGACTCCTACCACCCCATCCCCTCTTACAAAATTCCCATCAATTCTAATTACCATTCTCATTACATCACTTCAACTACAACAAAATATCTCCACTTATTTATTACATCAATATATCAATCAATACTCTACATATTCCCTATATCTACTGTGTCACTATTACATCTCCAATTCGACATTACATTAATTCACAACAATATTTATTTATCTCTATTACCACTTTAAACTCTACTTGGATTGATCTACATGCCTTACTTAAACAATTACTATCACCCAACTTCTATCTTTTACAACCCACTGAAAATTTTAATTATTTCAAATTTATTTCATTATTTATCTAAAATCTTTAAACACATTGAAAACGTATTCTACAACATATTATTACATTTTTATAATCCTTATTCCTAACATACTACATGCAATTAACACAATAAGACATAATAAAAACAATATAGGAAACATCTAGTGCATCCATTTTTCAAATCAAGACAAAAGTATTTATCTCCGTAGCGAGTCATCATTATTAAATTACAACATATTTTTAATTTGTTACCCCCCTGGGTAACCTCCTTGCCACACACACTGTGACCCCCCCTGGACTGTGGCGTCCAGTTGCTTCCACAAGGACTGAAGTTTTGGAGGAAGTTTGTCATCTCCTTGTCCTTGCTTCAGCGTTACATTTTTTTAAAAACTAGATATAATATCTAAATGTACATATTATACGCCCCTAATGCGGGTCTACCACCTGGCCTTGCTGTTCCTCCTCGAACAGAGTGGCAGCCGCTGTTCCATAGTTTGGTGATTCTCCTGAATTACCACCCTGTCAATTTCTATATTCACCTTTACAACGATAACAGCTATGGCCAGTTAAGGCAGAACGTGACGCAATGAGCCCCAACCATAGCTGTTAAAGCTAAACCAATTCCACGGTCAGGGTTCGGTGAGGCCGTGACCGCCCGAAAAGTTGGGGAATCACAAGTAAAATATATTTTTGTTTAAAATTAACAATTTACATTACATGACATTTCTAGTCTTGGGGGCGTTTTAACCTCATACATTACTTTCTTCACTTTCCTTACCTTGACCTTCATTAACATAAAATAATAAGTACAACAAAATATTTACTTAGTCACTTAAATTAATCTATTTACACTTAACGATGTTGTCATTACATGAAAATAAACAATTCACATTTTAGATTTACCAAAATTATATAACGTACATTTTTACTTTCATTTTCAAATTCTATTTACTCGTGACCTTGTTACATTTTATTATTGCATAATAAATTTTATTACATAAGAGTAAATTTTGTTTGAACACACTGCCTCACTAAAATATTTATTTACACGCCTAGACATTCCACAAACTAAACATTTTAACATTTATTTATTCATTAATTATTATCAAATTAAACCTCATAAAATAATTTAAATTCTCATAAAAATTCAATTATATAACATTTTAACTCAATCACAAATATTTAAACATCTCAAATTATTTTAATTAAATTAATTATTGAAAACAATATATTTCAATTATTATCAAAACAATTACAGTTCATTAATTACTGTCTTCAAAAGTATTTTCATTATTTATTTAGTCTACTGAAATAATCTTATTATTATTAAAACAATTACCTTCACACATTGTTTACATTATATACTTGTTATAATCAATATATATATCAACACAATCAATTTCACTAAATTATTCGTCATTAACTGTTCAATTTTTTCACACTTCATTTCAAAGTCTGCAAGGTCATTACCATAAATTACAATATTTAACAATGTCCATACACTGATTTTTTAATTCAACCTCCATCATCATATATATATCGAATATATTTATAACATGCATCATTGTTATCCACACACAATTTGTTGTTATTATTATTATAATAATAATCCATTAACTTTATTTCATTCATTATGCCATTATAATTTATAGGGTTATTCCCTATTAATATTTCATAAGCCTTGTCAACATAAGTTATTATTGTCCAGTCTCCATCAGTATTATTGGTTAACGTCAGGTAAGCTATTTTATCATTTTTTATCTTCACCCCTTCTAACCTTTCTCTCAATTCATTATAATTTCTCTTTAACTTATATAATTCTATCTCTCTATCAACACACAACTCTCCCTCTAAATCTCTCTCATCATAACACCATATCACACTTTCTCTAACATCCCACACAGAGGGTACTAACTTATAAAAACTTGGGGAACAATTCAAAGACCTCATGTCTTCCAATGACAAGGGACTCTTACCCTTCAACAACAACATTTGTGAACACCTTGGTTCACCATAAATATGGGGAAAATTTACCCTCTGCCCTACATACTCATCTAATCTCTCCTTCCACTTTCTCTCTGACTCATACACACATATTAACATTCCATTATTACATCCTAAAACTTCATCAGTACTATTTTTGATTATATTCTCATAATTCTCACCCCTACTCACCTCATTATATGTTTCTCCATTATTCTTTACCCCCACTATACTCTCAGAATTGTAATTAACATCACTAGTCAATATTTTATTATCTAACACTACCTCTTCCACTATTTCGTCATTATTAATATTTGTCATACCTATAACATTGTCATCTACCTTCTTATTCAGTATTTGATTTAATTTAACTTCTCAATTTTTATTCATCTCATCAAACTTTTTCTCACAACTACTATTTATTGACTCTACTATTTGGTCTTTAAATGTATCAAGACTTGTATTAATTTCATTAATGTGTTTATTAAAATTTGAACTCTGCTGTTTAATTTCTTTAATTTCATCTCTCAGTAATTTTATCTCATTATTTTGCATCTCAAATTTATCATTTATTTTAGTGTCACTAACATCGAGTCTAGCATTTATTTTATCGTATTTAACATTGGAATCACTTTGTTGTTCATCGAACTTATTATTCATGCTACACATCATGCTATATAAACGTGTTAACATCTCATCTGTATCAGATTTTTTACTTTGGACTGGCGTTGAATGAATTCCTTCATCCATAATTTTTGACTCAGTTCCACTTAATTCAATATTCATGTGGCTTTCGTTTTCAATGTCAGCTAAGCTGACATTCTCGTTATTATCTGCCATTTCTTAAAAAAAAATCTTTTACATATATTTCTTTTCAAAATGTTACTATATATAACATATACTTATTATAAAAAAGATATTCTATTTACCCATACTACACATAATCATAACAAAACCTTATCCTTGTACGTCTGTTTTCACGTACCTCAAAAAAATTTGTTATGTTATTTTAAATAACCGTTCTGCTCTCCCAGTAGGCCTATTTTTATATAAAACAAAAATTTTATATAAAATGTCCCTGCCTTCGGAAGCCAATTGTGATTATCTCTTTTGTCACATTATAATTAAAAAACTTAATTACTCATTACTTTATAAATTTCTTCGGGCGCCATCTTGCATTATTAATTGCAAGAAAATTTCATGTACTGTACTTACCATATTTCGGGTTCTTTTCGGCGAACTCATGAGAACAGAATTATGGCTGTTTGAAATAAGAAAGCTTTACTCATTTCCCATCATTAAGTTTTATTAACAATTAGTTATTCTCTTTCATCGTTTACCTTTAAAAGAACATTGACAAACTACCTCTTTACCTCCCTCATCTATTATACAATTCTCATTCTAAAAACTCACATAACTTAAATTGAAACATAATATAAACTTTTTAATTAACAAAAAAAATCAAGATATTAAATGGAAATAATTTTTTAGAAACACAAACCAGCCTTCTTATTTTACATAGTTTCACTCACCCATACACGCACACACACACGCAATTACTTTATAACCTGAGAGATCTCATTTTATATTTTATTAAAAGTTTATTTCATCATATTCAAGTAATTTTGAATAACCCCTGTTAAAATTTATGGATACATTGCTACTTAGCTGTTCAATTGAGTCTGGAAGGCGTCACACTTTTACGCGCACATTGTTAAGTTTTTAACAGGTAATTTCCGAAAAAAGAAAACTGTTCTTGTAATGAAAAGAAAAACTGTTAGTTATTTATACATTTCTATTTTTACTTCACATTTTTAAATATGTTATTCACATTTTTTGGTGTTTTGCGGGCCCGCAATTTACGTTCCGGAACTGTATATGTGTGTCACTCGCGCGAGTGTTGAATTTAGACTGGCGCGAGACAAACGGCACTATTTTGTAAAGTGGTCTCAGTTGTTTTCCAACTTTTCATTGTATTCAGTTCGTATTCCTACGCCAGTACAATGTTTTGGTTTACACACCCGAATTCCACAGCGAGGATGGGCTCTGACGTATATATTGACGTCAGATGGTCCGATGTTATTACATAACTTGTTTACCGTTTTGTAAGTCGTCGGAGCTGACCTTGACTCAATTCCGCTGGTTGTCTATTTCGTCTTTATAATATCATAATTTCACAAGCAGTGCTACCACTGTCGCTACCAATAAAATTTACCTTTTGTCCCTTTATGTTTACGTTTTTCCCAATTATTAATTTTTACATTGTAAAAAATGCTATTTGCTTTTTATTCAAAATACAATGATTTTTCCTTTTACTCCGGGTAGACCAAAATGTCCCGTTACAATAAGGTTATCTCGCAGGAAACGCTGAAAATGTTCTCCACTGAAAAAGTTTAAAAAACATTCAGTTTTCTCAACTGAACATCAAATTTTTTGTTACAAAAGGTTTAACGCCAACAGAAATTTTTAATGAGATGAAGAATGTCTTTGGTGATGCTGGTCGTGCAAGTTTGGAAGATAACCAGCATACTGGGCATCTGAAAAGTGCCACTATACCAGAAATCATCAATAAGGTGCACGATATTGTTTTGGAAGATCGCCGTTTGAAGGTGTCTGAAATTGTTAAGCCTGTGGGCATGTCAGATGAAAGGGTACATCACATTCTTACTGAAGAATTAGGTATGAAAAAGCTGTCTGCAAGATGGGTGCCACATTTGTTGACAAGTCGCCAAAAACGCATGCTATACGAGCTTCTCAGGAATATTTTAACCATTTTAAGAAAAATCCGAAAGATTTTATTCGTAGATTTGTAACAACTGATGAAACTTGGGTCCATTACTTCACTCTAGAAACAAAATAAAAGTCGAAATAATGGATGCATAGTGTTTCGCCACCTCCAAAAACTGTAAAATCAATTTTGTCAGCTCGAAAGTGTATAGATCCATTTTTCTGGGATGCTAAGGGGATATTGTTACTAGATTGCCTTGAAAAGGGTCAAACGATAAATGGAGAGTATTATGCTAACCTTTTGGGCCAATTAAATGTAAAAATGAGAAAAAAGACCAGGTTTAGCAAACGAGATCATTTTCCATCAGGATAATGCATGCCCTCACATATGCGTTGTGTCTATGGCAAAAATTGCCGAGTTGAAGTACGATCGGTTGCACCATCTGACTTTCATCTATTCCAAAACCTCAAAAAATGTTGGGGGAGAAGCTATTTTCCTCAGATGACGAGCTGAAAGCAGCAGTAAACGGTTATTTTGAGGACCTAGAAGAATCGAACTTCCTCAATAGGGTAATGATTTGACGCTTCACTGCTGTTCGTGGGGCGAACGTTGTGCCACAATGTGGTACAAAACAGAAACACCACACATTCATCTCTATGGTAGGCCGCAAACTTTTCAAATTGCCCTCGTATTAAAAAAACGTCTGTAAGATCATGAGCAAAACAGACAAGGGGATAACTCTTTAAGAGGATAGTTGAGGATAACTTTGAACAGCTGCTTGAATCAGAAGAGCTTTCAAAATTATATAAAATAAAATTATATTGATGTTCCTAAAACAGTAAAATTTTAGTACCTGATGTACATATCACAGTAGTTTATTTTGCGACATCACACACAGGCTTGATGAGTTTTTCTCCTGGTCTCTGGTAATGCAGAATGTGGTTCTGCAAAACGTATCAAACACTAAACATTTAATTCTAGCATTAAAAAAAATTAGTTTTGCGTGTGTAAAGGATCGTTGTCAGTTGCGACACAATTGTATAAAACCTGGTCAGTTGCGACCAAGGTGGAAATTTCAACCCGGTCAGTTGCGATCAGTTGTATTTTCATGTTATTATAATAATACAGAAATTACCATTATAATTCTATTCATTCCTAGCCTAACCTAACTTAACAAAAATATTGGAAGAAAGAGGTTACTCATACAGATGCAAAGTTGCAGAATTGAAATTTCATTGAAGTTCAGAATAGCAACATTACTAAATGACAGATTCAGTCAGTAAGTGAAAGTGCGGGGCGCAATTGACCGCGTAAGGACAGGTAAAAACATTGTTTTGTCGCGACTGACCGAGACCGTGTATAAATGCATTCATATTGGAAAAAATATTATACAGTATTTAGGTTTGTGTAAGGGTGTTGTACTGTAACACAACATGACCTGTGTACACTATAAATTCAAAATCCCACATTAAAGAGTCAGCGGAAAATGTGTATTAAGAAGGTAGTGTTGTGAATGTGTGCATGAGAAAACAAAATAAAAAAGAAATGTTATTAAATAAAGTTATAAAATAGCAAAGAAAATTTATTTTGATGGTCAAGACTTGTGATAATTTGAGATGAAAATGCAAGTAATGGCATGTGGTGTCGATGCAAATACTGCAGGACAGTACTTCCACAGGACGAAATAGTTTACCGTGTATCACTAGAACAGGAGAATATCGTGGGCAGTTATTGCGTTAAAACTTAGACAGATATCTTAATATTAAATCCTTAAATTCGTAGTGACCGTCAATCAATGAATTTTTCAGTGGAGGGTTAGTGAGGATCGGTCAAAAAATGACACAAATTTTTAATTTTTTTTGTCGGCGTTTTGACAGCGTTTATTGTCATCATCAGGACCTGTGTATGAAATACAAAAGAAATGTCAGACACAACAGAAAAATTAAATATTTGGGTGAACGTGTATATGAGTGTGTGTGCGTGCGTATGTATGTATCATTGTATATGTGAAGACTTGAGATAGTTTGTTTACATCTTCCATTAGTGTCTTTAAGAAAACGAGACTTAATTTATACAGTATTACAATTCAAATTACTATATGTAATGATATTTTAATTAATTAAACAAACAGTAATCAACAATTGGATATTAGATTGGTACACAAATTGTTTATACATACAGCAGTCAACATATATAGCATAGTCAAATATATTACCTATAACTAAAACCAGATTAAGGGATCTTCAACTATGTAATTATTAAAAGTTATTTTTAACATGTTTCACTCACTACTGGTATTAAAAACACAATCATAATGTAGAAATATACAATTTACACAATAACTGTAGAACTTTATGACTTACATCATATAGTTGACATAAGGTTACAAACAAAAGTTTATGGTAAATTTATTTAACAAGTAAATTTGGATAATAATTGTAATCATATTTTAAATTATAGTCAAGAGTACTATAGAATATTGTAATTTATGTATATGTCCACAATCACACCTCTCTCACCCATTCACCCCCTACCCCTCCTTCTCACAGACTCTCACTCTAACTTGAAATCGCTCTATCACTCCCACTCACTCTCTCTCTTACTACCTCTTACTCACTGTCTCCCTCTCTCACTATACAATACATTCTCACTAACATTAACCACCCGGGCGCTCTCTCACTCGCAATCTAACAGATATATACCATCAATCTAACACGCAAACGTGTACGTACACATATGCTAGCACAACACACACAAGCACACTACACATTCGAGCATCAATACATAAGTATAACACTATTTTATTCTCTTCTTTTTGTCACCTAAGTGTAAATTATGCACAACGGAGATGACCACTGTACTGAGTTTAAAAACTAATCGAATATTTTAAAGTCATTGTATTGGTATCCACGTCACAATTATTATAATTAAACTTTAAAGTTTAATTATAATCGAATATGTGTCTATAGGAATTGTTATAATATTATTATGATAATATAGATATTTCAGATATCTACCGGAGTTCGTGGGTTTTATGAACCAATCAGTGGCTATAGTACCATCTGGCTGTCTAATGACCCTGGTATCAAGAAATGAAATGGAACTATTCTGTTCATGCTCTATTGTGAACTGTATTCGTTCAAAGCCCTTTAGTTTGGAATTAAACAGCGATAAGATAGTGTCCTATTGGTCATATGGAATACATGTTAATCGTCCACGTATTTATATAAGAAGGGGAGTTTAAATGGCAGCGTAGGGATAACTGTGTCAAGAAACTGGTTCATGGTAATGTCAGCTAAGATGGGCCCGAGACTACTGCCCATAGCTGTGCCCACAGGGGGGGGGGATCATAGCGCAAGTTGCGCATTGATAATTTGTGGGGGGGATTTTTCGGGTGTATTTTAAGGATTTTTGGGGAGGGATTTTTTCAAGAATAACATTTTAAATCCAACATTGATGGAAATTTTTACCGTGTTTGTGCAACAAACTAAGCTATTAGTAAAAAACTAAAGCAATTGCATATCTGTATGATTGTTTTAACGAACTGGCGGCATAAATGTCTCTACCAGTACAACTAGTAGTAAATTTTGTTTTGGAATTTGGAAAACTGCCCCTGGCAGCCTGCAGCAACATCCTGTCAATAAGTCAGAGGGTCCGTGAATAATAAATCGAGAATGTAAAAATGTGTGCGTGTGCTAAGCTTGTAGACTGGCGGGCAGTGGAGTAAAGGAGCGGGTCCTCAGTTCTTATCATTGGTCCGACCAGCCGCGCGCGCCGGCAGTCTGCCCGTGAGTTTTACTCTGTAGTGCGGTGCTTTGTTTTTGTGAGTTGGGGTTGGAATGTAATCTCGTGTTTCGTGATAGTTGTCAAAATGGCAAAAAAACTTAAACAATCATTCAAGTATAAGTGTATGGAGGTTATGTGTAACACAACTCATCGAAAAGACAAGTGGTTAGAACATTGTAAGAAGAAACATGCCTATAAATTTAGACATAACCTAAACATTAGTTTTAAAATGGTTGAAGTGAAGTCCGGTGACGGCCCGTGGGTGAAATACACTGATCCTGAATCTTCTGCTGGCCCCAGTACCAGTCAACATCATAGTTTAGATTCCAAGTAAATAAAATATAATTATTTTTGTCTCATTTAGTTACCTTGTGAGTAGGCCAAAATAGAAACAACTTTATATAAGATACAAAGGAATCACTTTATTGCATAATTTTTATTCGGGCTTATTAGCATTTTTGTACTACCAGTAACATTTTATTATATTTGTTGTTCTGTTATTTCCACTAATACGGCAAACATTAAAAATAATAAAATAAAGCAAACAATAAAATAATAACTTTGGGGAGGGGAGAGTTCTAAAATCGTATTTTTTTTAGATCGAACGTAACCAGTGACGTTGCTAACGATGACCCTACAACTGAGGACTTAGATGTACCATCAACTTCAAGTGCGAAACCCCCAGATGAGTCCCAAGATTGAAGTGGTACACGTGAATTAAATGATTAAAATATTGAAAATTGATTAAAAATATTAAAATTGTGTCACCTACCTGTATTTGGACCAGGTGTCGTCTAGTGTACTCGGCAGAGAAAAATAGGTCAATGCAAATAACAATTACGTATGTATACGTTCACTTAACACATGATTTTATTTCGTCTTACTCTGTCATCAACTAACATATCAAACATTTCGTCTTTCTCTACATTTTGTATCATGAAAACAGATTCTGAAATATAGTTAAAATAATTCCTATAACCCTATATTTACTTATATAGATTATATATATACACACCCTTATTTATTTAACTAGATTGTATCTATTTTGTAAGGCGACCCAGTTTGCCCACTCTCTCAGTCATTCATTATACATTTAAGTTTTATTTTCCTCATAATAAAGAGCTCTTTTAAATTAAATATTCGTAATTAATTGAAGGCAATACATTTACGTATTTAACGGCGTCACTGCTGCCCACGTGCTGCTCTCCGCATTTTCATCACATTTGTCCGAAAAAATGTTATATTGCGTTAATTTTGAAGTCACTGAGATTAGTTCATGTTGTACTGTTTTATAACTTCCAATTCCGTGTTTAATTCACATTTTATACTGGTCGGCCGACCCTAATTTGCCCGAGCTAAGTTTTTATACGACCACACGGTCCGCCGGCTGTAGTAAGACAAAAGGACGCTAACAGTCTTTTCAAGATGGCCAGCCGCTTCATCCTGCGGCAACTTGGTATTTCATTGGTCCAGGAAGGAACCACGTGACACAATAATTACGCTCCTTTCTGTGGCGAGTCTACCGAAAAACTGGCGGTCTTACCATAGTCTTGGGCTCGCAAAAAAGTTCGTGCTTATCCAAACGCGCGAGCAAGCAGGCGCGCACTTGAAACATTCCAGAGTACCTGCAAATGGTACTTGTTGACAGAATTTCCGTACCAACATGCGGATGGGCGTCACCTTCAGGAATTTCTATCGTTACAGATTGAGGCCTTGTATGGGTAACTACACTACGTCATATTCACAATTGAAATAAAGAAAAACCCCTCAAATCTGTCCCATTACAATACCCCCCCCAATGAGAGGTTTCCTGCCAAAACAGAAAAACTCTCATTGCTAAACCCTAAGAGGACCAGTGAGGATATGGTGCCAACAACCCCCCTTTAACTTCTTAACACATCATGGGTAAACTACCCCCCTAGCTCGGCGACTATGGCTGCACCTGCACGATATTACTGGACTTCTCTGTTCGAGATCCCAACACCGTAAAATCAGACAGACACTCACCACAGTACCACCTTACCTTATAACATTCCCAAAAAATTCCAAAACTGGCCTTATACCATACCAGATCCTCAACCAATGTGTCTCCCCTTACATACATACTGGGTTGCCTTTAGCAAGTACTGGGTGCGTACATATACATTATTACATTAGACACACTATCTCCACATTAATTATTAACATAAAATTCAAATTCTGTTCAAACAGTGAAATAAATCTAAGTCCACTATCAAGAATTTACTTTGATGTTAATTTACACCATCTCTCTCAATTATTTAATTTCATCACAAATTTGACGTCTTTCCAAAATCTTTTAAATGAATTTATGAATTTACTTTATCATTCTTATTAACTAAAGGTTAACAATTATAATAAACAAATAAAAATAAACAACTGACTGCTATCATAAATTCAAAAAATAACTACACTTGGTTACAAAAGACAACATCATGAATCAGCTGACACCTTCTCTACCTATAGTGAACATTAAAATTTAAAAATAAAATTCTTTGTGGCAAAGAACAAAAATATTTTTTTTTTAGAAAATTTAATTTAAAAAAAAAACTATTTTGTCAATTAATAAAAACAATTATTCAATCATTTAATTAAAATGATTAACAAAAGAAGCTATGAATTAATTATAAGAAACATACTATGTAATGGGACAAACTATTGGGATTTATTTATTCTAAAATAACGGTAAAATATAATGGCCACTCAAGCTGAACAACATTTGAATCATAAACGCTGGACAGTTTTTTTTACACCTTGCAGTCAGTGCGGTTCCAAGCCAAGCCGTACGTAGGTGTTGTTGTTGCACAAAAGCCATTAACGAGTCTGGGAATGTGAAAGTTAGCAGCGAGGGGGCGTATTCGCGCGTACGCGCGCATGAGTGTGACGCTGAGAACAGAGTGAGAGACACGTACGAAACATTCCAGAGCCAAAAGGGTGATGGAAAACAAAGAACGCAACGCAGTACAATCCGCCCAGTTGAAATTACACTCTTAAACCGGCCAGTTGTAAAGAACAGTTCCGGAACAAAAATGCGGGCCCATATAATAAAAATGTGATTATAATTCAAATTAATAAGTTTTTCAGTTATGAAGTGAAATGAAGTGACAGTTTCAAGTGACCCGGCGAAAATTACGGCAAAGAACGAAATGTGCAGCGTGGTGAAAGAAATAGAAAACGGACGGAGGCTGGACTGAATTTTAGGGACGAAATGGCAGATAAGAGAATCAATTATCTTATTCAATTATATTCATAAATTAGGAAAAGAAGAAATTTAAAGCAAAAATTTATAACCATTCAAAATTGAAACCTTTTTAAAAATTTAAATGAGCTCATAAGGGAAATTTAAATATGTATCGTGAGAGAGTAAATGGGCATGTGTAATAATCATGTAATAAAATTAACAGGCGCTGGTTTGTGATAAAATGGGGTATAACTATTTCTATGTTATTTTAAATATGTCTATTGTAATCAACGTAATACCAGTATATACGAATAAGTAATCATTATAATTTTTGTTTAAGATGATATCAAAATTTAAAGTGAGAAGGGATATTTCATTTATGATGGGGTTGTAACAGCATCTAAAATTTTCTGTTGTTTATTTAAATGCAATTGAATTGTTTTGAGGTAATAAAGAAAAAGATGAGTATAACAGTAACAAATATGTTTAATTTCAAAAAACCAGTTCTGATTTTCCCGTTCGCTGATTCGAACCCTGGCGAGTGAAATTTCAGGTTGGCAGACAACAACATGGCGTCTACAGAGCTTAAATACATAGTAAATAAACAAAACTTGTTTATTAATTTATAAAAAGGTAAGTAAGATAACAATTGGCGTTTCCGAACAGTGACTTTACATAAATACAGCCTACTGGGAGGAACAGAATGGTTATTTGAAATAACATTAAAAAAATTTTTTTTTTTGAGGTATGTGAAAACAGACGTACAAGATAAGGTTATGTTATGATTATGTGTAGTATGGGTAAATAGAATATCTTTTTGATAATAAGTATGTGTTATATATAGTAATATTTTGAAAAGAAATATATGTAAAAGATTTTTTTTTTAAATGGCAGATAATAACGAGAATGTCAGCTTAACTGACATTGAAAACGAAAGCCAAATGAATATTGAATTAAGTGGGACTGAGTCGAAAATTATGGATGAAGGAATTCATTCAACGCCAGTCCAAAGTAAAAAATCTGATACAGACGAGATGTTAACACGTTTATATAGCATGATGTGTAGCATGAATAATAAGTTCGATGAACAACAAAGTTAAATATGATAATTTAAATACCAAATTTGATGAGAAGTTTGACGAAGTAAAAGAGGAAGTTAAGAGACAAAATTTTAATTTTACCAAACAAATTGATGAAATGAATGCACGTTTCGATAAAACGAAAGAAAAAATAGTAGCGCTAGTAAATGAGAAGTTCGATAGACCAAAGAATAAAGTAGACGAGAATAAAAGGGGGGTAGAGAATAGTGGAGAAACAGGTAAATTAAACGTGAATAAAGACGGTCAGATGACAAATAATAAGGTAAGCGGTGTTGAGAATTATGACAATACAAATAAAAATATGGTGTTAGAATATAATGGTGGAATGTTGGTGTGTGTCGATGAGTCAGAGAGAAAGTGGAGAGATAGTATACTTGTAGAGGGGTTCCAGGGGGTAAATTTTTCCTGTAATGTTGTAGTCGGGGGTGAAGAAAAGGCTTCACGCACGTATTTGGAACACACATGGTCTACAAATAGCCATCCCTGGACTTTTTGTGCACCTGATAGTTGGTGCGATGATAAAGTTGTAGTGTCCCCTTTCGTGTATCATGAGTTCATTGGAAAAGCCCACATGAGTCATGATAACATTGTGTTACCCTTTGCGTGGTATGAAATAGGTCAGTGGGGTTGTGAGAGGTATTGTGATGAGAGAGAGATAGAGATTTTTAAAGTAAATAGAAATTATGAAGAGTTTGTAGAAAGGTTAGGTGGAGAGAGAAGTAATAATAATAACGAGTACTTACCTTATAGTGAAACTGAGATAGCAGTAGATGATGATGTTAAAGATGATATTATAACTTACCTGGTTGTAACAAATTATACCAAAGGCGACAGGACCATACTCTATGATGACACGATATATGATAAATTGATAGGGAATAAGCCTATTAATTCAAACGACATTGTGGAAAGATATAAAAATTTAAATAAGTATCATATTGATAATAATAATATCATATATTTAATAAAAAATAATGTATGTAGACCTAAGATTCGACTGTTGTTCGATGATGGAGGATAAATTATTTTATGGTGTATGAACATTTAACTATGTGAACAGTGTGGTTTTGAGATGGATTGTTTTATGAACTTATTTTTGGTCAACAATAATAAGTAATAAGTTGGATTGTATATTTTTTTTTGTATTAATGTCAATGTATTTGTGTATTCTTGATGTTGTGTATTACATGTATTTTTATATAAACCATGTATGTAACAGGAAGTTATAGTTTAATTGATTTAATGATAACAATTAACTTTTTTTTTTACTAAACAAGTGATGAAAGTAATGATGAAATTTTAAATAATTGAAGATTAATTAATTAATGTTGTACAAAAGAAAGTTTGATAATGAAGTTAAATGATTTTATAAGATTTAGATTCTAATGAATAATAAATGATTAAGCATGTAATATATTTGGATATTGAGATGTATTGTTATTAGTAGGTGAGGGATGAATTTTCTAATGCAATTGTCAATGATCACAGTAATGTAAAGTGTTAAAAAGGGATAGAGCCTGGGTGATAATTATTAAAATAAAGGCATTTGAGTTAGTCAATTAAAGTTAATGGGAGTTAGATAAATAAGAATTTTGAAATACCAGTAACACACAAAGAGAGTATTAGATATTTTAGGGACACAGTAGTTAGTGATTAGATGTAGAGAAGGTGAGTAACGTAAATGGAGAGTAAATAGTTGATGGTTATATTTTGTAGTAAGGACGAGGTGGTAAGGGATGATCAACTTGCGTCGTTGGGCAGGTACCGTAATTAGAGAAGGGTTAGAGTGTTTGCCGATATTTGGTGGAGGGCAAAAGGTTATGAACGTGTATGGCCAGGTTGGGAACACACATCCTAGTACAAAGAGGGTATTAGTTATTTTATTTTAAGAGGTGAAGGAGTCAAATAGAATTAGTGTTGAAGGGGGCTATAATTAAGAGATTGGTGTCATAATATGTAAATCTGGTTGTTAGTAGGAAAGAAGGTGAATAAGGCTATAAATGTTAATGCCAATATAATAAATCAAGTAATAGTGAATAATGGAGAATCGCCCAAACTAATAGGGATGAAAAGGTGAGATAAAAGAAAATTCATAGTTTGTAATAATAACTGAGAGATAATGTAAAATGAAGGTTAATATTAAATTTGAAATTGTGAAGAATTAAATGGTAGTAAATGAAATTAATTGATGGCTAATTAATAAAAGTTCAATTGAAATTAAAATGTAATGTTTATAATTTTATACGCAAATTTAAAGATGTAAAGTGTGTAAATTTTGATCAAAGTTAATATGAATTGGTTATTTTTATGTAATAATCACAATGTTAATTATGAGTGTATTATTATGTATTATGTTTATTATGTATTAGTGTAGGAATTTAAACATGAATTGTATGTACGTATAACATGTTTTAAATGCAATTCCCTACATTTCGGGCGATCTCGGCCTTACCAACCCATATCATGGTTTTGGATGACAATCAGCTGTGGGCAGAATTATTGTAAACTGACCACAGTTGGTTGCCTTTGAAATTGGTCAAACATAGAAATTTAACGGGGAACAAAAGGGAATCTAAGATTATTTTTGAACACAGACTATTTTCACCCAAATAGGGGTGGTAGACCTTAGGGGCATATATTAAGCTAATGAGTAGGGGTACTTACCCTGAAGTTTTTGTAACGCTGAAGCAAGGATGGGAGTGAGAGAAAAGAAAAAAGTGCTTGCTCCTTCCGCCTCAGTCCTTGTGGAGGCAACTGGACGCAATAGTCCAGGGGGGGCAATAGTGTGTGTGTGGAGGAGAAAAGGGGATGCTTATTATTAACAGCACCGGGTAAATAGAATTTCTGTTAATAATAATATTTTATAAAATGTTAAACGAGTCTGAATTGTTTTAGATATAAATGGGAGATGGGTAAGAATTGTAGAAGAAGGGCGATATCGATAAAGTGTATTCGATTGGATTAAATTTTGATCATGTGTTTAAGAGAGTCTTAACAATGGATTTAAATATTTTAGATGTAATTTGGGTAATGGAAGGTATTTGTAATATTGTAATGGGAAATGTCTATTTTAATTCTGATGGGAATCAGGGCAATAATTTTGATTTTTAGAAAAGAGTTAACAAGAGAGGGTATGCAGAATGATGTAAAGGAATTTTATAAATGTATCATGTTAGTTTAAGGGTTCATATATACATGTGTTTAGAATTAAGAAAAACCAGTGCTTCTTAACGCAAACCAGCGCACAGCTAAGGGGAAACAGATCAGTTAGGGATATGGTATTATCCACGGCCACTATTTGATATTTTTAATTTGATGTTTCAGTGTCTGGTGATGCTGTGGCGGCAGTCCTGAGCTGGCCAGCGCGTCAGAGCAGGAGTGTCAAGCGTCTGTCTGGCCTTGCGGTATTGGGATCTCGAGAGAGAAGTCCAGTAAGGTCATTCACGTGCGGTCACAGCCACTGGACCAAGGGTAAGTGATTGTATTTTTTTATATAAACACTACAGGGGGTTGTGGCGACATATCCGACTGATCCCTTTAGGAAGTATGAGTGTCAATGAGAGTTTTTATGCTTCGGCATAAAACCTCTCATTGAGGGGGTTTTGTAACGGGACAAACTATTGGGATTTATTTCTTCTAAAATAAGTGTAAAATGTAATGGCCACTCAAGCTGAACAACATTTGAACCATAAACGCTGGACAGTTTTTTTTACACCTTGCAGTCAGTGCGGTTCCAAGCCAAGCCGTATGTAGGTGTTGTTGTTGCACAAAAGCCATTAACGAGTCTGGGAATGTGAAAGTTAGCAACGAGGGTGGCGTATTCGCGCGTACGCACGCATGAGTGTGACGCTGAGAACAGAGTGAGAGACACGTATGAAACATTCCAGAGCCAAAAGGGTGATGGAAAACAAAGAACGCAACGCAGTACAATCCGCCCAGTTGAAATTACACTCTTAAACCGGCCGGTTGTAAAGAACAGTTCCGGAACAAAAATGCGGGCCCGTATAATAAAAATGTGATTTTAATTCAAATTAATAAGTTTTACAGTTATGAGGTGACAGTTTCCAGTGACCCGGCGAAAATTACAGCAAAGAACGAAATGTGCAGCGTGGTGAAAGAAATAGAAAACGGACGGAGGCTGGACTGAATTTTAGGGACGAAATGGCAGATAAGAGAATCAATTATCTTATTCAATTATATTCATAAATTAGGAAAAGAAGAAATTTAAAGCAAAAATTTATAACCATTCAAAATTGAAACCTTTTTAAAAATTTAAATGAGCTCATAAGGGAAATTTAAATATGTATCGTGAGAGAGTAAATGGGCGTGTGTAATAATCATGTAATAAAATTAACAGGCGCTGGTTTGTGATAAAATGGGGTATAACTATTTCTATGTTATTTTAAATATGTCTATTGTAATCAACGTAATACCAGTATATACGAATAAGTAATCATTATAATTTTTGTTTAAGATGATATCAAAATTTAAAGTGAGAAGGGATATTTCATATATGATGGGGTTGTAACAGCATCTAAAATTTTCTGTTGTTTATTTAAATGCAATTGAATTGTTTTGAGGTAATAAAGAAAAAGATGAGTATAAGAGTAACAGATATGTTTAATTTCAAAAAACCAGTTCTGATTTTCCCGTTCGCTGTTTGAACCCTGGCGAGTGAAATTTCAGGTTGGCAGACAACAACATGGCGTCTACAGAGCTTAAATACATAGTAAATAAACAAAACCTATTTATTAATTTATAAAAAGGTAAGTAAGATAACAACTACATCTCTAATACCAGTCATCAGCTGATACCTCATGGTCAGGTGAATGACCTTACCCTACCTTACCCTAGACACACTGAAATTATACAAACTTCTTAGTAAATAATCTATTTAAATAATATACACAATCGCAAATCCCTTACCTGCATCAGGCCAGAGTCTTCACGTGAACTCGTATCTGTAAGTGATTTAGGGTTAAGTGTTATTAATAATTACTCTCATTGCTTTGGTTAACTTGTTCAAATTTTATTACACACTTGATATTCGACCTTTCTTTCAAAAAAAAAAATGATGACAAAATTATTCGGTATCCATTAGGCTTTACTTCTGACAAATATTAAATTTGAGATACCTACTCAATCTCATTAAGACAAAACAAAAGTCACAGTTACTTAATCTCTGTAAAATAAACAATTCATTAAATTCTGTTAAATAAAGGCGACCCAGCATTTGCACACGCTCACATGCATTCATTTAGAGCTCTTTTAAAATTAAAAGTTTTAATTTTAATTGATATTGAATGGATAGTTACGTCTATAGACACTATTATGTCTCAACGGTGTTCCTGCTGACCACGTGCTGTCTCCACATTGTTTTCACTAATTGTCCAAAAGCTATTTCACTGTTTTAATTTTGGAAAAGTTCTTTACTCACTGCTTCAAAATGTTATAATTTTCACTGTTTTCTCGAGTTCACAGTTTTATACATTTGAATAAAATTTTCGGCTCGCGAGCTGTTATGTTTCATCCGGCTGGATGGGGGTTCTGTAGTTAACTGTTTTTTAACTATTTTCCCATTTTTATATGCGGGCGCGATAAAACTGTGCCCATCCGGCAACGCACACCACTGCTCGCGTCCGTTACCTTCAGATGTTATTTGTCGACTGACTTTGTTCTCCGCACAACGGGCGAGAAAGAATGTATTCATACGTGCCCAAACCATGAGAACGTTGGCCGAGGGAGTGCGCGCATGAAGGTGAATACACGCCCTCACTAACAATTTTACATTCCTGTACCACACCGCGACAGTCTCGATGCTAAAGTCAATTCACCATATATTCTTTGTCACAATTCCCAATGCGTACCTTGTACTGACGGTTACCGAATAATACAAAGACTGGTTTATTGTTTAAAATTATGAAAATTTGTTTTACCCCTTTTTGCCCCGTTACAATACCCCCCAATGAGAGGTTTTCTGCCGAAACAGAAAAACTCTCATTGCTAACCCCTAAGAGGATCAGTGAGGATATGGCGCCAACAACCCCCCTTTAATTTCTAAACACATCATGGGTAAACTACCCCCCTAGTTAGGTGACTATGGCTGCACCTGAACGAGATTACTGGACTTCTCTATTCGAGATCCCAACACCGTAAATTCAGACAGTTACTCACCACAGTACCACCTAACCTTGTAACATTCTGAATAAAATTCCAAAACTGGCCTTATACCATACCAGATCCTCAACCGATATATCTCCCCTTACATACATACTGGGTTGCCTTTAGCAAATACTGGGTGCGTACACATACTCATTCTTATATTAAACACAACATCTACATCCTACTTCTTGATCTAAAATTCATAGAAATATTTTATATTTTAAATCCAATTCCATTTTTCAACTTATAATCGTTTGAATTACGTTATTATTTCAGATCAAATTAAATTGCTTAAATTTTGTTCGAATAATGCAATAAACCCAAGTCCCTTATCAAAAATTCCCTTCTATGATAATTCATATTCTCTACTTCAATTAATTAATTTAATCACAATTCTTAAAATTCCAAAATCCTTCAAATGAATTTATTTTATATCTATTCTTATCTAAATACTAGCAATCATAATAAACAAAACAAAACAAACAACTTCTTTCTATTATAAATGCCCTGATCATTACATCTGTTTACAAACATATAATATGGATACTATGAATCACTTACTATATTATCAATACACACAATTAGCCTGAACATGAAAACCCAACAGACTGTACCTCAAAACAAATTTTTTTTTTTTTTTTTAATAAAATCTAATAATATTGTATTAAACGTATATTCTGATAATTAATAGAAAGAAAAATTGTAAAATAAAATTACATTGATTATTAACAGAACATATGACTTGACTACAGTGGCTAGTATACAGTTCACACCAGTCATCAGCTTGTTCTTACCAACAGGTGAATGACCTTTCTATAGGCACACTACATACAAATAATACAATGTAACATACATAACACATGTTTATATTTCCTACACACTAACATAGTACAACATAATAAAACATATTAAACACCTTCTCTCCTAGAATTAATCCTTTCAACCAGTAAAGTTATTTATAAAATTATCATACAGAGCATAACATATTTAAATCAATTACTTCTGAACAAATGATCTACTACAATAGTATCTCTTGAATCAAAATAAAATCATTTAATTAGCTTATCAGCTCATTCAGTTTACGTCAGTTTAAAGTTTCAATTCGTTACTCCCCTGAGTAACCTCCTTTCCACACACACTATGGCCCCCCCCGGACTGTAGCGCCCAGTTGCCTCCACAAGAACGGAAGTTTTTTAGGGGGTAGATGCTGCCTACCCCGTTCTTGCTTCGGCCTTACAAAACATTCTGATACTACTGATGTCCGAGGACACCAGTAACCCTAATAAAGTTAGGTATATGCCCTTAAACGGTCTACCATCCCATTCGATGGATAGCCGCTGTTCCATAGTTCCGGTGATTCCCCTGATTTACCCCCCCGGTTAATTTCTAAATTTACCTCTCACAACGATAACAGCTTAAATTTGTGGGTATAAGAAAAATATAAAACAGGTGTGACTAGTCACACAAACCAATTAAGGAAAAATATAATGGCCATTTGAGAAAAGAAATATTTCATACAAAAAGTTGTGTTTGTGTGTGTGTGTGTGTGAGGAGAAAATAAAGGGTCTTTAAATATTACAGTATAAGAATATTAAAGTGGTGATGGTGTAACTCTGGGGTTTTGGGAATAAAGATTTTTTTACTTTTTTGTATTTTGTAAAATGATGTGGTCAGAGAAAAATGAGGATAGTTTTACAAATTCAAATAATAATAGTGAATTTAAAGATTGAAAGTGAAGTAAGCAAATTGAGTTTTCTTGTGTAAATTTAATGAGTGTAATCTTATACTATTAAGCGAGCAATCTTTGTATGTATGTCCTTTTTTTCTCGGAAACGGCTCTAACGATTTTCTCGAAATTTGGTACTTAAGCGTATTTGGACACTAAAAATCGATTGGGCTAGGTCTCATTTTCCACAAAAATCGCCTAAGGCCTAAACTGTAGGGTCTTTTAAGTATACATTTTAATTCATGTAGGTTTAAATATTCACACAACAATTGCTATTGTTATAACTCTGTCACCCAGCAACAAATATTTAAAAAAATATTTTTTATTTGAAATTAAAACGTTAATTTTAATTCTGTTCATAAAGAATAGATCTTATCGATGTTTATAAATAATATAAATATAGCTGTTGCAATGAATGTAAATAAACAAACTAAGAGTTGAGACATACAATCCCAGTATCAATGTTTATAAATAAATATAAATAGCTGTTGTTATGAATGTAAATAAACAAACTAAGAGTTGAGACATACAATCTAATCTATGTATGTCCTTGAAACGGCTCTAACGATACCGTAGGGCCTTTATAGCTCTTTAACCTGCGGCCTAAACAGCGCAGTATCGATGTTTATAAATAATATAAACAGATGTTGCTATGACTGTAAATAAATAAACTAAGAGTTGAGACATACAATTGTGGGTTTCTGTGCAACGATTTTTGTACAATCTATCTGATATACATAATCTAAACTATTAAGTGTTCTCTATACGCTGTTGTTTTTTGCATTCTCTGAGGTAAGTGGTAGTCATATTCTGTCTAACGGGAATCTTATTGATGAAGTATTTGGTGATTGTTTGGCAAACAACAGATACGAAGATATGAAAGACAGAGCTATATTAGCGCCTTTGAATAAAGACATAAATAAAATTAACGACGAAATTATTAAAAAGCTTCCTGGAGAATATTATAAAGTATATAAAAGCTATGATTCTGTTAAAGATCAACCAGAAGGAGCTCTTCAATTCACTTCTGAATTTCTAAATTCTGTTGAGATGGCTGACTTACCACCACACGAATTAAAGCTTAAAAAAAATACAATAATAATGCTTTTACAAAACTTGGACGTCTCTGAAGGGCTGTGCAATGGAACGAGATTGGTCGTGACTGAATTATGTAATAACATTATTAAAGCCAAGATTATCACGGGTGAATATTCAGGCCGAGAAGTTCATATTCCAAGGATTACAATAGATTCCAGCAAAAGTCAGCTTGGGTGCACTATGCAAAGGCATCAATTTCCCGTCAGAGCAGCTTTTGCTATTACTATTCACAAGGCTCAAGGTCAAACATTTGAAGTGGTGGGAATTCACTTAAAAATTCCTGTGTTTATGCACGGCTTGTTGTATGTAGCATTTTCCAGAGTCAAAAGGCGAAGTGGCTTAAAAGTTCTTTTACCACTAGAAAATCCTCGCCATACAAGAATCGTTGTATGGAAAGAAGTATTAAATAATTGTGATTCCAATAACAGAAACCGTCGATAAACGCAAATGGCGTAGTATCGATATGTTTATATATGAAAATAAATAATTAATAATAAATAATGTTTTTTATAATCTGTATATTTATAAATAAATGTGAAAACCGAGCAAAGCTCGGTCACCCTGATATTGGGTCCTTTTGTTATGTAACTTATGTGGTATAATACGAGATCAACAGTGCTAGATTAAGTGTTTTTGTCACCTGACACCAACTTCACCTGTACTCGGGGGCTCGGCTAAACGGACTTGGGTTTCTCTTGAGTGGCAACCTGGGGTAACTATATACAGTATTCTTGTTCCTTCACAGTACTTGGTTAACAGAATTACATACATCCACACTTTCTTTGTCTTGCCATGAAAAAAATATTGTTAAAAAGTAAGAAGTAACTATCTGAATAACAGTTTTCATAATTTAGTTAAATTCGTGTTGAAAATTTAGTTAAAAGAGACTTTGCATGAAATAGATTTATTCTTCTCATTTAAAATGATGAAGTACAATAAAATATCGGTATGGAGAACCATACATGACTTCCATATTCTAAGATTTATATTTAAATCTTAATATCGTCTGCCAAGCGCGATATATTTTCTCTTATACATGATTTACATTAAAATGAAAAAATTTTAATTTTATTGCCTGGCAACAAAATTATTTTATTTTTAACAATTACCATTGTTTGAAAAAGTTTAAATAAATTTTCAAGTACTTTACTCTTGTTAAAACGTAAAAGGTTGCAGGTAAACTACCCCTTCCCCTTTACCGATCTTCACCAAAATCGAAAGTCCTTGAGACCTCTACAATTCAGGGACGTATGCAAAAAATTATTTGATTCTGTTTGAATTTGCGGCAGTTATCGTTTGCCATAGAAAATACGCTTGATAAAAAAACGTTGCAGGTAAACTACCCCTTCCCCTTAACCGATCTTCACAAAAAACAATAGGTCTTGAGTACTCTACAAATCAGGGCTGTATGCAAAACATTATTTGATTCTGTTTGAATTTGCGGCTGTTATCGTTTGCCATAGAAAATACCCTTGTTAAAAAAACGTTGCAGGTAAACTACCCCTTTCCCTCAACCGATCTTCACCAAAAACAATAGGTCTTGAGAACTCTACAATTTAGGGCTGTATGCAAATAATCGTTTGAATTTGCGGCTGTTATCGTTTGCCATAGGAAATACCCTTGTTAAGACATAAAACGTTACAGGTAAACTACCCCTTTCCCTTAACCGATCTTCACCAAAAACAATAGGTCTTGAGAACTCTACAATTCAGGGCTGTATACGAAACATTTAATTCTGTTTGAATTTGCGGCTGTTATCGTTTGCCAAAAAAAAAAATTTCCCTTGATTTGATAAAAAAAAAACCGTTGCAGGTAAACTACCCCTTTCCTTCAACCGATCTTCACCAAAAACAATAGGTCGCGAGTACTCTACAAATCAGGGCTGTATGCAAAAAATTATTTGATTCTGTTTGAATTTGCGGCAGTTATCGTTTGCCATAGAAAAAAAATCTACAGACACACACAGACACTTTTCGGAAAACGACTTTTACTTCCCATGTTCCTTAAGGAAATGGAAGTATGGTGATGGCAAAAAAAATCGTGTTCGACATTATTGCAGAATATGATTGTACTACACTCAAAACATGAAAAAAAGTCATTTTTCGAAAAGTGTCTGTCTGTGTGTCTATCTGTAGATTTTTACTTCCATATTCCTTAAGGAATGGAAGTATGGTGATGGCAAAAAAAATCGTGTTCGAGATTATTGCAGATTCTGATTCTACTACACTCAAAACATGAAAAAAAGTCGTTTTCCGAAAAGTGTCTGTGTGTGTGTCTGTCTGTCTGTAGATTTTTTTCTATGGCAAACGATAACTGCCGCAAATTCAAACAGAATCAAATAATTTTGTGCATACAGCCCGGTTTTGCAGAGTTCTCGCGACCTATTGTTTTTGGTGAAGATCCGTTGAGGGAAAGGGGTAGTTTACCTGCAACGGTTTTTTTTTAGCAAGGGTAATTTTGTTTGTTTGGCAAACGATAACAGCCGCAAATTCAAACAGAATCAAATAATGTTTCGCATACAGCCCTGAATTGTAGAGTTCTCAAGACCTATTGTTTTTGGTGAAGATCGGTTAAGGGAAAGGGGTAGTTTACCTGTAATGTTTTATGTTTTAACAAGGGTATTTCCTATGGCAAACGATAACAGCCGCAAATTCAAACAGAATGAAAAGATTATTTGCATACAGCCCTAAATTGTAGAGTTCTCAAGACCTTTTGTTTTTGGTGAAGATCGGTTAAGGGAAAGGGGTAGTTTACCTACAACGTTTTTTTAACAAGGGTATTTTCTATGGCAAACGATAACAGCCGCAAATTCAAACAGAATCAAATAATTTTCTGCATACAGCCCTGATTTGTAGAGTACTCAAGACCTATTGTTTTTGGTGAAGATCGGTTGAGGGGAAGGGGTAGTTTACCAGCAACGTTTTTTATCATGCGTATTTTCTATGGCAAACGACAACTGCCGCAAATTCAAACAGAATCAAATAATTTTTTGCATACAGCCCTGATTTGTAGAGTACTCGCGACCTATTGTTTTTGGTGAAGATCGGTTGAGGGGAAGGGGTAGTTTACCTGCAACGGTTTTTTTTATCAAGGGAAATTTTTTTTTTTTGGCAAACGATAACAGCCGCAAATTCAAACAGAATCAAATAATGTTTCGCATACAGCCCTGAATTGTAGATTTCTCAAGACCTATTGTTTTTGGTGAAGATCGGTTGAGGGAAAGGGGTAGTTTACCTGCAACGTTTTTTTAACAAGGGTATTTTCTATGGCAAACGATAACAGCCGCAAATTCAAACAGAATCAAATAATGTTTTGCATACAGCCCTGATTTGTAGAGTACTCAAGACCTATTGTTTTTGGTGAATATCGGTTAAGGGGAAGGGGTAGTTTACCTGCAACGTTTTTTTATCAAGCGTATTTTCTATGGCAAACGATAACAGCCGCAAATTCAAACAGAATGAAATAATTTTTTGCATACGTCCCTGAATTGTAGAGGTCTCAATGACTTTCGATTTTGGTGAAGATCGGTTAAGGGGAAGGGGTAGTTTACCTGCAACCTTTTACGTTTTAACAAGAGTAAAGTACTTGAAAATTTATTTAAACTTTTTGAAACAATGGTAATTGTTAAAAATAAAATAATTTTGTTGCCAGGCAATAAAATTATAATTTTTTCATTTTAATGTAATATAATATTTTTCATTTAATACAGCAATAAAAAGGCAGGTAAGACACAGCCTGGTTGTTTGGCTGAAAATGATTTTAAATATAAATCTTAGAATATGGAAGTCATGTATGGTTCTCCATACCGATATTTTTCTATGGCAAACGATAACAGCCGCAAATTCAAACAGAATCAAATAATTTTTTGCATACAGTCCTGATTTGTAGAGTACTCGCGACCTATTGTTTTTGGTGAAGATCGATTGAGGGAAAGGGGTAGTTTACCTGCAACGGTTTTTTTTATCAAGGGTAATTTTGTTTGTTTGGCAAACGATAACAGCCGCAAATTCAAACAGAATCAAATAATGTTTCGCATACAGCCCTGAATTGTAGGGTTCTCAAGATCTGTTGATTTTGGTAAAGATAGGTTTAGGGAAAGGGGTAGTTTACCTGCAACGTTTTATGTTTTAACAAGGGTATTTTCTATGGCAAACTATAACAGCCGCAAATTCTAACAGAATCAAATGATTATTTGCATACAGCCCTAAATTCTAGAGATCTAAAGACCTATTGTTTTTAGTAAAGATCGGTTTACGGAAAGGGGTAGTTTACCTGCAACGTTTTATGTTTTAACAAGGGTATTTTTTCTGTGACGAACGATAACTGCCGTAAATTCAAAGAGAATCAACTAACGTTTTGCATACAACCCTGAATTGTAGAGTTCTCAAGACCTATTGTTATTGGTGAAGATCGGTTAATGGAATAGAGTAGTTTACCAGCAACGTTTTATGTTTTATCAAGGGTGTTTTCTATGGCAAACGATAACAGCCGCAAATTCAAACAGAATCAAACAATTGTTTGCATACAAGCCTGAATTGTAGAGTACCCAAGACCTGTCGTTTTTGGTGAAGATCGGTTAAGGGAAAGGGGTAGTTTACCAGCAACGGTTTTTTTTCAAGGATAATTTTTTTCCGTAGTAAACGATAACAGCCGCAAATTCAAACAGAATCAAATGATGTTTTGCATACAGCTTTGTATTGTAGAGTTCTCAATACCTATTGGTGTTGGTGAAGATCGGTTAAGGGAAAGGGGTAGTTTACCAGCAACATTTTATGTTTTAACAAGGGTAATTTTTTATATGACGAACGATAACTGCCGTAAATTCAAACAGAATTAACTAGGTTTTTGCATACCTTTTTGAACTAAAGAGAACTCAAGGTCTGTTGATTTTGTTGAAGATCGGTTAAGGGAAGGGGTAGTTTATCAGCAACGTTTTATGTTTTAAAAAGGGTAATTTTTTTATGACGAACGATAACTGCCGAAAATTAAATGAGAATAAAATAATTTTGTGCACTCTTTCCTGAGTTGCAGAGAGCTCAAGTTCTATTGATTTTGGTGAAGATCAGTTAAGGGGAAGGGGTAGTTTACCTGCAACATTTTATGTTGTAACAAGAGAAATGTTTCCATGACGAACGATAACTGCCGCACATTCAAACAGAATCAAATATTTTTTTGCATGCTTCCCTGAATTGTAGAGGACGGAAGGTCTGTTGATTTTGGAGAAGATCGGTTAAGAGAAAGGGGTAGTTTACCAGAAACATTTTATGATTTAACAAGAGTAAAGTACTTAATTTTTATAAATAAAGTATCCTGATAAGAAGCTCATAGTAATCCACTGTAGGAAACGTAGATGAAATATCTATAAATGCAGATGTTAGGTGAACGGGGTGGGGGTAATTTTCTATTATTAAAAATTATAGTTGAAGGTGGAGGGCAGAATTTTTTATATGTGTACTACGTTATCGGCAACAAAGAAGTAGTTTTTTGTTATAATTGCTTCCCGGACTCTTTAGCCGTAGTTCAATGTTTTCTGCAAAACCAGACTTTTCGGCAGTGCCATCGACTGCCATCATCGGTGAAAATCGAGTGCGAAAACGTGAGGTGGTATACGTTAGTGACCACAGTACTGTGGTTAATGCTGAAGCAATAAGTAGAAAGACGTAGTTTCTATGGAAATATTTCATTTCGAATATGATTTTAAATATAAATCTTAGAACATGGAAGTCATGTATGGTTCTCCATACCGATATTTTTTCATGTTTTGAGTGTAGTAGAATCAGAATCTGCAATAATCTCGAACACGATTTTTTTTGCCATCACCATACTTCCATTACTTAAGGAATATGGAAGTAAAAATGAAAATGCTACAGGTAATAAATGGTTGATTTTCAATATTTTAAGCCTATTGCAGACCGTCATGACCAGAGTCAACATTATTCGGGGTGGCCACAAAAACCTGTGGTCAAAATTCCATGTTTTCCAGACCCAAATTTATGGTTTTCCAGGTGGAACTTGGCAACCCTTTACAGACATAATATAACGACAAAAAACCACTGCTTAGGGATATTCTCTCTTAAAGACAAGATATTTTAGGGTTTAGTGACAAAGATGACATAAAAAACACGCAAATCTCTTCGATACTATATAAAAACATTTGTATAAAATCACTTACAAATGATAAGGTAAAATAAAAACAAGAAGTTTTAAAGTATGAACATTTTATTTGAACTGCATTATTACATTCAACAATCTAATAAAAAACATACATTTCTTTTTATTATTTTCAACGGGTCAAAAGCATAAAAACAAAAACAAAATCCCTGTTAGAAACAATATCAATAAAACTAAAATTAGAACTTTGGATTCTAAAACCCATTTATAACTGTAAATATTGGTCACACATTAAGATCAGTATTGTACTGCATAAAGGAAGGTTTTCTATTAAAAAATCAATAAAAATAAAAACTTAAGCATAGCAGCATATTAATTTTGTATGGCTGTTGTAGCACTTAACGATCATTTCTTCTGTGGCATTTCCATTGGAACTATTTTTTTTGCCCTTTCTGTGCTAACCCTGTAAGTACTTGAATTTCTTCATCAATTTCTCCCTTCTTTTTTTCTGTTTCAGCAATTACTTTCATTTTCTTCTCCTTCAGGTCAGCTATATCTTTCAGAATGCTCTCCGTTTTTCTCTGCTTCAATTTTTTCAGCCCGACGCTCTCTTTCCATCTTCAGCTGCTCTTCTTGGGCACTTCTGGCCTTTAAAGATCATTTGCTTTGTTATTTCAATGTTGGAGAAGCCACCAGTACATTCAATGCTGTCATAAACTCGTCTTTGACCCACTAATGTTTTATTTAGAAGGTTATCCACTATCATTTCTTTGTTGACAGAAAACCCACACTGGCATTACCATGACTAAAAATTAATACTTTTTTAATAAAATTCAGAATATCATCACTGGAATTACTTGTAGTAAGCAGTTCTCTCCAAAAGTGGTAAAGGTGTTTACTTTTATGATCATAGTACTTCATGCTGGACTGGGCAGATTCAGTCGGACATATAACTTTAAATTCTTTGAGAATTTTATCACAAGTATTACCTTGCAACCATTTATTCTCTTGAAAAATTTCTAAAGTGTTAGTTAATCGGTCCTTATGACCATAAATAAGCAAGGGATCACAGAATGATATGGCTCTACGTAACTCGTTAGCGAGGGGTCTTTTTCTGTAGCTTAATGCACAATTCCTTCAACATCAAAATGCATTCAGTTTTGAACTGTATGATTTCAGAATCTTTTACATTAGAGAGTTTTTAAGTTCCACCCTTATGTTAAAGCTAAACTGAAACTTCTTTGGCTCCTTTAGGTTAATTTTAGCAGGACAAGACAAACCCTGTAAGAGTTCCTTTTTAACAAACATATTCAACAAGTCTGACGTAAGGGCTGAAAGATCAGTAAAAAGAAAGGGACATAATGGTTCATCACTTTGATGCTTAGTTAAGAATGGCTCTATCTGGTTAGCATGTAACTGAAGAAGCTCAGTTTCAAAGTCAAAAGTTTATCTTCTAGGGAACTAGAAATAATCTTGTAAGTATGGGTATCTGGAACCTTTTTTTGACCAGGATCTTTTTCAAGGCACAACTTGAACTCTACCAAATTTGGCACCATTAGTAGCACTCGATTGGCACACTTCCTATTTAAGAGCCATCTAATACAACAAAACTTGAAAGGCATGAGGTCAGAGTTTGTAATCCTTATATAATCACTCCTACGGGCTAGTACATCTTTAATAAATTATATAAACGTCAGAGAAACTCAACAATTTTCCACTTTGTCACCTTTGCTCCCCCTTTGAAGGCATTGTTTAATACGTGCAAACCACATGTACCAATAAACGTACAACAAGGATCATCTTCACCAAACTTCAGGTGAAAAAATTACTCACCTGTTGAGTGCTTTACAAAAACACTGGCTCCTTCAGAGAACAATAAGTATATTTAGACAACTACATGTGCGCTATTGGCAAAGCAACAATCAGACAGGCTACAGCTTGTTTGTTTACGTGCACTTGGCACGGGCCACAGATGGCACTGTAGAAGGGGAAGCGATGGGAGGGGCAAAGGCATCTTCGGTGAACTTTCGAATCCTCAGAATGGAGACTGATTCGCCATTACCAAAGGGAAATAAATCTGTCTTCAAAATGTTTTATACAAACTAATGTATTGTCAGTAACCATAAAATTATCCCGACGGATACATCTGATCCACTTCTTTTTCATAACCTCAACCTTGGGAAATCTGAACGCCGAAGTATCTGAACTCCCGTAATTCGATTTACATCCGGGGATGCAACACCACCGACCCATTATAACAATACTGCTTTCAAAAAAACAGTAACCTCACTTTAAACTTAAATTTTCTACAACTACTATAACCTTTAGCGCATGTTTACTTTTGACAACCAACCAATATTGACTACTATCAATAGTTGCATTAAGGTCTTATATAATTGTAGACGGTATTTGCCGAGGCAGCCGACTCAGGTTTGAAACGCAATCGACTTGAGCTGCGGCAGGAGTTTCAAGCGCAAAGCGTAATTCATGAGAGAGTAAATACACAAATGAAGTGCGGAAATGTACTTGCGGACGATCATGGCTGTCGCAAATATAACATGAGATAATTTAAATTACTACAAAAATTCCAGGTTCTTTTTCATTTTCCATGCAATTTCCAGATTTTCAAATTCCATGACTTTTCCAGGTTTGTGGCCACCCTGTTATTAAAAACAACTACAGAGCTGTTCGGCTGTGTACAGCTTGGTTCATTTTTCTAAAACCACATGTAGTTTAAGCACTCTGATGTTGGGCCATTAACATAGTGGTCCTTCGCCCATGCTAGCCATTTTTGCATTTATTTAAAATGCTATAGCTTCTAAACTCTACGGTACATATATGCTACATATATTTTTATGAAGATCTAAGTGTCTTCTTTAAAATGGAGTATACTGTATGTCATTGTGTTGGTTATTTTTCCTGAAATTGCATTTTAAAAAAGTGATGTTTTTGGAAGAAACAAAATTGGCCAAAATGCATGTTGTTACTAGAAACTCACAATTTTATTTTTATTTCACTCCATTCTCTCAATTTCTTCATATATTTTGTTTGTTGTCAAGAATCACTTGTCTGACATTTTGACATGTAAGTGATGTTTAGCCAACTAACACAACAGTTTGCCAAGTGCTGTGTTATGTCAACTGTACCTGCAATCTAGCAGATGATTTGGGTACTACAAGCCTGACATTGTTTCAAAACAGCTCCAAGGATGTCTTTATACAAATAAAATCATGTAAACGTTCAAACTTCAGGATGTCAATTTCTCGGAAGATTTCAAAGGACATCCACAGGCGTCAGTGTTTTTTGAAATTTCAAAATTTTTATCTGAGGACCGAAAAATGTGAAAAAGATTTTTAGAAATAGTAAAAATCCAGCCGAGTGTCAGACTAAAGGGAATTTTAACATTCGATAGTTTGAAACTTTTAGCATGTATCCTATGGTTATTCTACAATTGTTACTTTACTAAACAAAAAAAATAGCAAGTTAATCAAGGATTTTAGAAATTTTTCTGATAACTGAAAATTATCTAATATACAAATTTATCCGATAATAAATGTATTCTGTTGAAAAGGTACACAGTTCTGCAGCTCAGGGAGCGTACTAGTACATATGGTTGCAGGACTAACATTATTTAAATAAATATCTGTGAATTTGAAAGCATATCTGATTATACCAAATGAGACTTGTTTTGAGCACACACTTCAGAAATGACTTGAGTATGAAGTCATTCAAAACATACAGTACACTAAAGTGCACATCATATCCTTACGGACATTACAGTAGACTTAGCAGATGTGTAATTTGTTTATAATGTTTTGGAACATTTTGAATGGTGTATAAAAACCACGAGTACAGTATGTATAAATGCTCTGGCATTTATATAATTCATTTACTTCCATCACTTTGTCTAACACAAAATGACTGCTTATACATTCTGTTTGAGGTCGTGTTTGGCCTGCCATTCTTTGTTGAATGTGTTTCTTCTGAAGAAGGCCTCCAGTGGGTGGCTGAAGTGTTTAGAAAAATTAACCAACCTATAAGCAATCAAACATGACCCACTAGCATTTTTTTTTATCTGCCATCTAAGAACCAAATGCCAATTTCATTCTTTCAACTTTTCACTGTCTCTCTTCTTCCTGTCTTCATTCCACTTTGAACCTGCATTTTTCTCTCTCCTACCCTGGACTCCGATTTTTTTTAACACTTTTGCCCGAAAACCTCTCTTTCAATTACTTCTGCGTGTATATTATTCTTTTCTAAATTTGGACTTCTTTAATCCAACTTGATGTTGACTTCTTCCCCCACAGATGTTTGAAGATCTGCTTTGTTAACCTGTTGTCATCCATTCTATATAAATGTCAAAAAAACAAGTCTTCTTTTTCTCATTGTTTCTGTTATATTTTCTATACTTTTATATATTTCATCATTACTTCTTAATTTCCAACCTTCCTTAGTTTTTCGTGGGCCTAATAATTCGTCTTTCCAATATTCCTAGTTTGTCTAAATTATAATTCAATGCTAGACATTCACGTGCATATAGGCTTTACTACTGTACTGTAATGCCTGCCTTATTTTCGCATTTTTAGATATGCACTTTTTATTGTAAATATCTTTATTTATACCATATGCCCTTTCCATCTTATGAATCCTTTCTTCTATAGCAGATTTTTCTAAACCATTCTCTTAAATATTTCTCCTAGATACTTAAATTTTCGAACTCTCTCTATTCGACCAATATGTTACCAGGAATTTTGGCGCATTTTCAATGTTCGTGAGAAATTTGTTTTTTTCTGCAGAAATTCTTAAGCCTGTTCTACTGGTTATGTCCTCTAAAAAATTAACTAGTGTTACTGCAGATGTCAGATGTTCAGAAAGTATAGCAAAGTCATCTGCGAATGCCAAACAGTTTATTTCAATACGGTTGATCCTTAGTAGTTAATTTTAATAATGTAAATATTTTATTTTGTATACTCTTATAAGAGTTGATTACAAACCGTTTTGTTCACCTTCTCTTTTCTGTTTGTTGAACACTGTATGCGACAGAGAAGCAGGAAAACTTGTGAGAATAGGAAACATTAAAACAAAGAAAACAGATGCTTTAATACCTACTAAGTTTGTAATCATTTTGTCCGTTACATGAAATGTTTGTTACACAACGAAATCTGAACACAATGAATTAAAAAAACTTCAGATTGTGCACAGAATTAAATTTTATTTAAAAACACTAAATATATATACATTTTCTGTGGACACAACGATACAATCTATTTATTTGTTTAATACATGAACACATTAATGCAGTCAAACAGTTACATTATGTTAAAAATACACCTGTAACAGTAAATTTTGATTAAAGTATACAAATTATGTTAGTAAAAATTATTTAGTCATGTTTACAGTAGCCTACAATTAATCTACAGATTTTTACACAATTCAATAATGAGTATTACTTTCAAAAATACATATTTTTTTTATACTTGAGTAAATTACCTGATATAAATAAGAAAACCTGCCAGCTTTTTAGAAAACTTTTAATATCATGAAGTATAAATATATTTCTTTACAATACCACAAAGTTAATGTATTTCTAGTTTTTATAGTGAAATATATAACACAGCCGGGTAGTATAGTTGTGCGGTTATAAAGCATAGTGTTTTCACTTCAAAAGTCAAGCATCATACGAGGTGTGTTCAAAAAGAATCAGACCTTTTCTTTTCATGCGCGATCAAATGAAGCAGGGGCGTTGACCTTGAGTACAGGTCCTAGTGCGCAAGTGCTGCCTGCCGCCATCCCGCTACAATGAATCAATCGCTGTCTGGCTGCGTGTCAGTAAGTATGTGTATAGAGTGCCCGTCAGATTTCATTTATTGAAAAATGACAAAAAAACTTGAGCAGCGGTACTGGAGTAAATTTTGCCAATGACTTGGTGATACCCAATTGGATACTATAAGAAAAATTCAGCAGCGTTTTAGGGATGATGCTATGAGTGTCACACGTATTAAGGAGTGGTATAATCACTTCACAGATGGCTGCACATCAGTGGACAGCGAACTGCGTTCTGGCAGGCCTTCAACAAGTCGTAATGATGAAATCGTTGACCAAGTGCAAACTCTGGTCATGGAGGAATGTAAAATTTCCGTCCGAGAGATTGCAGCAGAGGTGAGAATAAGCATTGGTTCAGTACATTCTATTTTGACCGAAAATCTGGCTTTGCGAAGAGTGTCTGCCAAATATGTGCCAAAGCTGTTAACGATGGAGCAGAAGGTACTCCGTTTAGAAGTTTCGCAGGACATGTTGGACTTTACAAAAACTGAGCCAAGCGTCCCTGCACTCCTGACATGGCTCCCTGTGATTTTTTGTTATTTTCCAAGTTGCAAATGTCGCTGAAGGAGACCTGATTTGAGTCAAGAAAAGTGGCATACAAAATACGATGAGTCAGCTGTACTCCATACCAAAAGATGACTTCCAGACATGTTTCCAAAAGTGGCAGGACTGCTGGAAGAAGTGTGTGCAATCTAAAGGGGAGTACTTTGAAGGCGATAAATGTTTAAAACCTGCAGATAAAAAAATGTATTTTTCCTGAGGAAAAGTCTGATACTTTTTGAACACATCTTGTACATTAAATAATTTACTAATGGCCAGTAGCCGCCAGGGACCTCTAAAGTTGTAAGAATAGTCAGCAATACAATATTGAAATCTGTTAAAAAAATACATTACATTTTTACAGTATGAAGAATTGTTCAGTATTAAATATGTACACATATTTATATGGCTATACATTGGCTATTCTATTCCATTTGACAGAATATCCATGTGGTTAAAGCATCATGGCCCCACTTGCAGACAAACGCCACACATGATTACTAAAAATAGATGACTACACAGTGGCTGGTTGGTCATAAAGCAATACACTCTAAAGGTGGGTTTACACTAGGCGCAACATACTCGCGCAACTGTTTCGCGAGGCAAGACTCTTGTAGACATGGCCCCCACCCCGAAACTTGTTGCGTGAGGGAGACTCACGGCGAGCCAACCCGTCGGTTTTTGGACACACATCAAAGAGCCTCGCTCCTCCCGTTTCGTGTAGTGTGAACGTCGATACTTGTTGCGCACGAGAAAATGAACCAAGAGGAATGCATCGTTTTCTTTTTCTCGTTCAAATACAGCATTGTCATGATGGCGAATGCGGATGCAACACTCAGAGGTACAACTACAGTACATGACGACATGGTTGTCTCACCCAAACTGACGGCTCACCTTCTTTCGTGCCTGTTTCGTGCAACGTTTCGCTCAGTGTAAATGGGAAGGGCGAGACAGCCGTCGACCGAATGATTCTCGCGAGACAGTTGCACCTAGTGTAAACCCACCTTTAGGGCTAGACAGAAAGGAACCACAACAATTATTATTATTATTATTATTATTATATTCTTTTTCACATGAATAAATACATGGTAATAAATTCTGATTTTGACAATATAAATCATGGTAACATTTAAACACAAAGTTATTGTAAACTGTTAAATGGATTCACATGAAAACAAGGAAATTAATGTGTTCCGTTTCTTGATCATCACTTAGTCAATTCACACAGAAATTTCGAATTTTATTCACACACTGTATAACATTACGTAATCAAAGCTCTGTACAACAAAACAATTTTTTTTGTCTGCATACAATCAAGTACATCCGGCAGATTTCTGAAACCCAGTCACCTGTTTTGTATTCACACCATTCCTTCATCTGCACACTCAAGTAGTTAAACATTCATTACACGCACAGATTAAACTGCTTGGCAGTCTGCATGACAACTACGGCAAATACATTTTAACAGGAAGAAAATTCCTACATCTTCATTAACAAATATACTTAAAAGCATTTGACACGTAAATCTAATTTTAAAATACTCTATCATATATATTTTTTAAATAAAGTACAATTTCAGCTTGATCAAATTACCTTATTACAATACTGTCTATACAAAAATGTTGATTTACGTTTGATATAAAAGAGACACACACACACCACTACAATATATGTTTATATTCCATAATATATAAAAATACTACAGCTTGTTGGTCAATAAATATATTTTTTAAATATATATTTTAGGCACACAATGAAAATCTGCTCAGTTGACAGAATGCAAAGTTCATATTATGGAAACTTTTTGTCTTCTGTATGCAAGAAGTTCTATTGCTGACGTACAGGTGCGAACAGACTTCACTATAAATGGTAAGCAATAACCAGTGGTGTCTTATCATTAACACATCCCCACTAGGCAGCCAATGCAGAACGAGCAATGCGATAATATATATTTTATGTATTTGTATGTTAACAGTCTAATTAGCAGAATATATGTTCCCACCACTTCGCCTCCATAATTATGTACAAGCTTATAATGTCGTTCCATTATGAGTACGTAAACATTTATAACTACATTGAATAACATCACAATATTATAACAATATGTATGTAATAAGAGAGGGTATGTGTTTCATTGAACTTTACAAACAATTTCTTCTTAGTACAGCATTCGTCTGTCTGTTTTTAATACTTTAACTTTCTAAAAAAAAAAATAATAAAAAAACAACAAATAAAAAAAAAAGACATTTACAATAAAAAGTGCATATCTAAAAATGCGAAAATAAGGCATTAAAGTACAGTAGTGAAGCCAGAGTGTCTATATGCAAGTGAATGTCTAGCATTGAATTATAATTTAGACAAACTAGAAATATTGGAAAGATGAATTATTAGGAAAATATTAGGCCCACAAAAAACTTCAGAAGGTTGCAAATTAAGAAGTAATGATGAAATATATCAACGTACAGAAAATATAACAGAAACAATGAGAAAACGAAGACTATTATTTTTTGGTCATTTATATAGAATGGACGACAATAGGTTGACAAAGCAAATCTTCAAATATCTGTGGGGGAAGAAGTCAACATCAAGTTGGTTAAAGAAGTCCAAAAGGATTTAGAAAAAAATAATATGCATGCAGAAGAAGCAATTGAAGAAGTTTTTCGGGCAAAAGTGTTAAAAATGGAGGGAGTCCAGGGTAGGAGAGAGAAAAATGCAGGTTCAAAGAGGACTGAAGACACGAAGAAGAGACACAGTAAGAAGATGAAGGAATATTGGAAAAAAAGGAAAGAACAAAGGGTAAAGAATTGAAATTGGCATGTGGTCCTTAGATGGCCGATACGAAAAAAATAAATAAAAAAGTTTAGCAACCAGTAATATAGTCAGTGAAACAGAAAAACCACAGTACTGTATATGTTAAAAAATATGTGTACAATTGCACCCATTTTTTCCACGGAAAACAGAACTGATTATTTAGCTATACACAGCTGAATCATGAAATCTCTGAATCAAGACGATCTAACAATTTTTAAATGAAAATTGCCAAGATTAAGAGTTATGTTGTCTTTGTTACTATTTCTTGCTAACTTCATGGTAATCATATAACCTCTCTCATTTGAAACTGTAAAATGTGCTATTTCTAATGCTGTTCTTAAAAACGCACAAAATTTGTCTCCAAATTTCAATTCAAACCGTTAGCTTTTTTTCTCTTAAAATTACTGTCAATATTTATTTATAAAAAAGATTTTTTATATGCAAAATACAGTTTATTGAAAATCATAAATTATTCATAACACTTTTGATAAGTGATAGGAAGAAAATATGAAAGAAGTCATTTTAATAAGTGATGGTACATACACATAAGTGAAGTTTATGGAATCTGTTTTATGACCACGTTTACTCTGTCAGATACCATCAAATGACCTAAACAAATACTATCTGCACTGCACGGATTTTAATAAACATATATGCTTGTACCTAACCAATTTTATTTGCAGTTAACATACACACACAAAAATCCTGCCATCAAAATGGTGTACATAAAAATCATGAATATCTGCAGTCCACTATGGCGATTGTAATGGGTTTTCATTACTTACATGATACTTCTTCAAAAACAGCTTATTTAATAATAACGAAGAGCTGAAATAAAATCAAAAGGAATGCATGATACATTCTTCCTGTTACGGAACAACATAGCAAAACCCTCATTTATTTACTTAGCATTATAAAAACAATAATTAAAGCTCAGATCGTACTCTACATTACGTTTAAAAACAATGGCACCATATTATTATGTATATTATTACATATGTTATAAAAAAGTATATATCAAAATACAAATATTCATTAATACAAACATGATATAAACTTAATAGTTAATAATACAAATTAAGTATATAATGTGACAGATAACTTTTTCTGAGAATATTATAAAAACCAATGATTGTAAATAATTCTAAAATCATTATCATTTATATGAGATTATAAACATAAATAATACTCTGATTCACATAAATAATGATTTTGTTTTACACCAACTTATTACGTAAAACCAGAACACATAATTAATAAATTCCGTTCAATGATGAGATAAAAAAAGTAATAATTAACGTAATTATGACTCGAATTAATGTGCAACACGTACACTATAAACTTATAAAATCAAACAACATAAAAACAATCCAGAATTTAATTATTTAAAATATGACGCAAAACAAAAAAATTTAATTCTTATTTGTGCAATTAACTCAGCATTTCCCCTCATCAGTGAAGTATTCGCTAATGAGTCATATCATAAAAACTTACAGGGGACAGTCTGAAAAATCAGTGTTGATGACAACAATATGAGTGTTAACGCATGCCAACAAATGGTATATATAACAGATTAACACTTTGAGGACAAACGGCGTAATATTGTGCCACCAGTGGACTTGGTATTTTGACAGACAGCGTACATTTACGCCGCTCACTTTTCAATGCTTTCAAACACATCGCGTCTTACTATTACGCCACAGAACGAATGCAGAAATTTTATTTGACATTTTAGTTCACGTTTATGCCATCAGATCGCAGCACTGACTGAAGAAAATAGTTTTTAGAAAATAATTTGTATAGTTGGCAAGCATCATGACTTTGTTTACATTTTGCGTGTTCAAGGTGGAAGTTGCTGTTTTTGTTTATATGAGGTCTGCAGGTTTTTTGAGGTTATTTCGTGTTTATTTTGTGTGTTATTGATAGTAGTGAGTGTGTTTGTTTTAATTACTATATTATTAGTTACAAAATTGATAAACATTATTTGACAGAATTTTTTTTGTTAAAATTGCACAAAATGTTGCATTTTTAAACAGCTTTATTTGCAATATATAAAATCAATATTAAAAATATTTCGAGTATTTTCATAAGAGGGAAGTCTGGGAAAAAGTGTGGTATAATTATTTTTTTACTATTAAATTGTATTGAGTATTTATAAATGTTTAAACAACAGTGGTTAAAAAAAAAAAAACTGCTGGTCATAGGGGGAGGTCTATGTACAAACGCCAAAGTACTCAAAGTGTTAAATACAAGTTAAATTACTGGAAAAAAGACAAATCTGTGCAACCAGTGAAAACAGATTTCAGTAATCTACGTTAATGTATAACAAACAAAACACAATTGACAGTTGTCATTTGTGGATCAGGTACTTCTAATAATGGCCATACTGCCTGTAGAAAGTAATAAAATCTTCACTCTTTATTGGAAAGTTTACGTGTCCATTAAAAAGTTCACTCCAGTATACACATGTATAGATATATATATACAGATATATTTTGTCAGTATATAAAAAAAAGTTAAATTTTTTTCAGGATTAGAACAGTAATAAATGCATGTAAAAAAAAATGGTCATGCCATTTGGTAATGATATAATCACTCAATAAATATATAATTATATTGGAGGTATTATCAGTACTACTCTGGATTTAAAATCTTGTTTAAAAAAAAGACGTCAAAGCTGACCCTAGTACAACACAATGACAACACGACTTGAACAAAGATGACTCCAGTACAAACAAAAATCTTATATCTTTAAAGCTGCAGGACATACTATGTCCAATAATAATATTAAGAATAAAAAATACACATTTAATAAAAATTATGTAATACAAATACATTTAATAAAAAGAATTAAATTATTTCTGTAAAACTTCATGAGTTGATAATGGTCTCAATATGGTTTATATGGCTTGGAAGACGTTCTGTAAAAATGCAAACAAAAGAACCCAAATGTGATCTTGTGCGCGTATTTGTTTGCAAAGCATATACACAATCGAATCTAAATCACAGATAAATTTAATAATTCCTTAATTTGACATTTGTACTGACAGCATTCGTTCGTGTAACACAGTTACCTGGATTCACGACAGTTGAAAATATTATACTGCTTGTACACTCTACCTACACTCAATACCTACACTAAATAAATACACTTTATTATATCAAAAAAATATTATAAACTTAAAAAAAACTTTCACTTTACAACTTGTGATCGCTTTCACGATTCAGTTAAACTAAAAATACAACCTTAATTTACACAACAATTAAAAGATTCATAAGAGAAGTTAGAAACATAAATACTTATTAGTGTCATTTTTTAAAAAGTTAAAAAACGATGTGTTATTCGATTAAAAATTTAACAATAGATGTTACGCATCAGTGGATTAAATTTATAAATCAACATTTCAACTCCACCAAACATTATCAGCTGTCTTCGGGCTAAACTAATTCTAAAACATAAGGAATAAAAAAATAAAATATATAGAAACCAGTGTTCAGAAGATATACAACACTCATGTCATAGAGAATCAGATAAATAAACATTATATGAATCATTAATTATTATCATTATCATCATCATCCTCAAGATTTAAACCAAGAATGGTTTGTTCCGGTCTCAAATAGGCAAATATTAAAGCTGGTCACTCCAGCACTTCCTCGGATGTCCCATACCTCTCCGTCCCCTTGGCTTATAATTCCATAGTTGTTTGGCGATGCAGCAGTCATCCATTCGGCAAAGATGTTCTCCACCAATTCAGCCTATACTGGGCGATCCTGTCAAGTATACTCATAATATTCAGTTCCTGCTGTATATCTGTGTTTCTTCTATGATCATGGAGAGTATACCATGATAATTAATTATTATGAAAAATTAAATATGACTTGCCTTGCAAAGCCTTGGTGACTGAAAAATGAGCAAAGCACTCGCAAAGATGCAGGAAACCATTAAATTCCATAACATACAAACCTGTATAATTTTAATCGCAATGCTGAGAATTACTTTAACTTGAAGACAGCTTCCAAATCTATCGTACAACTGTAAGCTTTATAGTAATTGCTAACATCCATTGTTCAACTCTACAGTACGTTACACATAGAACACTTAGTTACATTTATAGCAGATATTTTACATGCTAGCAACATCGCTTCATACATCTGTGAGATTACATAGTTACCGTTGGTCTCCAGATCACTGTATATGATTAAATAAATAATTACCTTATTTTTATCCACTAAGTGATCTTCTTTTTCTTTTTAATTACTACATGTTTCAGGGCTTATATCCCCATCTTCAGGTAAAAGCAAATCTACCCTATTATTAGGGTTTCGTTAAAAATTCACAACGACACAAACACATAACACACTTAAATAAATTAACACTGAACATTAAATCTGTATCAGAACACGCTACAAACGAACCAGTGCACTGGCCGAAGTCCGACTTTCAACTTTGGCAACAACAAGTTGAAAGTCGGACTTCGGCCAGTGCACTGGTTCGTTTGTAGCGTGTTCCGATACAGATTTAATGTTCAGTGTTAATTTATTTAAGTGTGTTATGTGTTTGTGTCGTTGTGAATTTTTAACGAAACCCTAATAATAGGGTAGATTTGCTTTTACCTGAAGATGGGGATATAAGCCCTGAAACATGTAGTAATTAAAAAGAAAAAGAAGATCACTTAGTGGATAAAAATAAGGTAATTATTTATTTAATCTGTGAGATTATCAGTTGTCTTTGTTATATATTTTCGTTTTCTTTACAGAAATTCTTACTCCACTTCGTGTAGTTCTGAGACTCTTTTATTTTTTTAACGCTATTAATTTTATAGCGCTATGGTGGGCCAGTTTAACAGTAATAAAATATTCTGGTTAGATACACAACTAACGTAATTAGTGAACACAGAATTCAGTCCTCCTTCGTGCTGTTTCTGCGTTCTTCGTTACAGCGACTTCTATGCTTTGTATCTGTCGCGCTGTTGAATGGCACAGCAGAGGACGAGGGAGAAAGCCAGTCCGAGTATCTCGGCAAACGCCACAAAAACGCCAATCCACACAATGGTGCTCATGTACTGCTGCAGCTCCCCCAACAGTTTGTCCACGCAGCCCTAAATTTAATTTAATCTTATTATACATGATATTCAATCCAGTGCATAATAAATTTAGTCTTACAAAATAAAAATAAAACTACTATCGGGCTGTGATTTTGTGAAGTGTTTATGGCCCGGTTAAGGAAGATGATGAATGGAGAATAAGAAATAACCAGAGGGTAGATATGCTATTGAAGCATGAGAACCAGTATCGGCTCGTCCATAAGGTTCAATGGTTCAGTGAACCCCCTAAATAATTTAAATACGTTTAAGGATTTGTTGAGATAATGGTTTCATATTTAAATAACAAGATTTGCGAGATTAATCTTGTTACCTGAACAGTAATGGATTCGTGTAATAGGCGAATGGTTCGCTACTATTGCTTGGAGGTGCGAAACAGCTCTCAGCACCTCCCGGTCTGTGTAGACTGCTTTGGAGAGGGAAATTAGTATATGCAAAATAACATTCAACAGTCGCTAATCCAGAGTGTTAGCGATAGAGACAAACAGTTCCGACGAGGGCCAAACCGCAATGACCGGGAATTTTAACATTTTCATAATACCGCCACATTCAGCATTATTATGATTTTTACCACATGATTTATCTGTTTACCTTCAGTTTTGTGTCAGATTTCTCTATTTTATTTAGAATGCAATGAAAATGTGTGCAGTAAAGTCTTAAAATCAAACAAAATAGTGAAGTAATTTTAGTCCAAAAATAAAATGTTTAATGTAGTCATAAAATAATTATCGTAACGTTAAGCTGACCGAAGCGTGTATAACCTTCAAAGTGTTTGCTGATATTTTTGTGTGTTAAGTGTTCAGGTATTTCTTATTTTTGTGTTCTTAATGCAAAATTAAGGAACTTTGGTAGGCCGCTTCCCATTTTAAATATTAAACAGAAATGTATTTAACTATCCTTTTATTTTAACTATATAATTTAGAATAATTTACAAATAGCATAAACACAACTTAATATTAGGCCTACTAAAAGTTGTCAATAGTTATTTCTTCATGTTGCGACCCACCTCATATGTTTTTGGAATGGAATAATTGCTCTTATCTTAGTAGAAACATTCAGACATTGAGCCCCCAACTGTCAGAACCATGAGCCGTCATGGATGAGAACATTGTAAAATTTGAACGAACATAAAGGCTCAATGAATACAATGGCTAGGTCACGTAGAGCGGATGGATGATCAACGTATGCAAAGAAAATCCTGATGGTACAGGTATGTAAAAGCAGAAATACGGCTGGACGTAGCATAAAATGTTTGGATGAGATGCTGGAAGATTTCAGAAGAATAGATGTGAGGGGGTTCTGGTGAGATGGTAATGGACAGAAGATATTGTGTAAGACTGGTGTTGGAAGCCAGGGCAGTAGTGCTAAAAAAAGAAGAAGATTATCGGGTTTCAACGTTCCAGCCTTCAACTACATACCCTACTAGAAACAAATAGTAATCATGGCCTCAACACTTTCTTCATGTTTGCTATACAGTAATCATTTACTTCTTTAATATCAAGAAAAGAAAGATTGCCAGCTTGCAGTATGTTTATCAACAATCACACACACACACACACACACACACACACACACACACACACACACACACACACACACACACACACACACACACACACACACACACACCATATTAACAGACACAATTCACATAGACACAGGCGCACACACACACACATATTTGAACAGACACAATTCAAACCACACGCATTATTCAAACATATCACCCCCCCCCCCACACACACACAACATCGATCCTTCAAAAGTCGATACCGTCGCCAAGAACAAGACGGACAGTGCTTCCAGTGGCAGTCTCTGAAGAAGCTTTTTAAAAGTAAAAACTGGTTCAAGCTATAAGGTAAAACATTTACATTTTTACCTATAAAATACATTGTGTTCTGAGACAGTAGTGATTTAATTATATTCAAAAATATAAATTGTTAATTAATTTTAACAGTATGCTGTCTGAACACAGAACATCATGCTTCTATTAAACTAGCAACTGTAGCCGCAGTACAGAAGTCATCAGTAAGGAGGACATGGTAATAATGAAAGAAACTGATGTTAACTACAGAAATGATGTTCAAATAGAGCGAGCACCTATGAGTGCCTAGCACCTGGCACCTGTGAGCAGCACCTAGTGTGTGAAACGTGCAGCAGAAAATCCCACAAATGGTTGGAGAAATTCCTCAAACCCTGCCAATCTCTGCAACCATGCAGCCAATTATATATGTTGTGAGACTGTAAAAGTGTAAACATGAAGCCATCCATTCTTGAGGAAGACATCAGAATGTAGGGTCAAATGAAGAGAAAACAATGTGAGGAAAAACACAGTCGCATCTAAAAAGCTGACAATACGCTGCAAAAATCTACACGAGCATAAAAACATGTTCAAAACTTTTTTTTTACATAATTATAGTCTAGTCAGTTTTGATTAATATGCATTTCTGGTCTACACTACTCCTTAAAAACTTATTTCTTAAATTATGTATATTTAACAGTTCAAAATTTAGTTTTTACAGACACCTAACCTTCCCACTAGCTTTCCTATCCCTCCATCGTACCCCACACATGTCCAAACCACACCCTAAACACATGTTCACCACTCTTACATTCTTTGTTAGTTTAGTTGTTCTTTGATTCTCTTTGAGAATAGCCTAATAAGCTGAAACAGCTGTCAGAGTTAAATAAAAACTGTGAAACGTACCAAGTGTTTATATATTTTCAAAAACCTTTATAGAAATTTAATAATAAAAAGTACAACATAAAAAACTTTAAAAATACCTCAGAATAAATAAGACCAGAAATGGGAGCAGCCACACCGATCTTTGTAGCAGTTCTACAAAGCTCGACGTCCTCTGGAACGGAACAGCAGCTTGGCGGTACTTCATACAGCTGAAGTGCAGACGAAATGGCCAAGTCAATGACCTTTTTTTCTGCCTTATTGTATCTGCTTCCAGCCCAGTCAGACGGTCCGTTTGCACCGCAACATTTCAGCTGCCATAATTAACAAACATGAAGTAGATATCATAACATTAAAATTTTTACAGCCAGAGTCAATTTCAGTAAAATTATCTTCTGACTTGGGCTGTTAGGTTGTGGTCTTCTTCTTAAAACGCGAAGACATTGTGACTGCAACTGCAACAGTCACCTCAGTGGTAGTCTTTTCACTGTCCTGCTCTCCCAACGACTGACAATCTGTTGCCTGGGGTGCAGAACAGTGAACAGAAAACCATTAACACTTTCAACCCTGGCCATTTCACCAAAGCAGCCTTACTGTTTTCTATATTTTTCCCTATTTTTTTTTTTAATAGTACGATTAGTTAAAAACAACACAAATTACATGTCAAATTAAAGATTGGACCTTCTGTTTTCATAAAATGATACAATATTAATTTTTTCTATAGGTGAAATTAATGTTTTACAAAATAGTTTTACATAATAAATGGTTTTTTATTATAACTACTGTACAAAAATTACTTTCCTTACAATATTAAAGCACATAATATAGTAAAAATCAGTCTATATGGAATAATCTGCTTTTGTATGGTACATAATGAAATAGTCATGGTAACACAAACCAACATTGAAAGTTTCACAATAGTCAGAAATCACAGAGCAGAAAATGGATTTTGCTGCTATCTGTGTATTCAGTTGGCAACTACAAAGCCTAGTCTACAAGCTAAAACAACAGAAGCCTGTAAATGTTTTGTACAAATGCCTTAGAACATATGCGAAGTGACAAACATAAAATTTTCGGGCATCGGGTTTTTGAAAAAAATCATGCTCCCGTAAATTTTATGGGCATCGGTTCAAAAGTATTAAAGATAACTGCCATAGCTGCAATCAAAACATCTAGCATTTTAAGAAGAGGACCACGGTCCACAGGAAGGTGATTTTACTGAAAAGAAAGTACATATTTTAGAAGACAACACATATGTATATAAATGTGTACATACTTCTGTTTTTGAAAACAAGATGCAAAACGTGAGCCTTTTCTTTAGATTTATTTTCTTTTTATTAGGTAACTACAGTTTTTTATTGCGCTGCAGATATTCAAGCTAACCTAGATAGATTCAAGCATGCTGGATCATTAGCTAAATTGATACAATAAAGTAAAAACTCATATGTCTGGCCATAAAAGCAATTTCTTCACTTATTTTACTTACCCCTCGTTGAATTTGGTCAAAAGTTGTAGTTCTAGTGTACACCTCACCGTACTCCTGCTGTACAGTTATCTTAACATTCTCACGAACGAGTTCCTCAAGCTGTGCACTGTTGCTATAGGCCCATATGCCTGCTGATATCTCTGCGACCAAGATTATTACAAGGAAGCAAAAAAACTGAAACAAACACAAGTTATAAATTTATATACGCGAGTGTGTATATGAAACCTCTTTTTTAATACAATTATACAGTATACTGATTTAAATAACTTGGACAAATATCTAACACTGGAATGATGAACCTGTTGATAGTCGCAACATTTAGTTTGTTAATACTTTGACCTGGAATATAATCCCTCGTATATTTAGTAAAAAAAAAAAAAAAAAAAAAAAAAAAAAAAAAAAAAAAAAAAAAAAAAAAAAAAAATGTAGCACTTTTGTGTTTTATGTATCCTTTTTTGCAAATACGAATCATATGTTTTAACAGATTTTCCGTGGCAACGTATTGTTAAAATTTTTCTTCAGAAAATTGTGAAGTTATTATTAATAATTATCTTTATATATATATTTGTCTAGTGACTAGTTAAGATGCACAATTAATTTTAATTAGATTTTATGTAACATTTATAAGCACAAAACTTTATGTTAAAAATTAATTTTTTTAATTAATTAAAAAGTATTAAACTTCACGTTATTGGAAATTTGTTTATGTCAATTTAGAAAGAAAGACTTGAACTTATGCATATATAAATTTCAGTAAATGTTAACTAGTTTTCACAGAAAAATTATTATGAAATACACGAAAAGTGTTAAACCAGAACAAAAAAAGACTGCAGCAAAAATAGCAATATTTGCTGATATACTATAGAATGTTGGGGCAGTACTACAGTTAAAAAAGCATTTACTGAGAGAGAATGCTAAACAAAAGAAAACTGTCCTTCGATACTTAGTACCAAAGAGTTAAGTTTAAGGCGAGAAACAGACCGGGTACGATGCGACGATGCAAGTTATCACATGAAAACTGATGGCCATGTTGCGTTATGAGGGTCCCATCACCTAGTACGTTGCGATGACTAACGCGCGTTGGCATGCAATGCAATGACGGATGAATAGCTCGAGTCTCAGTTGGTGTCCGATCGTTCAACAATCATCATGGATTTAAATGAAGAAAAATTAATAAATGAGGTAAATTTATGGGAATAGATTTTCCTTTTAAATATTATTGTCTTATTTAATTAACAATTTATAAACTACCGGTGCATTGTTAATTAAATCTATGATTTTTGTTAAATATAAAATATGATAGGCCTACATATTTTGATAAATACTGCACAACATGCTATATGCATTTAAATACTATACATATTTTGATAAATGTTAGACAACTATGTAAAGTGTTTACATTTCGTTTTTTTAGATTCAATCAAGACCTATACTTTAGACAAAGGACTAAATGATTATGAAAAGAATAATGAAAGGGAAGATTCATTGAAAGATGTAGCCGTTGCCACGGAATTTGGCCTACACTTCATGCCTTCGATTTATAGGATGAACCCACCATCTACTTCTTAACTTTTGCACTTTTTTTAAAAGTAAATACGCAGCTAATGCCTTTTTCTGACTCTTAGATAACATTACTTTTAGCAAACAGAAACTATACTAATCAAACATGACAGAGCCCCACTTAATCGTATTCCATGTGTGGCCCCTTCTGTTGCGATGACGTACGTCAGGGGATCGCATACTTCCAGCCGTTACCGTGATGCATGGCATCGTACCTGGTCTGTTTCTCGCCTAAGTGACAATTATAAATAGGCATGTTGCGCTGTGTTTATGGTGACTTCAAGCACAAAAAGGTTGAAATCCTTCATGTAACAGTTACATTTCTTTAAAGAATGCATATGACTAACACAGTCATGGAACTTACAACAACGCACCATGATATTATTCTAATAAAGAGTTAGTTTCACCATTTTTAATAAAAAGTAGTAAGCACTATATATTGTTACAACGGTCTCTCTGATCGTCGTACGGTACAGTGAAAAACAAAAATCAAGACACCAATGAAGTCACTAATATCCAACTTTAATTATCACTATTAATAATTTGTAATCAACAAAATAGTCTCTACAACAATTCAAGTAAAATTTTCCACACACAAAAATAATGTCATCTATAAAGAATTCCGCACTAATTATAACACAACACTTCGCTGCACTTGTGTAAATTGTCACTCGATCCGTGCTAAGGAAAATCGTTCAACATCACTGAACTGGCAAGCCAGCTGCTATGGATCTGTATACATACGGCACGTGTTCTAGAATCTTTCCATCCTTACTTAATTGCTGATGCTAATACGCACTTCAAGTGTGCTCTTGAAGAACCTGGAACATACTTAAACATGGCCTTGGCTGAGGCAACTCCTGTACTATTAGCTGATGAGGGGAGTGGAAGGACACTCTCGGCTTTTCTAGGCAGTTCGATATGGTTCTCGTTACAATATTAACTGGAAAGTAGATGCTTTAGCTAATAACAGTGTGCATGATACATACACATGGTCCATGCATGATAGTAGAACATGGTCCCTATGCAACAAGATGGTATACAGATTTTTTGATAGCAACCGCAATTTAGGGAACAGGGGTTAACACTTTGAGTACCGTGGCGTTTGTGCATAGACCATCCCCTATGACCAGCGGTTTTTTTAAAAAAAAAAGCACTGTTGTATAAACGCTCATAAATACTTAATACAATGTAATACTAACAAAATAATTATACCTCCCTTTTTCCTACTTTCCTCTTATGAAAATACTTATAATATTTTTATTATTGATTTTATATATTGCAACTAAAGCTGTTTAAAAATACGTTTTTTTGTACAATTATTTTAACCAAAAAATTCTGTCAAATATTGTTTATCGATTTTGTAACTAATAATATAGTAATTAAAACAAACACACTCGCTGTATCAATAACACGCAAAATGTAAACAAAGTCATGACACTGCCAACTGTACAAATTATTTTCCTAAAAACAATTTTCTTCAGTCAATGCTGCAATCTGATGGCAGAAACACGAACTAAAATGTCAAATAAAACTTCTGCATTCGTTCTCTGTGGCGTAATAGTACGACGCGAAGCATTTGAAAGCATTGAGAAGTGAGTGGCGTAATATTACGCCACCTGTCAAAATACCAAGTCCACTGGCGGCGCAATATTATGCCGTTGATCCTCAAAGTGTTAAATAATTATTACTGAAAACTGGAAATTTTATTTTAACTAGCTCGTAATGGATAGCTGTACTTGTGAAAAAGAGTTACCGATTTAAATGTTACTTAATTTCTTTCACCACAGTACCAACACACAACAAGATGTTGAGAGACACGAGAAACCCAGACAGACATTTTAAAATACAATTAATCAGACAATATGAGATGGCTGCAAAATTGTTTACTCGCATGACAATCTATTAGAAGAGGTGGTGACCCACAAAAGGGGCGGTATCAGTGAAATTTGGTACAGAAGCTCAACATACAGATGCTGACTTACTCAAGAAATTCCAATACACATTACGTATTCTCTCTCATAACATTCATAATCAACTCAGCATTGTTTAGTTTTTCTGGGTGTCAGGCTATGGTCTGCTGTTACCTGATCTTCAGCCAGAAGTTTCAGCAACAACCAATTTCAGTGGTTGCCAGATGTTACTGCAGACCAATTTCAGTGGCTGTCTTGACAGCGTCAAGATAACTGTGAATTCTCTGACCAACTGGCTACTAATATAGACTGAGTCAGCTGGTGTATTTACATTATAATTAAACACTAATTACTTACTTCCTTTTAAAATATTTACAAGCCTACATCCAGAGAGTATTCCAGAAACTTGCTAAATCAACTAACAATGCGCAGACTTGTGTAACTTAGTCGATAAAAGGTGAAACTGTCAACACTTACCAGCACTAGCATACACTGAGATTCCTTAATCACTCCACAGCATCCCAGGAAGCCTACGATGAACATCAAAGATCCAATTATTAAAAGCAAGTACACTCCTGAGTAATAACTTGGTTCGTCCTGTGCCATGCTCACATAGAATGTGGGATCTGTTAGCATCCATACTGCCAGAACTATAATTGTCAAACCAGTAATCTGTAAAATAAATACCAAGTTTTGGTCAGCAACTATCATAAAAACTGTTATAATGATATGTGCCTCACAAAAGTAGGAGCCCCAATAGCAGGCAATGTTAAAACAAAGTTGGTCAAAAAACCACCACATACCAATACAATTTCACCTATGAAAGATAATAAAGCATGAATACATGTAAAAAATTGTATGAATAAGTGTAAAGAATTTATTGTACAAATAGACTCTCTCTCTCTCAATTGGCGCTACAGCTCTTGGAAAGCCTTGGCCTCCTGTACAATCTGCCTTCAGTCGTCTCGATCCTCTGCTCTCAGTCACCATCTTATACCGAGCCTGCGCAGGTCGTCCTCAAGATCATCCAAACATCATTTTCTGGGCCGACTCCTACTCCTTCTTCCATCAGGTCTCCCTGTAAAAATTTTCTTTAATGTGAATGTCTCTGACATTCCCTGGACATGCTCTGCCCACCGAATTCTACTTTTCTTTATGTCAGTGACGATATCTGGTTCTCCATAGATTTGCTGGATTTCTGCATTTGTCCTTATTCTCCATGTTCCTTGGACGTTCACTGCACCAAATATCCTCCTGAGGACTTTTTTTTCCCACCTATGCAACCACTCTTCCTCTTGTCACTGTCACTGTCCACATCTTGGACCCATAAATGATTACTGGCTTAAGAACTGTTTTGTAGAGACGAATCTTGGTTGCTCTCCTTATCTTTTTGCACTTAATATATATTTTTTTATTATATTATATATTTTTATTATATTATCAAATATATAATAAATAGCTGACTACATAAACATTACAACAATCGAAAATAGAAGCGAAGTAAAATAGATTATCTGTTCACTATATTGTAAGCGAAACATTCAATTACAGGTTCATTATATTATAGTCTCAAAGTCATGTGTATAAGTATTTAATTGTAGTACTGTATTTGTAAACACTTGGTTACTCACCACCTTGTGACTTCTTTAAACTTCCAATAACAACGCGTTTCAAGGATAAATCCTCATCATCAGGTTATAAAAACACCAATCCTTCCGGAGAAGTCATCAAAAGATCAAAAATTGTTATCAAGCATCACAAAGCACTTCACGCCATGTCATGACCTGCACCACTAGAGTCGATCGTGTGTAGTGGTGCGCACCAGGTCACACATGGCGTGAAATGCTTTGTGATGCTTGATAACAATTTTTGATTTTTTGACGACTTCTCTGGAAGGATTGGTGTTTTTATAACCTGATGATGAGGATTTATCCTTGAAACACATTGTTATTGGAAGTTTAAAGAAGTCACAAGACGGTGAGTAACCAAGTGTTTACAAATGTACAATTAAATACATTCAATTACAATTCTGCATCAGGTGAAAATAAACCTACTTGCAGTATATTTATTTGAAGATATTAAAAATTAAGTATACAGAGAAATTCTGTACTTGTTTCACTACATGCTAACAAAAACGCAACCTCACACACCGCAGGCTCACTCTGTATTAACACATTAAAACAGAATCGAGCGAGTGTCACAGATCCGTGACATGAGCTCTACAAAGAGCATGTAACATGTCTCGGATCTGTGACATCAGCACCGAATATATTTATGGTGCAATGAATCAAACCAGCATAGAATACATACAGAGGGGGTCTAAATTTGTCCTTTTCAAGATTTATGTAACATCTATACTATTTAATAACTACAAAAAAAAAACATTAAGCTTTAAAGTAAATTCTCACTTTTCTTCACTAAAAATACTTCAAACTATAGGGACGAAAACTGAATAGCATTAAAAATTCTAACTTTCCTTAATGTAGTAATAAACGTTACTACCTTCCCCTTCCTAGATCTGCTAATCACTTGATAAATAAATTTGGAGGTCTACTAGTTTTCAACTTATCTTTGTTGCATCTAATAACTTAACAAAACCATATCCAAAATTTAACTTTCTTGTATATATAACACTTTCAAGTGGCATTTCACTGTTCGTTGTGACAAGTCACATTGATCAATTTCTCAAAATGTACACGTGCACACTCACATGTAGAGAAGAGAGCAGACCACACGGATATGTAAAATATAAAACAAAGTGATGCTATAATCAATGCACACACTCAGTGATATGCCTGAACTCCATAAAAAAATCTTTTAAATTTACTTTGCATTCAAAATGTATTTTGTAACAATTCATGTTATGCATGCTTAATCGTGGTAAGTGACCTTTAAGCAGTCACATACAAGCAAGTCTAACTTCCTGCAACCACACCTGAAATTAAATGTTATCTGATAAGAAAAAATTATCTGTTTATAGGAGACATTTATCAACAGGAAGTTTCTTTTCTTAAAAATTCTGTAACAATGATTCTTGAAAATTCTGTAACAATGATTCCATATACTGTAACTTCACAGGAAATGATTTAGTCATAACCACTTTTGCAAGACATGAATCTATTAAGATTTGTAAAAAATTATGGAAATCTATACTTGTGCAATACAATCAGTGAAAAAGTAAACAAAGAGAAGGAAAAGTGGAAAAGACAACTCTGACAGAACGGAGGACAACAGAATATCCAAAATAATCTACTACTGTTAATCAAGGGGAAGAAGGTCTGTTAGTAGATGTAGGAAGTACTGGGAAGACAGAACAGGCCACTAGTCCTATATTCCATGAAAGGAAAGGCAAAGATGAAAAAGACGGGGAAGAAGAAGAAAGAAAGAAGAGAAGAAAAAAAGGAGCAGGGAAATAAGATGAAGAAGAGAACAATTAGAATGGGAAAATAAATAACCTACTTATATGTTGTTACTACAATATTAAAGGCTTCTTGTATGACACTGTCCTTGCACACTACAGCTAGTTTTACACTTTCCTTTACAATACAATGGACACAAATCTCGCAAACATGGTAGATCCAACCAACAGAAGTGTGGGCAGCTGTTTTCAGTTCAATGCAGAGGAAATGTTTGTGTCGTGGACTTAGCATTATAAAAATGCTACAAACCAGATCATTATTTTACATGGCAAGTAGTAATCTGAAAAGTACAATATTTTGTGAAAAAACTCTGACACTGTTTACAGGTTACAGAAAAATGCTTAATACAATGAAATAAGCCTTCAAATTCCCAGACTTCAGCCAACTATGACTCAATGGAATCATGAGTGAACAATTTGGAACACCATGTTTTTTTTCATCTTGTATAGAACTAATTACACAGATATCTGGTGAGAGTTCCAAATTTGGATAACGAAAAGCATGGTAACATAAAATAGACAAGGCCATTACAAACAGATAGGCCTAAGCAAATCACTAGTGTGATTTGTAGCGATTCTACATACTGGGTATACCATTGTAGGCCCAAATGAACCTTTAAATCACAAAACAATCTATAATCTATAGGAGCCTTTCCAATCCTTCCTTTAAAAAAAAAAATTATACTAAAAAAACATAATACATAATTATATTAAAACTGAAACACATTTTAACATAAAAGCAATCAAAGGGACAAATTAGTAGCGCATAATTCCTTATACGAGGGGCAGTCAAAAAGTTAGTTGCACTGAACCGTATTTTTTTTCTACAAGGGATATTTTGATGAAAGTTGATGGCAACACTGGTTTGAACTTCCGTTTCCTCAGCTTTATTAACGCGTCTACGTGGTTGGAACAGTTAGTCCATTGTTAGCCATCAAATATGTCGCGTCATTTGCAAGTTGCATCCAAGTTAGAATTACGCCCAGTGACTCGTATTCTGTGGGCAAAGGGGTGCAACCCTACTGAAATTCATTGCCAGTTGAGAGAAGTGTATGATGACATAGCATTTTCACGCCAGGCCATCTCAAAATGGTGCGAGTTGTTTGAAAATGGCCGCACGAATATGGAGGACAATTACCGGCAGGGAAGGCCGTCAACTTCGGTCACAGATGACAACGTTGAACGGGTTCACCAATTGGTGCTTGCAAATAGGCGAATCACAGTAGACGAATTTGTAGCCGAATTGTGTATTTCGCATTGAAGTGTACACTACATCATCTCTGAGAAACTGCAATGTCGAAAAATTTGCGCTCGATGGGTGCCTCGTTTATTGACAGAAGAACACAAGGGAAAACGTTTTCTGTCAGTTCTCAAGTTTTTGGATCGATATGAGAAGGAAGTTAATGACTTTTTGGACAAAATTGTTACCGGAGACGATTGCTGGGTTCATCATTTTTCATCCGAAACAAAACGAAGTTCGCATGAGTGGAAACATCCTCATTCCCCACCTCCAAAAAAGTGCCGAAAGGTTCCGTCTGTCGGAAAGGTGATGCTGACCATTTTCTTCGATCACAAAGGTGTTGTGCATACTGAATTTATGCCGAAGGGGTCTACGATTAATTCAGTATCACACTGTGAAACCTTAAAAAGGCTGAGAAATGCGATTAAGATCGACGGCCCGGAAAACTGACAAAAGGGATTGTGCTTCTGCATGACAATGCTACACCTCATTCGGCACGCATTACGAAGGACCTTCTCAAAACGTTTAAGTGGGAGGAGTGGGCAACACCCTACTTACAGTCCTGATCTTGCGCCGTGTGACTTCCACGTGTTCGGTCCTATGAAAGAGGCCCTTGCAAAGCGGCGATATTTTACCAATGAAGAAGTCCAAATTGTGACGCAGGAATGGTTATCAGACGTTGGACGGGATTTTTTTAACAAAGGAATAGAGAAGCTCGTGTCGCGCTATGATAAGTGTTTGAATAAACTTGAGGACTTTATAGAAAAGTAGATCTTTAATTGCACTTTCATATAAATAAAAGTTTTTTCATAAATAATCTACATGTTGCGTTTTTTATGCAAGTGCAACTAACTTTTTGACTGCCCCTCATATTTTTGTAATTTATTGTATCATGTACATGGTCCTATTAAGTTTACTGGTTATAAAAATTTATTAACTGTTGTTTGAGTACATACCGTAGATTAACTGTCAACACGAAAATAACTTACTTTCACAAACACCTTTAATATTATTTTTTATATATTTGCCTCACAGGTACGTTTTATGTTTTAAAATATGTGGTATTGTCTTAATAATTTTACAATCTGTTTTATGGATGGTCTACAGCGTTTGTTGTTTATTTTAAAAAAAATGTATTATTATATATATTGTAAGCAGAATACTTTAATGGGTAGTAGTTTGATATTTCCGAACCATGCCTGTTGCATAAATTACTGTTCAAAACGTTGGAGACACATATCTAACACAGTAAAAGCGAAAACACCTTTGGGAAAACACTGGGATGGGAGAAATTCAATCCCATTTCCCGGGGAAGGGAGGTTGCATATCGCAAGTTACACGCGAAGTTTTTCCACATTGGTGCACTCGAAAAGGCTGAATATTTATTTAAGGCCACGTACCCGGCCTTCGAACGTCTCCACCATTTTTTTACTGTGACCGCACAGCTTAACCCCCCCCCCCCCCGGGAGGTGAGTAGACATTACATTAGGGTGACCAGATTTTTTATGACGTAAAACAGGACATTTCTGAAATATGGAAATAAAAAAACAGGACACGAGTTACAAAGAAAATGTGCTTCATATATGACTGCACTGCTTCACTAAGACAAATAAAAACTACTTTTTACACATAAAAAGACATATTTTAATAACCAACTTAAAAACATACTTATCATGGCACTGGATCATATTATAATTGATCAAGGTTTTTCAAGAATTATAAAATTATAATTATTCAAATTCTTAACAACTATAAAATTACATGGATGTGATTCATAGATATCAACAACCTGCTGAACATGAACTTGTGGCTTCTGAATCAGGAACATCACTATTAACTTTGTACTTATCACAAGACCTGATATCTCGCAAGAGCTTTGAATTACTTAATAGCAGGTTGTAGAATTCCTTACAGCTAAGGTCTTGAAAATGAGTTTTTAAAATTACAATTGCTTGAATAGTTTTGGTAGTAAAACGGTTTCTTTCATCAATCCAAAGGGAGTTCACAATTGAAAAGACTCTTTCCACAACAGCATTTGTGCCTGGTACAGCCAGAGCAAAACTCACAACCACCTCTATGTTTTTACATGGAATGCCTATACTTTTAAGTATGTGGAAGACATCACACCATTTCTTATCAATCTCCACGTTAACTTTTTCCCATTCCTCAAATTTCCTGGATAAAACTTTGTTCACATGTCCTATCTCATCAAATAATTCATCTTCATGTACCTGAATTGTTGAACATGAATCTACTGTAAATTATTCCTCAGGCTTTCACGGCCGGTGTCAGATGAATTGTTCATGATATCCGGGCTGTTTGGCCGTGGTCCATGGTTTATAACAAAACCAAACGTTTCAGCAGCTCCACTGGCTGCCATCATCAGTGGTATAAAAATCCTGCACGCCGGGTGTTTACGTACAGGCCCACAGTACTGTGGTATAGGCTAAAGCTGTCCTGCCATGCTACCTGTACTTATAAATTCAGCAAAGTCCCACGTACAGGTAAAAAAAAAACCTGTATTTTTACCTGTACATGGGACTTGGCTGAATTTATAAGTACAGGTAGCATGGCAGGACAGCTTTAGCCTATACCACAGTACTGTGGGCCTGTACGTAAACACCCGGCGTGCAGGATTTTTATACCACTGATGATGGCAGCCAGTGGAGCTGCTGAAACGTTTGGTTTTGTTATAAACCATGGACCATGGCCAAACAGCCCGGATATCATGAACAATTCATGAATCTACTGTCTTAAGAATTTTCAGAATTTTTCAATGTTATCCAATGAAATGATTTCAGAGGCTGATATGGAGAGACCCACTTGTTTAAATAACTTAAAAAAGTGTCATAAAATAAATTGGTAATCGTTTCATATTTCGATTGAGTGAAAAAACCTTCATTTTCTAAGTTAATTAAAATTGAAGAAACAACTGAAGTTTGAAACTTACTACTACATTTCCTGTTATTGACTTTTTCTGTAAGCAATTCTAATTTTTCAGCTACTTCAGTGGCTGAAACGTTGGTTCTTTCCAACTTTTGGATTGAATTTGAAAACATTTTCAGTTTGCTTTGTATGAAATGAAGCCAAAGAAGTGACTGTGGGTTCTCAAAAAATTGTTTTAGCAATGTAGGACACCTATCCTGAGACATGAAATAAGACTTTAGAGGTTCATAAATATCAATAACCCTTGTAACTCCTGGCAACAATGACAACCATCTAGTTTTAACACTACCCAGAACCTGCTTATATTCAGTAGCAACAAAATCACAAAATAATTTCAATTCCTCCACACGCACGGTATAAATGTGAAAATATTGAAATATTTTATTCACTACTGTTTCTATTTCGATAGGAAGAATGTCTGCACTTGTTTGTACACCATTGTGTACCACATGAGCTGCACAACCAATGCCTTGAATATTCATTTTAAGCACACTGTTCAATTTAGAAAAAACGTTTGTTCCGGCCCTCTTGTACCCACCAAAGTTAGTGTTACAGTTATCTGCACAAAACGCGAGATCTTGTCAACTAAATGATGTTTCTTTAAGATGTCCAGAACATGATTAGCTAATAATTCTGCTGTTTCTCCACCAACGTTCTGAAAACAGATTACTTTGCACTGAACACCTATGGTAGGAATGAAATACCTAACTAGAATCGACACTAATTTTAAGCTTTTCTGATTTGATGCATCAACCATCACAGACACATACTTAGCATCTTCAAGTTCTGATTGCACTTCATGCATTGCATACGGCGATAAAACGTTCACTAAAATCGACTCGCACTTTGTCCTGGAACACGTGAATTTCTTCTCAATCATCTGATGATGAGAGATGTGCAGTCCATTGAACAGAAAGAATGGTTGTGTTTTGCAGTATGAAACGCAAACAGCCCTTCTTCAGCAGCGATACGTTTGTCTTCCTCAGTTTGTAGTCCATTCCTACTTACACAGGAAGTTATACTACTGGAAGTTCTCGCGGAAACTGCCAACATGTGTTTCTTTTTCTTAATGTGCTGTGTAATATCGGCACGTCCTCCATGTTCAATGGAAAAAACTGAACGACATAAAGTACATTCTACCTTTGTAGATGTGGTGTCGCCCTTCAAGAAAGCAAACTCTTCTTTCAGGGTTTTGGAGAAAGTACACTTTCTTTTCCCCATATTAATATGCACGTGTATCTCGAACCAAGCGAACAACAGACAACGGAGCAAGCTCGCCACGCCAAGCGTTAAAACTAACCAAACAAAAAAAGTTTACTATTTCTTTTATGAATTTGCTAACTGCTATAATTTTTTATTGTTCGACTAAGCTTTTTGTCATTACTGACATCTTCAGGTCTTAAACAACCCAGGTCTTAGGTTGTTTAAGACCTGAAGATGTCAGTAATGACGAAAAGCTTAGTCGAACAATAAAAAATTATAGCAGTTAGCAAATTCATAAAAGAAATAGTAAGGATGGCTGCTAATTTAAACAATACGAAGAAAAAAAAGTTTACCTTGATTGCCTCACTCTCCCTTGACGCACTCTGGCGGAAACCAGAGATCATCATTTCTTTTCGCGATTGCGTTCCCTTAACCATTCGAGACCCGTCTTGACCTCAGTAAGACAGCTTAAACGAACGAGACCAAAATGACACAAACACAAATAAAAACTCAAAACGAAGCGAAGATAAAAGATTAGGTTATCCGTTACTGCAAGTACGGAAAAACGGGACATATGACGTCCTGTTAATAATTTGCCGGGACAACGGGACACATAATGAAAAAAAATGGACAATCCCGTTAAAAACGGGACGTCTGGTCACCCTACATTACATTATCTCTTGCAGTAATAATAAAACCTTTATTAAATTAGGTTACGTTAGGGTTATGTAGTGTAGTATAATTTTGCCAACTTACAAGATCTAACGGTCAGGAAAATTTTGCGCGTGACATACGGTATTGGTTAGGTTAGGTTAGGTCGGTGTAGTATAGTTAATTTAGGCTACTTAAAAGACCCGACGACTCGCTGTTCTATAATACGTTCATCAAACTCCATTTCGAATGCACCAATGTGGAAAAACTTCGCGTGTAACTTGCGATTTGCAAACCCCTTCCCCGGGAAATGGGATTGAAATTTCTCCCATCCCAGTGTTTCCCAAAGGTTTTTTAACTATGTTGTTTGTGGGTGCACCCCAGCAAGCAAACCAGTCATAGGTCGGACTATTTTTCGAAATTTTACAATTTTTTTTTTGTAAACAAACTTGGTAGTATACAAAACTATATGCCTACGCCTGGTGTACATCACTGCTGTAGTTTCTATTATACTAAAACTGATATGACTTTTGTAATTTTCATAATGTACCGGTATTCACTATCCGTACCTTAAGAATACGCCCATTATAAATGATATATTCATTATCACTTTAAACATCAATACACTCCAAATGTAAACTTAAAACGGGAACTTACCCAAAATATAACATTAACAAGAAACACGAAGTATTTTATTATTGCATAGCACCCAGTTAAACCCATTTTTGCTTCCAATTAAGATATCAGATAATCAATTGTATTGTTAATAACTTTTCATCGACTAGACCATAAGTTTTAAATGACACTTGCACAAAGTTTAAAGCACCACATCAACATCAACCGTAGGTGCACACCTACTTACTGACGCTGATGACAAAAGTCTTGAATTGTTTTAACCATTTTTGGTTATCGTTGCTGTTTCCGCCGTGACGTCATATTTGAGTCATAAACTAAAACACTAATAATTTTTAAAAACACTTTATTTTTCGCTTTGATATATATTCTTTTACACAATTAGTAAGTTCAAGTTTGTTTATATAAAATCAGGTTAAACTTTCATAAAATCTTTTACAAGATAAGTCACTGTCTTATTATTTTTAATAATAAAAGCTCAAATGTAATGTTAATATAATACATAAAAATATATTAATTACATACATGGAATAGGAAAATAATTTAACGGTCAGTGCGAAAATATTGTTATTAATATATTTTATAAGACGACAATATTCAGGTAGCAGTGATGGATGGTGGCAAAATCTTTTTGAGATTGACAACGGTTTTAATGTTGAATGCTGTATCTGTGATATTTTAACGGTTGTGTGAGTAAGTAAAGTTACAATTTTATATAAATAAGAAAAATACAAAAATGATTAGATTGTATCCTATGTATTGTTACATTACGAAACTTATGCTTTATTACTGTACTGAGAAAGTACAAATTTCAAATAATTACGTCAATGGACTAACCTCAATAGCTTCTGCGTTTGTAAATAAACACATAGTGTCCATGATATTAAAATTAATTTCTGTGAAGCAATGTGGTAAAGTGTTGCATCTTTCTAAACCGTAGAAAACTGTGTTCGAACTGAAACATGTTTCGCGGTGAAATTCGTGTAGAGAAAATATAATGGAAATGGAGTTTGCTGCAGTAACCATATAATATATTAATAAGATACTTCTTCTTGCGTTCTTGTCAGTATTAATATATGCTTTCTGGTTTTAGGTCTTTTTGAGTTATAACAAAAGCAAAAGCTGTACGAATTTAACATGTAAAAAAATACCTAAAGTTTCATTATTCTTCACAGAAGGTTTCAATGTTTGTTGAAGTTTGTGGTCCTGACAGCACAGCAGATGTACGACCTTGTATAAAATTTTGAAGTTAATTCATATGTTTTAAGGTAACTAAAACTTTGATTTGATACTAAAAGCACTTTTAAACTGTTGCTATAAGAAAATTATGCTGTGCTATTCATCGTGACCTAATTCAACAGGTTCTCCCCGGGTATCAGTAAAACTTGACCTTATAGTGAATTTTGAACACAGATATATTTTTATTGCTTGTGTAACAAAACAGACAATTTATAATTTTGATAAATCAGTAAGATAATGGTACTTTTTTATTTTATTGCAAAGAAGTAGTCTGTATCTTGTGTACTTTCTAGAACAAATACAAAATTCATTATATGGAAATAACAAAACACAATTAGGTAAACTGAAGGTATAAATTAGGTAAATTCATAGTAGGTATAAATTTTAATTACGTTTTTCCTTGTTTAATGAACAATGCAATAGAAAAGTGTTCTTTTTTATTATGGGAAAGAGAAACACTGTCATATAAAGCCATGCAGACTTATTTTTGTATACAAATCTACTTTACAGGTCATTCCACGTCAAAAAAAAAAACAAAAATTTGACACCCATGGTCTCAGATTTTGATGAAACTAGGAATGTTTGTTCCTTTCATGGACATGATTAACCATACCAAATTATATTGGTATCTCAAACGGTTTAGGTTTTACAGCCTGTTAAAGTTTTTGGAATTTTGCGGTTTTATAGATCGGACGGAGGAAGCTAAATTTGTTTTCTGATGGAAAATAAATTATATCTTCCTTGTTTACCAACCAATGTTGATGAACATTTTTATGAGTATATTTTAATATGTAAGGAATCCAGAAAAAAATAAATTACACCAGCAACTACCTACACATGGTCAGTAAGAAATCCTAAAATGTTACTTAGAAAATTTTTAAATGAAATACGGAGTTCCACCCTATATCTTCAAAAGGGAAAAGGATAATCAAAAAAATTTTTTTAGATTTTTGTTCTATAATATATACTCTAAAATAAAAAAAATAAAAAACTTGGTTTTTTCACTCCTTCATTACTTTTTTACTTCATAGATAAAAATAATTTTTAAAATTCATTTGTTTGCCCGCAGTTTATTAAATTAAAATTTATGAAGAAACAGGATTTTAAAACAAATAAATAATAATATAAATATTATAATTACAAAGTTGGGCATATATTTACAATGTAAAATTTTATTAACAATGGACAATTTCTTAAATGAAATACGGAGTTCCACATTAAGTGGAATATCTTCAAAAGGGAAAAGGATAATAAAACATTTTTTTAGATTTTTGTTCTACAATATTTACTCTAAAATGAAAAAAATAAAACTGTTGGTTTTATAATGTTAATTAGGCCTGTACAGAAAAAATTATTAATTAAAAAAATATCCTTAATTAATTAATAGAAAATTACATTACGATTTAATTTAGTTTTAAAAACTAATTGTTCTAAACTCTAGTCAACTCACTAGCAACTTTTATTTCAAGAAAACGTATTATAAGCAAACAAACCATTCAAGCTGTAAAGCCGCGTCCAGACGTACGAACCGCACGGTGTGCACACCGTACGTCGTAATTTTTTGTTTCGGCGCACGGTGTGCGAGTTTCTGAGATCCAGAAATTCTGGCGTACCAACCACGAACCAGTCTTGCAATTACTATGGAGCAGGAAGGAGCTCTCCTCGTGTACAGTGGTGCTGCCGCCGTCATCGGTTATATCTGCGAATACCTCTGTAAGTTTTAAGTTTATCATGTAATTTGTAAATTTGTCATCGATATCTAGGAATAAAAGTACTATTATGCAAAAAATAAATAAGGCTGTTATATTTATAAGTAGTTATATAAATTCATTACAATTATTTAATAAATTTCCAGATGAAATTAAAAATATTCAATATAATAATAGAAAAATTTTTGAAAAGAAAGCTCAAAGAAGCTATATTGGTGTAAAGTTGTTTTGTGATAAAATTTGTAATATCAGAATATATGGCGAAGTTACTGTGTTACTGCTTGTAGGATGCCAAATTATAATTTATGGATTTTAAGTATGTTGACTGTATAAACAATTTTAAATTAATATAGATAGATATTTTATATTTATATTTGTATTTTATATCTTATTTTTATTATAGGTTATTCAGTTTTAAGTTAGTTATAAGCACCAGACCTTCGCACAGATAGCTCGACTATCTCTGCAGGATGCACATGTGTGTATACTGTATGTTCTGGCTGAATAAATATAAATATATATATATATAAATATATATGAATAATATATATGAAATGTGTACCATGTCCATTCTTTTGCGAGGGGTATCCCTGTCTTCCAAGAACTTCATCGACTCGAACGCAAACCAGTGGCTGGTATACACTTGCGAAGTACCTATAGAAAAATAATACGATTGTTATTATTATTTTGTTATCGTTATAACAATAATAATAGGTAAAAAATGCAAAGCAAAATAATTCAAAATGAAAAGATTAAATCAAGTACCTATGTAGCTGTCAGTATTATTTATAGATAGACACATAGCTAGGTAAATAAAAATAAAATGCCGGAAAATATCGGTAGCAATATAAAACGAACCTAGTATTTATAGATTGATACTTAAATAAATGAAAATAAAATGAAAGGTACTAGTTTACAAAAAGAAATTTACCTGTTCCAGTTCCTGTGGAATTCTTTACTTTCCCCTTCTCTCTTCTGTAAGATGAAAGTAATTAAATCATTTTCTTTTTACACTCCTCCGCAGGCCGCAACATCTTATCATCAATGTCCTTCCACGCGTCACTTTTTTTTATTTTATTAAAATGTTGTGGATCTGAAGGTTTCCACAATAATGGATATTGTTTATAAATTTCGATCAACTCGAGAACTTTATCTTCTGACCACTCCATAACACTAAAAAGAAACTAGAAAGAAAACACAAATTAGTTCGCGAGGGGGAACGGTATGTGTGCGCCGCACTGTCCAGACATCAGCTACCTGTCCACACATGACGCACGAACCGCTTTGTGTTCGCGGAAAAAACCGACAAAATCTGGATCGTGGCGCACGGTGTGCGAATGGTGCGCGCACCGTTTGCAACGTGTATGTAGCGCTGTCCAGATGGGGGAATTTCATGTACGCGCACGGTGTGCACACCATGCGGTTCGTACGTCTGGACGCGGCTTAACAAGACCATTTAGTGGTGCTCTGTTTACTGATCAAGTACACTTGTTTAGACATGAAATTTCATGTCTAAACAAGTGAGGCTGCTCAGCAGACAGAACCTGGCTGGCTGGAACTGGTCAGTCATTCAGTCTGTTGCCAGTGTAACATGCATGATTAGTGGTTATGTTTTACAGTTTTTTTATCTGTTTCAGTTTTTTACTGTTCAGTAGTTCAAACTGTGTTGGATTTTTTTGTACTGTAACTGTTTGGTTAACAACTAAGTGTGTGGAATTTTGATTAGTACCTAATATTAATGTTATTTTAAAAAGAATTTATTGTTAATCTATATTTTTTGAATGGTGGAAAAATGGAGGAGAAATGCAGTGTGGGTGAAGTTACTAACAGTGATTGTCATTTGTTAAGCTATGTTGAGAAAAAAGCCATACAAACTATTGAAAAACTTTCTGAAAGTGATGTAACTCTTTTAAAATTGAGAACGGATTCAAGTTATGAGTTAAAAACTATTTGTCTTCATCATCAAACTGTGTTTTTGAAAAAGTATGAATTTTTACAAAAGGTATGTTTGTGACCCTTTGAAAAAACATAAATCTCCAATTAAAAAAACACTTCGTGTTGTAACTGTAGAACAGAGAAGGAGGATAATTTTATCAAAGGTCTACAAAGTGAAACCAGGACAAAATCTTTGTGGATCTTGCAGGAACAATCTACTTAAAATCAAACAAATTGATGAGAGTAATGATGAAAGTAGCTTAAATGCCCAAGATTAGGAAGTTGATGATGCGGGATTAACTCCTGATGAACTACTCCAATTACAAAAAAAAGTACGATTGATGAACTAAATTCTTCATTCCATGAAATCGGATGTTCCCCAATGAAATTACATGCACTTGCTGAACATAGCAGATCATCTTGTGGTAAAGAAAAACTATAAAGAGTATATGAAAATGTAAAAAAAAATTCAGACTGTTCTTCAAGTTGATTTGCCAGAGGAGAAAAATGACTTTAAGGAAAAAAGTGTGATGCAAAAATCTGAAGATCTGGACAAGCTCGTAGATATAATTAAAAATGAATTAAGTAGTGCATCAAGAAACAAACAGATTCAAATGGTGACAATTCCCAGCTTCACTAATGTGGTCTAGAAGAAAAATGAAAGAGACTTTAACGCATGTGATTATTCTATTCGTAAGGCTCAAAAACTGTTGAAAGACAAGGGGTTTTTTAGCAGAACCAGATCCTAGACGTGGGAAAAAGTTGTAAATTTACATTGTAAATATATCCCTAACTTTGTAATTATAATTTTTACTTTATTATTTATTTGTTTTAAAATCCTGTTTCTTCATAAATTTTAATTTAATAAACTGCGGGCAAACAAATGAATTTTAAAAATTATTTTTATCTATGAAGTAAAAAAATAATGAACGAGTGAAAAAAACCAACAGTTTTATTTTTTTTATTTTGTAGTAGATATTGTAGAACAAAAATCTAAAACAAATATTTGATTATCCTTTTCCCTTTTGAAGATATTCCACTTAGTGTGGAACTCCGTATTTCTGTTAAAAATTTTCTAAGTAACATTTTAGAATTTTTTCTGACCATGTGTAGGTACTTGCTGGTGTAATTTATTTTTTTCTGGATTCCTTACATATTAAAGTATACTCATAAAAATGTTCATCAACATTGGTTGGTAAACAAGGAAGACATAACTTATTTTCCATCAGAAAACAAATTTAGCTTCCTACGTCCGATCTATAAAACAGCGAAATTTCAGAAACTTTAACAGGCTGTAAAAACTAAACCGTTTGAGATACAGCAATAAAATTTGGTATTATGTCCATGAAAGGAACAAACATCCCAAGTTTCATCAAAATCTGAGGTCATGGTGTGGTTGATTTGACATGGAATGACCCTTACAAGATGAGATAATTGGTGCAATAACTTATACAAATTCTGTGTGTACTGAAATTAACAGTTTATGTAAACAATTGTTTTTTGCTAACGCTGCAAAGAAAAAAAGTGCTCAGGCAAAGAAGAAAGGTGAGGTTGTGTAGGTGGTTATCCAAAAATATTAAGTTGAAAAAAAATAACAAATAAGTGTGAAAAATAAAAACTTGTGATGTATTGACAAGGATTGTAGTCAAAAATTTTCATTAAGTGTAAAAACCTAAAATTTTTGTTTGTAGTATACAACTGAGTGAAAGAATGGGTTCCACAAATTTTGTTGCTAATTTAGATAGTTTATGTGTGTAGGCAGGTTAAGCGAAAGAGGTACTCTTACCTCTTTGGGAAACACAGATGTCCATTTTAACTCATTGTTACATTTTATGGGAATACGTTTAGCATCTATCTTTAATATAGAAAAAAGGCAGATTGCCACTGTAGTTCAGTAAATCTTAACCTTGAAAGAATTTGGTATGTCATAGAAGATCCACAACACTACTAGAAGGGATTGATTCATTTATTCCATTCTATACCAGAACCTTAGGTCTCATGGACCTTAGGTATTGTACAGTAAAAACAAAATACAGACACCATTGAAGTCACTAATTACCAGCTTTAGTTAATCACAAATAACAATTTGTAATCAACAAAGTACTCTCGTACAATAATTTAAGTTAAATTTGTTCATACGCAATAATAATGTCAAGTAATAGAGTTCCGCACAAATTATAACAATAATCACTTTCCACTAATCCTCAGCAATCACTCAATCTGCACTCAACAATCTTGCTTGGTGTAACCAACTAAGCCGGCTGCTGTTGTTTATATAGATCCCACAGGTGTTCCAGAATAATTTTCCTTTCTGTTGGCGGTACCATAATTTGTGTAGTTGCAAGTGCTCTTGAACAGTCTGGATTGCTACATAAGTGGACGGCCTTGACACAGACGCCACACATTGGGCTAGTCGAGAAGTGTGTAGAATGACATAGCAATTGTCTGGCATAGGTTCTGTAATTGTCGTAGCAATATATATAAGTTATAAAACTGAAATTTGTAAGTAATGTGGGTTGGTCAAAACAGGAATTTATAATTGGAAACTTACAGCACCTAAAAAATAAACAGAATAAATGAAAGGTGGGGAAAAGTTTTTCATTACTAATCAACGAATGGTTATCCCATTTTTGATGAAAAATTAGTTATTGTACTGCATAATCCCACATTTCTTATCAAAATTTTAGTGAATCATTTACATACTCTTATTTTAATGTAAATTATTTGAACAGAAATAGTTTCATAATTTTCTGCTGTAGAATTTGCATTAATACCATGCATGTGACTTCTGATGAATTTACATGTACAGTAGAACTTGGCTAATTCGAACGTGCATAATTCGAATTCGTGGATAATTCGAACTTTTACCGTGGTCCCTTGAATATCCTATGTAAAACCATGCAAAAACATCGTCTGTAATTCGAACTTTTTTTGGTTAATTCGAAATAAAAATTTTGCTCAAACTACAAAAAATCGCCTGCTGTATGGGCTAGACCACGTAACAATAGAGACACGACTGGAAACAGACAAGCAGGCATCGCCCTTTGTGAACAGATGCTTGTCCTTTGTGTCAAATTCGTGGAATTGCCGTCAGTATCTGGCGATGACACATGACTGGCTCGTGTAACGGTACCGTCCGCCATTGTCCCTTGTTCCACCCCTCGTCAGTCAACAACCCTCACTGTTGCTTTCAGTTCAGTCTGCCTGCATTCATGTAAGTGTTAAGTCTTTTTGGGTTTCTACTGTGCGAGCTGTGTCCTGTAGTGAGAGACCGTTCCTTTCTTTATACAGTACTGTATGTACAGACTGGTGTGTTTTAGTGACGCTTATTGTGCAGTTTTATTGTGTTGTGTGTTCATCATGGCCCTTTCAAAACCAACACGGATCCAATACAAATCATTGACATTTGCCGAAAAAGTTGCCGTTATACGGAAAGTGGAAAAGGGACAAAAAAAGAAATCTGAAATTGCCAAGGAATTCGGGATACCGCCAAATACGCTGTCAACGTATCTAAAAAATAAAGAGAAGATTTTGAATAGTGTGTGTAAAGCCAGCGACAAAGATAGGAAAAGAGCGCGAGGACCAGAAAATCCTGACGTGGATGAATGTGTAGTGAAGTGGTTTAAGCAAGCAAGGGACAAAAAAATTCCAGTCAGTGGGCCCCTCGTCAGAGCCAAAGCTGAGGAATTCGCATCTAGCTTAGGGAAAAATGATTTTAAGGCCAGCACTGGTTGGCTCGATGGTTTTAAAGAAAGGAATGGCATGTCTTTCAAAACTGTTTGTGGGGAAAGTGGATCTGTTGACGTTGAAGCTGCAAATTCATGGAAAGACGATTTGTTGCAAATGATTTCTGATAGAGACGCTAAAGACATTTTTAACTTAGACGAGACGGGCTTAATCTTCAAATGCACCCCCAACAAAACACTTGCTTTTAAAGGAGAAAGTTGTAGTCGCGGCAAACACAGCAAGGAGCACATAACACTTTTATTCGGAGCAAACATGGATGGGTCGGAAAAACTGGCTTTGCTAATGATAGGGAAGTCAGGCAACCCACGCTGTTTCAAAAAATGTAAAAACGAAACCAGTTGAATATGAATCAAACAATAAAGCTTGGATGACAGGTGAAATTTTCGAAAGATGGCTTTTGAAAAGCAACAGGAAATTTCGGAATCAAAACAAGAATCGTCTTGTTTATTGACAACCTGTACAGCCCACAACACTATTCCTGTGATGGAAAATGTGAAGGTTGTGTTTTTCCCTCCAAACATGACTTCAGTGGTTCAACCTATGGACCAAGGTGTAATAAAAAATTTTAAGCATTTTTACAGATGGCTTGTGGTCCAAAACATTCTGTCAGGTGCTTATTTAGATGAGCACGAAAATATCAAGATTAACATCCTTCAAGCTGCCCGCATGTGCAACAGTGCTTGGGACCAAGTTACGCAAAAAACAATTGCTAATTGTTTTCGTAAAGGTGGTTTCTGCCACATTGAAGGTGAAGAGGAGAATAAAGCTGCTAGAGAAGTCGTACCACTACGGATAACTGGGAAGATGTTAGGCATGACGCAGGCATTCGTTACGAAGAGTTTGTAAACATGGATGAAGACTTGGCGGTGTGCGGTGAACAGACAGATGCGGAGATCGTGGCTGATGTTATGAACAAAAGAAATGATGGTACATCTTCAGATGAAGAAGGGGACCAGCTAGAACTTCCAGAGATACCGATTCCAACGGCTTCACAGGCATCAAATTACATTTAAGACTTGAGACGGTTTGTTGAAGGACAGCAGAACGTAAGTGACGCTATTTTCCAAGCACTTAATAAACTTGAAGAGTTTACTACAACTCAGTGTATTAACTGCAAAAATGCAATCAAAAGTTTCTAGCTTTTTTAAAAAACTGTAAATGCTATATTTTGTACTCAAACGTGTTTATACGTTTGTAATACATATGTATAAGGAAATTGTTTAATAAAATAACATATTGCTTTACTGAATTTCGGTTTTTGATTTGATTTTTCTACCCTTATTAAAAGTTTTCCTAATTCGAATTTTTTACTGGTCCATTCAGCTTCGAATTAGCCAAGTTCTACTGTATTACATTTTATTATCATTTGTTGTAATCATTTAAAGGTAGGGAAATGGATTAAATACTATTGTGTCTGAAAAATTGTGTTTTTTGGAAGCTTATGTGCTATCAAAACAATTGCAATATCAATTTTTAAAAATTTAATAAGAAAAAGCACATGTTAAATTTTACTACCACGTAAATTATAGAAAAGAAATGAATAAGAAAGTAGGATCTTTTCTGTTTAGTGGCTGTCACCTCAATTCCGTGATCCTGGTGTGTTCGTCTATGTTTCTGTTACCACTTGTCACTCCCCCCCCCCCCACTTCATACACACCGGTGCTTTATCTATTTCCCTCACTTTCCCAGTTTACGTATTCACGACTTACTTGTGCTACTTTTTTTTAATTTCATTGCTTTTCCTTATTTAAAAAAAAAAGTCTATATTTTGTTTATTCTATAAACAAGGAAGGAATAAAATGGGAGGTAGGCTTTATAGGTACCCTATGGGAAGAGCGTATGATGGAAGCCAAAAGTCTTTAATATTTTCAAGTATTGTATTAAACAAATTGTGGTTATCATTCCTTCTTGGCAATATGAATCTGTGAGTTGTCAGTTCATCCCACACTCAATTTTGTTGTGTTATTTACAGAGCTTTTGTTATTTTGTTTTGTTATTTACCATGTGCTTTTCATTCCTTCCATATTCATTCCGGGTACAGGTACAGTGATTAATCTGTTGCAATAATGAGCTATTTCCCAATACCCATGCCACTCATCAGATATTATTACAATAATATTTACAGACCCTGGGTGAATATACGTTGCTGTAGGAGAGGAAGGATGATACCTGCTGAGTAATATTCAGCTGTGTGTAAGCACTACTCCAAATGACCAGTGTTGTAATACCAGTCATTATTATTTTTTTTGTTAGGAAAAATGGCTTTCATAAAATTCTACTGTTAAATTAGCTCTTCTAATTTCCTTTCAGTTGTTGAAGCATGAGGCACAGACCTCTCTTAAATTGTTGTCCCAGAGTATCCATGTGCAGTGGTTGATTTTCAGCTCCTTTTTAAGGAAATGGAAGTATGGCGATGGCAAAAAAAATCGTGTTTGAGATAAGGACTGATTCTGATTGTACTACCGTCAAAACATGAAGAAAAGTCATTTTTCGGAAAGTCTCTGTGTGTAGAATTTTTTCTATGGCAAACGATAACTTCTGCAAATTCACACAGAGTCAAGTAATTTTTTGCACACGTACCTGAATTGTAGAGGACTCAAGGTCTATTGATTTTGGTAAAGATCAGTTAAGAGGAAGGGGTAGTTTACCTGCAACGTTTTATGTTTTAACAAGAGTAATTTTCTCTATGACGAATGATAACTGCCGTAAATTCAAACAGAATCCAATAGTTTTTGCATGTGTCTGAGTTCTAGAGGACTCAAGGCCTATTGATTTCGGTAAAGATCAGTTAAGAGGAAGGGGTAGTTTACCTGCAATGTTTTATGTTTTAACAAGAATAAACTACTTAATTTTGATAAATAAAGTATCCTGAAAAGAAGGTCATAATAATCCACTGTAGGAAGGTAGATGAAATATCTATAAATGAAAAGGGTAGTTAAAGGGGAGTGGTAAGTTTCTATAAATGAATATGTTAGTGGAAGGGGGAGGGGATAATTTTTTATGTGTACTACGTTTTCGGCAATAAAGAAGTAGTTTGTTGTTAAAATTCCTTCCAGGGCTGTTTGGCCATGGTCCAGTGTTTTCTGCAAAACCAGACGTTTCAGCACTGCAATCGACTGCCACATCAGTGAAAATCGAGTGCGTTAATGTGAGGTAGTATACGTTAGTGACCACAGTATTGTGGTTAAGGCTGAAGCAAGAAGTAGAAAAGTAGTTTGTATGGAAATGTTTCATTTCAAAAATGATTTTAAATAGAAATCTTCTCCATACCGATATTTTACAAAATTTTGTACTGGTGTTCTGAGAGCAACAGGAATAAGTAAACACAATTATGATTGTGAATGGCAGTATGGATCCCTCAAAACATGTGTCCTGGAGAATTGACTTTTAATTGTGGCAATCTCTCTTCCCATAGCTCCAACAGTCTCAATTTTCCAGTTGCAACACCGTCTCATGTCCACTAACACGGTAACTTGATTATGAAGCAATCCTTCCAGTTGTAGAAAAGAAACTGCATCCTCTTCTGTGTGAGTAACATCTGCCGGTTTAAGGGGAGCATGTACCCTTTAGGATCACAATGTATTTTAAATGAGCAAACATGGCATGACTTCGGTACCATTATTTCAAAAACTACTTGATAGATTGACTTGAAATTTTTAACACTTATTATAAGTATATACCTGCTTAAAATGACACACATTCAGCAAACAAAAATGTATAGTTTTGGAGAAATAACGACATTTATTTTTTTAATTTCTGTACAGCAATTTGTTTATTTATTAATATATAAATATTTAGGTTACACTTAATTAAACAAAATTTTATATTTGTACTCCAATAAACTTATTGCGTTGATAATAACAAACTGTATTTGTGACCTTCACTCATTCCTATAATTTATACTTCAGGCCTTTAAATAATTGTCCAACTTTCCATAATCCTCCTTCCCTTAAAGTCAACTTTTCCCCACCCAAAGTTGCTTGCTGGATCCGCCCCTGTTGCCACTAATATGCTATGTCCGCACTAGTGGGCTTTTCGTGCATTTGAGGCATGCGCAGTACGACCTTCCTCTAGGGAACGTAACGCATGCACAAAGGATGCCTCAAAATCAGTTGAAGGTCACCGTTTTTAGTGACACATTCAGTAACGCACGTGCTTCCACCTCCAGTGGATCTTCTTTCAACATTCCGTGCAACTTCATAGTTTTACAGAAAGTTTTGTTCAGTTTTCGTGATTACTGTGACAGTGTTAATTGTTTACCATGTCGGCAGAACAAACGTTGGTCTTTACTGAAGATTATAGGTCACATTGTGCCTTATAGAACATTACGGAAAAAATTATACAAAGAAATGATGCTTACGCTGTTTCGGCTACGAAGTATGAACTGACTGTAAAAGAACCCCGGGAAGCATTGATGAAATGAATTGCTTGGATACTTTAAATAAGTACATCAAAGAAGTAAATGATTCACCGGTAGCCAAGTACCTAAGTGTGATTGCTAATTTCACTTCAGCTGGTATTGCTTCTCTAAAACGAGTATTTTCTTTTGCAACCTTAGGTTTCACCATTTGTAAAAGCATGTAAAAGTTCGTTCCAGACATTCGCGTAAAGTTCTTAAACTGAACGTTATCATCCAGGTCTCCCATAATTCAAAAATTCCGCGTTCTTAAATAATCTTTCAACCATATCGATCGTTGATATTTTTCACGCCTTTTTCTAACGGTTTTCAGCACTAAAAATGCAGCACTTATACAAGCTAACATAGCAGTATCAGTCAGGTCCATTTTCACGTTTACACTGGAGAAACATTGACCACTGTGACGCACAGGTGTAGACACTTTGTGGCATGCGTTCAGTACTTTCGGTCTAAGGCATGCGCAAGAACTACTCGGTGTTGAAAGCAGAATTGAAAATTGAAAGCGAAGTTTAAGTTGAAAGCCCACAAGTGTGGACATAGCAAATGAGTGCCCTCTGAGGTCTCGACTGTCCCCTTCTTTGTTAGGGACAAATATCGCCTCCAGCGTGGTTAAATCTTATATAGTCGGTATTCCGGATCTGCAGAGGGTTAGACCTGCAGATCTACAACCCAAGGGTACTGACTATAACTCGTCAGGCGACTGGTTCAGCGTGAAACGTCTCCGTTGTCTTTTGAGTTTCTGTCTTTAAAATGGCTGAAACGTGTGTGATAACATCCTGAAATAAATCACATTAAAGTAAACGATAACAACATAATAAAAAAAACGCGTTACCGGCGTTACCGAAACACTGTTTATAAGATTGACTGAATAGATTTTCCTATACACTAAAAAGTCGTTTATCCGAATTTGATGGAACCGCGCCCGTTTCGGATAAACCGAAACTTCTATTTAAATAATAATACATATGTAAGTACAGTAACTTTATTCAATAATAATAATAATAATTTAAAAGTTACTTACAGTGAATATGACACAATAAACTATAAAACGGCACCGCACTGTAAATTATCTTTTCTACAGTACTGGAACAGTCCTATTGCTTGTTCGTACAGTGATCAATCATAGTTTTTTCCTAAGCTTTGAAGCTCGTTTGCTGGCTGCCCGATCTCGAAGTGGAATCGCTTGTCTACCCTATTAAATATAGATTATTGCGACAGGAAAATGCTTTTGTGTGTTTTTAAAATTTACTAAAAATTATTTCGGATAAACGCGATTCGGATAAACGAGTTTTTAGTGTATTTCATATTTCAAATGTATACGCAAATGCTGTGTAATAAACTTGTTTGTATACTTAAAAAAGAGTTACTACTATAATATAGTAGTAATATGATTTCCCGTGATGCCTTCATTAGCCTTCACCAGCACTCCAGGGAAAACAATTGTTGAGTACCTGATGGCATAGCATGGTGCGAGCCAATCATACACCATCTTTATTGTGATCGGCTCATGGTGCAGTTTCTACCTGGGCACTATTCGGATTGGCTGATGGTGTCATTTTTACCTGTACATGGGACTTTTTTGAATTTATAAGTACAGGTAGCTTGGCAGGACATCTTCAGCCTTTACCACAGTACTGTGGGCCTGACGTGAACACCCTACGTTCAGGATTTTTTAAAATTCCACTGATGATGGCAGCCATTGGAGCTGTTGAAACGTTTGGTTTGGCAATAAACCATGGACCACGGCCAAACAGCCCGGATAACTTGAATCATACAACTGACACCGGCCGTGAAAGCCTTAGGAATATATTAAATTGCTATATATAATGATATTTTTTATTAATTATAGAAGCAATAATAAACAATAATTACTTCTATAATTAATTTAAAATATCATCACATATAGTAATTTAAATTGTAATAGTGTATAAAGTTCTATGATATTATAATTTTCTCTTGCCTTAAAGAAAATATTTGAAGATGTAAACAAATTAGGCCTATCTCAACTCCTTCACATATACAATGACACACACACACACACACACACACACGAACACGTTCACCCAAATAATTGTTCTGTTGTGTTTGACATTTCTTTTGTATTCATACACAGGTCCTGATGATGACAATAAACATTGTCGAAATGTCTACGCACATAAGTTAAAATTTGTGTTACTTTTGACCGATCCTCACAAACCCTTCACTGAAAAATTCATTGATTGATGGTCACTATGAATTTAAGGATTCAATCTACAATAATTGCATTCAGCGTCGAGATAGTATATTTTAGTTCTGTAATTTTCATCTTAAAATTATTTCAGAACAATAGTTTTAATGACATAATGTCTTTGGTCATTGAAATGTACACTGTATTTTATTTTCAATGAAAAAATGAAATAACAATTGTAGCACCCTGGCCACTGCCCCTGGGCTCCGCCATTCGCAACACTTTACGTACTGAGAGTAACATGATAGCTAGAAAGAAAAATCTGAAATAGGTATTAAAATTGGAGGAATTGATAGATGGCAAGGACGTAGTGAGGTTCATCAAGTATATGAGGATCAACTGGTTGGGACACGTGATGCGCATGGAAGACGACAGAATGCCCAAAGCAATTGTTAGAGGGACACCAGATTTGACATAGATATTGTTACTGGTGTCAAAGTCACTTTCTTATTTATAAATCAATTCATTTTTAACAACCAAATTTTATCCACGACGAACTGCCCATGGGTTCACTTCTATCTGGTTTATTGGCTGATGTGTACCTTAACTTCTATGAAAACTCCTTGCTTTTAAATAACATATTGTAACAGTACACATTAAAAATTTAATGTAATTTAATTTGTGTAGCCCCACGCTTTTAGGAGACAATTATTTTGTAACAATACAAATTACAAATTTGGTATTTATTTGGGTAGCTCCACGTTCTTGGCGACAATTATTTGTAACAATACAAATTACAAATTTAATGTAATTTAATTTGTGTAGCCCCACGCTTTTGGGCAACAATTATTTATACAACAACACACAGATTGCAAATTTATTTGTGTTTGAGGAGCCCCACACATTTGGGGCACCAATTATTTATAACACTACAATTTACAAATTTAAATGTAATTTAATTTGTGGAGTGCCAAAATTTATATAACATTACTGGTAAAGTGTACCAGTTAATGGAGTTTGGGTGTAATGGTAATAAGAGTAGTCATTGATTGAATTGTAACGAGTTTTCATAATTTTTATTTATAAACCACAAGCGTGTTTAAAAATCTCACTTACTTCGCCATAAATATTCATTATTGCTCACTTGAAACGTTCAAATGTTGCAGTACATTTATCATTAAATAAATCTTATATTCTATAGTAACAAAGTTATGTTCTAAATACTTATTTGTTAATATTATAATTCGACTGCTCAGTCTGACAGTGTGCTTTACTGCAGTTTCATTTTTTTTTTTATATAACTTTCAACTGCGTTAATTTATGTATTGCATACATAGTAATCATTGATTGCTCTACAAACTTTACAATACAATTGAAATTTTAACCGTTAAACATCAAAGAAAATATTTTATTAAATTTAAATCAGATTCTCTGAACCTCTTTATCTACATTTTACATAAACTCTTATTCATGTTTAAATTTCAAAATGTCTTTAGTCTCTCATTTAAAATTTATATATGGATTATCTGTCACCTCGATTTGTAGCTCATACTCGTGTCCTCCGTTGATCCGTAGGTCCTCTTCTGATGGAGTTCCCTGCCGTCCCCAGGTTCCACTTGTCGTCCTCCAGTTACTCGTCTATCATGGTCCCATCTGGTTGATGTAGTATAGTGTGCGAGGTTGCTCTGCATCTGCTGCTGTAGTTCTAGCAGACGCCTCTATTGTTCAGCATAGCGTTCCTCTACATGATGTAACATAGTACCTTGTCTTGACTGACTGACATTTGTGTGTGTAGACATCGTAAAGTATGTTCTATATTCGTATTTGGAAACAGATTAAGAGTTATTGTTTTGCACTTATGACGAACATCACGTCCGTCTGCATCTACTGTTCAATTAACATAATTTAAAAATTCGCGTCGCCACTGGACAGAGCGTCCCGCCGCTACTGAAGAGTGATTGAGAAGAAGGCTGGCTTCTCTCGTGCCCTATTTATAATCGAGCATCGTACAGCTCCTGTTGGGACAGAATTCTGCCTGTTTGAAATTGTTCAGTGGCGTCAGTTCTCCCACTCTCATCCAATTTCATATTTTCGCACACCATTTCTGCCAATGGCAAAGTCTAATGTGAACTACAGGGTGCTCTAACGATGGATTATTTAATTACACATGTCCAACGTAATTACCATCGTAATAGAATAATCCGTGTAATTACTACACACTTAAAATCGCACTGAATTCGCACTGCGCGTCCTTTTCACACCGTTTTCTCACTACACATGCGTATTAATTTTATACATATTTAGGAGTCTTTGAATTTTTTCTACCATTTATGGTTTTCTTATAATTAAATAAAAACTATAATTTGACAATTATTCAGGGTGAGATTGCAAACTTTCATGCTCGAACTGGCCTCACTCACACACATCACTTACTACTGTACACACTCTCAGCGACAGTCATGTGAGTGTTCAGGTCAGTTCCTGTCTGTCTACATTCCGTATTTTTAACATAAACTCAGCTTTCAATCTCATACCTGCTTATTTATTACATATTTATAAATTTAATTTAAATATTTATTTTATCTATTAAATGCACAGTACAGCATATGATTGTACTGTCGCAATATATAAAAATAATATAGTATTTTATGTGCGCTACGTTTCTAATTTTTAATAGCACTTTGCAGCAGGTTGAAAATATTGTTATGACGGTCTACTTATCTTCGTATGGTACAGTGGAAAACTAAATACAAGACACCAATTAAGTCACTAATCACCAGATTTAATTACCACAGTTAAACAGTTCGTAATTAACAACACAGTCTCTTACAACAAATCAAATAAAACTTGTTCACATGGAATAAAATGTCAACTAATATAAAACACAATTGTATTACAATTGTCCCGCCCGATTATAAAACACAACACTTCACTAATAACCACTTGAACACACAGAGTAATCACTTGTAATCGCCCGACAATAAACTGAACCACACTGTATTATATCGCAACTATAACTGAAACTGAACGTTGTTGAGTACTGGTATTTATACCCCCTGAAATACTAGATTATTCCATACTACGCGTTAGCTCTACATTACGATGTAATTAATTGTGGCCTTGACACAGTCCGCACGGCTTCTGGCACAGTCTAGCTAATGCGTTGAGAATCACGTACTCCACACACATTCAGCTGTATTCATCTGGGGGGAGCATTCGATAACCACGTAGATTGTTCTGTAATGTTGTAACAATATGAAAAACTTTCTGAATAGTATAAATAACAACATTCAGTCCACTCTAGAAACTGAAGTTGATAACAAAATAAAACTATTTGGATCTCACAGTTACCAAACATATAGACAAATTAAATTTCAAAATTTATAGGAAACCAACCACCACTGATGTGGTTATACACGCGAAATCCCATCGTCCTTTCTCACAGAAGATGGTGGCATTTAATTGTTTCATGCATAGACTGTTATAAATATCTCTCAATGAGGATGATTTCCTTGATGAGAGATATTTATAACAGTCTATGCATGAAACAATTAAATGCCACCATCTTCTGTGAGAAAGGACGATGGGATTTCGCGTGTATAACCACATCAGTGGTGGTTGGTTTCCTATAAATTTTGAAATTTAATTTGTCTATATGTTTGGTAACTGTGAGATCCAAATAGTTTTATTTTGTTATCAACTTCAGTTTCTAGAGTGGACTGAATGTTGTTATTTATACTATTCAGAAAGTTTTTCATATTGTTACAACATTACAGAACAATCTACGTGGTTATCGAATGCTCCCCCCAGATGAATACAGCTGAATGTGTGTGGAGTACGTGATTCTCAACGCATTAGCTAGACTGTGCCAGAAGCCGTGCGGACTGTGTCAAGGCCACAATTAATTACATCGTAATGTAGAGCTAACGCGTAGTATGGAATAATCTAGTATTTCAGGGGGTATAAATACCAGTACTCAACAACGTTCAGTTTCAGTTATAGTTGCGATATAATACAGTGTGGTTCAGTTTATTGTCGGGCGATTACAAGTGATTACTCTGTGTGTTCAAGTGGTTATTAGTGAAGTGTTGTGTTTTATAATCGGGCGGGACAATTGTAATACAATTGTGTTTTATATTAGTTGACATTTTATTCCATGTGAACAAGTTTTATTTGATTTGTTGTAAGAGACTGTGTTGTTAATTACGAACTGTTTAACTGTGGTAATTAAATCTGGTGATTAGTGACTTAATTGGTGTCTTGTATTTAGTTTTCCACTGTACCATACGAAGATAAGTAGACCGTCATAACAATATTTTCAACCTGCTGCAAAGTGCTATTAAAAATTAGAAACGTAGCGCACATAAAATACTATATTATTTTTATATATTGCGACAGTACAATCATATGCTGTACTGTGCATTTAATAGATAAAATAAATATTTAAATTAAATTTATAAATATGTAATAAATAAGCAGGTATGAGATTGAAAGCTGAGTTTATGTTAAAAATACGGAATGTAGACAGACAGGAACTGACCTGAACACTCACATGACTGTCGCTGAGAGTGTGTACAGTAGTAAGTGATGTGTGTGAGTGAGGCCAGTTCGAGCATGAAAGTTTGCAATCTCACCCTGAATAATTGTCAAATTATAGTTTTTATTTAATTATAAGAAAACCATAAATGGTAGAAAAAATTCAAAGACTCCTAAATATGTATAAAATTAATACGCATGTGTAGTGAGAAAACGGTGTGAAAAGGACGCGCAGTGCGAATTCAGTGCGATTTTAAGTGTGTAGTAATTACACGGATTATTCTATTACGATGGTAATTACGTTGGACATGTGTAATTAAATAATCCATCGTTAGAGCACCCTGTAGTTCACATTAGACTTTGCCATTGGCAGAAATGGTGTGCGAAAATATGAAATTGGATGAGAGTGGGAGAACTGACGCCACTGAACAATTTCAAACAGGCAGAATTCTGTCCCAACAGGAGCTGTACGATGCTCGATTATAAATAGGGCACGAGAGAAGCCAGCCTTCTTCTCAATCACTCTTCAGTAGCGGCGGGACGCTCTGTCCAGTGGCGACGCGAATTTTTAAATTATGTTAATTGAACAGTAGATGCAGACGGACGTGATGTTCGTCATAAGTGCAAAACAATAACTCTTAATCTGTTTCCAAATACGAATATAGAACATACTTTACGATGTCTACACACACAAATGTCAGTCAGTCAAGACAAGGTACTATGTTACATCATGTAGAGGAACGCTATGCTGAACAATAGAGGCGTCTGCTAGAACTACAGCAGCAGATGCAGAGCAACCTCGCACACTATACTACATCAACCAGATGGGACCATGATAGACGAGTAACTGGAGGACGACAAGTGGAACCTGGGGACGGCAGGGAACTCCATCAGAAGAGGACCTACGGATCAACGGAGGACACGAGTATGAGCTACAAATCGAGGTGACAGATAATCCATATATAAATTTTAAATGAGAGACTAAAGACATTTTGAAATTTAAACATGAATAAGAGTTTATGTAAAATGTAGATAAAGAGGTTCAGAGAATCTGATTTAAATTTAATAAAATATTTTCTTTGATGTTTAACGGTTAAAATTTCAATTGTATTGTAAAGTTTGTAGAGCAATCAATGATTACTATGTATGCAATACATAAATTAACGCAGTTGAAAGTTATATAAAAAAAAAATGAAACTGCAGTAAAGCACACTGTCAGACTGAGCAGTCGAATTATAATATTAACAAATAAGTATTTAGAACATAACTTTGTTACTATAGAATATAAGATTTATTTAATGATAAATGTACTGCAACATTTGAACGTTTCAAGTGAGCAATAATGAATATTTATGGCGAAGTAAGTGAGATTTTTAAACACGCTTGTGGTTTATAAATAAAAATTATGAAAACTCGTTACAATTCAATCAATGACTACTCTTATTACCATTACACCCAAACTCCATTAACTGGTACACTTTACCAGTAATGTTATATAAATTTTGGCACTCCACAAATTAAATTACATTTAAATTTGTAAATTGTAGTGTTATAAATAATTGGTGCCCCAAATGTGTGGGGCTCCTCAAACACAAATAAATTTGCAATCTGTGTGTTGTTGTATAAATAATTGTTGCCCAAAAGCGTGGGGCTACACAAATTAAATTACATTAAATTTGTAATTTGTATTGTTACAAATAATTGTCGCCAAGAACGTGGAGCTACCCAAATAAATACCAAATTTGTAATTTGTATTGTTACAAAATAATTGTCTCCTAAAAGCGTGGGGCTACACAAATTAAATTACATTAAATTTTTAATGTGTACTGTTACAATATGTTATTTAAAAGCAAGGAGTTTTCATAGAAGTTAAGGTACACATCAGCCAATAAACCAGATAGAAGTGAACCCATGGGCAGTTCGTCGTGGATAAAATTTGGTTGTTAAAAATGAATTGATTTATAAATAAGAAAGTGACTTTGACACCAGTAACAATATCTATGTCAAATCTGGTGTCCCTCTAACAATTGCTTTGGGCATTCTGTCGTCTTCCATGCGCATCACGTGTCCCAACCAGTTGATCCTCATATACTTGATGAACCTCACTACGTCCTTGCCATCTATCAATTCCTCCAATTTTAATACCTATTTCAGATTTTTCTTTCTATCTATCATGTTACTCTCAGTACGTAAAGTGTTGCGAATGGCGGAGCCCAGGGGCAGTGGCCAGGGTGCTACAATTGTTATTTCATTTTTTCATTGAAAATAAAATACAGTGTACATTTCAATGACCAAAGACATTATGTCATTAAAACTATTGTTCTGAAATAATTTTAAGATGAAAATTACAGAACTAAAATATACTATCTCGACGCTGAATGCAATTATTGTAGATTAAATCCTTAAATTCATAGTGACCATCAATCAATGAATTTTTCAGTGAAGGGTTTGTGAGGATCGGTCAAAAGTAACACAAATTTTAACTTATGTGCGTAGACATTTCGACAATGTTTATTGTCATCATCAGGACCTGTGTATGAATACAAAAGAAATGTCAAACACAACAGAACAATTATTTGGGTGAACGTGTGTGTGTGTGTGTGTGTGTGTGTGTGTGTGTGTGTGTGTGTGTGTGTGTGTGTGTGTGTGTGTGTGTGTGTGTGTGTGTGTGTGTGTGTGTGTGTGTGTGTGTGTGTGTCATTGTATATGTGAAGGAGTTGAGATAGGCCTAATTTGTTTACATCTTCAAATATTTTCTTTAAGGCAAGAGAAAATTATAATATCATAGAACTTTATACACTATTACAATTTAAATTACTATATGTGATGATATTTTAAATTAATTATAGAAGTAATTATTGTTTATTATTGCTTCTATAATTAATAAAAAATATCATTATATATAGCAATTTAATATATTCCTAAGGCTTTCACGGCCGGTGTCAGTTGTATGATTCAAGTTATCCGGGCTGTTTGGCCGTGGTCCATGGTTTATTGCCAAACCAAACGTTTCAACAGCTCCAATGGCTGCCATCATCAGTGGAATTTTAAAAAATCCTGAACGTAGGGTGTTCACGTCAGGCCCACAGTACTGTGGTAAAGGCTGAAGATGTCCTGCCAAGCTACCTGTACTTATAAATTCAAAAAAGTCCCATGTACAGGTAAAAATGACACCATCAGCCAATCCGAATAGTGCCCAGGTAGAAACTGCACCATGAGCCGATCACAATAAAGATGGTGTATGATTGGCTCGCACCATGCTATGCCATCAGGTACTCAACAATTGTTTTCCCTGGAGTGCTGGTGAAGGCTAATGAAGGCATCACGGGAAATCATATTACTACTATATTATAGTAGTAACTCTTTTTTAAGTATACAAACAAGTTTATTACACAGCATTTGCGTATACATTTGAAATATGAAATACACTAAAAACTCGTTTATCCGAATCGCGTTTATCCGAAATAATTTTTAGTAAATTTTAAAAACACACAAAAGCATTTTCCTGTCGCAATAATCTATATTTAATAGGGTAGACAAGCGATTCCACTTCGAGATCGGGCAGCCAGCAAACGAGCTTCAAAGCTTAGGAAAAAACTATGATTGATCACTGTACGAACAAGCAATAGGACTGTTCCAGTACTGTAGAAAAGATAATTTACAGTGCGGTGCCGTTTTATAGTTTATTGTGTCATATTCACTGTAAGTAACTTTTAAATTATTATTATTATTATTGAATAAAGTTACTGTACTTACATATGTATTATTATTTAAATAGAAGTTTCGGTTTATCCGAAACGGGCGCGGTTCCATCAAATTCGGATAAACGACTTTTTAGTGTATAGGAAAATCTATTCAGTCAATCTTATAAACAGTGTTTCGGTAACGCCGGTAACGCGTTTTTTTTATTATGTTGTTATCGTTTACTTTAATGTGATTTATTTCAGGATGTTATCACACACGTTTCAGCCATTTTAAAGACAGAAACTCAAAAGACAACGGAGACGTTTCACGCTGAACCAGTCGCCTGACGAGTTATAGTCAGTACCCTTGGGTTGTAGATCTGCAGGTCTAACCCTCTGCAGATCCGGAATACCGACTATATAAGATTTAACCACGCTGGAGGCGATATTTGTCCCTAACAAAGAAGGGGACAGTCGAGACCTCAGAGGGCACTCATTTGCTATGTCCACACTTGTGGGCTTTCAACTTAAACTTCGCTTTCAATTTTCAATTCTGCTTTCAACACCGAGTAGTTCTTGCGCATGCCTTAGACCGAAAGTACTGAACGCATGCCACAAAGTGTCTACACCTGTGCGTCACAGTGGTCAATGTTTCTCCAGTGTAAACGTGAAAATGGACCTGACTGATACTGCTATGTTAGCTTGTACAAGTGCTGCATTTTTAGTGCTGAAAACCGTTAGAAAAAGGCGTGAAAAATATCAACGATCGATATGGTTGAAAGATTATTTAAGAACGCGGAATTTTTGAATTATGGGAGACCTGGATGATAACGTTCAGTTTAAGAACTTTACGCGAATGTCTGGAACGAACTTTTACATGCTTTTACAAATGGTGAAACCTAAGGTTGCAAAAGAAAATACTCGTTTTAGAGAAGCAATACCAGCTGAAGTGAAATTAGCAATCACACTTAGGTACTTGGCTACCGGTGAATCATTTACTTCTTTGATGTACTTATTTAAAGTATCCAAGCAATTCATTTCATCAATGCTTCCCGGGGTTCTTTTACAGTCAGTTCATACTTCGTAGCCGAAACAGCGTAAGCATCATTTCTTTGTATAATTTTTTCCGTAATGTTCTATAAGGCACAATGTGACCTATAATCTTCAGTAAAGACCAACGTTTGTTCTGCCGACATGGTAAACAATTAACACTGTCACAGTAATCACGAAAACTGAACAAAACTTTCTGTAAAACTATGAAGTTGCACGGAATGTTGAAAGAAGATCCACTGGAGGTGGAAGCACGTGCGTTACTGAATGTGTCACTAAAAACGGTGACCTTCAACTGATTTTGAGGCATCCTTTGTGCATGCGTTACGTTCCCTAGAGGAAGGTCGTACTGCGCATGCCTCAAATGCACGAAAAGCCCACTAGTGCGGACATAGCATATTAGTGGCAACAGGGGCGGATCCAGCAAGCAACTTTGGGTGGGGAAAAGTTGACTTTAAGGGAAGGAGGATTATGGAAAGTTGGACAATTATTTAAAGGCCTGAAGTATAAATTATAGGAATGAGTGAAGGTCACAAATACAGTTTGTTATTATCAACGCAATAAGTTTATTGGAGTACAAATATAAAATCGTATGTGTGTTTGTCAGTTCATTGTCCTTTTAGTAATATTCACTTACACTTTAAAATACAAATTATATTAACTACTTCTGTGGTATGTATCAAACAGAATTAACATGCTGGTAAGGTACAGTTAATATTTAAAGTAATTATAGAGTAAACCCATAAACCTACATAAAGTGATATACATTTTTTTATTATACTATAAAACTACGAAAACAATTTCGTCTGAAGTGATCATTTGGGAGGGGAAATTTCCCCCTTTTCCCCCCACCGTGGATCCGCGCCTGAGTGCCAAACTATAAGAGCGGGGACGAGCAGCGCTTGACGCTAATGGTGGCAGAAAGCGTCGTAATGCCGTCAAGAAAACGGCGTGGGGCAGTTTATGTGAGTTTTGAGTTGGGCAGGAAGGTTTTATGGATTTTATTTGTTTCGTTTTATTGTGGCCCTTTTAACTCTTCAGTTGGGTTCGGGAATTCGTTGCCGACTGGCTCACCCCTATAGTCTGTTTTAAACTAGAATGGGATTTTATGTGACGTAAGCGCGGGAGGCTTGGGTTGGATTCGTCCAATCAGCGTCTTGGAAATCTGCGCGCATTGCCAGTTCTCTGGAACGCGTGAAGTCCCGCAGCTGTGATTTTCATGTGTGGTAACATTTGCTCGTTTCACTTGTGATTTTACGGCTGGTTTTCGTTTTCTATAGTTAAATTTAACAGTCTTTTTAAATACTTTCTTATTCGAAGAGCGTCATTTATATTAAAGCCATGTAGAATTAGTACACTTCTTCTTTTCCACGCCGTAATATATCGATATAATCGCATATTAAAAACATCGAAATGTATTGCGGGTACTCATACAGTTCCAATCTATTACTTGAATTCGGTTCGATAATTCGTAAAAAAATATAGAATTTTGTCAAAGTGAAATAAAATGTTTCCATAAAAGCTACTTCTTAGTTGTCAATAACGTAATACACATATAAAACTTATAAAAAATTATCTCCTCCCTCATCAACTACCATTTTAATTTATAGAAAATTACCCCTTCCCCTTCAACTACCCTTTTCACTTATAGATGTTGCATCTACCTTTCTACAGTGGATTATTATGACCTTCTTTTAAGGATACTTTATTTATCAAAATTAAGCACTTTACTCTTGTTAAAACGTAAAAGGTTGCAGGTAAACTACCCCTTCCCCTTAACCGATCTTCACCAAAATCAATAGCCCTCGAGTCCTCTACAATTCAGAACTGTATGCAAAAAATTATTTGATTCTGTTTGAATTTGCGGCAGTTGTCGTTTGCCATAGAAACATTCTACAGATAGACACACACTTTTCGAAAAATTACTTTTTTCATGTTTTGAGGGTAGTACAATCAGAATCTGCCATTATCTCGAACACGATTTTTTTCGCCGTTACCATACTTCCATTTCCTTATGGAACATGGAAGTAAAGAAATTGGCCGAATTTAACGATATCTGTAAAAGTAAAGTAAGATAATTAATTTTTTTTGTGTAAGAAGCAATTCATTATAATTTAAACAACACTGAAATAGCCAAATAATGTAGCTGTAGATTTATAACTAGTTTGATACCACAGTAGCATTGATTCATTCATTGTGTGTTGTGCGTTGATGTGTTGTCACGGCAACGGCATATAGCCAGCGGCCCACATGAGTAGCCCCAATGTACTGTTTGTGAGACTACCCGGAAAATCGCGGGACAAAGTGTTAAATCCCGAATCAAAATAAAATACGGACTTTTTGCTAAAACTTTACCGCTGGAAGTGTTTAACTGACCAAAAAATAAAACACTTTCTCGGTTACTACTTTTGTACTAAATATAATTATACCACTACCGACTCGGAAGACAGAGTTTTTTATTGGTAAAAACGTAAAAATTTTATATTATAGCCTGCCACTATAAGTTTTCGCGTATTATAAGCTTCGTGAGAGGCTGCAACTGGGAGCGCTGTAGGTCTTGTTATTGGCGACGGTGTCGACTTTTGAATGATCGATGGTGTGTGTGGGGGGGGGGGTGATATGTTTGAATAATGCGTGTGATTTGAATCGTGTCTGTTCGTTTAGGATGTCGTTTTTATGTGTTATTGTGTGTTTGTATATTTCCAATTGTTCAAAGAGTGTCTAGTTTTCGGCCTTTTTTGTGTGTACGTGTAGAATATCTATGTTGTTGTCGATGTTTGTATATGTGTGGTTTGCTTCAATGAGGTGGTTTGCAAAGGTGGATTCGGTAGTGGAGTGTACTTTTGTAGGTTTGGTTTTTGTGCAGTTAAAAACATTTTCCTGTTGGGAATAAAAAATATCAACTGTATCCCAATTACCCTAATATTTATACTGTATTATTCCCTACTCTTCTTTAAAACAATATAGGCCTACATTAGATTTATATTGTTATGACGGTCTAACCGATCGTCGTATGGTACAGTGGAAAACAAAATACAAGACACCAGTGAAGTCACTAATATCCAGCTGTAATTATCACAATTAATAATCTGTAATCAACAAAATAGTCTCTTACAAAGATTCAAGTAAAATTTGTCCACACACAATAATAATGTCAATTATAAAGAATTCCGCACTAATAATTGTAACACAACAACACTTCGGTACAAACACTCGATCCGCGCGCTAAAGAAATCGCTCAACACCACTCAACTGACAAGCCGGGTGCTGTGGCTTTTTATGGGTAGTGCACGCCTTCTGGAAATTTGCCATCCTCACTTCACGCCACTTAATGCTGCGTATCTCAAGAGTTCTTGAATACACTGGAACCTACTTGACTGAGGCAACACCTGCCATACTGGACGGGAGGGTGGAGAATGTTCTGGGCTGTTCGATATGATTCTCGTTACGGTGTCCTGTAAATCGCGCCCAGTAGAGTCCTTATACCTACCGTATACCGTATACCTGTCAATCAAACGTATTCTTGGGCGTGTATGTTTCAAACAATAAACTGATTCCCATCACACTTTGTCCAGGCTTTATGCTGGCTAAATGGCAAAAATACATTTTTGTCATTTAGGCGTGTTTAAAATCAGCTTCTAAGCATTGTCAATAATTTTCGAGTCTAGAGTTAGCTCCGTCATTCTTAAAAGCCACTATTTACATTATACATTTTTTGTTTACATTATTTACATTTATTTTTAACTTTTAACTTTCTTTTACATTTCTTTTAATTATTCAAGTTTTTGCAAGTAGGAGATGATTTTCAAGCAATCTCTGATATTACCATTCTTCTCGTACTTTTTAACTGTTTTTTTTCCAGTCTTTCGTCTAATTTCCTGTAGACTCTTTTTCTTCGTTTCCCTTCCATATTCAATTCTGCCCTCATTAGCGCACACGCTGCGTGTTCCGCTTCTGTCTTCATACATTCGGTGACGTCCTTGATTCTAGGGTTCGGGTTTCCAAGCACACTGTTGATTTTGTTGTACCATCCTTCTACAGCGTTGGTGGTTCTATGGCGCCTCTTATAGCAACTCAAAAGCTGGACTGGAACATCATTGTTTTCCAACCATCTCTTCACAAAATAATAAAAAAAAACTCAGAAAGCTTTGCGACCTCAGGTGCTTGGGAATGTATTTCAAGCCAGCCGTCAAAAACATCTTCAGGACAAAGGAAAGCCAGCGCAGCACACCACATTGTTCAAGCGGTCATTTACCGGGGTAGGCTGACTCATAGGGACTAGGTAGTAAAGCTAGCTATGAATACGTAAACTGGGCGCGATTTCCATACATGCCTCGTTACAATATTATTAGTAAAACTGCAAGGAAAGCGAAAGAGTGTAACAACGGTCAAATTGTGCGCTTGCTGTAGACGCGAGACAAGACACAGTCTGGCAACAATGTTCCTCACTTCCAATCCCGTTCCATGTAGGCGTTTCCCCCGCGTGTGAAGTCTCACCGTGGCGGTACAGTGCGCCCTGTCTACACGTTAGAGACGAGCATGTTTGGCCTAATGACTTATCGGGTAAGACTCGGCTCGGGATAGCGTTCACGAATAGATACGCGGTTGTCAGCTCCATGCTTGCCCCTATCCCTTACACCTGACGGGTGTTCACCCCCCAATGTCAACGCTATTCTGTACTAAAATGTGTAGGCTAATGCTGTACCCAAAGTACAGTGTACTCGGCGGGAGGAGTGAAGTTAAACCATTTGTACGAGGGTCATTCAATAAGTAAGCAGACAAACAGTTGTAGAAAAGAAATTAATTGTAGCAGATGATTACAATCAGGAGTGTTACCTGGCAACGTCGTTATGAGTTTTGATCAGCTGTTCAATAATATATTGCATAAACATGACCAATACAGTTTTATTTACGATGGCGTGTCCGCTTGAGGACAGTACTCGAAGAACAGCGTTCTGTTATAAGATTTTTTGATTTGGAACCACTATAACCACTAACTTGGATTCACTATTTTGAACCTGAGTCAAAGCGACAAAGCGTGGAGTGGAAGCATCCCAGTTCACCCGCCAAAAAGAAATTCAAAACCCAGCCATCGGCTGGTAAGGTGATGTTAAACCATCTTTTGGAGCTCCCAAGGCCCAATTTTCTGTGATTGCCTACGAGACCAGCGTACCGTTAATAGTCAGTACTATTCTGACATGATTGTGAACAAAGTTAAGCCTGCATTGAAGAAGAAATGTCCGGGATGGCAGAGGAAAGGTGTGATTCTTCTTCAGAATAATGCCCGCCCACACACGGCAAAAGTGACGCTCGAAACAATAAAAAAAAGTAGGTTGGGAGATCCTGCCTCATCCCCCTTATAGCCCTGACCTTGCCCTATCTGACTTCTTGTTTGGCCCACTCAAGGAGACTTTGCGTGGTGCCAATTCAACAGCAATGAAGAAGTGAAGGAAAAAGTCCAAAACTGGCTTCGACATCAAGGTAAAGAATTCTTTGCTGAGGGGATAAAAAAGCTTGTAAAGAGATGGGACAAGTGCATAGACGTTGCTGGAGGTTACGTTGCAAAGTAAAAAAAGAATTGTATTGATTGAATAAAAGGTTTTTGCTCCACAGCTGTTTGTTTGTTTACTTATTGAATGACCCTCGTATTTTCTCGGGCGAGTGGAAAATGGCGTGGCGGAGTGGAGAGACCATCTAGAGCCTGTTCTCGCTCATTGCCGAGTGCGTGTGCAATTTACAGCGTTCTCGTGCAAAATTTCATAATATTTTTCAAATTGTGCGCTTAAAATGACGTCAAAGTGGGAGTGTCCAACAGGACTACAAAGCACATGAGTGCTTGTGGAATTTCAAATCAAAGTTACATAAAAACAAGGCAATTCGTGACGCTACTTATAAGAGCATTGCAACTACATTGAATATTGATGGTTTTGAAGCTGAAGATGTCCAAAAAAAATAAAATTTTGCAGAGATCGAAAATTATTCCCTGTTGCCAAGAGGGAAGGAGTCACTTGTAACTTGACCCTAGCTGGTATGGCTTCTCTCGTAACAGTGTCTGATCGTTGAATTTTATCAGGTATATTTTGTAACAAAATGTCAAATTGTTAAGTATTCATTTTCATGAACATTCTATATTCTGTGGTATCTTCACTTTCCAGTTCTCTAAAAAGTCCAATTGATTGTCCATGTATACCCCTTCTTAATATTCATGTTGTAGTCCACATCCGTTTCTTTTTATTCTTGAACTCATTTTCCAGTAGTTCTATCAACGTAGGAATTAGTGGCGTGGCGTGGTTACATAACAGCTGTTGCGTGTTGCCATAGGCCTAAAAATTAATTCCAATGTTTTCTAGTACCAAGTGTTCTTTTTAGAGCAAAAATATTCTTTTTAGACCTAAAATATCTTTTTAGAGTTTTTTCTATCTTTCGCTGGCAGAAGAAGAGGGTGCCGGTTCAACGGAATCTGTCTCCATTATACTTACACAGAATAAATGATGACACAAATAATCGAATTAATAATAATAAAGACAAACAGAGAAACACATATGCATAGGTAGGTATAACATAATAAACGAACAAAACACAAATAGGTATGTACATACTGTAGCTGCTAACTGAGCGTGTTGCCGGTTTATACAGCGGCAACACATTGGGTGGACGAATGTATCCCCCTCCCGTTTGTATAGTGACAACTACTACGAGGTCAGTGGCCACACGCAGTTTTTCTTTAAGTTTCCCTACTAATATAGTTCGGATTTCAAATTATTCAGTGAAACGCCTACTCGGTCAAGACTGATGGTCAGTACATAGCGACAGGCCCGGATTTCCCACTAGGCACGTGCCTAGGAATGGCAGGCTCAGGGGGGCGGCACGAGGTGAAAAATTATTTGTTAAAATTTTATGTTTTCGGTTTTTTAATTACAGTATTTGGGCACTTGCATTATGACCAAATTGAAGAAAATGGTTTTGAAATAACCTTTAATTATATCATTGAATAGACACTAACAATAGTGCCTAGGGGCGGCAGGACACCTAAATCCGGGCCTGCATAGCGAGTGTCTCGGCTGAATGCTCGTCACTTGTAAACTAGGCTTAACGCTGTTCACGTATCCGAGCCGCCACGTCCGACAAAAAAAATTCCGCTACCAAAATTTCCGTTCCTGAACGTTTTGAATCGTGTCGTATAATAACGCGGACAAAATTTTTAAACAATTTTACGAAAGTGAAAACTGCTGACGAAAATAAGGCGTCTCGCGATGAAACTGACGAATCGGAAGATCGTTTCGGCAGAGAAGTGATCAACAGTAATAACGAAAATCCACGTGGTATATACGAAGAGATGGATTGATCGAGACTGCTGACCAGCTGTCAGAACAAAATAAGCATAGGCCGGTTAGATAAATTTGAATTTCGTCAATGTATTAGACTAACGGACATCTCGGGCGAAAGTATGGTGGTTGATGAGTACAGAGATAAACTGTAACACGTATGTGAAGGAGACGAAAATGGTCCCAATTGGTTCTTAAAAAAAAAAAAATTGGGACCGCGGTCAGTTCTGACCCAATCGTATAAAACCCAGTCGGTTGGAACTGAGGTGGAAATTGAAACCGGTCAATTGCTTTTGAAAATATCATCCTTTAAGCTACAGACATAGACTGCATCTATCAAAGGCGGTGCCAATCGTTACTAACATTTTCATGTTATTGTTATAATAACACAGAAATTACCATTATAATTCTATTCATTCCTAGACTAACCTAACCTAACCTAACTCAACCTAATATAACGTAACCTAACTCAACCTAATATAACGTAACCTAACCTAACAAAACATTTGAAGAAAGAGGTTACCCGCACAAACGAAAAAGTCGGCGGGGCTGTGCCACGGCCGCAAATCTTCAGAGCGTAGAATACATCTGTGTGCTCAATTACAAAATATATAGACGTATCTGTATAAAAAATTACAAAATATATCAATACAATCGCATAGTAAAAACATTAAAAACTGCAGGAACGGATAAAGGTATAGTTCCGATGCCGCTAAATATCATTTGTTTATACTTGTTACTATGGTAATTAATTCTGGTCTCCATGGTGTTGCAACGGCATCACTTTAACAACCACTATGTTTACGTCCATCTGGAACCACAGTCTGTCACAAACGTCACACGTGTGTCCAAATTCATTATTAAAGAATGTTTTGTGGATGTGCTTTGTAGCTAACTGCCACGTTTTGCTGAATTCGATCGGCTGATACACTTGCGAAGTCGGGCGCTCTTCCTCATCCAACTCGACTTCAGTATTTGTTTCCTTGTCTTTTAAGCGTTGTCGGTAAATCCTCTAACGTTCGGCATTGGTCATTTTGAGTTTTTTAAATTTCCCATGATTTTTTCTACTCTCCTGTATGCGTTTACGATACTTTTGAGCACGGTTAGCTTCCATATACCGCGAGATTTTGTCCGAACACACGATTTTTACAACTTGAATTACGATTATTCAAACCTCTTAATAATATCACCGCTATTACGGTACACTATGTAGATAATACTCGATGAGACAATTTTAACGACACCTCACTCAACGTTCTATCGCATCGGAAACCGGAGAAATACTAATTTTAGTGTGCGCCGAGCGGCGCAAAACATTTCTATTTCTCCCCCGCTCACCCCGCGCTGGATGATGCAATAGCCCGCTTATATTGTGCTATTTATTATCTTTGTTCCTTTATCTGTCGAATGGTACCTCATATAAGCGTGAATCTTTTGTCGTTTAGATAATATTTCAATTTCAAACGTGACGTGAAAACGTAACGCTCGATTTTCTGGTTGGGGGTGCCTATTGCTGGCCTGAAAGGTAAGACGTATTCTACGTCAAAAGTTACAGAGCTGAAACCTCACGGAAGTTTGGAATAGGAAAGTTGCCACAGATTGGGTCAATTGAGACCAAGCGGGGTGCAATTGACCGGGTAAGAACAGATGAAAACGTCGTTTCGTCGCAACTGACCAAGACCGCTCAGAGAGTTGTAACTCGACCGTTTAGTATTTGTCATGTAGCATTTTTAGCGCGCGCGCGCGTGTGTGTGTGACGATAACTTTTGTACTCATCAACCGATTTTCGTAAAACTTAGCGCATAGTCCACACTTTTACCCTAAAGAACTCTATTGTTTTTTAGATTGATTCCCTTCCCCCCAAATGTGAGTGAGTGAGTGAATGTGAGGCCGGGAGCCAGAAATGTGAGTGGCTTAAAATTTCGATAAAATCGCATAAGCCCATGTGGGGTTTCAAATTAAAGCGAACTTTAACCAAAATCTGAATAAAGTGTTCATTTTTAAAAATTGCAAAAGTTTTGAGGTCATGGGCCAAAAGTACAGATGAAAATTTTGATAAAATTGCAAAAATTTATGTGGGGTATGATATTAAAGAAAATTTTAACCTACATCTGAATGCAGTGTTAAGTTTTGGAAATTTCAACATTTTGAGACCCCGGATCCCCAAAAAAGGATTAAAAATCTTAAAAAAATTTGTGAAAATCTAGCAGTCAGGCTGAACGGAATTGTAACCCAAATCCGAACATTTAAATTTTACCGTTTATTGGATGTTTGTTGTGTGCTCAACAATTGTTATATGACTAAGGAAATAGTAGAGTAATCGGGATAGTTGTAATTTTTCCCATAATTGAACAATATCTAATATTATTGAAGTTTATGTAACAATAAATGTGCTTCCTTCAAAATAGTACCTAAGTGAGGTCTGCAGCTCAGGAAGCATACTAGTAATTAAATACCATTCAGGCATCATGACTGTTTATTACTGTTTTGTTTTCAATGTTTGAAATGTGATTGTTAGTACTGTGTATGAAATTAAACATTTGAGATGGATAAGTATGCAGCACTATCGCGAGTATAAATCTATATATCACTATAATATTGACGACTCGGAACACAAAGTTTTTTATAAGTAAAAACGTAAAGTTTTACCTTACAGCCTAAACCGGCTTTCACCTATAGAAGGCTTCATCAGAGGCTGTCGTTAGTCGTCTTGTTGTTGGCGACGAGAAAGTGTTTCGAAAGATTGAAGCTGTGTGTGTGTGGTGAGATGTGTTTCTATAGGTGAAAGCCGGTTTAGGCTGTAAGGTAAAACTTTACGTTTTTACTTATAAAAAACTTTGTGTTCCGAGTCGTCAATATTATAGTGATATTTAGTTAAGTAACGGACACGTCATGGACAACGAAATCCAAGAATATAAATCTATTTCCAACAACAATTTTTGTCAGCACTACAAAGGAACATATTGGGTACATGTACAGTTAACCCAATATTGACTGAGCAGATAAAATTGCCAGCTGTTTGCAGATCAAGGCCAGCAGTAAAACAAACAATGCACTTTCTCCAAAGTTAGTGCTCCCAAACAGGTTGAAACCCCAATACTGTTATTAATTTGTACCTCTGGTAGAAATCAACTGATACATCTGATTGTCAGTTTCAAACAAGTCGTGTTTTCTATCTGCAGTACCATCCATATATAACATTTGTTACTATTTTTATTGTTCACCTTTATTTTGTATGTAACTCTTCAACACTTCTAGCAGGTTTTCTATATTATGAATAGTTCTTCAAATATTAAATACTTCTGCAAGTAAAAATTTATATAATTGTAATTAAATTATATTAAATTAAATTACATTAAATTGTAATTTCACCTGACGTACGTTTCACTGTTTATATCAGTATCATCAGAGGTTTATAAATGCATTTATAATTTATAAGCGTATAATTAATAATCAGAAAAGTAATTTATAATTTATAATTATATAATTAATAATTTTTCATTGATAAACCTCTGATGATACTGATATTTTATCAGTGAAATGTACGTCAGGTGAAAATACAATTACAGGGTGATTCAAAAAGGACTTTACAAATTTGAAAGTATACAGAAATTTATTCAGATAACTTACAGAGTCGGTTGAGGTGTCATTTCAAAGCAAAACACATCAAATTTTGACTCACGTAGTCCATAATACCGAATACACCCACCAGTAGCGCTGTCACCATTGTTGTTGAAAATGGCTACTTTTACTGGTGCGGAATGTGCTCGCTGTGTGTTTTGGTTTCACAATACGCAATCAGCAACTGCAGTTCAATGTAAATTCCGTATGGACTATGGTAGGGAGCCTCCTAGTAGGCCTACAATTTACTCTTGGCACCAAACCTTCGTTGAGGCTGGTTGTTCTGTACGACATGCAAAATCACCAGGACGTCCACAAGTTCCTGAAGCTGCTATGGAACAACTCAGAGGAAGCTGTTCCCTTAGTCCTAAGAAATCAACTAGACATGCGTCACGTGAGACTGGCATTCCACAACCGAATGTTAGGCGTGTATTACGTAAACGCTTGCACTTGAAGCCGTACAAACTAACCATGGTTCAGCACATTACAGATGAAGATAAAGTTGCTCGCCAGGAATTTTGTGTGGAAATGTTTGATAGAATTGCAGACAACGAGACATTCCCAGACATTGTAATTTTAGTGACGAGTCAACGTTTCATATCAGTGGCAAGGTGAACACCCATAACTGCCGAATATGGGGTAGTGAAAACCCCCATGAAACCTTGCAGCATATTCGTGATAGCCCTAAGGTCAATGTTTTCTGTGCCCTTAGCAAACAAAAAGTGTACGGCCCAATCTTCTTCCAGGAGGCAACCATAAATGGTATCGTGTATCTGGATATGCTAGAAAATTTTCTAATTCCTCAGTTAGACGAGGATGACCAAGATGGACACCTTTACTATCAGCCAAGGTGGGGGACCACCTCACTACCGCGTAGAAGTCCGAGATTTTCTTCATACCCGATTCCCAGGTCGGTGGATTGGTCGTGCAGGTCCAATTGCATGGCCACCTCGCTCCCCAGATTTGACACCAGTAGATTTTACTTCCATGTTCCTTAAGGAAGTGGAAGTATGGTGATGGCAAAAAAAATCGTGTTTGAGATTATTGCAGATTCTGATTGTACTACACTCAAAACATGAAAAAAGTTGTTTTTCGAAGTGTCTGTCTGTCTGTGTGTAGATTTTTTTCTATGGCAAACGATAACAGCCGCAAATTCAAACAGAATCAAATAATATTTCGCATATAGCCCTGAATTATAGAGTTCTCAAGACGTATTGTTTTTGGTGAAGATCGGTTAAGGGAAAGGGGTAGTTTACCTGCAACGTTTTATGTTTTAAAAGGGTATCTTCTATGGCAAACGATAAGAGCCGCAAATTCAAACAGAATCAAATATTGTTTCGCATACAGTCCTGAATTGTAGAGTACTCAAGGCCTGTTGTTGTTGGTGAAGATCGGTTAATGGAAAGGGGTAGTTTACCTGCAACGTTTTATGTTTTAACAAGGGTAATTTTTTCTTTGACGAACGATAACTGCCGCACATTCAACAGAATCAAATAATTTTTTGCATACGTCCCTGAATTGTAGGGAACTCAAGGCATTTTCATTTTGGTGGAGATCGGTTAAGGGGAAGGGGTAGTTTACCTGCAACCTTTTACGTTTTAACAAGAGCAAAGTACTTGAAAATTCATTTAAACTTTTTCAAACAATGGTAATTGTTAAAAGTAAAATAATTTTGTTGCCAGGCAATAAAATTATAATTTTTTCATTTTAATTTAAATCATGTATGAGAGAAAATACATCGTTCGTGGCAGGCTAGCATATCTCAATTGTGTAATGTTTACGTTTCCATTTTATTATTATGATTACCGCAATAAAAAGGCAGGCAAGACACACACACACACACACAACCCGTGTTATATCTAGCCTCACTCATGTTTATTTTCTTACATTTGCACGCTTTTTAAATGGAAAGTGCCAAAACCTACACCAACACAACGCGCACAAGCCAAAAAAGTGTCCAGCGTGGATAGCGATTTGCTTCCTGTGGTTCGCTGGGCAGTGTAACTGCACGTGTTTACAGAGGAACGGTTCATAGACAGACTTTTCGTCTTTAGGGAATGAACCCTCTGCAAGATGCTCAGGGTCCATGAGTGACTTCGGAGCGCTCCTTCTTTTCCGCATGTTTGTTCTGTGAAACGTACACTGTAGATTCACAACTTTACTCTGAGCAACGCTCAATAGGGAATGTTGAAAATTTTTGTCCACGGTGTGCCCTCATATACACTAAACCTGCTCTGATGTTTTGATTACGGACATCATAATATTAAAACTTTGGAAACTTGAGCACTACTTAATAGAGATCAAACATTAACTTTTACAAGCCATTAATTTCATGCATATTTTAATATGTGTACTACATTATCGGCAACAAAGAAATAGTTTGTTGTAAAAATTCCTTCCCGGGCAGTTTGGCCAAGGTCCAATGTTTTATGAAAAACCAGACGTTTCAGCAGTGCCATCGCCTGCCATCATCAGTGAAAATCGAATGCGCTAACTGGAGGTGGTATACGTTAGTGACCACAGTACTGTGGTTAAGGCTGAAGAAAGAAGTAATTTTTGTGGAAACATTTTATTTCAAAAATGATTTTAAATATACATCTTAGAACATGGAAGTTATGTATGGATCTCCATACCGACATTTTTTCTTGTGGGGTTTCATTAAAGATAGGGTTTTTGTACCACCTTTACCTGCTGATTTTGCTGAGCTGAGACTTCGAATTAACGCCGCTGCTGCAGAAGTGATGCTCGACTTACTGGCTAAAGTCTGGAATGAAATCAACTTCAGGTGGGATGTATGCCGCATTACAAATGGTAGCCACATCGAACGACAATGAATGTTGGATGACAAACTTGATATGTTTTGCTTTGAAATGACACCGTAACCGACTCTCTAAGTTATCTGAATAAATTTCTGTATGCTTTCAATGTTGTAAAGTCCTTTTTGAATCACCCTGTATAAAGTTTTACTTGTAGAAGTATTTAATATTTGAAGAACTATTCATTTGTATTGTATGGAGCACTAATTGAAAGAAAGTGTGCAGGTGTAAATGAAAAACAGTGATTTGTAAACTATACTGTAACATTTCTATAAACATGAATGTATTAGTTAATATAATAATTTGAAAAGTAGAAAAAAATAAGGAGCATAATATTTGCGTTAACTAATTATCTTGTTTCAGAAACACGAAGAAACTGATTTTCTGAGCATAATTTTTCAGAATAAGTTTAATATTTAATAAACCAGTCCAAGTCTAAGTAAACGAGATAAACGTTGTGCTGTTTATTTATGTATGTTTACTCCAAATTTTGTTTTCTCACAAAAAAAGTTTGGTTGCAGTTCGTAAACAAATTTGGATCTAAAAAAAATAGGATGTGAAGCAATTTTTGGTTTGTGAGGGGTATAGTTAATATTGGATAACGTATTCATTGAAAATACTAAATGTCACACATGCCTTATAACTTTGGGATTTCATTTTGGTTACTGTATTCCTGGACAAGCTGCGTGGGGTTAAACATGACAAAACAATACATTTTATTTGTTAATTTTCTGCAGTTTCACACTCTGCGTAAAAACAGTCTTGAAATTGTAACATTTGTTTGTATAATATTACAAATTATGAAAGTTCTTCAAATATTAAATACTTGTGCAAGTAAAGTTTATTATTGTATTTCACCTGACGTACGTTTTGCTGATCACATCAGTGTCATCAGAGGCTTATTAATGAATTAACAAATTGTTGGCATGGTGACACCAGCTAAAATCCGCATAATCACTATGACAATGCTGTGACATGGCGAGTAAGTCCCGCCATAACATAAGCACTGCCCCATACTGCCTTGTACGGTATGGGATAGATTCCCAAAGGCTAGGAGATAGTCATTCCGATATCAAACCAAGGGGTAGGTCAGGCTCCAAGCTTGCAACCTGAGGTAGGTCAGGTCAAACTGAGAAAGCAATTGGCCTAGGAGAGTAAACTCTGACAGAAAACCGGACATGGCCGGATGCCTTGAGGTGTGTGTGTGTGCGCGTGCGTGCGTGCGTGCGAACAGTACTGATTAATTGGTATAGAGTGTTGTAGCAGTGGTTCCCAGATTTTCAGTCCGCGGACCCCCTCTAGAAAATTAAAAATTTCATGGACCCTGTCTGAGTTATGAAATAAAACAAACAGTAGATAAGATACAAACTCTTTTATTTTATCTAAAATGTATTAAAATCAAAATTCTTTTAACTTGCAAAATTATAATATAGTTTAATGTGAACAATTAAGCTGCTTTTGAACAATTAGCTCTGCAATATTAGGTTTAATGTCTGATATTTTCAATATTAAGTCACTCTCGACATCAAGTTTATTTCTTAACTTTACCAACCTCGGCTCCATCTTTACATCCACACGTGTTGAAATCCAGCTACTTAGATGTAAAACCAGCTACACGGAAAAACGTTATGTTTAGATATAGCGTTTATACACGAGATACAGTGCTTATACCTGGACTAAAACAGCGCGATCAGTTATGTGTTGATGCAGCGCTGTAGTCAGTTCAGCTGACAAACAGATCTGCTACATGACATGATTTAAAGACATTATTAAACCCATTAGTTTGAAACTACTTTTACGATTACAAATAGTTTGAACAAAAAAAATACTGGAATCTTCTACTAATTGTTTTAAGATTTTTCAATTTAGATTTTAGACTTTAAAAAATCATAGAAAATTATGATATATTCTAGTATCTTAAATGTGTCCGCGGACCCACTTTGGGAACCACTGGATTAATACATTATTATTATTTGGTGTTCTGCCCTAAGGCAGGTCTTCAGATAGTAAGAGCTCGCCAAGCTGTCCTATCGCATGTCAGTCTTTTCGTTTCTGTGTAACACCCTCTGATTTTAATGCTTCATTCTTCTACGCCCTCTTCTTTTTCCACCTTCTATGACACCCACCAATGGCAGTTGTAAGGAAGCATTCTCTTCTTAAATAATGACCTAACCAATTCCATTTCCTATTTTCTATTATATTCAGGGTTCTTCTCTCTTCCCCTATTCTTCTTAAAACTTCATCATTCCTTACTTTATCAATCCGCCTCACTTTTTCCATTGCTTGCCACACCCACATCTCAAATGCTTCTAATCTTTTCTCATCCTCTTTCCTCAGTGTCCATGTCTCTGCACCATATAAAGCAACGCTGCACACATAACATTTGGCCAACCTTTATCTTAAATTCTTATTAATTTTGCCACACAGCAGTCTTTTCTTCCCATTAAATGCCTCTTTCACTATAGCAATTCTTGCTATAATTTCACAATTGCAGGAAAAATCTTCACTTATCAATCTTCCAAGATATTTAAACAAATCCACATGTTGTATTTTGTCTTGCCTTATCTTTATGTTCCCCTTTTTCCTCCTCTGATAATCACCATACACTTAGTTTTCTCCCTATTAATCCTCATTAGTACATTAAAAGGACTAGATTTGTCTATAGGCTTATTTTACTCCCCATACATCTTAACATGTTTTCAACAAAAGTTTATATAATGTACTGGTGCAAACAAATCAGAATACACGTAATCAAATATATCAATAGCCCCCATACTAGAATGAGTTTATTATATTATGTAATATGGAGTTTAAAAATACAAAATTCATGGCCAGACAATATAATTCGTGAACTAATTTAAATAGCAGCAAATGTTTAAAAACAAATGACATGTGTTGTGTTGTATAGAATAAAGACCACTTACTAATGTAAATGAATTAAGGAAACCTGTGTTTCATTATAATTTGTTTTGCTAAATTAAATGTAAACCAAAATGATCAATTATTGAAGGCAACCTATGCGGACTTCAAATTAAGATTCAGACAATTCATAACTCGTTCATAGACAATTCGTATTAATAGATTTTTTTAATGCTGTCACTGTAATTTTAGGTTACATAGTAATTTCGTTGACTACATGCAATTTAAAATACTCAATTCATAGGAATAATTAAACAGGCTGTTTGAAGTTGTCAATACTGCTTATAGATATGATAACAATTTTAAAAAACTTACCACTTCATTTAATGACAATTTATCTACTTTGAAAAGTAGTTTAAAGCGTTTCGTTTACAGTTAAAGTTAAATTACTCCTTTAATACACTGTTATATTCCTTTTTGCATTTAGTGTATATTTTAGAAAATCGACATTAAATTACTAAGATAATACTTGCATATATTATATAAATAAAAAACAATATCACTAATCTAATTTGTGTAACTAGTAGATCACAATAAATAACGAGATTTTAAGGTGCATGTCATTAAGTGATTAATTTTATCTTTTATTGTTGTAAAATATTTTGGCAGAAAATACACACCATTATGCTAAGTAATGGTGTCAGCTTCTAATTGGTGAGCGATGGTCCGCTTTCTAACGGTTAATAAATTAACGTGCACAGTAAATAAATATTGAAAAAAAAAATGCAAGGTGCTTATAATTGTCTTCGTCTGCCTAGGATCAGACCTTCAAAGATGCCTGCTGCTAACGTTATGGATGAAGGCTTTGAAGCCCTTTTAAAGCCAATACAAGATATATCGAGAAATTGGGAAGTTGATTTGTCTCATGTAAGTAATGAAATATATACTAATTTAAAATATTTCCTACTGCATTTTATTATATTTCTACATACAGTTTAAAATGTGCACGCACATGTGTGTGTGTGTGTGTGTGTGCGTGCACGTGTGTGAAGAGAGAGAGAGACAGAGAATGTTGTATGCGTCTATCAAGTTGAAGAGACTTTATTTAAAGAACTTATAATTTATGGGCTATTGGACCGTAGTTGATTGCTTATTCGCAATGCCATTTTTTTTCTATTAACTAGATATTTTGACCACCCACTGGAGGCCTTCTTCAGTAGAAAAATAGTTCAAGAAAGGGGTGGTAGCCTGAACGTGTTACAAGCTCAGGTAAGGTATGTTCCCGTCAGCGTGGGGTATGGTTCAGCCCACCGTCCCTTTGTCGAATTATATTTATACTGACAAAATAGAATTAATTTTCTATTTAATAAAAAAATGAAATTTAAGTATCTAGGGGAAGAAATTCAAGAGAATGGTTTAGAAAAATCCGCTGTAGGAGAAAAGATTCATAAAATGGAAAGAGCATATGGTATAACTAAAGATATTTATAATAAAAAGTGCATATCTAAAAATGCAAAAATAAGGCATTACAGTACACTAGTGAAGCCAGAATGCCTATATGCAAGTGAGTGTCTAGCACTGAATTATAATTTAGACAAACTAGAAATATTGGAAAGACGAATTATTAGGAAAATATTAGGCCCATGAAAAACTTCAGAAGGTTGTAAATTAAGAAGCAATGATGAGATATATCAAAGTATAGAAAATATAACAGAAACAGTGAGAAAAAGAAAACTAGTATTTTTTGGACATTTATATAGAATGGACGACAACAGGTTAACAAAACAGATCTTCAAATATCTGTGGGGAAAGAAGTCAACATCAAGTTGGATTAAAGAAGTCCAAAAGGATTTATAAAAACATAATATAAACGCAGAAGAAGCAATTGAAAGAGAAGTTTTTTGGGCAAAAGTGTTAAAAATGGAAGGAGTCCAGGGTAGGAGACAGAAAGACGTAGGTTCAAAGTGGACTAAAGACAGGAAGAAGAGACACAGTGAAAAGATGAAAGAATATTGGAGAAAATGAAAAGAACAAGGAATAAAGAATTGAAATTGGTATGTGTTCCTCAGATGGCTGATACAAAAGAAAAAAAAATGACATTCCGAGTATGGAGTCAACCACGGCCCAACAGCATGAAAATTATAAATTCTTTAAGTAATTACTCTGACCATAATAGCCTACATAATAGACTTGCAGAGGCTTTATTTTCATACACTTGGAACATACACATTCTGTTCCACATTACTTTTTGTGTTCTTTAAATATGCGAGAGTAGCACACTGGTCAGTCCAAAAAATACCAATAGCATTTCACTACTTTTTTTTACAACAATAAACATCATGTTACATAATGTTAACATTTCAGTACATGAAAATAGGTTAGCAATGTATGCCACTGCATAAATCTGAACTGTCAGAATGTATGTTAATGTATAATCTGTAAGAAGTGACTGTTCATCACATCATCATGACATGTATTTGTGGTTTTGAACTGTTAACGAAGGCAGAAGGCAGTAACGTTAGTTCTGCTCCCAATAGAGCATCTCTTGAACGTTTATGTAGTTCCTCTTCAAACATCTTTTGTTTTGTTGAGATTAACAAATAGTAATCTCATTTTGTATTACCACCAATTGTGGCAATGAAGTGTTTTTTTTTCCAGCATGCTCCATTACAAATAAAGTAATACTACATGCTATATATAAACTTATTACAAGCTAATTCTCAATACATATAAAGACAACTCCATTTTTACAACAACAAAACAACAATTACAAAAATTCAAAATAAACAAGAAAAATAAAAATCAATCAATTACAATGATACAATGAATTAGTACTACATTATTAACATGTTAGAACTGTATGTATGTATGCATGATGAAGCTGTTCAACCAATATGTAAGTTAATTCATAATAATAAACGCATACAATGATTCAAAATAGATAGACAAGCACAATAACAATAAACACTACAAAGAATCAAAGTCAATGTTATTAACATATTTCATAAACTGTCTAACATATTTTGAAGTCAATTCACTTCTATTTGGAGGCCATCGTCCACCACTCCTTAGTACGCTATTTTTAAAAACCCGTCTTTCTTCATTCAACGTATTGCACTCATATAACAAATGTTCCACTTTTTGGTCACCGTCGTTGCAGACACATATTGGATCATCTTTTATTTTGAAACGATAGTAGTAGGCTCTAAGCCTGCCATGACCAGTCACCATTGTGGTAAAATTAGGAGACAGTGCAAACCTTGACGACAGTCTGTGCTTCACACTAGGGAAAAACAACTTAGTCAGCATTCCATTTGATGTTTGTTTTCACTCACTTTGCCACTCCATTAGGCTCACCTCACGGAATTTGTTAATCATTGCACTTTTTGGTATTCGTTCATAGCACACACCATTACTGCTACTGGACGCAGCTTCTTTAGCCAGATTGTCAGCCAGTTCATTACCATAAATACCCACATGTGCCCTAACCCAACCAAAATCATTTGACCAGTTGTCCGCCTTTAAACTTCTTAACTTATTCCTTATTTCTTCTATCAAATAGTTATGATTCCTCGAGCTCCTAAGCGAGTCCAGAGTTACTCTGCTGTCGGTGTAAACAGCTGCCGTTCTCAAATTAGTTATAATATAATTTAATTCAGCTATCTTTTCCAGGGCCTTTAAGACTGCCAATTGCTCAGCCTGATTATTAGAGCACCCAACACCCAACTTATACTGCATCTCATATTTGAGCTCACCATTAACAAACAAGGCTATACCCGACCCAACCCCATTGTTGTGCTTACTGCCATCTGTATATGCTTGTACTGTGTATACTTTACTTTCATGGCTCGAGTTTATAATAACTGTATCTGCCGGATGAGGCCATTCCTTCAACGGAATTACTGTGTCCATCAAAATATTAGCACCATCACAACCTCTAGCAACTCTGTAAGCACTAACGATTTCTCTCAACTTTATTATTATTGGAGTCAGTCCTGTCAAAATGCACAAAGCTTCATGCGACACTGTACAAAAAGCCTTCGCAATTTTAATATTGATGAGACGTTGCACTCTTTTGAACTTCATCTGGTTACTTTTCCTTTCTATTGCGTCTATCCATACGGGTGCTTCATATGATAAAAGGGGGAGAATTTCCCCCTTACATATTGTTTTAAGTGCCTCATGTCCCAACCCCCAGTTTAATTTTGCAGATCTTGATAGCATATGAATCAGTTTTGTACACCTCTCGACCACATACTGGATATTCTCATTAAAATTGAATTTTGTGTCAATAATGAAACCCAAATATTTTAACTTAGTAACTTGTTGAAGTTTTTTAGAATTAAGGTAAATGCTTAATTCTGAATTCTGAAGTCTTTTACGAGAAGTCAAGAGTATTTTTGATTTTTGTTCCTTAAAAGAAACTTTGTTATTTGTAGCCCACTTTGAAATTTTGACCATCTCTAAATTGGCATAATTTTCAGCTTCTAAGAGAGACTTACCACTCGTTAACACAATTAAATCATCTGCAAAAGCTATAACTTTTGTACGTTTAGTGAAGTCTAAATTGAGCAACGAGTTATACTGTATGTTCCAAAATCCTGGCCCACAACAAGATCCCTGAGGACAACCTTTACTGACATCCCTCTCCATTGATGTATTGTGAGTAGATAGAACTGCCGTTCGTCCACCAAAGTAACTTTGTGAGAGACAATACAAGTTCCTAGGACACTCGAATTGTTTAAGAGTATTCAACATACACGGCCACCACGCTGCATCAAAAGCGCCCTGGACATCAAGACTAATGAGAACAACAACCCCTTTATCCACCAAACATCTTTCAACAAATTCCTTAACTGCCATAGCTGCATCCACTGTACTTTTCTGGGGTGTAAATCCATACTGATTAGACTGCATTAAATCTTTAGAAAACACGTGGTGCATAATTCTGTTTATAAGTAGTTTTTCCAATACTTTCGCTCCTACATTCAATAAACTGATTCAAGAAACTTCGAAACTTCAGTACTGTTCTCCCTGCCCGGCTTAATTATTGGTACTATTTTTGGTCTTGTCCATAACTTAGGAAAGACACCTCTTCTCAGACAATCATTATAGATTGCTATTACAAACCGAGGAAATTTCATAAAAACCCGCAATAAAATGCCACTTGTTATTCCATCCTCACCAGGACACTTCTGAGGGTTCATGTTTTCCAAAACTCGCAAAACTTCTTCCTGTGAAAACTCTCTGTCATCTTGTACACTTATTGGATTCTTAATCTGATTCCTAATATGCCTATGATACTCATTATCCATTATGCCGTCATCCACGGGAATAAACTATTCCAACATACAATTCATAGTACCTTCCAAATCAGTTGTGAAGGAGCCATCCGGTTTTTGCAAAGTAGTTAAAGTGGAACACTTTCTCATTTTTGCAGCTGCCAAGCGATAAACCGCATTCCAGGGATTCACTGATGTTGTTAAATTACAATATTGTTTCCAAGAATGTATTTTTTCTCTTCGAATACTTGACTGATACTTCTTCTTTTCCTCAAAATAGTACATTTTCTGACATTCTCTCAGGACATTGTCGTTTCTAGTCCGTTGATATCTTCTTCTTAATGCATTAATTCTTTTACACATGACTGTGAGTGTATCTGACCACCATGGAACCGTTCTGCCTCCAACAGTCTTCTGTAATGTTGTACGCTTCTTAAAAGACTTGTCACATGCTGTCTTTATGGTATCCTCAAATTTTTTCACGACTTGATCCATATCTTGTATCTCCGAAACCTTATAATGTAATGCAATGTCCAGACTTCCTAAATCATTATTGCGCGTAGAAACATAAATTTTTTTAAGTATTTCTTGAAACAAATTCCGATCAAAAGCTTCATAGTTACCTTCCTTGAAGACATATAGCAACCCTGATACTGAAATTCCGCAATATCATAATTTCCATGTACTATATTGAAAGTAATAATTCTATGGTCCGAACAGCTCTCTTATTCACTGATCTTCCAGTCCTTAACTAGAGAAACCAGCTGATTATTAACTATAGTTAAATCAATATTAATTTTAACATTCCGTGATTCAAAAGTTGTAAAATTACTTTCATCATTCATTAAAAACATTTGGTTCTCCATCAAAAATTCTTGTATCGCCCTACCTCTTCTATTGTTTAACAAATCATACCACATTGTTGACCTGGCGTTACTATCGACAGCAATCAAAACGCCACTTCCCATTACAAAACTGAGAACACTTTCAATTTTATTAATATTAATTCCGACATCATCGCGTGCGCACGCGTGTGTGTGTGTCACCTGCCAGCATCCGAAACTCAACTGTTGTGCTTTAAGCGATTTACAGTGAGTGTAATGATAAATCTTCTTCTGATAGTTCCTATCCATTTCGGATATTGGATATAGACTTTCTGTACTGCTGCACGGAATAACTCAGTTGTATTCATGCCAAACCAGGTCCTTAAATTTCTCAGCCATGAGATTCTCGGTCACCCAACTCCTCTCTTTCCAAGTACTTTTCCCTGTAGTATGGACTGCAATAAGTAAAATCTCTATTCATTTCTCATGAGATGTCCCAGATACTGAAGCTTTCTTATCTTCACTGTGTTAATAACTTCCCTACCTTTCTTCATCTTTCTAAGAACTTCAACATTAGTTATATGTGCTGTCCATGAAATGCTCAGTATTCTACGGTAAAGCCGCATTTCAAAAGATTCCAATTTTTTAGTTGTGGCTTCGGTCAAAGTCCAAGATTTTACACTGTAGAAGAGGACCGAGAATGCGTACCAGCACAAAAGTCTCATCTTTGTGTTTATTGTTAAATTGTGACTTTTGAATAAACTGCTCATTCTAGTGTACACTGCCCTTGCCTTTTAAATTCTGCTCTTTATTTCTCAAGAGTGGTCCCATTGTTCATTGACTATAGTACCAAGATATGTAAATTTGCTTACACGTTCAACTGGCCTTTGGTTTATTAAGGGTGCATTTTGTGAACTTGTTCTTAGATACAATCATTAGTTTCGTTTTATTAACATTGATGTCTAGACCATATCTACGGCTGCTTTCTGTCACTCTATTCATTAGTTGTTACAGCCCCTCTAAGCTATCTGCGAATATGACGGTATCAACCGCATAATGTATGTTATTTATTCTTTCACTGTTCAGAGAGATTCCCACATCACATTCATCTAAAGCTTCTTTAAAAATATCTTCCGAGTAGATGTTAAATAAAAGCGAAGATAGTATACATCCTTGTCTTATGCCACGCAGCATCTGTACCTCTTCAGGTTTTTCTTTCTGTACTCTAACCACTGCAGATTGGTTCCAATACAGTATAGCTATTATCCTTAGGTCTTTTCTATCTAATTATGATAGATAATCCCACCATTTGTGAGGCTGTGATGTTTACCATATGATATTTTTTTGTTAGAACTAAAACGGTAGTGCCACTGAAAGTCACCATGACATGTTTTGTGAGGTTTAAAGGTTAGGTTAGGCAAATTTCTTAAACAAAATAAATAAATATAGAACAAAGTGAATTTGTTTTTAAAAGATCTGAAATAAATAACAGTTTCGTTCTGTTTTTACCTTAATTGTCTCCCGACTTTGAAGAATGGAAAAGCGTATAGACTTTCTTTTACGCCCTTTTACAATTTCTACTCGTGTTTTCAGTATTTGGAGCAGTACATCAACTACATAAATATGGTGTTCGGCAACAGTGTTCCAACAATGAATTTTGCTCAGGCCGCTGTCCTCGTTCAGAACTCTGCAAATATTTACAGCAAAAAAGTGGACTTTCTATGGAGTATAGTTCTTCAGTTACTGGACTCCCTCCGTAAAAAACAGTACGTATATTTATTGAGTTTCTGGTTACATTATACAGTGCACAATTATTCTTCAAATCAGAATGCTTACAAAATGATCTTTTCCATGTGTATGTGTGCACGCGTGCACGCTAACTTTGCTATCTAGCTGTGTATCAAAATTATGTATGTCAGATAGAGTAAATAATAACTCAAAAGGCAAGCTATTGAGGGCACTAGCTACAACCCTCTTTTGCACATCATTTGAAAAGTTAGTTCCAAAATCATGTGTAGATCAGATTGCTGTTTCAGCATCTCTCATAATGTATTGTGGTGTAAATTTGAGACATAATTATAAGTCTGAATTTTTCTTTGTAACTTAGAGCAGGGGTCTCCAAACTATGGCCGGAACTGGCCCACGGAAGGTCATTGTCCGTCCCGTGGCAACCCGGCTGATGCTGCGTGCAGTTTTTAAATAGATCATCAAAATACTTCAAGTATTATAACATTTTACTAAATAACTAAACAAGAAATAAGTTCAGTAAAATATTATAATATTTTGTACAAGTTTAAAACATTTACGTGGTTAATGTGCTTGTTTGTCTGGCTGCCTTGAATGAACTAACACTCTGGCTAACTTGGCAGATGAACACTTGAAATCCATTCTAGTGGTAAGAGCATCAAAATTTGACCCAAAATGGACAGACATTATGTCACAAGCAACTCTACACATTCCCATACATACATTAGAAAGCCAATAAATAATACATAAGAAATATCTTTGAATGTTATTTTTTCCTTACTCTTATTTACATTATTTTGAATAAAAAATTGTTTTTTTTTTGGGGGGTAAGTCTGCTTAATTTTTATTTAAATACGTATTTTATTGACTAGATTATTTCGTAAACTTAAAAAAATTAAGTTTACTGTGTGTGTGTGTGTGTGTGTGTTGTTGTTGTTGGCCCATCTGACTTCCAAGATTTTTCAATTCATCCCACAAGTGAAATGTTTGGAGACCCCTGACTTAGAGTATCGGATATGGTAGTAACAGGTTTATAATTTAGTCCTTGAGGAATATGAAGAACAAGGGTGGTGTCACTGTGCTAGGCTAGTACACAGTGATAGCAGTACAGCTTGCCATGTAGAGTACTCAAGATTTGTACTACTTGATTTGTAGAGTACTCAAGACCTATTGTTTTTGGTGAAGATCGGTTAAGGGGAAGGGGTAGTTTACCTGCAACGTTTTTTTATCAAGGGTATTTTCTATGGCAAACGATAACAGCCGCAGATTCAAACAGAATCAAATAATTTTTTGCATACGTCCCTGAATTGTAGAGATCTCAAGGACTTTCGATTTTGGTGAAGATCGGTTAAGGGGAAGGGGTAGTTTACCTGCAACCTTTTAGGTTTTAACAACAGTGAAGTACTTGAAAATTCATTTAAACTTTTTCAAACAATGGTAATTGTTAAAAATAAAATAATTTTGTTGCCAGGCAATAAAATTATAATTTTTTCATTTTAATGTAAATTATGTATGAGTTAATATACATGTATAAAATAATATATCGTTCGTGGCAGGTAAGCATATCTCAGTTATGTAATGTTTACGTTTCCATTTTATTATTATGACTACAGCAATAAAAAGGCAGGGAAGACACATACACACACAAAATTTTTGTTATTTCTGGCCTCACTCATGTTTATTTTCTTACATTTGCACGTTTTTTAAATGGAAAGTGCCGAAACCCACACCAACATAACGCGTGCAAGCCGAAAAAATGGACATCAATTTGCTTCCTGTGGATCGCTGGGCAGTGTAACTGCACGTGTTTACAGAGGAACGATTCATAGACAGACTTTTCGTCTTTAGGGAATGAACCCTCTGCAAGATGCTGAGGGTCCGTGAGTGACTTCGGAGCGCTCCTTCTTTTTCGCGTGTTTGTTCTGTGAAACATACACTGTAGATTCGCAGCTTTACTCTAAGCGACACTCAATAGGAAATGTTGAAAATTTTAGTCCACGGTGTACCATCATTCACACTAAACCTGCTCTGATGTTTTAATTATGGACATCATAATATTAAAACTTTGGAAACTTGAGCACTACTTAATGGAGATCAATCATTAACTTATACAAGCCATTAATTTTATGCATATTTTGTGTGTGTGTGTGTGTGTGTGTGTGTGTGTGTGTGTGTGTGTGTGTGTGTGTGTGTGTGTGTGTGTGTGTGTGTGTGTGTGTGTGTGTGTGTGTGTGTGTGTGTGTGTGTGTGCGCGCGCAACGTTATCGGCAACAAAGAAGTAGTTTTTGTTAAAATTCCTTCCCAGGATATTTGGCCGTAGTCCAATGTTTTCTACAAAAACAGACGTTTCGGCAATGCCATCGACTTCCATCATCAGCGAAAATCGAGTGCGATAACGTCAGGTGGTATACGTTAGTGACCACAGTACTGTGGTTAAGGCTGAAGCAGTAAGTAGAAAGAAGTAGTTTCTATGGTAATATTTCATTTCAGAAATGATTTTAAATATAAATCTTAGAATATGGAAGTCATGTATGGTTCTCCATACCGATATTTTGAAAAGTGTCTGTATGTGTGTCTGTCTGTCTGTAGAATTTTTTTCTATGGCAAACGATAACAGCCGCAAATTCAAACAGAATCAAATAATTTTTTTACATACTGTCCTGAATTGTAGAGGACTCAAGGCCTATTGATTTTGGTGAAGATCGGTTAAGGGAAAGGGGTAGAGTACCTGTAACGTTTTAACAAGAGTAAAGTGCTTAATTTTGATAAATAAAGTATCCTGAAAAGAAGGTCGTAATAATCCAATAATCCACTGTAGAAAGGTAGATGAAATATCTGTAAATGAAAAGGGTAGTTGAAGGGGGAGGGGGTAATTTTTTTATAAATTAAAATGTTAGTTGATGATGGAGGAAGTAAATTTTATAAGTTTTATATGTGTAATACGTTAATGACAACAAAGAAGTAGTTTCTATGGAAACATTTCATTTCACTTTAACAAAATAAAAATGTCGGTATGGAGAACCATACATGACTTCCATATTCTAAGATTTATATTTAAAATAATTTTCAAAATGAAATATTACCATAGAAACTACTTCTTTCTACTTACTGCTTCAGCCTTAACCACAGTACTGTGGTGCTCTAACATATACCACCTCACGTTATCGCACTCGATTTTCACTGATGATGGAAGTCGATGGCATTGCCGAAACGTCTGGTTTTGTAGAAAACATTGGACTACGGCCAAATATCCCGGGAAGGAATTTTAACAAAAATTACTTCTTTGTTGCCGATAACGTTGTACACATATATATAAAAAATATGCATAAAATTAATGGCTTGTATAAGTTAATGATTGATCTCCATTAAGTAGTGCTCAAGTTTCCAAAGTTTTAATATTATGATGTCCGTAATTAAAACATCAGAGCAGGTTTAGTGTGTATGAGGGTACACCGTGGACAAAAATTTTCAACATTTCCTATTGAGCGTTGCTTAGAATAAAGCTGCGAATCTACAGTGTACGTTTCACAGAACAAACACGCGGAAAAGAAGGAGCGCTCCGAAGTCACTCATGGACCCTCAGCATCTTGCAGAGGGTTCATTCCCTAAAGACGAAAAGTCTGTCTATGAATCGTTCCTCTATAAACACATGCAGTTACACTGCCCAGCGATCCACAGGAAGCAAATCGCTATCCACGCTGGACACTTTTTCGGCTTGCATGCGTTATGTTGGTATGGGTTCGGCACTTTCCATTTAAAAAGCATGCAAATGTAAGAAAATAAACATGAATGAGGCCAGAAATAACGCGAATTGTGTGTGTGTGTGTGTGTGTGTGTGTTCCCTGCCTTTTTATTGCGGTAGTCATAATAATAAAATGGAAACGTAAACAGTACATAACTGAGATATGCTTGCCTGCCAAGCACGATATATTTTCTCTTATACATGATTTACATTAAAATGAAAAAATTATAATTTTATTGCCTGGCAACAAAATTATTTTATTTTCAACAATTACCATTGTTTGAAAAAGTTTAAATGAATTTTCAAGTACTTTACTCTTGTTAAAACGTAAAAGGTTGCAGGTAAACTACCCCTTCCCCTTAACCGATCTTCACCAAAATCAAAAGACCTTGAGTCCTCTACAATTCACTGAGGTATGCAAAAAATTATTTGATTCTGTTTGAATATGCGGCAGTTATCGTTCATAATAGAAATTTACCCTTGATAAAAAACGTTGCTGGTAAACTACCCCTTCCCCTCAACCGATCTTCACCAAAAACAATAGGTCTTGAGAACTCTGCAATTTAGGGCTGTATGCAAATAATCTTTTGATTCTGTTTGAATTTGCGGCTGTTATCGTTTGCCATAGAAAATACCCTTGATAAAAAAACGCTGCAGGTAAACTACCCCTTTCCCCTAACCGATCTTCACCAAAAACAATAGGTCTTGAGAACTCTGCAATTTAGGGCTGTATGCAAATAATCTTTTGATTCTGTTTGAATTTGCGGCTGTTATCGTTTGCCATAGAAAATACCCTTGTTAAAACATAAAACGTTGCAAGTAAACTACCCCTTTCCCTTAACTGATCTTTACCAAAAACAATAGGTCTTGAGAACTCTGCAATTCAGGGCGGTATGCGAAACATTATTTGATTCTGTTTGAATTTGCGGCTGTTATCGTTTGCCAAAAAAAAAATTTTCCTTTGATAAAAAAAAAACCGTTGCAGGTAAACTACCCCTTTCCCTCAACCGATCTTCACCAAAAACAATAGGTTGTGAGTACTCTACAAATCAGGGTTGTGCGCAAAAAATTATTTGATTCTGTTTGAATGTGCGGCAGTTATCGTTTGCCATAGAAAAAAAATCTATAGACAGACAGACACACAGACACTTTTCGAAAAACGACTTTTTTCATGTTTTGAGTGTAGTACAATCAGAATCTGCAATAATGTCGAACATGATTTTTTTTGCCATCATCATACTTCCATTTCCTTAAGGAATATGGAAGTAACAAAATTAGTTGTTTTTTACCTTCATGTTCCATAAGGAAATGGAAGTATGGTCATGGCGAAAACAATCGTGTTCGAGATAATGGCAGATTCTGATTGTACTACCCACAAAACATGAAAAAAAGTCGTTTTTTGAAAAGTGGCTGTGTGTCTGTCTGTCTGTCTGTAGATTTTTTTTTTCTATGGCAAACGATAACTGCCGCAAATTCAAACAGAATCAAATAATGTTTCACATACAGCCCTGAATTGTAGAGTTCTCAAGACCTATTGTTTTTGGTGAAGATGGGTTAAGGGAAAGGGGTAGTTTACCTGCAACGTTTTATGTTTTAACAAGGGTATTTTCTATGGCAAACGATAACAGCCGCAAATTCAAACAGAATCAAAAGATTATTTGCATACAGCCCTAAATTGTAGAGTTCTCAAGACCTATTGTTTTTGGTGAAGATCGGTTAAGGGAAAGGGGTAGTTTACCTGCAACGTTTTTTTAACAAGGGTATTTTCTATGGCAAACGATAACAGCCGCAAATTCAAACAGAATCTAATAATTTTTTGCATACAGCCCTGATTTGTAGAGTACTGAAGACCTATTGTTTTTAGTGAAGATCGGTTAAGGGGAAGGGGTAGTTTACCTGCAACGTTTTTTTATCAAGGGTATTTTCTATGGCAAACGATGACAGCCTCAAATTCAAACAGAATCAAATAATTTTTTGCATACATCCATGAATTGTAGAGATGTCAAGGACTTTCGATTTTGGTGAAGATCGGTTAAGGGGAAGGGGTAGTTTACCCGCAACCTTTTACATTTTAACAACAGTAAAGTACAGTGGAAATCGGTTAACACGAAATGACGGGGACCAGTTATTTTTTTCATGTAAACCGAATTTCGCGTTAAGCGAACAAAAAGTGAAACAAAATGAGGAAGTGAACAAATAGTGTACTGTAGATTATTTATTGTACTGTCTAGTAAAATGCAACAAATACAACCTTTTATTTATCTTCATGGTTTATTATTGTTAATTTTTCTTAAAATTATTATTAGCTGTTCTAAATTTAGTCCTATGATTTAGGTTTTCTTATAGACTACTGTATGTCTTTCAACTTTACTGTAGTTTTCGTGTTTATCTTTATTTAAAATAATCCGTTATTTTCTTTTGCACACAATTTTGCACTATTTTATTTTTAACAAATTGTTCTAATTTATCAACATGTTCAAACATTTCACCTTCCGAGTTGGCTTCAAAATATCGACGAACACGGCTCAGCAACGAAAGCATATCGGTAGCGGTAGGAACATTTTCAATATCATTTTCCGTGTCAAGTTCGTCGTTACTATCATCACCTTCACAGTTGTCAACTTGCACTGTTTCCACGATATTGGTATCTGTTAATACGGAGGCCGTAGTTACGTTCTCGTCGACAGTCACGTACTCATTTAGAGAAATTGAAACATTTAATACAGATGACACACGATTAAACATTTCAGATAGTGTAGGATCAATTTCATTTTCTTCGGGTTCTTCAGTTTCTGAATTCAAAATGAATCGAGCATGAGCGAAACAATTTTGAATTGTTGTAGGCGTCACGAGGTTCCACGCTGTTCTTAACAAGTTACAAGCATCCAGAACATTTACACAGAAATCTTTTTTCCCCTCAATAGTGGCCAAGTATTTCCGCAGAAGTAACTTTCTGTACTGAAATTTTAAATTTTGAATAATACCTTGATCACAAGGTTGTAGGACACTAGTCGTGTTCAGTGGTAGAAAAACAAGTTTAATTGCCATCAATTTTAGGTCACATGGGTGGGCAGGACAGTTGTCAATAATTAACACAATTTTCCTCTTCTGAGAAGTGAAATGTTTTTCTAACAAAACCAGCCATTCGGTAAAAATTTTAGATCATCCACGCTTGTTTGTTAGCTCTATATTCTACTGGCAACTTTTTAACATTTTTAAAACAGCGCGGCTTTAGACTTTTTCTTATAACAAGTAACGGAAGTTTTTCTGACCCATCAGCATGCAACCTACCATCACTGTCGCTCTCTCTTTGGACTTTTTACCACCAGAGCACTGCTCCCCTTTGAATGAAAGTGTTTTATCGGGCATACAACGGAAAAATAGTCCTGTTTCATCGGCGTTGAAAATATCCTTACGTGGATAGTCTTTTAAAATTGCAGGCAGCGTAGATTGCAACCACGATGATGTCATTTCTTGTGACACCTGTCCTGATTAGCCACAGATGTTTTCGAAGGTTATGCCATTTCGTTTTTTAAACCTTTCTAGCCAGCCAGGATTTGCAGTGAAATTTAAGTTCATCTGTTCAGCAAAACGTTTGCTTTCTCCATCAGTAGTGGTCCAGAAATAGGAGCATCTTGTGATCTTGCTTGCTTAAACCAAACAAGAAGAGCAGTCTCTAAGTTTTCGTGGTTTGCCTCACGGAAACGTTTTCTGCCTGGTTCAAACTTGCCCGACTCATACAGTTCTAAAGTTTTATCTCTATTTTTTATAATCGTGGATAACGTCGAGTTTGGTATACCGAATGTTTTACAGATTTCTGTTTTAGTTCGAATACCCTCATTAACAGCTTGGAGGAGTTCAACTTTTTTTTCTAAAGAGAGGGCACTTTGTTTATGCACTTTCTTCTCCATTTTACTTCCGGACTGCAAAAACGAAATTTACGAAAGCGTAACTTCACTTAACACGTACACGTCACACGCTTAACGTCACTTAACTGGCTGTAAAAGACTAAGAAGTTTGTACAGTAAAAAAGTAAACAGTTAATCCTCACAACTGAGTACATTTTTTACAATAAAATGTTATCGGTACCGTACCGCAAACTTTACCACCACTGTACACGCACAGAATACAACTGAACTGAACTCACAACACTATAGAGTAGGTAGTTAATGTAAGCGATAACGGTTTATTTGCGGTCAATGAACAACACATTTGGTGCTGAAGGAGAGGATATGGTTTCTCGTAAACAACGGTACACTGTATACAGTACGTACTGTAAATAGAACTTGCTACTGAAGACAAAACAAAACAGGTAGACAAAACAAACTATGGTCACTACCTGCTCTTTCTCTTTTAGAGATGAAGAATTGATTCCTTTACATCGAAAACAAGCTTTTGGGCGTACTTGTGTGGCTTTATTTTGTATGCAGTTACTTAAAAGCCAGCCAAAAAAAAATTATTTTAACAAAAATTTTTCGTGTTAACCGATATTTTTCAGGTAAACCTTTCGTGTTAACCGTACAAATAATACACTGTACATAACAAACGGCGATCGGTACCCGAGTGGTATTTCGTGTTAACCGATATTTTGTGGTAACCGTTTTCGCGTTAAACGATTTCCACTGTACTTGAAAATTCATTTAAACTTTTTCAAACAATGGTAATTGTTAAAAATAAAATAATTTTGTTGCCAGGCAATAAAATTATAATTTTTTCATTTTAATGTAAATTATGTATGAGTTAATATACATGTATAAAATAATATATCGTTCGTGGCAGGTAAGCATATCTCAGTTATGTAATGTTTACGTTTCCATTTTATTAGTATGATTACAGCAATAAAAAGGCAGGGAACACACACACACACACACACACACACACAAAATTCACGTTATTTCTGGCCTCACTCGTGTTTATTTTCTTACATCTGCACGCTTTTTAAATGGAAAGTGCCGAAACCCACACAAACATAACGCGTGCAAGCCGAAAAAATGGACATCAGTTTGCTTCCTGTGGATCGCTGGGCAGTGTAACTGCATGTGTTTATAGAGGAACGATTCATAGACAGACTTTTCGTCTTTAGGGAATGAACCCTCTGCAAGATGCTGAGGGTCCCTGAGTGACTTCGGAGCGCTCCTTCTTTTTCGCGTGTTTGTTCTGTGAAACATACACTGTAGATTCGCAGCTTTACTCTAAGCAACGCTCAATAGGAAATATTGAAAATTTTTGTCCACGGTGTACCCTCATTCACACTAAACCTGCTCTGATGTTTTAATTACGGACATCATAATATTAAAACTTTGGAAACTTGAGCACTACTTAATGGAGATCAATCATTAACTTATACAAGCCATTAATTTTATGCATATTTTTTATATATATGTGTACAACGTTATCGGCAACAAAGAAGTAGTTTTTGTTAAAATTCCTTCCCGGGATATTTGGCCGTAGTCCAATGTTTTCTACAAAACCAGACGTTTCGGCAATGCCATCGACTTCCATCATCAGTGAAAATCGAGTGCGATAACGTCAGGTGGTATACGTTAGTGACCACAGTACTGTGGTTAAAGCTGGAGCAGTAAGTAGAAAGAAGTAGTTTCTATGGAAATATTTCATTTCAAAAATGATTTTAAATATAAATCTTAGAATATGGAAGTCATGTATGGTTCTCCATACCTATATTTTATAAGTTTTATGTGTACTACGTTATTGACAACAAAGAAGCAGTTTCTATGGAAACATTTTATTTCACTTTGACAAAATTCTATATTTTTTTAGAAATTATCAAACCGAATTCAAGTAAATGATTGGAACTGTATGAGTACCCACAACACATTTCGATGTTTTTAATATGCGATTGTATTGATATATTACAGTGTGGAAAAGAAGAAGTGTACTAATTGTAAATTGTCCTATTTCTTAATGTAAAGCAAAAATACGTGTTGTTTTCATTTGGTAGTTAGGTAATAATGGTTTTGGGTTTTTAGTTTACTGCTAAAATAAATAAAATCTGTGGTTGAGAAAACATAACATTAAACGTGTATAATACAATGTTTATAACAGAGTAACACTTAAAATAAAGAACCTAACGTTTTTAAGTTTACAAATTGGAAAAAACAACAGCAAATACAAAATGAAAAATACAAATATTTATGGTTAATGAAAAAACAAAAAACACTGTATTAAGGAATGACAACATATGCTCTACAAATTGTACATAATGGATGTTTGTTTTGTTAGTCACAAAACGAGTACTTATCGGAAAACGAATTTAACCAAAAAAACGAGTTCTGCCACAGAAAAGTGACATGTAGGCCTATAATAATAGGCAAGGGGTTGGCCATTGGGTCATTCCCACCTTACTTCGAGTTGGGTTTTTCATAGTTCTAGAAAAAAAAAAATAGTTTTACATTACACACGTATTGGTTTCCATGTATAATTTCAGTTTTCATGTTAACCTAACATAATCAATTTTTGGTGTCACAGCCTCGACCCGGTGATAAATTACTACTACAGTCATTTACCATTAAAAAATGACAAACGAAATCAATTGCAATCACCAGCCAACTATTTTGCAACATACAAAATTAAAATTTGTATAATTCTTTTACTACATAAAATTATGTGCGATATTCACTACATATCAAAGCCCAAAAATCGCATTATCGAAATAACTGCGGGTACGCATAAAGGCAGTACCAAATGATTTTATATGTAATCTGAGAACATAGAAGTCATGTATGGTTCTCCATACCAATATTTTATATTTGCTGTACGCTATTTGATGCTGTATGATGAGTGAGAAACATCTTCAGATTTGGTGCAGCTTACTTTATGAGATATTTTTACACATTTGCTTGTTTCTTGTTGTTGTTGACGCATTTTGTATTTACGGTGCAATCTCGGGTGAATTTTATATAAATATTTGTAAGAGGAGACTACATGTTATTTCAGTCAGCCACTGTTCCTGTATCAAAAATATCAAGTTTCGGATGAGCTTTAGGTGATAGGCAGAAAAATATAAGCATCTGTGAGAAACAGTAATTATTAAATTACATGATCTTTTTCTAAGAAAGTAAGAAAGTGTTATTGTATCTGTGAACTGAAAATTCTTATAAAAATGTTGAAGATATATTTGACTTTAAAGCAGACTGTGGATTTCTAAAAATCGCACAGGGAATGATCACAAACAGTATGTACATTATATCAGAAATTGTCAACAGAGTTACCAGTTATTAAAATCAAAAGGAAGTGGATATTATTACACTTCATTGTTCATCAGTGCCCAAAACTGAGGTTGCATTCTGACTTTAATAAGTGAAAATATGTTCTGTTCAACATAAAATTATTAAAGAATCCTAGAAAGAAGATGCCTGTTATTCAAAGGAAACCCAGAATGCACTATTTTGAAGCCGTTAAGCAAGTGACTCTGTTTTTTTGATATATGATGGAGTAAAAGCACTTGTAAGAATGTCTGCCAATCACATTACAGGAATTTGTTCATGTCACCATAGTAACGGCCTATGTACTGTGTTACCACATTCTTACCCAGATAAAATATGGTCAGTTTTGCACTGCTTAATAAATGAAAAGCACTCCGTTGGCGCTGTTGTAACGAAATGTCAGAGTCGCTTACTGAACGCGACTATAGAAGGTCGTAAACCAGAACTTTGTTTGAATTTTGACAATGCTGTTGTCTCAGAGTGCAGACAATGGTAACATAAAATTATACATTCCCAATTTTTTATGGCTAGAGTTTAAGTCGTACATTTATTTTTGTTTTCTGAGAGTGACGGCTGTTTTCTATTTTGGATGTCTCTTCTTTCATCCAGATGTTACGGCTACATCTGTGATAATCCTTTACCATTCTATCTTGACATGTCTGGTAACAATAGCGAATTCTGATGATTGTCACTAGTCCAAAATGTCTGTAATAAATCACTACATGTACTTATCAACCTCCTAGTAGTCAAGTAAAGTTTAAATGAAGAAAGAACATTGTATAAATCATCCATCGACTTTTCAGGATTTTAATTATAGAAATAGTGAACACTCATGAAGGACGCACAAGGTGCACTAGAAATAAGCAAAGACATTAGTTGAGGATAAACCTTAGTTAACATCAGTCATCAGAACACAAATCAATTTGCCAAACAAATTAAAATTAAGCACACTTGATGTACTGATGAACACAGTGCACTGAGATTCTTAAAACTCAGCTGTTCTGAAAACATTAGTATAAATGATGTTATATCTTATAAGAAGAAGTTGTAATTGAAATACTTCAGTATAATTTCTTACAAAGTTGTCAGTTTGGTTACTGTTTAAATAAGCTTTCAAATCTTCATTTAAAATGCATGCTATGATTTCTCAAGTCTGTAGTCAAAATCTGAAAATAAAATTTTTCTAACAGAAAAATATATTCTAATTTAGTTATGTATACAGTTTACATGCTTAATGTATAAGATACAAAGTTAAATTTGTTCTGACATTTAAAATCAACTTGTAGTACGACAAATGAGGTAAATTTTTGTCTAGGCGCCTTCTGTCAGGAGACGAAGGGAATAGTGACGGTAAACGTAGCAGAGTAAATAGTGCATTGTAAGTTTGCAGCAATGATAATTTGATGTTATGTCTAAGCATGTTTATTGTTCTTACCTGCTGCTATATACATATTTTTCTATTTTTAAACACTGTGTGTCTGGGTTCCTCTGAATAAAAATTCAGTCCCATGAGTATTAAACTACCACATATAAACAAGTTCATACTTCTGGTATATCATAAGTTACATTTATATTATATGAATGCATTTTTTGTTTTAAGCAAAGGTGTTCTGCTTAATCCTTTAGTATGTTTTTGTAGCAACACTAAATTCATAAAGGGCATGTTGGAAGAATGTTTTTGTTAAATTAATGTATGTAATTGTACAAAAACCAGTTAATTTAGTTGTCAGGTGAAGGTTGAATAGTGAACACCGATGACAGTATAACAAAAAAGTGTTTGTTTTTCATGCGTCATTTTTAACTGTACATTTGTTTGATGCCAAAAAAATACAAATTTTTATAGGAATGATTATCCAGTTCTTCAGGGAGTAAATATTACATTTTGGTTCATATTTCTGTGCCAGGTTTTGTGAAATGTTGAAAATTACATTGGTACATAAAAAGTGAAATAAGATGATCGTATGGTAAGAAAAGAACTTGCTGATGCTTGAACTTTTTTGTGCTTTCCTCTTGTTAACTGAATGAGTTGTTGCAAAAGATGGGTTATGAATCGCGTGCTACAATTTTGTCCAAAGAAATCAAATAAGAAACCAAAGTTATTAGTTATAGAATCTGAAAGAATAGAATGTATCATTTTCAGCGACGTGTACATTAATCCAAGTGTGTAATTGAATTTGTCAGGCGGTGGTAGGATCAGTATTTACTTATGGCTCTGAGTTATACTTAAGTACAGATTTGTAAAGAAGACTGACTACTGTAGAAATGGTTACCTGGGGAGTGCTAGTCTTAAGACGTGGTAGGGACCACGTTATGTATATTATATATTTTGTTCTATTATTCTACTCATGGTAGAATGAATCAACAGGCGATGGTCAAATATGGTTTGGATATATATTAAGGACACTACAAGATGAGTAAGAAAAGACTCCAAGCATTTGAGACCTGTGCTACAGAAGAATATTCAAGATAAGCTTGAGGGAGAAGATAACAAATGAGGAAGTTTAATTAAGAAAGTTGTGTTAGTGGTTATAACCACAAACAGAATTATCACTGTTGCACGCCACTATAGAAAAATTATAATTTTGTTTAATTATAATTTTTTAATTATATTTTTTCTATAGTGGTGTGCAACAGTGATAATTCTGAATGAGGAAGTCTTTAAAAGAGCTCAGGAGGAGAAGAGCTTTCTGTGAAATTTAAAAGGCAGAAGAGCTAAGTTTATATGCCATATACTACGACACAGTGGATTGGTTAAGACAATAATAGAAGGGACAGTTGAAGGGAAGAATCACAGAGGATGACCCCGTTTAGACTACATGAAACAGCTTATGGTCGATATGAACTGCACATCATATTGTGAGTTGAAAAGAAAAGCAGAGAAGCGTGAAGAATGGCGAGCTGCTGCCAACCAACCTATAAGCTGCTAACCTAGAAGAAGACAAGGTAAGTGGCCAGAAAAGCTAAATTCCAGTGGAAAACTTCAGGAGACAAAAAAAAATTATTTTTATGTGTGTATATATTGTAACGGTACATAACCCGGTCCCAATAAAGTAAATCATAAGAATAAAAGTCAGAAATGGGTAGAACTAAAGCTCGCTCAAAATTTAATTATATCACTCCACATAATAAACAATTCAAGTGGTATATAGTGCGAAGTGAGTTCTAGTGTACCCATTGAGGTGAAAAACCAAAGTGAAATTAATGTATTACTAAACTGTGCTGTATGTTTTGGGTAGGATAAAACTATGGAAGTAGTATGTAATAAACTAATTGATTTTTGTAATTTTATTTATTTATTGTAATTTATATTGTATGAACCACAATTTGTTATACCCAAGTTAATATTATATTGTTTCAAATAATTATGTTAGATTGTAAGAAAACCCAGGGTTAATTTTAAAAGATATAAAAATTTTAACTACCAAAGATAATATAAAATTAAAATAATCCTAGGAAGGAAAGGACAACAGGAAGTAGTACCGGGTATGAACACTATTCGATACTAAATAAATAATATATAAATTTATTGAATGATAATAAAATGATAAAATATTTATATACAAGATCATAAAAAAATTAACCAAAACATATTATGTGAATTAAATTAGTAAATAAACCGGAATGGAAGGGAATTATTTTCCATAAATAAAAATATAAATTTATAATAATCACAAACTGCCTACATAATAAAAATACTATGTGTTACTAAGAGTGATGAAAAAATAACAAGTATTGTTAATAATAAGAAAAAATTTTGAACTGAACCGGAGTAGTTGAAGAATCGATGCGACAAAAATTATAAAAAATAACCTTTTTTGGACGTTGGAGGAGGCGAAATTCACGCAAGAGTAATAAACAAAGTGAATACTAACAAATTATACCTAAGGAATCCAAATTAAAAGGTGTTATACATTAAAAACCAGTGGATGAAACCATTCTGAGGATCCAATATAATTCGGCCTACGTCTAATAGACAATCAGAAAAATACTCGAAAATGAAAAGGAAATAATAACGCAAGACGTACCTCATCACAGAATAAAACTTCAATCCAGTAAGGACAACACGGAGCGAGGTAATATAAACATTTTTCGTAATAAATACAGAAGAAAACTCGTTTTTTAATAGTGAAATAGAACGAAAAAATATTCATTTTATCATATGTTCCTTTCAAAAGTAAACAAATACATGCTGCTCTCTTACGGCAATTCCGGAAACTATGTAACATTTGAAAAATAAACCAAAATTATTTATTAATTTTTTATATTTGTAAAGCGTAGCAATTAGCCATTTCTGACACTCTCATAACACAAAGAATTCACCCTGAACCCTGGGGAATTAATAAGAATTATGTAATAACTGATGTATTTTATTATAGCGTAATATTGGTTAAATAACAACATATATGTTTTGTTCTTTAGACAGATCTATGTTTACTCGGTAAAGTCGAGAAGATGTTTTCTTTTTAAAAAGATTAATTGTGATACCTATACTTGGGTGGCTGGAGACAAAAGTCAATAATCAATAAAGCAATATTATTGAAAATTAATATTGAATTATAACGTGTTATAATTTATTGTAGTGGGTAGTTAATGAAAATTTCAGCACAACATACAGAAAAAATCGTCACAACAGAGGGGCAATAATGATACTTACTCTCTCTTCTGCATAAGGCTGAACAAATTACCTCCTTGACCCCAAATCACACACTCTCGATTTCTTTTAGATTGAGTAAAACAAGATAAACAAAATCCTTTATTTATACCGTTTAAAACGTCAGTTAGTATAATTCAAAAGTGACGCATACTGCGTGAGGCATATAATAACACTTTCGCAAGTGCACACCTCACATTAAGCGGTACGTTACAGATTGGCGCTCAACGTAAAAGGGCGGTAATTAGAAAAGAATTTTGATATTTAATAAAAAATATATATCAAAAAATCTAATTATCGTTGGCAGTTATGAGAAAACAAGAAATGCCTAATACCCGAGGAAAATCGAAGAAGAGGGCAGAAGAAAAGGAGATTGAAGAAGGTGGACAGGAACAAGAAATAGAGTTAGTCACGGACAGTGAAATGGACCAACAGACAGGTGATACAGAAGAAACCGAAGTAGTTATGGATACGGAAACGGAAATAATTGAAGAGGATGCCCAAGGGGATCAACCAGATAAATCCACCCAAAAAGAAGACATGAGCATGCAGGAGATGTTGAGAATTATTATGGAAAGCAATAGACAAACCAATGATAAAATAGACGAAAAATTTAAGAAACAGGAGGAACAAAATAGACAAACCAATGATAAAATAGACGAAAAATTTAAGAAACAGGAGGAACAAAATAGACAAACCAATGAGGAAAATAAAGAGAATTTTAAGAAGCAGGAGGAACAAAATAGACAGACCAATGAGAAAATAGATAGCATTCAGGAAAGTTTAGTCAAACAACTAAATGAAAAAATAGAAACCATTCATGGAAATATCAAACAAACCATGAATGAACAATACAGTGAACTGAAAGAAACTGTTGAAGGACAAAGAGAAGAGATGAATGCAAAATTTGAAGAGAATAATGAGAATTTAAAACAAATTGAGGGTAAGATGGAGAATTTCAACAAGGAATTAAGAGAAAGTCTAGAAGGTAAAATTGAACTGGTCAATAATACGTTAAGCCAAAGAGTAGAGGCATATAAGGAAGAGGCAGAGAAAAAATTAGTAGAAACTAACCAAAGATTAGATACAACTGAAGAGAAGATGGAACTAATTAAAATTGGAGTTGAGGCAAGAATGGAAAAAGAAGAACAAGATAACCAAGTTCGTGTAATGGCCATACGACAAGAAAATAATAACCAGTTAGTTAGCATTAAAAGCAGTCTAAACTGTAAATTTTCAGAGTTTCATAAAACTGTAGAGAATGTAAAAAATCAATGTGATAGCCAAGCAGAGAAATTAGATAGTTTGCAACAGATACAAACCAATTTTCAATGTGATGTAGATAGAATAAGTGCTAGATCTGCATGCAGCAGTCATCATGTTTATCCAGACAATAAGGAAAGTGTAAACTTTCGGGATTATCGCAGAAACCCACTTGAATTTTTAGGGAGAGTAGATGAAATTTTGAACAGATCAAAGGAGAATCGATGGAATATGATAAAAGGTCTATTAGACGAATCGTTCAAAAATATCAATGATAATTGGTGGACAGCAATTAGGAACGAGGTGTGTGATTATGAGGGTTTCAAAACTATGTTCAAACTTAAGTACTGGTCAGAATCAGTACAAAACATTATTAGGGACGATATCTGTCATGGTAGGTATGACCGTACAGTGGGACAAACACCTACTGCTTACTTTTTAGGGAAGGTGTGTATCGCCAAGTATCTAGACCCTAAGATACCTGAAGAGTGTCTAGTGACCAAAATGGCGTATCATTTTGAAGAAAAGATCATCAGTGCACGCTTGAGTGGACAAATCAAAACTATTGGAGGCATGGAGACGCTGCTAGAAAATTATGAACAGGAATCTTATTATAGGAGAAGTAGATGGAGGTCAGGGAATACCGAGGAGCGGAAGAATGAACCACCAAGAGAGAATCGGCCCAGAGTTAATTATGTACATGCTAATAACAATTATTACAGTAATAGTTACCAAGGAAGACGTCCGTATTTTAACCAGAGACAAAATTATGATCGAAGGGATGAGAGAAACAACTACAACAGACAACAATGGAATGATCATGACGAATATAGGAGGTCCAGAAGTGGAGATAGAAATTGGGACATACCCTCAGGAGATCCACTAAATGACAATCAGAGAACTAATCAAGTCCAAGTAAATTATCTAATGGCTGATGAGAGGGATTCGAGGAGACCCGATGAACAGCCACAAAGAAAAATGGACAAACGAGTTGACCATGGGAAAAATCAAGGGTCTAATCCTGGTCCCAGTAATAAAGATGAGAGGCTATATACATACGATAATATTGAAATGTATGGTAGTGATCCGCAATGGGGCAATCCAATAGCGAATTTTATTGACAAGTTTAATCAACAGAATCCACGGGAAAAATATACGAGTGGATCAATCCGTGTTGTGAATGATACTGAAAACGGCTAAACTAATGTAAAATGAAGAAACAAGAACCCCAAAATTCAAAAAGTGTGTAAGTACAACTTACTTAAGATATTTTGCAACCATTAGAATTAATAAAAAGCACGTAAGGACATCTTACTCAAGTTATTTTGGAAACCATATAATTTAAAGTGAGTAATTTGAAGAGTATATAAGAACAGATTATATAATTTAATTATAAATAACTGATTTAAACTGAAATAATAGGAAAAAGTAATATTTGTAATGGTAACAAAAGAAGAATAAATAAATAAACAATTGATGGTAATGTGCTCAGATAAGAAGAATAAAAATAATTTAATGACTCCAATGAAACTGAAGGAGGATAATTAATACAATAATTAGAATTTCTCGGAATTGAAGATTAGATAAGAAGAAATGATACGGAGAAATATGTCACAAGAAGTAAAGTCAGAAGAATTTTAACATAAGGCCTATCAATGATGTTATATGCTATTATTCAATGGAAAAGAAGAAGGAATCAAGGAGAAGAAGAAATATATAAATAAATACAAACAGCTACAGTATGAAGAATCCCAAGAGTGTTTGGTACTAGTCGCTAATTGACTACTACTTATAATTTTTTTATTTTTATGTATTGACCGTAGAAATGTTCCGGCAATAATTTTTATGAGCAGGGATGATGTTCCCCTGGTCTCAGAAGGTGTAAGGATGGACAGCGGTGTATGGACCCAGAGTGGCCACCCGACTGGAACCACCGCACAAGATAGGGAAAAATGTTAGGGAAATTGAATATTTAAGGGATAATAATTATGAAATAGCTGTATAGATTGATATTAGATTCTAGAAGTATAGATAAAGAAAATAGAAGGAAGATAGCAGACCAAAGCTTAATTGATAAAGCGAATTTATAGAAGCAAATAGAAATGAGTGTTGAAACAATTTTAATATGATTAGTGTGACCAGTCCTTATCAAATAAAATGTGGAAGTACCACTAACCCCGAGAAATAATTGATGAATTTTCCTCCAAGAGAGAGAGAGTAAAGTAAGAAAACGACAATTACCACAAGTCTGAATTACCAGAGTTTATAATCAGTCAGCAATGAAACATTATTATGAAAACAAAGTCAAGACCATTAGGAGACTTGAACCAATTAACAATTTATTTCTATCAACGAGTTGAACTAAAATAAATTTGTTCTAGTGGGGGGGCTTTATGTAACGATACATAACCCGGTCCCAATAAAGTAAATCATGAGAATAAAAGTCAGAAATGGGTAGAACTAAAGCTCGCTCAAAATTTAATTATATCACTCCACATAATAAACAATTCAAGTGGTATATAGTGCGAAGTGAGTTCTAGTGTACCCATTGAGGTGAAAAACCAAAGTGAAATTAATGTATTACTAAACTGTGCTGTATGTTTTGGGTAGGATAAAACTATGGAAGTAGTATGTAATAATACTAATTGATTTTTGTAATTTTATTTATTTATTGTAATTTATATTGTATGAACCACAATTTGTTATACCCAAGTTAATATTATATTGTTTCAAATAATTATGTTAGATTGTAAGAAAACCCAGGGTTAATTTTAAAAGATATAAAAATTTTAACTACCAAAGATAATATAAAATTAAAATAATCCTAGGAAGGAAAGGACAACAGGAAGTAGTACCGGGTATGAACACTATTCGATACTAAATAAATAATATATAAATTTATTGAATGATAATAAAATGATAAAATATTTATATACAAGATCATAAAAAAATTAACCAAAACATATTATGTGAATTAAATTAGTAAATAAACCGGAATGGAAGGGAATTATTTTCCATAAATAAAAATATAAATTTATAATAATCACAAACTGCCTACATAATAAAAATACTATGTGTTACTAAGAGTGATGAAAAAATAACAAGTATTGTTAATAATAAGAAAAAATTTTGAACTGAACCGGAGTAGTTGAAGAATCGATGCGACAAAAATTATAAAAAATAACCTTTTTTGGACGTTGGAGGAGGCGAAATTCACGCAAGAGTAATAAACAAAGTGAATACTAACAAATTATACCTGAGGAATCCAAATTAAAAGGTGTTATACATTAAAAACCAGTGGATGAAACCATTCTGAGGATCCAATATAATTCGGCCTACGTCTAATAGACAATCAGAAAAATACTCGAAAATGAAAAGGAAATAATAACGCAAGACGTACCTCATCACAGAATAAAACTTCAATCCAGTAAGGACAACACGGAGCGAGGTAATATAAACATTTTTCGTAATAAATACAGAAGAAAACTCGTTTTTTAATAGTGAAATAGAACGAAAAAATATTCATTTTATCATATGTTCCTTTCAAAAGTAAACAAATACATGCTGCTCTCTTACGGCAATTCCGGAAACTATGTAACATTTGAAAAATAAACCAAAATTATTTATTAATTTTTTATATTTGTAAAGCGTAGCAATTAGCCATTTCTGACACTCTCATAACACAAAGAATTCACCCTGAACCCTGGGGAATTAATAAGAATTATGTAATAACTGATGTATTTTATTATAGCGTAATATTGGTTAAATAACAACATATATGTTTTGTTCTTTAGACAGATCTATGTTTACTCGGTAAAGTCGAGAAGATGTTTTCTTTTTAAAAAGATTAATTGTGATACCTATACTTGGGTGGCTGGAGACAAAAGTCAATAATCAATAAAGCAATATTATTGAAAATTAATATTGAATTATAACGTGTTATAATTTATTGTAGTGGGTAGTTAATGAAAATTTCAGCACAACATACAGAAAAAATCGTCACAACAGAGGGGCAATAATGATACTTACTCTCTCTTCTGCATAAGGCTGAACAAATTACCTCCTTGACCCCAAATCACACACTCTCGATTTCTTTTAGATTGAGTAAAACAAGATAAACAAAATCCTTTATTTATACCGTTTAAAACGTCAGTTAGTATAATTCAAAAGTGACGCATACTGCGTGAGGCATATAATAACACTTTCGCAAGTGCACACCTCACATTAAGCGGTACGTTACAGATTGGCGCTCAACGTAAAAGGGCGGTAATTAGAAAAGAATTTTGATATTTAATAAAAAATATATATCAAAAAATCTAATTATCGTTGGCAGTTATGAGAAAACAAGAAATGCCTAATACCCGAGGAAAATCGAAGAAGAGGGCAGAAGAAAAGGAGATTGAAGAAGGTGGACAGGAACAAGAAATAGAGTTAGTCACGGACAGTGAAATGGACCAACAGACAGGTGATACAGAAGAAACCGAAGTAGTTATGGATACGGAAACGGAAATAATTGAAGAGGATGCCCAAGGGGATCAACCAGATAAATCCACCCAAAAAGAAGACATGAGCATGCAGGAGATGTTGAGAATTATTATGGAAAGCAATAGACAAACCAATGATAAAATAGACGAAAAATTTAAGAAACAGGAGGAACAAAATAGACAAACCAATGATAAAATAGACGAAAAATTTAAGAAACAGGAGGAACAAAATAGACAAACCAATGAGGAAAATAAAGAGAATTTTAAGAAGCAGGAGGAACAAAATAGACAGACCAATGAGAAAATAGATAGCATTCAGGAAAGTTTAGTCAAACAACTAAATGAAAAAATAGAAACCATTCATGGAAATATCAAACAAACCATGAATGAACAATACAGTGAACTGAAAGAAACTGTTGAAGGACAAAGAGAAGAGATGAATGCAAAATTTGAAGAGAATAATGAGAATTTAAAACAAATTGAGGGTAAGATGGAGAATTTCAACAAGGAATTAAGAGAAAGTCTAGAAGGTAAAATTGAACTGGTCAATAATACGTTAAGCCAAAGAGTAGAGGCATATAAGGAAGAGGCAGAGAAAAAATTAGTAGAAACTAACCAAAGATTAGATACAACTGAAGAGAAGATGGAACTAATTAAAATTGGAGTTGAGGCAAGAATGGAAAAAGAAGAACAAGATAACCAAGTTCGTGTAATGGCCATACGACAAGAAAATAATAACCAGTTAGTTAGCATTAAAAGCAGTCTAAACTGTAAATTTTCAGAGTTTCATAAAACTGTAGAGAATGTAAAAAATCAATGTGATAGCCAAGCAGAGAAATTAGATAGTTTGCAACAGATACAAACCAATTTTCAATGTGATGTAGATAGAATAAGTGCTAGATCTGCATGCAGCAGTCATCATGTTTATCCAGACAATAAGGAAAGTGTAAACTTTCGGGATTATCGCAGAAACCCACTTGAATTTTTAGGGAGAGTAGATGAAATTTTGAACAGATCAAAGGAGAATCGATGGAATATGATAAAAGGTCTATTAGACGAATCGTTCAAAAATATCAATGATAATTGGTGGACAGCAATTAGGAACGAGGTGTGTGATTATGAGGGTTTCAAAACTATGTTCAAACTTAAGTACTGGTCAGAATCAGTACAAAACATTATTAGGGACGATATCTGTCATGGTAGGTATGACCGTACAGTGGGACAAACACCTACTGCTTACTTTTTAGGGAAGGTGTGTATCGCCAAGTATCTAGACCCTAAGATACCTGAAGAGTGTCTAGTGACCAAAATGGCGTATCATTTTGAAGAAAAGATCATCAGTGCACGCTTGAGTGGACAAATCAAAACTATTGGAGGCATGGAGACGCTGCTAGAAAATTATGAACAGGAATCTTATTATAGGAGAAGTAGATGGAGGTCAGGGAATACCGAGGAGCGGAAGAATGAACCACCAAGAGAGAATCGGCCCAGAGTTAATTATGTACATGCTAATAACAATTATTACAGTAATAGTTACCAAGGAAGACGTCCGTATTTTAACCAGAGACAAAATTATGATCGAAGGGATGAGAGAAACAACTACAACAGACAACAATGGAATGATCATGACGAATATAGGAGGTCCAGAAGTGGAGATAGAAATTGGGACATACCCTCAGGAGATCCACTAAATGACAATCAGAGAACTAATCAAGTCCAAGTAAATTATCTAATGGCTGATGAGAGGGATTCGAGGAGACCCGATGAACAGCCACAAAGAAAAATGGACAAACGAGTTGACCATGGGAAAAATCAAGGGTCTAATCCTGGTCCCAGTAATAAAGATGAGAGGCTATATACATACGATAATATTGAAATGTATGGTAGTGATCCGCAATGGGGCAATCCAATAGCGAATTTTATTGACAAGTTTAATCAACAGAATCCACGGGAAAAATATACGAGTGGATCAATCCGTGTTGTGAATGATACTGAAAACGGCTAAACTAATGTAAAATGAAGAAACAAGAACCCCAAAATTCAAAAAGTGTGTAAGTACAACTTACTTAAGATATTTTGCAACCATTAGAATTAATAAAAAGCACGTAAGGACATCTTACTCAAGTTATTTTGGAAACCATATAATTTAAAGTGAGTAATTTGAAGAGTATATAAGAACAGATTATATAATTTAATTATAAATAACTGATTTAAACTGAAATAATAGGAAAAAGTAATATTTGTAATGGTAACAAAAGAAGAATAAATAAATAAACAATTGATGGTAATGTGCTCAGATAAGAAGAATAAAAATAATTTAATGACTCCAATGAAACTGAAGGAGGATAATTAATACAATAATTAGAATTTCTCGGAATTGAAGATTAGATAAGAAGAAATGATACGGAGAAATATGTCACAAGAAGTAAAGTCAGAAGAATTTTAACATAAGGCCTATCAATGATGTTATATGCTATTATTCAATGGAAAAGAAGAAGGAATCAAGGAGAAGAAGAAATATATAAATAAATACAAACAGCTACAGTATGAAGAATCCCAAGAGTGTTTGGTACTAGTCGCTAATTGACTACTACTTATAATTTTTTTATTTTTATGTATTGACCGTAGAAATGTTCCGGCAATAATTTTTATGAGCAGGGATGATGTTCCCCTGGTCTCAGAAGGTGTAAGGATGGACAGCGGTGTATGGACCCAGAGTGGCCACCCGACTGGAACCACCGCACAAGATAGGGAAAAATGTTAGGGAAATTGAATATTTAAGGGATAATAATTATGAAATAGCTGTATAGATTGATATTAGATTCTAGAAGTATAGATAAAGAAAATAGAAGGAAGATAGCAGACCAAAGCTTAATTGATAAAGCGAATTTATAGAAGCAAATAGAAATGAGTGTTGAAACAATTTTAATATGATTAGTGTGACCAGTCCTTATCAAATAAAATGTGGAAGTACCACTAACCCCGAGAAATAATTGATGAATTTTCCTCCAAGAGAGAGAGAGTAAAGTAAGAAAACGACAATTACCACAAGTCTGAATTACCAGAGTTTATAATCAGTCAGCAATGAAACATTATTATGAAAACAAAGTCAAGACCATTAGGAGACTTGAACCAATTAACAATTTATTTCTATCAACGAGTTGAACTAAAATAAATTTGTTCTAGTGGGGGGGCTTTATGTAACGGTACATAACCCGGTCCCAATAAAGTAAATCATGAGAATAAAAGTCAGAAATGGGTAGAACTAAAGCTCGCTCAAAATTTAATTATATCACTCCACATAATAAACAATTCAAGTGGTATATAGTGCGAAGTGAGTTCTAGTGTACCCATTGAGGTGAAAAACCAAAGTGAAATTAATGTATTACTAAACTGTGCTGTATGTTTTGGGTAGGATAAAACTATGGAAGTAGTATGTAATAATACTAATTGATTTTTGTAATTTTATTTATTTATTGTAATTTATATTGTATGAACCACAATTTGTTATACCCAAGTTAATATTATATTGTTTCAAATAATTATGTTAGATTGTAAGAAAACCCAGGGTTAATTTTAAAAGATATAAAAATTTTAACTACCAAAGATAATATAAAATTAAAATAATCCTAGGAAGGAAAGGACAACAGGAAGTAGTACCGGGTATGAACACTATTCGATACTAAATAAATAATATATAAATTTATTGAATGATAATAAAATGATAAAATATTTATATACAAGATCATAAAAAAATTAACCAAAACATATTATGTGAATTAAATTAGTAAATAAACCGGAATGGAAGGGAATTATTTTCCATAAATAAAAATATAAATTTATAATAATCACAAACTGCCTGCATAATAAAAATACTATGTGTTACTAAGAGTGATGAAAAAATAACAAGTATTGTTAATAATAAGAAAAAATTTTGAACTGAACCGGAGTAGTTGAAGAATCGATGCGACAAAAATTATAAAAAATAACCTTTTTTGGACGTTGGAGGAGGCGAAATTCACGCAAGAGTAATAAACAAAGTGAATACTAACAAATTATACCTGAGGAATCCAAATTAAAAGGTGTTATACATTAAAAACCAGTGGATGAAACCATTCTGAGGATCCAGTATAATTCGGCCTACGTCTAATAGACAATCAGAAAAATACTCGAAAATGAAAAGGAAATAATAACGCAAGACGTACCTCATCACAGAATAAAACTTCAATCCAGTAAGGACAACACGGAGCGAGGTAATATAAACATTTTTCGTAATAAATACAGAAGAAAACTCGTTTTTTAATAGTGAAATAGAACGAAAAAATATTCATTTTATCATATGTTCCTTTCAAAAGTAAACAAATACATGCTGCTCTCTTACGGCAATTCCGGAAACTATGTAACATTTGAAAAATAAACCAAAATTATTTATTAATTTTTTATATTTGTAAAGCGTAGCAATTAGCCATTTCTGACACTCTCATAACACAAAGAATTCACCCTGAACCCTGGGGAATTAATAAGAATTATGTAATAACTGATGTATTTTATTATAGCGTAATATTGGTTAAATAACAACATATATGTTTTGTTCTTTAGACAGATCTATGTTTACTCGGTAAAGTCGAGAAGATGTTTTCTTTTTAAAAAGATTAATTGTGATACCTATACTTGGGTGGCTGGAGACAAAAGTCAATAATCAATAAAGCAATATTATTGAAAATTAATATTGAATTATAACGTGTTATAATTTATTGTAGTGGGTAGTTAATGAAAATTTCAGCACAACATACAGAAAAAATCGTCACAACAGAGGGGCAATAATGATACTTACTCTCTCTTCTGCATAAGGCTGAACAAATTACCTCCTTGACCCCAAATCACACACTCTCGATTTCTTTTAGATTGAGTAAAACAAGATAAACAAAATCCTTTATTTATACCGTTTAAAACGTCAGTTAGTATAATTCAAAAGTGACGCATACTGCGTGAGGCATATAATAACACTTTCGCAAGTGCACACATCACATTAAGCGGTACGTTACAATATATATATATATATATATATATATATATATATATATATATATATATATATATCATGGGGACTTGGATGGAGCCTCCTCAGAAATGCAACAGAGGCAGTATCTGGAAGAAGGAAATGTCAGCTCTTAATATGGGATTTGCTGTGTGTACATTATGCCAATGTGTTGTGATGTGATATTAAATGATTATTATGGAGCGTGACAAAGTAAATTTAGTGATTACTTGCCGAAGATTGTGAAGTGTTAGTAATGAGTGTAGGAATATAGGAGAATTTTTATACAAAGTGTAACTTAAAGAAGCTTAAAAATAACTTATATTTGTTTTCATGTGTCTAATGTCAGAGTGAAGTATTCACGGTTAGTATTCTCAAATACTATCAGTCATCCCTTGTAACAAGCGCTGGTCAGTAGAAAGGATCCTAAGTGATGGTCATCAGAAGAGAGTTTACTTCATTTGTTATGTGTAGTGAACTGTTAAAAAACGGATAAAAAAAAGTATATGCAATAGAATATTTGTAGACAGTTGCAAGAATGGCAGAAAGCTCTATTTCTAGAATCACAAAAACTGCAGAAATAGAACACAGGCAGAAAACAGCGGAACCAGAAGATAAGAAACATAAACAGCATGCAGCAAGTACAGGTAGCTGGAAACACAAACTTTTTTTAGTCTATGGAAACATGGATACAGCAGGAATATAATACCAGCGCACTGTAGCAAAAGTTTACTATATGTTGATTAAAGCAAAAAGACGGTACTGTGTGAAGTGGAAGATTCGGTATCTCATTATATATATTATGAAAGAATCTATCTAGAATTAACAAATTAATTTTCAAATATTAATTTTTTTTTTAATAAAATGAGCAAGTTTAATTAAAAGGACGTGAAATAAAACCATATATTTGTTTAAAATTACTTCCCGAGCTGTTTGGCCGTGATCCAAAGTTTATTTCAAAACCAGATGTTTCTGCAGTGCCATCAACTGCCATCTTCAGTGAAGTCGAGTAACGCTAACGTGAGGTGGTATACGTTAGTGAGGTCAGCTTTAACCACAGTACTGTGGTCACTAACGTATACCACCTCACATTAGTGTTACTTCATTTCAGTGAAGGTGGCAGTAGATGGCACTGCCGAAATGTCTGGTTTTGAAATAAACTTGGCCAAACAGCCCGGGAAGTAATTTTAACCAAATTGACTCTGGCCGTGTAAGCCTACGTAACACATTAAAACGATATACTTTGAAACAATACTTTGAAGAGTCTCAAAAAAAAAAAACAGCATTGACTATAATGGGGTATCGCCTTATGTGAATACCCCAGTTGATGGAAGCACTCACAGAATGACTTATTTTTAAGAAAGCTTATTTTTATGCTCTTGAATTACAAACCAACAATCAAAGAAGAGGAAGATCTTTCACTTGATCTCGCTCTTAAAGACTCACCACGGAGCTGTTAGAATAAGTATTAACATCTATTTCTTAAGGCTTTATAATTGTAGATTATCTCCTTATGTATGGTGATGCATGCTTACTATGCACAAGTGAAGCATGATGGCACGGGAAGTATCAAGGGTTTGATGTGAACATAGACTGATGGATTAGACTGCATATTCTCAAGTGCTGAAAGACTTTTGAATCTAAGTACAGACATTGACGAATGTTGTTATTATAATTGTGAGATACAAAGAGTTTGGTTCTCAGTTGTGTGTGTAGATGCATTAGGCACAGAGAGGAAATAATTGAACAATGTTTGAAAGCAACTGTGTGCAATAGCCTAGGTATAGAACACAACATCATCAAGCCAACTGTAATTGCTAACTTTATTGATGACACTGTCATTTTACATCCATGTTCCATAAGGAAATGGAAGTATGGTGATGGAAAAAAATGGTGTTCAAGATAAGGGCTGATTCTGATTGTACTACCCTAAAAACATGAAGAAAAGTCATGTTTCTAAAAGTGTCTGTCTGTCTATGTGTAGATTTTTTTCTATGGCGAACGATAACTGCCGCAAATTCAAACAGAATCAAATAATTTTTTGCACACATCCCTGAGTTGTAGAGGACTCAAGGCGTATTGATTTTGGTGAAGATATGTTAAGAGAAAGGGGTAGTTTACCTGCAATGTTTTATGTTTTAACAAGAGTAAAGTACTTAATTTTGATAAATAAAGTATCCTGAAAAGAAGGTCATAATTATTCACTGTAGAAAGGTAGACGAAATATCTATAAATGAAAAGGCTAGTTGAAGGGGGTAGGGGTAATTTTCTATAAATGAAAATGATATTTGAAGGGCGAGGGAATAATTTTTACTTCCATGTTCCATCAGGAAATGGAAGTATGGTGATGGCAAAAAAAAATCGTGTTCGAGATAAGGGCTGATTCTGATTGTACTACCCTCAAAACATGAAGATAAGTAATTTTTCGAAAAGTGTCTGTGTGTGTGTCTGTCTGTGTGTAGATTTTTTTCTTTGGCAAACGATAACAGCTGCAAATTCAAACAGAATCAAATAATTGTTTTCATACCTCCCTGAATTGTAGAGTACTCAAGGCCTGTTGATTTTGTTGAAGATCAGTTAAGAGAAAGGGGTAGTTCACCTGCAACGTTTTATGTGATAACAAGGGTAATGTTTCCTATGACGAACGATAACTGCCGTAAATTCAAACATAATCAAATAATTTTGTGCATACATCCCTAAATTGTAGAGAGCTCAAAGCCTGTTGATTTTGGTGAAGGTCAGTTAAGGGAAAGGGGTAGTTTACGTGTAACATTTTATGTTGTAACAAGAGAAATTTTTTCATGACAAATGATAACTGCCGTAAATTCAAACAGAATCAAATAATTTGTTACATATGTGCCTGGGTTGTAGAGGACTCAAGGCGTATTGATTTTGGTGAAGATCGGTTACGGGGAAAGGGTAGTTTACCTGAAACATTTTTTGTTGTAACAAGAGTAAAGTACTTAATTTTGATAAATAAAGTATCCTGATAAGAAGATCTTAATAATCCACTGTAGAAACGTAGATGAAATATCTATAAATGAAGAGGCTAGTTTAACGGGGTCGGGGTAATTTTCTATAAACGAAAATTATCGTTGAAGGGGGAGGGGATACGTTATCGGCAACAAAGAAGTAGTTTGTTGTTAAAATTCCTTCCTGGCCTGTTTGGCCGTAGACCAATGTTTTCTGCAAAACCAGACGTTTCGGCAGTGCCATCGACTTCCATCATCAGTGAAAATAGAGTGTGATAACGTGAGGTGGTATACGTTAGTGACCACAGTACTGTGGTTAAGACTGAAGCAGTAAGTAGAAAGAAGTAGTTTCTATGGAAATATTTCATTTCAAAAATGATTTTAAATATATATCTTAGAACATGGAAGTCATGTATTGTTCTCTGTACCGATATTTACTTATATGTCATGTGTTTTACGTTATCGGCAACAAAGAAGTAGTTTGTCATTAAAATTCCTTCCCAAGCTGTTTGGCCATGGTCCAATGTTTTCTACAAAACCAGTCGTTTCGGCAGTGCTATCAACTGCCATCATCAGTGAAAATCGAGTGCACTAACGTGAGGTGGTATATGTTAGTGACCACAGTACTGTCGTTAAGGCTGAAGAAAGAAGTAGTTTCTATGGAATTATTTCATTTCGAAAATGATTTTAAATATAAATCTTAGAACATGGAAGTCATGTATTGTTCTCCATACCGATATTTTACAGAAGTTAACAGCATTGAAGAAGCAACTGAGAAACTAGAATCTGTCACTGTCAAAGTCAATTCTTGGACTAAAAGATGGCAGATAAAACTAAATGAAGGCAAGTCAGTGCATGTTAATTTCACCAATAGGAAAATTAATTATCTGCCTGTGGTTATCAACCAACAAGTGATACCACATGAAAACAGGACAACGTACTTAGGCATGCCATTAGGTTCCAAGTTTCACTGGAAGGTACATGTAATAAAGAAACAACTGAACTTGACCAAGAATTCAGAAAAATGTACTGGCTCTATGGGCGACATTCTGAGTTGTCTGTATATAATGAACTATTGGTACATAAATATTCCTTAAACCTGCCTGGACATATGGTGTACAACTTTTGGGATGCACGAAGAAATGTAACAGAAAGCTTCTAATATTTTTTTGAAACCCCCAGATATTTCAAAACAAAGTACTGAGGTGTATTGTTAATGGCCCACGGTACATACGAAATGGGACATCCACATGGATTTGAAGATCGCTTCAGTCGAAGATGAAGTTCAGCGATTCGCCAAGAACCATGTGAGAGACATCTGCTTAAACACCAGAATGTTGAGGTGCTGCAACTTCTTGACAGTATTGAACTTGTGCGAAGGCTAAATAGTATGAAAGCATTTGATTTAGCGTAGTGTGTCAAGTGACAGGTATCACAAGAAGAAAGTGATTAGTTTCTAAAAGAGTGGGTTATAGGACGCTCATCATACACTTTGTAAATTGTTATGAGATCTAAATTGATAGATGGGCTTAGCCCAGTCTCAATAAAAAAAACTAGATGTGTTGCACCATGGTAATTGTTGATGGACCATGGTACATACATAATGAGGACATCCACAGGTATTTGAAGATTGCTTCAGTCGAAGATGAAGTTCAGCGATTTGCTAATTAGCATGAGAGACATCTGCATAAACACCAGAATGTCGAGGTGCTGCATTCTTGAGATGAAGTGACAGGCATCACAAGAACAAAGTGATTAGTTTTTAAAGGAGTGTGCCTTAGGACGCCCATCCTACGCCTTGAAAATTTGTTATGGAATGTAAATTGATAGATGGGCTTAGCCCAGTCTCATTTTTAAAAAAATCAAGCCAACTGCTGAGATGCTAAAAAGAACACCGAGTGATGTGTGAACTAACTAGAGAAATAAATTCTGTTTACAATACACAGTTTGTGTGCTTAACAACTAAGCAAATTAGATTTGTAACGGATTCATTAAGGTGACATCGTACTCTCTATACTGGCAATGATATTTTGGCGAAGTTCATGTACCTTTTTCTCAAGAACTATAAACGATAAAAGTCTGAAATTTTTACACAATTTTCTTAGTTAGCTTCTATAACTACTAAAGCAAAATTAACATTGAAAGAAATTTTTTTTTGTACTAAACCTATTTTTTGAAAAATGTTCCAAAAAACTTTTATTTTTTTTATATAAAATATGTTTGTATTTATTTTTTCAGTACACACATTTAAATAATTTTGCTTCAGCATATGTATGTAGGTATCCGCCAACTACAGTAAAAATTTTAAGTGAATATCTCATGTTTGTTTTGAGATAAAGGTACATTTGTAGTAAAATAAGGTAATTTTTTAGGAAACTCGTTTTAATTTAAAATATACCTTTATTCATGAATAATCAACAAAATTACATTAAAACATGCCTGATTCATAGTCTTTTGTTTCTTCACTTTCTTCCTTCTTCCTTTTTTCATGTCTCTGCTTCTCTCTCTTAGTTTTTTCGAGTTCTGTAAATTTTTTTTCAGCTTCTCGTATTCTTTTCATATCTATTTGCTGTAGCCGCACCTTGCAGTTATCACTGTATTTAAGTCCAAGTGCCTTCAAGACATCAACCTTACTCAATGCACCTTTATTAAATGATAGCACAGCATCATACACCCCTATGTTTAGTGCAACTATCCCAACAAAAACAGTTTTTGGTATTCTCTTCCAAATCAATCCATTGAAGGACTCGTTTGGGTTTTGTGTTTTCCCCAAACAGCACCGATGCAGAAGAGTTTCATTGGATAGGTCTTCGAAAATTGGTCTTATTTTCTCTAATACTGACATTGGAAGAGAATGTTTGTGAGTGTAGTTTTCTTTTGTAATAAGTGCTCTGTTATAACCGCACCATGAGTCCTCGCCTTTTGGACACAGGCTGTGGATTGGCTTTTCGTCTGTAGACATCTTATGGTAGTAAATAGCCCATATAGCTTTCTTCATTTGATCAACATCTTGACAATTTTCACGAATACCTTTACCATAGTAAACTTGAAGATTGTTAATTTCGGAATCTGTTAGCCTTCCTTTTCCGCGAAGAGGCTTGCCGTCACTAAGTTTTTATCCTTTTTTTACAGTTTACAAGGCTTACGCAATCTAGAACCCATCCTCTTTTGTATATGACCAATACACTCAGCTTTTACGATTTAAACATCAGGCCCATAGGGTTCCTCTTCACACACACCTGCATATCCCTTAGAATCGCCGTCACCGAGATAAGTAAGAGAGCGTACACCCCTCGTCATCATCGACCGAGAAAAAATGGCCCGTGCTCCTTCAATCTCCATTCCTCCACTGTTAGTTGAGTTCACAGTAATATTCATGCTTTTCTTTCAGGTGCTCTTTAGCCAATTGGCATCCTTGGCAGTATTTAGACAGAGCATGTACATCTAATACTTTGCCAGTTTCGATTGAAGTTGCAGTAACAACTCCATTCAGGGAAGTATGGCCTCTTTTTTGCCATGTGTGATCGTTCAATTAATTACCACATAATTATTAATAATAAAAACTCATCGCTTACCTTCTCTGGGTTCCCAAGGTCCTTCACACGAACTCGTGATTTAGGGTTTATGTCATTAATATACTCGACTCTCATTGTGTTTGTTAATATCTCAGTTTTATTTAACATTTCTTTGTATTCTTTTTTTTTTAATTTCTTACTTTCTATTTTCATATTAGAACCATTACTGATTCTTATGTAACATTGCAAAATTTAATATATTTACTTACTATAATTAGATTAAATATTTCTCTTTTTTTTTAAATTTTTTATAAGACAACCCAGTACCCACTCACTCTCTCACTCTCACACGTTTTACCCCCTTAAAAACGAGAGATCTCTTTACCCATTATAACTTTTAGTTTCATTGATTTTAATTGAAAGTGTATGTTTACTTTCCTGTCATCGCCTCAGGCCCGTGTTGGAATCGCTACCGGTTTTGTTCACTTGGTTGTTCCGAAATACTCTCTCACTAGTTAAATTTTGCTCACTGGTCGTAGTCTGATGTTGGACTGATATTTGAGTACTGTATTACATTTTTTCTTGTAGTTTAATCACACTAAATTAGAATTTTCGGCTCGCGAGCCTTTATGCTGAACCGGCCGGAGCCGCAGCTGTAGAACGACAGACGCCAAAAACGATGCTCACAAAATGGCCAGGGCGTTCTTCATGCACACCAACTTGCTTTTTCATTGGCCCAAAAGGAATCACAATAATTAGTTACCACGATGTACAGTACATTCACTCTAACTGACCAGCGAGCCTCGTACATAACGATTCGCATGTACGGGCAAGCATCTGCACACTTGTGCACATTCCAGAGCACCTGAAAATGGTGCATGTTGACAGACTTTCTGTACAAATGTGCAACTGGGTGTTCCCTACGGGAATGTCTACTGTTAAAAACTGAGGCCCCAAATGGGTAACGTACTTCTACCATTAACTCTTAATAAAGAAAACCCCTCAAATCTGTCCCGTTACACATGAACCGTCGATGGCTACTGTGAGATCGCTGTTTTCTGTGTTATCTACAACCTCTTGTACAGCTTCAATCATACTTTTTTCAGCAACCTTTTTTATTGTCATTGCTATAATTCTAATGTACTTCATAAACCTAGTTGGGGGACCAGGAATATCAAGTAGTGTACATATCATTTTGGCGTCATCGTGTCCTTTTCCTACAGATCTTAGTGCGTATACAAGCCTCATATTGATATCATATTGTCCTGTATTTGTCTTGTCACTACTCATGAAACCCTGATTTACACCACAATTGTCACATAAAAGCAAAAGTTGACTTGCACAACCCATCCTCTTATCTAAGTCTTCCATCAATGTAACATTTCCAACACCACGGTTTTTACAAACAACAAAAGATTTCAATTGATTGCATGAAATGTCAATATCTAAAACCAAATAGTTGAGGTTTATTAATATGCAGAAATTCTTCATTGATACCAGAGTTTAACTTTGTAAAAGATGCACAATGAGTTTTTTTCACTTTGAAGGCTAGGACTAGTAGATGCTTCTAGGTTAGGTCTACTTGAATAAGTTTGCGATACATGCGCTGCCTTTTTATACTGATTACCAGTAAATATTTTCTTGAACAATTTAGTGGACCTTCCCATTATGTGAAGAACATGGAACCACTTTTATCAATCAAAAATAACTTTTACCACAGACTTATATCAAAACACAATAGCACATTCAGTACAAACAGAACAGATGTTTTATTGTTTTGATTTGTATCAGCTGACTTGAATCAGTGTAGCCAACATGTAAAATGAAATTTTTAGCAAAATGTAAACTACGTACTACTATAATAAATAAATAAACATCCAAAGAATGTTGAGAGAAACATGGTACAAAACTGGGAGTTGCACAGCGATTTTACCACTTTCACGATGTGTGCAGCGTTGTATAAAAAAAAAAAAAAAATAGTACTTATGTCTATCGGATTACCATGAATGATACACCATTTTGTTCAGAAAAACATGTAGAATAATAATAAAAAATTGTCAAAAAAATTATTTTTGGGTGTACGATGTCACCTTAAAGAAAAACAGGTGTCAGTTATAGTTGAAAGTTTACAGAGGCACTGCAGTATCCATTCTGTGCCGTGAGTGTTTTGTGTTGTAAGCAAGCTTCAGCTTAATTGGTGCTGAAACATTATGGATTACCACTGCGACTCCTAAGAATATTTGAGAAAGATAGTAATATTTGCCTGTATCAACTTGTGTTTCGGGACAACTATGACTAGTTTCAATTGTTCTCAATGAATCTGTTTCTTGATGTAGGTATTATTGACGTTTATGGATTTATAGTGAATTTTTAAAATGTAGACTGACAGAAATGTCAACATGTTCCCTTAAGTGAGAGACGATTGTCAAGGAAATGGTACAGACAAAACTGTACCTTCAGTAACAGTGGTGGAAGATCGGGAAGATGAAGTATCACCCAATGTGATGACAGAAGCAGTTATTTGAAAAGGTATCTGTGGGTTGTCTTAGAGAGTCTCGTGGTATACAAGTAACCGTTTCTTAGATAAAACAATGGTGGGAAACTTTCTACAAATGTCCCCAATTAAATTTGCTGCTTTTCCATCTGTAATTGAAGAACTACCAGAATTTTACAGCTCTATAAAATCTTTTCTCACAATAGGAAAGAAGTAGCCACCAGAATGAAACCCATTGCATGACATGCTATCTGTATTAGTTGAAGGGAGTTGTCAGCATAGATGAACCAGTTTGAGGAGGGAGTAATGTCACAGCAATAAGGCAAATTAAAGCGATGGAACGAACTAGTACAGCTTTTCCTGCCTTCTGTGATAGGCAAATTGTTGCAAAACATGAATTGTGAGTTACACTAAGGGGTGTTTCTCTAATTTTCACAAGACTAAATTTACAGAACCAAAGTGGTTAACTCTGGCCTCTGAAACAAGGATAGAAGCGTGTAGATTACTTTACAAGAATAATAATTACATATTACTAGGAACACCAACAATAGTGCTAATATACATCTTACTATTTTCCTGTATCTTATACCAGTTTAGGAGGGAGAGGGAGAGTTTTATATATAATCAATAGAACACAATATTAAAGTATGTATGTAGTACTTGCTGTAACTTTGTAAATTTACTAATTTATTTTCAGAAAACTGTGAACAGCGTTCATCATCGTGTCTGTGAAGGATGATTGTTAACAAATTGGAAGTGTAAATTACTTTTGAGTGATAAATAATCCCAATGATTATTTTATTATATCTGTTGATAAGCTAATGCATGTACCATTACATCATTTGTTAAATATATTCAGTAGTGAATAAGCCGGACAAAACAGGACCAGAGGATTATATGTTGTAATAACTCTTTAATGAATTTTATTATTAACTAACAGAAATCAGTTAAGCCTGTAGTATTCATTGAAAACTGGACACATTTGAGTTCATAACTAATTAAAAGTACATGAAGGTTTCATACTCTAGCTGACATTTTTTTTAACAAGATATGATATGTCTTACCACCTACTTTCATCACACACAAAAAATGAAAAATCCAAACGTGTTTTACCGAGGAAACAAGAATATTTTAATACTTTCGTGTAGAATACTGGCCAGAACATATTGTTTTTGAAACAGTATGATGGTTAATTAATAATTAGTTTTGTTTGGTTCTGAAAGAAATTGAGAAGAGAAGGAATTATTATTACATCTGTACATCTGTTAAACGATTCATAGGTACCTGAAAAATAAAACATGGAAGGATACCCGAATGAAGAGGCATACAGAGGATTCAGGCAGCCGAAATGAAATTTCGAAGAGGTACGCAAGGTTGTTCTCTCTTGGATCGGAGAAGGAATGAGGATATTAGATGTGATTTAAACATTGTATCATTGCACCAGAAGATTGAAGACCACAGAAGGAGATGGTGTGAACACTTGAACTGCATGCCTGATATCCGTCTACCTGTGACTGCTTGGGTTATCACCCTACTGGAGACCGAGGAGGAGATGGGTTCTGGAACGGTCTAAGGCCTAGTCTTTAGAGTCATGATGATGAGGAATTATTATTGAAACATTGGTAGGTACACAGTATTATTGTTCAGTGTGACATCTTGTAAGTCGCCTTAAAATGGAAAGTTCTACGCCTGGGAAAGAAAATCATTTCATAATATTGACAATAATTGAATATGACGTGATTTTAGAAAAATAAAAATCAATTTTGTAAGTGATAACACATTTTGCCATGTCACAAATCTCTATCTCATGGAAAGGCCAACATGTTGTGTATTGTTTCATTATTTATTTTAAGTGAAGAATCAACTGTAACCATTTTGTTTTTATTTTTTAATTGTGTAACAAGTTTTGGAGACCAAAAGAGTTTGTCACATACTTCTTGCTATATAGTTGTAAATGAGATTGTGGTAATTAACAGCAAACAAGATGATAAGAAGTATGCATAACAGGAGGTTTGTATATATTGACTAGTGTGGAAAAATACTAAATATGACATCAGAAAAATCAGGATTTTGAAAAGAAGTTGAAACCAAAATGGATTTAAAAAATCTGTTGAAATCAAGACTATTGAAGTTACATGGAAGGGAAAGTATATCTGAAAACCATGGAACACAGAGAAAATGCACAACACACACATAATTTGCATTTAATGAAACATGTTGAATTTGACAAGTCCACTTTATAACGTCAAAATTTTAAATTAATTCAATACTCCACTTTAATGACTGAATAACAGGTGAGCCTGCGTAATTTTAAAAGTAGTAAGCATAATACTTCTTACTAAAGAACATGTTCGAGTTGAGCTAAATAATGGTACTTGTGCATTATACACCCCACCTGCCAGTATCGATATCTATTACTATTGATATCAATGTGCTGAACATTTTCATCAAAATGATATCAGATAAAACCATAGAGAGGGTGTTTAGTAAAGGTAATGTAATAAAATTAAAAAATACTATTAACACAGCACAGTAGCAAGTTGATTTTACAACTTATGTTGAGTTGCATAATGTATTTACTTGTGAGTTTACGAAAAACTGTCAAGTTTTATTTTAAAACGGTTTGGTTTTATTTTTACACCCATGTCAAAATCCAGATCATTCTCTACAGGATGAATATTAATATGCGCTGTTTTTCTGTGCAGGATTAGGTGAGATGGTTTTGGCTTTATATATCTATTTTTGTAAGTCAACCGAAACCATCTTTCCAAACCTTTTGTTAGAATATTTAAAACATTGCATGGCTACATATCTTTCATCTTGCTGTATTCCATCTACTTAAACAGACTCCCTTTCCTCTTAGGTAAAATGATTTTGGTTTTATTAATTTTTCAGGATGAGAGATTTTTTAGACCAGCTTTTCAAACCTTTCACGAATTAATCTGGTCTAGTATAGATTATTAGATCAATATCTATCACTGATTGTACTGGTGATCGATACTGGTAAGGGGAGGGGATTCTACATATGTACTATTAATTACACTGAAATAATAAAATATTTAGTAATAAAATAACGAAATCAAATTAAAATTCATGTTGTCTTACTAAGTAATTAAAACACTGTAGTAATCAAAAAGCAAAAATTTTAAAGCGCCTCTTTTATACCATTTGACAGTGTAATAGAATCATTGTAGATTGGGTAAATCATGATTCACAAGTAGGGAAATGTGACTAACACTTTTGTATACCACATGAAAATACCAGACAAACTGTAAAACATTCAATTATATACAGGTAAAATATTAAAATATTCTTTTGATAATTAAAGCAGTTTTGTAGTGAAAAGTTATATCTTTGTATTAAAAACAGTTAGCATTTTAATTTATTGTTAAATAAATGAATAAACCTTTATTGTTTCCAACAAATACATATAGTTCATAATACAGATTTTTCTGTAAGGTGTATATAACAGCGATTTGTTTATAACTAAGTTTGATTAAAGACCTCTTTCAATTTTATCCATTGATTTTTGCCACCACTTCACTATTGGTCCAAGTTGGTTGAGTTTATATCTCCACATGGCAGGCTATCAGCCCCTGTTTCTCTTGTAGCTTGCATGTAATCCGTATAGTACAGCTATCATCCTTAATTGTAGCAATATCCCCTGTCCAATTCCAAATTCAATCTTTTAGCCACTACCACTACAACGGTTACTTTAGTTATATCCGTAATACCATATGGAAAGTAATTCCATGGATCTGTGAGTGGATCTTGACCTCAGTTTGTTCTTCTTTGAACATGTGAATCTTGACTAGTATTTGTTCCTCATACTAGTTTCATATGTTAGGCAAGGAAAGACATTAGAATTAGAAACTCTTCTTTAGATAGTCAAACCTAGACCTAACTTTAAAGTTACATCTTTAAATACATGATTCAGTGGCATGGCGTGGGTACATAACACCTGTTGCCGGTTGTGATAGGCCTACAAATTAATTTGAATTTTTTCTTGTACAAAGTTTTTTTTTTAGAACATTTCCTATCATTTATTGGGGAGGAAAAGAGGGTCCTTGTTAAAAGGGATCTGACTCTCATTATACTTGCACAGAATAAATCAGAACACAAATAATCAAATTAAAAATAATGAAGACAAATAGAGAAACACATGACTAAACGAACAAAACACAAATAGGTACGTAGTATCTGCTGCACGTGAGTTCCAAAAACGAACATAGCTGCTAACTGAGCGTTTTGCCGGTTTATACAGCGGCAACACATTGGGTGGACGAATGTGTCCCCCCTCCTCAGTTTGTACAGTGACAACTACTACGAGGTCAATAACCGTACGCAATAAAAACATTGCCGATGTCTGAGCCGGCAACACAAGACAGTGCAAGTGCCCAGCAGTTAGAAAGCAAATCTACGCTTTTCTTCAAGTTTCCCTGCCAATATTTTTCGGATATTGCCTTTGTGATATAATTAATATTATTTTCTCTTATTTCCTGTACTGTTGCCGCCGGCAACAGCGGTTACATGGATGCCACGCTACTGACATGATTATTATTTTTTTGTAAGGCTAGGGATATCTTTGATCTACTTTCCTGGAGAGCAGATCTTCCACAGAAGTCAGCCCCTCTAAATAAACAGTTTCTTCTGTCCGTTCTAAAGCTTTACCTCCAGCAGTTACTTCAGTCATCATTAAATGTTGTTAACTTCAAAATTATAAAACATATTTTCAGAATTATGTATACAATTTTTAAAGCTGAAAAACAGCAATTGGAGGTTGTTTGTTATACCAGAGTAGTTGGTAAAACAGAGTGTTTGTGAAACTGTTATTTATATTTACAGTCATATTTGCTCAATATTAATTTAAGACTGGTTGACCACTTGCTTTAAAAGATTTAAATGAACAAAACACTTGATAGTTTTACAAAATTTATTGTTAAACCCTGACAATTGTTTCAGCTGATTGGTGACTAGGTTATTCTGCAAGAGCTGATAAGAACAACTAAAAACCAAGTGTTTGTTTTTTATTTTGTTTGCTGTTTCAGTGTTGAATACAATGTTTTTAAAAAATCTTTGCATCCCCACCCCCTGGACTTTTTTATTTATAGTTAATAACAATTACAAAAATTTTATTTTTTAATTAACTTTTTAAATATTTGTCCTAATATAAAAAAAAATATAAAGTTTTACGTGAAAGAGCAAGAAATTTTGCAACAAAAATGGTTCTATTGATTATTTTTGTAAAATTGATAGTTTTCTTGCAAAACGCGATAAAACGACATAGTGCATATTTGTTGTCCGGACCACTCCTGCGGCATTTTCATGCTAATTTTTCGGCGTGCTCAGATGTTTTTTGCTCGAGACTTTGTTTTCAATGGTTCTAAAAAATTGTGAAAAGACGTATTTTGTAGAGAAAAACATAAGCTTCACAATGACGTAAAAAGAATTTGTGTTACTACTTTCACTAAAAAAATATGGCAACTCAAACTTAGGTATAAGTTTTCAAGTGACGCGAGTTAGAGAAAATCGTCATACTATTAAAAATAATTTATGAAATTCCTTGTACTATTGAATTTATCTTAACAAGAGAATGTATATTTATGTACATATAATGATTTTTCGATATAGATTATAAATTTAAAACATCGAACATTATAAAATTTGTAAATTTTGTTGATTTTGAAAATTTTAAGAATTTTACACTTTAAGTCGCTATAATTTCTTAAATATTTGGTCAAAAACAAAAAATCAAGAGCCATTTTAAAGCTGGAAGTATCTACTTTTTAACTGTATTCAGCATTTTTCAGTACTGATCTTTCTTTATTATGTAATATGAAAAGTTGCGGATATTTTGCTTCAGGGTACTTTTCTTACGTATAATTAACTCACAATTTACTGGTTTAATAATTCGCTATGAAACTTTGGGAAAAGATTCTCATATATACAGTTTGTAAGCCTACAAAAGGAATTTTTACCTGAGTGTTTCAGTATAAAATACGAGGGTATAGAAAACAGGTGTGCGCGCTTGACGTTCCGACGCCGGGTCTCACTGCCGGGACCTCTGACGCCTTAGGAGTTGGCGCATGCACAGACGACTTTCTGCGTGGTTCCAAGCCGGCTGCACAGTTTTTTATTTATGTTTCAACAGTCATTTCGGAGTTACACGATATTTTGTCTAAGTGTGTTTATTAGTTTGTGTACAGTTACAAAGAACTGTTCATTTACAAGAATAGTTTATTTAATAAGAAAATTTAAAAGGACTGTTTGAACAAAGAATTGCAGGATGAACTGGAAACACAAAATGTGGACAGCGAAGAAGAAGATGAATGTATTTCCGATTCTGCGCCGGATACACAATAATTTATATTAATTGCATAATTAAATAAAAATGTATTTTTTTAATCAATATTTCTAATAACCTTTATATTGTGATATTTTATCTTATAATAAACTCACTTTATATGTCAAAAACCCAAAATTCTCTTTATTTTAGTCCTTTCATAGAATCTTTGTTAAGTTAACAATATTGAAATTAGGTAAAATACAAACTAATTCCATATAATGAAATGCAAATATTGTTCCGTATTAATAGATATTTATTATGTAATTTTTAACACTATTTTAAAAACATTTTTAATAATTGTAAATAATTCTAAAAACTATAAATTAATTATAAATAAATTACTTAAGTGATCCATTTTCCATTAAAACTTAATATTATTTCAAAATTCGTTTAATTTATATACTTAATATACAAAAATTGTAAATATGTTCATAGCAAAAATGGAATAAATTTAATTTTTTAATTAGCTAATAAACATATTGACATTGTTTACATCTCAATTTGTAGAGAATTAAATAAGCTATAACATTTATCTGATTATTTTTTTCGAATAAACGCGGGAAATCGCTGAAAACTTCAAGAAACTACACCCAAATTTCCCGGATGAGCAAATGTCATAAAAATATGACACAATTGAATCTTCATAACTCGGCGAATCTTGGTCGTACAAAAAATAAAACATAAATAAAAATACGCAGAATTTTAACAGCTACAATTTTTATTTGAATCATTTTAAGGACAAATGAAGGGAAAAAGGTGAAAATGCAGAAAAACTGATTTTTCACCCCTTTAAGAGGTGGTGGAAAAAAAGTCCAGGACTTAGGGGTGCAAAGATTTTTTTAAATGAATGCAACATAGTTAAAGGTCATATTTCCAAATTTTTAACCAAATTTCATTTTTTGCAAGGTTTTGCCTTTTTTTGGTATAGAATGACTGCCCTAAATGTGGAGGTCGAGATATTCACTTTTGTTAGAATATTAAATTAAAAGTTAATTTGCTCATATTATGGAATACAGAAGTACGTTTAAATTGTATTAACTGTATCATTGAAAAATGAATAATAAAATCCACTTTATAAGTTTACGTGTATATGAATACAAAATATTTTCATGAAAGGTTGGATGCAGTATCAGTAAAATAAAAGTACGTGTAGATATGAATGGATGACTTTTTGTTCTGCCAAAAAAAATCTATATACTTTACATATCCAGAGCGTTTTATTTTTGGCTTCATGTTTAACTTGCTTCCAGTATATTTCATTAAACTGCCTTGCTTGATTTAGTCAGTTTAAAAAGTAGTTACTTTGTGTAAATAAATAATTTAATTTTTAAAAGTATGGTAAATACATTGTTTATGATTAAGTATGTCTGCGTTTTTATTACTTTGCACATTTATTCATTTTAAGTTAGAAAGTTATCATCCAAGTAGATAATTGGAGCTTCTTTTAAAATGCCCTTTGTATTTAGTGTAAATATTAATGTTTTTAATATTTAAACCAAAGTAGATAATCACTGTTTATTTCTTAATAAGGAAGTTTGTCTGCCAGCAATGGTTATCCTAAATTTGAAGTTTCAGCTTTTAGGACTGGTTACATTAACTATAACCAAGCGTCTAATTATGCTTTTCAAGTAGGGCTTGTGGAAATTGTGTATGTAAATTATTTCGCAAATTGTTTCTAATTAAGAAACAAGAAATCATTAAAAAAAGATATATGATAGTGGTGTAAAATTTTGTTTCATGTTTTTATGTATAAAAAATGCAAAGACAGAAGTATTTGCTTGTAATTAAATATATTCATTCACCGTATGTTGTATACTTTTGCTGATTTAACTTTACACTTTAATAATGTTAGAGGCATGGTATAGATTCCAATAATGACATGTAGCACTGTATCTAGCTCTTGTGGCTCTCCGTGAAGTTCAATAACGGTGTTGTTTCAAATCTGTGATGATTTAACAAACTTTTTATTACTTGGTCCAAGACTTCCACAGTTAATGCCATTTCACAACATTACCCCACATCTTGTTAAGTCCATATAATATGACAGAGCTCAACATGCAGGTTGATAATAATAAATATTTATCCTTAATTTTGTAGTGACCATCAGTCAATGAATTTTAATGATGAAGGGTTTGCGAGGATCAGTCAAAAAAGTATAACACAAATTTTAAATTATTTGTGTCAGCGTTTCACTCTTTCAGTATGTTTGTAAAAAGTAATTCTTTTTTTAATTACGTCTGTGATTTTCTCAACATGTATGTATACCTCATTATTTTTGTATCTTCTGTACTGTTCTCCATCTTTTATTGGTTCCAAGATTTTTTAAAATATTTTCCTTTCCGTGACTTCCAGTTCTTCCATCATCATTTTCTTGTTCAGAGTCAGACACTCAATTGCATAAAGTGCTTCCGGGCGGATTACTGTTCAGTAATGCCTAAGTTTGACATTAAATGATATTCATATGTTTTTAATTTATTTTATTCATTTATTTTGCAGAACTAATAGATTACTTTAATAACACTAAAAGTACATTTACCCTCAGTGATATGGGCTGTAGTTTAGTGATATCATTGTAGTGCCCTTTTAGTTTTTACGTAGACAATCAACAAAGGAGCCCCCCCCCCCAAAAAAAAAGCATTAATAATTGCATGGCATACAACACACAAAAATTGCTTATTTTTTGGTTTGGTCGCTCATTCTGCACAAACTCTGTAATGCATCAAATATAATTAAATAGTATTAAATTGCATTAACGCCTTATTGTAAACATGTAATGGTTGTGACTGTTAGTTTATTATATATTATGTTATCACTTTTATTATAAATTATAATAATATATTTATAATATTATTGGACTTGTTTAATTCTGTAATTTTGAAAATTATAGCTGAAGTAGGTACTTCCATCTGGTAGACTTCAATTTTGACAGTAACTTTTAAAAACCAGTAATAATTAATTATACAGTAACTATCAACACAATAAGTAAATAAGGCTTGAAAGACTATAAGTCATATTCTTAATTTATAACATGAAAAATTAAGAGTTATTTTGAATAAAATTGAAAAGACAATTTTTTTTAAGCTGTAGTTTGCAGATGATCACTAAATTTACAAACTTAAGAAATGAATCTTATAGGTTAAATTTACAAACTTAAGAAATGAAACTTATAGGTTATCTCATTAGTAATCAGAAATTCAAGATCAATTTGTATTCAGTATTTATTTTGTACAAATCAGTATGCAGAGTATGCTGTCAACCATGATGGAAGGGTGTGAAAATGAAATATTTTTTCTTTAATGGTTTGAAATTGTAGCATTTGTTTCCAGTGTATATTCGTATTAATGCTTAAAGATGACATCATGGCTCTGAAAATATAAAAAGATAGTACAGCATTAATAATACAATAATTAAGGGACAAGTTCAAGTTAAAAGAAAAAATTATAACTTGTCCTCCTCCTCCGTCCTTGGAGAACCCTAGCCTGCTTGACAATTCTCCTCCATTCTTCTCTGTCCAGAGCCTTACTCCTCCAACTGCCACTTGCATCTGCCTCAAATCCCCTTCCACATCTTCATACCATCTTCCCCTCGGACGTCCTCTCCTCCTTACTCCCTCAGCTTCCTTCCAATGCCATTTTTGGGCCTTGACCACATGCCCCAACCATCTCAACCTTTCTGCCTTCACTGCCGCAACTATGTCTGCTTCTCCATACAGGTCTCTTAGCTCACGATTCTTTCTTATCATCCACATATCTCCACCCCACACTGGTCTCACACTTCTCACCAACACCAAGGTTTTTCATATCTTTTAACTTCAATACCCATGTCTCACTTGCATATGTTACTATAGGTCTGATTACTGTGGTCTATTTTCTTTCTGATATTTTGTGATACATTCCTGGATTGGAATAGGTTTTTCCAATACGTAGTAGCTTCTGTTTCCTGTTGCTATTCTTGCTTTATTTCTTCGCTTGTTTCATTATTCTCTGTTACAGCCCTTCCGAGATATTTGAGTTCTGCGACCTCCTCAAAACTGTGGATGCCTATTCGTATTCTTCCTTTCTCTCTTCTCTCATTCCTTATCATCAAAATATACTTTTCATCTCATTCCTTATCAAAATATCATTAAAAATGTTCTAAATTCGGGTTGTGAAATATTAATTATTATGTACAATATATTTTACATACAATAATATCCATATAATATCTGTTATTGTTATTATTGGCATAAAAAATGCCGTATTGTATGATTAAGTAACTGTTAAAGTTATACATTTAAACAACTCTGATAAACTAATAATAAATGATATACCAATATGAACGATGAAGACTACAAAAAAGAATATAACCATATGAACAGGTATCAATAATTGAAAAAACAGTTACATAAGTTTCACTGTACACAAACTGTATCAGTACTTTTTGCTGTACTGATCCCTTCAATCCAGGAAAGTCCGTGCTCATTTAACGTTCCCACATCATTCTTTTACTGTACTTGGTCTCTACCTTTGTTCTTTGCTGAACACCTCTTGCATGTCATACCCTTTTTGCTTGTCTCTCCTGCACCGTTCTAATCATACATATGGCCAAACTATTTCAATTGGTGTTGCTCTGTTTATGTGTGTGATCGTCAGTTCAACTTACCAGTTCCATTCTTACCATCCCATTTCTGACCCTACCACTTAATCTGGATTCACAAGGATTTCACTGCTGCCACATGCAATTCCGCTTTTCACTTGATGTGGTACAAACCAACTCTTTCGCTTTTGTGTACTAAAATTTGTCTAAACAAAGTTTTGTATACCAGAAGCTTTGCATTTCTTAGTATTTCTTTCTTCCTGACAAATAAATTATTCAACGAGTAAAATAATTTGATAGTACTTTCTACTTCAACATGAATCCTACCACATTTACTTATTTTCATTCCCAAATATTTGAATGTATCATCCATACACTGTTCTTTAATTGGCCTGTTATTTTCATGTCTTCCTTACCTTCAGCATGATTTTTAGTTTTATAGTTTTTTTTTACTTGTGTAAAGTAGATTTCTTGTGTAAAGTGCACTTTCCATAACTCAAGGTCCCATATAATATTTTCTTGTAAAAATTTTAATTCCACGTTTAGCAGTTATTTTTAAAAATAAAGTACATTTGTGTAGAAACCAACTCAGACTAATGCTTTTCAAATTTATAATTCTGATAATAACAGTTCAACTGTTGAAATATGAATTTATGTCAAAAATGTATCCTCGCTATAAAGTTTGTTTATATTAAATAAGTTGTATGTTAAATTTGTTAAAATAAATGACAGTAATAAATTTGTTTTTATGAATGACATGAAGTATTGTAGAGAAACGTACTATTTTGTTCAGAGAAAACAAAAATCTCTTAATTGTTTTCTTTAATTTGTTTAGAGAAAATAAAAATGACAAAGGAGAAAAGAGTGAAGAACCAGGTCAGAGGAGAAGAAGAGCTGGCTTACCTTCTCTGCAAACTGAAGACTTAGTGTTGTTCAATAATGTCCATTCAGGTAGGTAGAGTAATGTAAGCACAAAATGATTTTGTTATGTTCAAAGTATTATGTGTTAATAAATGAATGTAAGCTTTCGCAGCCTGCGTTTACATTATCACAATTTTCTGGACTGTTAGGCCATGGTCTAGATTGTCTATATTTACTTCCAGGCATTTTGTCCGTACTGATGATGGACATCTTCAGTGGTGTGGGAACACAGATCACAATCACCCATGAACAAATACGAACAGTGGCACGGGAACTTAGATTGCAAACACCCATTAACGAATACAAAGACTCTTCTGTTCTGTTGAGGCACTGTTTATTTACTTTTCAAAGGTGGTGGTTGGTCAGTTTTTAGCCAATCACATCGCTCTCCTTTTTTTGCTTGCTTATTTCACTGTGTTTCATTGCTGGTATCCACTATATATTGAGTGCTAAAGACTTCTTCTTATTTACGCTCTGGTCGCCATACTTATGTATTTCAACTGCCTCCCTCTGGAACTGAGCAGAGTACTCCCAAGTTAAGGACAGGACCTGGGTCTTTCATAACAATATATTATAGTCCTCATTAGGTACCACATGTTCCGCTACAGCAGACTTCTGCGTTTGGCCCAGATGGCAGCATTGTATGTGTTCATCAAACTGGAGTACTGGGCTAAATGGAGAAATCTGAGAGAACTCCTGACACAATTTCCCCACTTTAATGTCACTTAATGTCGTTTTTGCCGTACATCTCAATAATTTGGCAATGGATTTCTGCAACGCCTAATTTTTTTTGCATGCAAAGATCATATCACAGCACAGACTTCGTGCTTCACATGATGTTAAATGAGATTACTAATTTTTGATAAACATACTATCTGTGTACATGAAGGAACAATGAAAGATATGTGTTTGGTGGCCTTAGCATGAATTAAGTTAATAAACTGTACATGTCCAAATTCTATCATCTCAGTTGCGCAGATGTTATATGCAATCGGACCTTATTTTCCAAACGACCTTCGTATATGTAGTAATATAGATTTTTTAACCGTGGATAATGATCACTACCAGAGGTTATAACAATTAAGATATATAACGATAATTTAGGAATTCCCTAACCATGGATACCCACCACCATTATAAATTTGGCCCTAAAGTGTCAGTGATTCAGTATTTAAAATCTAAGACTGTCTTCAGAATCACACTGTATAATAACATTAAGTCCAGTAGACACCAGCATAGCCCAGTGGACTTTATACAGAGTGACTCTGAAGATGGCCTGAGTTTTTGAAGTCAAATGAAACAATGGCAATGAATTATCGGATCTCTTGAGCTATTGGGCAGGAGGTAAATATCTTTCAAGTTTATGTTTGAATTGAAGTGAACAAGTTCAGTTATTAATTATGGTTGGGTATTAAAAAAATATTCAGTACTATTGTTTTTGTACTTTACGTATTACAGACCAGGAATATTTGATTTCAGAGAGGAATATAACATTGCCTATTGAAAAAAAGAAACAGCAAAATTCGGCTAAAAAAAATATAGTTTTGAATGCTGCAATAAAAGTAAAACCTAAAGAAAACACGTCATGTAACATTTATCACACAGGAGACGATGTGATGGGCAAAAAGGAGGAATTCAGGTAAATATTTGTTTTATTTTGGTGTAGAATAATAATTAAAATTGTTGTTATTACGATAATGATAACCTTTAGAAGAGTTTACTTTATTTTTGTTGCATTCATTTGATAGTGTGTTTCAAATAGTTTTTTGCACTGATTCCAATTCCGTTTGTGAAAATTATGAATGATATATTTTTGTGTAGTTATTGTTTTTAAAACTTTGTGTTTAAGGGACCAGGTCGTGAAAGCCTGTCCCATGTTAATTAAATGGAAGTGTTGCTTATCAGTTAAGGTACACATATTTCAAAAACCATTCAGGATATTTTTGTAAAACTTTTTTCTGCTGAAACATAAATGCATGGAGCATGCCGTAGACCTAATTAAATAGATGTACTGATAAAAGACTACGTAGGGTGATTTTTCAAATATAGTACTTTAAAATAACTAAATTAAAATTTCTTTTTTAAAACATATTAAATATTTATATAAGGTATCATTCAAAATTGTTGGTCTCTTATAATAAGTGTTATGAAGCAAACATAATAAAAAAAATGCAAGTCTCTTGCACGTTCCAGTAGAAAGTTGTGCGAACCTAAACATGAAAAATATGGAGTTATGGAAAATCGCGTTTAAAGTTTTATAGTGTTTTATTCAAATGCACCTGCACTATACACTTCTTCTTCAACACTCTCATTTCCCTTCCTTTTTAGCTGGCTTTTTTTTTACTCTGTTTTCCTTACTTCTTTCCAGAACACTCTTATTTGCTTCCAGAATCCTCATTTATGTACGTCAGCTAATAATATTATTATAAAATATTGAAACGTTTGTTTGAAAGAGGTCAATGGCATCACACTGGGTGACTTCACACGAAATAAACGTGTAAGATGATATGAAAAAAAATGTTTGGTATAACAATATATATCATTTTAAACATAAAGCAAAGGAGATTTTTTTGATGGTAAAAACTAAAAATTGATTTTTTTGAACTTTGTCACGACCTGGTTGTAATAGTCCATATAACTACCACATAATAATTAATAAATAGACACTTCTTATCTTCTCGGATTCCAGGGTTCTCACTCAAACTCGTGGTCTATAAACATGATTTAGGGTTTATTTCGTTAATGAATTCGACTCTCATTGTAATTTTTGAACTAACTCAATTTTTATTAGACATTTTGTTTAATCTTCTCCTTTTCTTTTGAGAATCAATTGAAATTAACACTTCTAACTCTATTCTCCATTATTTAAATCAAACTATATTCAACATTGAGGTGAAGCCCCATTTAACCAACAACAAAATTAAACATATTTTACTCCTTATATCTAAACTATATTATTACCAAAATAATTAAAGGCAACCCAGCGTTTTGCTCACACACACACTCATATCTTTTACCCCCTTTAATTTAGCGCTTTTATTTTTTAAAATTTTCAAAGTGATATTTCTGTTATACGGTTACTTGGCTGTGGATGTCCTTGCAGACCACGTGTTGATCTTATTCCATTTTTTAGTCACTGGTTTTCCGAATTTAGTTCTCACTTTTAATTTTTTATGTCACTGACGATTAATAGATGTTACACCTTTTAGACCACTTTAAAGTTTTTGTTTAAATCACATTTTGGTATTTTTTAATAGATTTTCGGCTCGCGAGCCTGTACATTGAACCGCGCGGTTCTGCTGGTTGACACTAAGTAATTTTTTCAAGATGGCCAAGCGTCGTCCTGCTCGTGGCAACTTGCGATTTCATAGGTTGAGCTGGCGTCACGTGATATCTCCTGGAGTGCGAGTTTCTTACCATAAGCTTGCACTCTGAGGCTCGCAACAAAAATACGTGACAATTACAATGTGCGGGCATGCAGGCACGCACGCTGTCACATTCCACAGCACCAGGAATTGTTGCAGCAACCCTATCTGACCGAACAAACGTGCAACTGGGTGTTCCACAAGTGAACGCTGCTCTGAATTCGAAATCTTGTCCGGGCGAGTCCCCGTCATTACCATTTACAATTTAATAAAAGAAAACCCCATAATTCTGTCCCATTACATGGTCCCCTTAACGTTTTTATTAGCTTTATAGTATATACACATGTAATTGAATGGGTGAGAAGACAGAAAATATTCCACATATTATCATTTTTGGAAAACGGTAAAAATCTAATTTGTGGCTAAATGAGTGACTGTATGGAAAAACTTCTACTCATAAAGTTACTCATTAAAACTATAATTAAAGGTCCCAAGTTACAATATTAGCATAATTTTAACAAGTAAACCGTTATACGGTAGTAAAGTTTGTGGAATCTTTTCCTTTTTGATCTCAGTGCCAACCGATACAGATAACATTTTTTTTTAATCGTAATTAAATATTTTATTTATTTTTTACTGTTGTTCATACAGTTGTTTATATTTACAGTAATCTTTTTATGTTTTGCGTATTAGAAAATAACAAAGAGATATATAAAAAACTAAAAATAACCCGGGTCTTTCTATTCTCAGTTAGAAACACTTTTAATCACTTTGAATGTCACTATAAAACTAAACAAAAATGTAAAGAGTAAAAGTAACCAATGTTTTCATTTTCCAGTATTAATAGCACTTTAATCACTTATTAGTTCATAATTTTCTTCATGTGTATTTGATGTATACCTCAGTAGTTGTTTTTTAACCAAAATCACCTGTTTATTGTAAGACCACCCATAAATACAAGATATTCTGTGTCAATCAACAAGTGCTACAACCTGACCCTCTTAGATTTATTTGAAATTAAGTATGCTGTAAAGACACTTCTCTTTTACCGTTTTTTTAAAATACTACACTCATCATAATACTCACTGCTGCCAGAATTTTACTTACCGTCATCGTCCCCGTTAAACTTACCTTAAAAGAAACTGCCCAGGTCGCCACGATGTTTTAAGGTTATACATCGAAACCTTCTACACTCTTGCCCTTATAAAAATCCCGCGATCTGACTACTCTTTAAAAATCAGAAAACCCCTAGAACGTTAAACGAGGTTGCCAGCACAGAATACTAGGAAGTGGTTATGGCGAAATAACTACACTAACACATGTTTATAGAAGAATGAACCTTTTAATTTTTACCATTTACTCTATCATTGATTATTATGTTTTCTTTATATTTATAATTTTTTACTAATTCTATTCCAATAATTTTGTATAGACTACTACTAAAGCTTTATAGGTGAGCCAGTACTTTTTATAACCCATACACACACTCACTCAATTTACATTTATTTTTAAGAACTTCCTATTTAATTAATGTTTTGGCCAAATGAAACTGTCTTTACACTTGTTACCTATTTGCGTAATATCCAAACGTTGTACACGATATTGTCCGGAACTGTTTTCACTAATCACTCTCCACTCTGACCACAGTTTATCGTTACCTTACGTCATTTTCTCGTCACTTTATTATTTAATACTGTTTGTACATTTTATAATGCTTGGTAGGCCTACTTTTATATTTTTTCAGCCTACCAAGAACTCGTCCGAGGCTACCGTTTTTTGTTAACTTGTAACTGTATGCTGATTGGCCGCGACCATGAGTTGCAATTGAACTGCATTCAGTACTGCGCTAAGACGGTGACACACAGATCTTCTTTCATCTGGTCACGTGATCAACAGTCTGCGCTCCAATTGGTGCTTTTTAAAAGGCGCTATTAAGCAGGCATAGGGTTTAGCAACATCTTTCCGCCTGGTGCAATATGACGTTACATTATTTTCTCCGTGATTCACGGCTGACGCAAAAATGTATGTTGTTTCATCATCGGTCTCGACTGTTTGAGTGCGGAGACAAAACACAGACATTTTGTTTTATAATAAACACTGCATACGTGGTTGATTAAATCGAGGTTCCAAAAAGGTGATCACTGGCTACATAGGGAATACAAATTTTTAAGATATTACCTTGGCCCTACAATTCCGTACCATTACAATGCATGTAGTATTCATAAATAGTAACACAAATCAATTTTTTCACATTTTTCTGACGAAACGTTACTGAGTAATGGGTGCTCAAAAATGTAAAAAAAAAAATCAAATTTTTGACTTGCGCAACAATATTGATTTGTTCACAACTTGTGTTCTAATTAAGCTAGAACAATGACATTGAGTTCATTTGATAGCTCTTTTAAAGGGCTTTCATATGATATAAAACATAATTAGTTGAAAATATATATACTGTACATATTTTTTATAAACACATCTTTATTGAATTTACTGAATTTTGAAAAACTGTATTTTTAAAATTCTCAAAAAAATATATTGAAGATACTGTTTTCCTCTACATATTCTGAAAGTTTCAACTTGGGATGAGCATGGGATCACTATCAAAAGTAATTTTATGTTTATCACGATTCTGTAAAACGTCATTCAGATCGGTGAATTATTATTATTTTTATTTTGCTACCCGTGACAATTTTACAGAATCATAGTTGGATTTATTACTTGGCCTACAAAATTGTACTTTTCATACAAATAACTGTGTTTTAAAGCTTAGCACTAGCTAAATTAATAGCTCAAAATTAATAAATCGACCTACATATCTAAAATATATATCTTAATACAGTGATCCAGGTTTTCCGTGTACAAGCAAAAATATCTCATTTTAAAGACTATATTCAAAATGGTTGGTTGGTGTGACTGTCTTCCATCTGTTTAGTATTTTGTCATCGGATAATATTCAGTCAGCTGTTGTCAACTGTTGTTGAAAGTGACCTGTACATTTTCTTTTGGTGTGACATAGCCTATAAAGTGAAATAATGTGATTAATTCTGAAATGTGTTTTGAAATTAGCTTAAAGGTACTTTTGTACAATTCTCACAACAGTGTATAAGTTTATATGCCTACAACCAGTTAATATTTGCAAACTGTTAACATAACCTTAAATTTTATTCCAGGATGTGAAAAAATGGAGAAGTAATGTTGTGTATTCCTAAATACAGAAAGCTGATGCATTGAACTTTGAAAACGTTTTATAAAAATTAGACTGTTCATTTGAGAATGACATAAAATGCCTAAAATTTCAGCTTTGTGCTGTAATCCTTTTAATGAAAAGGGTCACAATAACCATAAAAAAAACTTGCGTCCTATTTCCCAATGGATGATAGAAAGAAAACCTTTCCTAACATTAAGTCAGAAAGTATGGGACAAGTGCCAGAAAAAAATTTCACAAGTAGAACTTTCTAATACATCTAGCACAGAAAACGATGACGATCTACTGTGTTCTGAGGTCAAACAAAAAAATGAAAAGATGTTAAGTTGTAGTGATGAACAAGACATTGCTGCAAGTGCAGCCCTAGAAACTTTGAATGCTTCTTTGCAGTCTGTTGGTGAATCGCCAATTAAGAAAAAATGACTATGTGAGGCAAAGTATCCTAAGAAAAAACTAATAAAAGTAACTTCAGCAATCCAAAGAAAAGTATTGTTGCTGCCTTCTGGTGAAGAAGAGTTAGATGATCATTCAGAATCAGAGATGATCGTTCAGCTGAAAGAGAAATTTAGTACTTGCACATCTCGAAGTAAACAGATGGAAATTCTCACCATTTTACCTAAAAGCTGGAGTGTTAAGAAGCTTCAAGAGGAATTGAACATAACAACCTACATGGCTAGAAAAGTAAAAGATTTGGTGAAGGCCAAGGGTATTTTCTCTTCTCTCAATCCAAAACCTGGCAAGACTCTTAATCAAACGACTGCTGGTTTAGTAAAACACTTTTATTGTTCTGATGAGATAAGCAGGCCAATGCCTGGGAAAAAAGATTTTGTGCTCATAAGAGTTGATGGAGATAAAATTCAAGTGCAAAAACGATTAGTTTTAAGTAATTTGAAAGAAATTTATGCACACTTCAAAGACAACTATCCAGGGCTCCGCATTGGGTTTTCAAAGTTTGCAGAGCTATGTCCCAAAAATTGTATTTTAGCTGGAAGTAGTGGTACACATAGTGTTTGTGTGTGTACTACTCACCAAAACTTCAAACTTATGCTGACTGGGTGTAACATTCCTCAGCTGACAATGAATGATGATAGTCCAATAAAAACCTACAAAGACTGCATTGCAAGAGTTGTGTGTAACCCATCATTACCTGCTTGCCACTTTGGTGAATGTCAATTCTGTCCAGGACCAGAAACACTTAAAAAGTATTTACAAGAATTGTTGGATACTAATGATATTGACCAGATAACTTACAAACAATGGGTCCCTGTTGATCGTACATCTCTAGAAACAGTGACAAAATCTTCCGACAACTTTATTGATTCTTTTTTTGACAAATTAAAATCATTAACACGACATTCCTTTGTGGCCAGTCAACAATCAACCTTCCAAAAAAGATTGAAAAATGAGTTTAAAGAAGGCGAGTTCTTGGTGATTTGTGATTTTGCTGAGAATTACACCTTTGTTGTACAGGATGAAGTTCAAGGTTACCATTGGACCAACACACAAGCAACAATTCATCCCTTTGTAGCTTATTACAAGGATGGCGACAAACTTGAGCACACAAGTCTTGTCATCATATCAGAATGCCTCAAACATGACACTGTTGCTGTGCGTCTGTTTCAGTCCTACTTGATTAACTTTCTGACCAAAAAATTTAATAAAAAACCAAGTAAAATATATTACTTCTCTGACGGAGCGGCAGCTCAGTATAAAAATAGAAAGAACGTCATCAACCTGTGCTATCATGAAGAAGATTTCTATATTGAAGCCCAGTGGCATTTTTCAGCCACCTCTGATGGTAAAGGTGCTAGCGATGGTGTTGGTGGAACAGTCAAGCGACTGGCTGCTCGAGCAAGTCTGCAACGACCATATGCTGATCAAATCATGACACCCGAACAACTTTATGTGTTTGCCAAGGATAATGTAGAAGGGATCAATTTCAAGTATGCTACTATGGAAGATCATGAAAATGAAGAATTGAAACTTACAGAGAGATTTGAGAAATGCTGCACAATTGTAGGGACACAAAAACTTCACACTTTTATTCCCCTAAGCAAGAACAAAATAATAACAAAAGTGTATTCGGACTCTAATGAAAGCAAAATTGATCTGGTGACAGCTGTTGACAGTGATCCAATACCGTTTGATGACATCAAAGGATATATTGCTTGTGAATATAATGGACACCGGTGGTTATCCTGCGTAGCTGGAAAAAATCAGGAAAAGGATGAAATCACAGTTAGCTTCTTACATCCACATGGACCGTCCACATCTTTCACATTCCCCAGTCATGCAGACATTCTTTCCGTAAGCAGCAGGGAAGTAAAGACAATCTTGAACCCTCAAACTGCTACAGGGCGAACATATACATTATCCCATGCAGAAATGGTGATGTACAACAAACTGATTGGCTAGAAGCATGATGAATTGGACTGATGTGACTCCTCTCAGTAAGTAACAAGAACTAATAACTAACTGAATTTAGGCCTATCTCTGGTATTCAGCTGTTTTGATTTTTTTAAAGGTTTGCAACTTGTATTTGTTAATTCAACATTGATAAGGCAAATATTGTTTTTGTCTACTATCTATTATAAGCTATTTTATTTTGATGTCCACATTTAGCTATACAATAACACATAGCAATAATAATAATTCACCGATCTGAATGACGTTTTACAGAATCGTGATAAACATAAAATTACTTTTGATAGTGATCCGATGCTCATCCCAAATTGAAACTTTCAGAATATGTAGAGGAAACGTATCTTTCACATATATTTTTTTGAGAATTATAAAAATACAGTTTTTCAAAATTCAGTAAATTCAATAATGATGTGTTTATAAAAATATGTATATATATTTTCAACTAATTATGTTTTATATCATATGAAAGCCCTTTAAAAGAGCTTTCAAGTGAACTCAATGTCATTGTTCTAGCGTAATTAGAACACAAGTTGTGAACAAATCAATATTGTTGCGCAAGTCAAAAATTTGATTTTTTTTTTTTTTACATTTTTGAGCACCCATTACTCAGTAACCTTTCATCAGAAAAATGTGAAAAAATTGATTTGTGTTACTATTTATGAATACTACATGCATACTTAATTTCAATTAAATGCAAGAGGGTAAGGTTGAAAATCATACTTTCATTTGTTGATTTGACATGGAATTTTACCCATACAGTAAAATTGAAAGTTAAGGGCATATGCGCAGAAACCAATTTATGAATGGACGAGTCCACTTTGAAACTGTGAATGGCGGGAGGGTAGCGGAGAATCAGCTGTTATACAAGTGAAGGTGTTGCCAACTTGTGTGTGATGTTTTAGTTACCCGTACAGTGTTAGTTACTGTGTGACGTACTATCTCAGTCTTGCATTTGTTATTATTATCTCAATTTATTATTAATTGTGTCGTTGTTTTACAGTCACTCATTTTAATTAGTTATATAATTTTTTAGTTAATTTGTATTGGTAATTTTTATTCTGTAATTACGTATTATCGTAATTATTTGTGTTATCATCCAGTAACGAGATTTGTTAAAATGGATATTTCTCCTTCAGCTAGCAAAGACATGAAAGTTATTCATAGTCAAGCACGGGAAGTAATAATAAAGTTTTTTGTTGTCCAGGATTAAAAAAAAAAGTTGCAATTAAATTAATACGAAGAACGCATTCCTTTATGTAATGATAAACTGTAGAGATAGTCGAGTGTAATTAAGGAGTGGAAGTGTAAAGTTTGCAAATTCCATTGCGATAAGAACGGTCAGAAAGGCTGTAGTTTTTTACGTCTCAGCAGTACACAATGACAGAACAAACAACACTCAGATATGTTTATAAAACATTCTGATATGTAACAGCAACAAATTCTGATACGTGTGAACAGTACAATACACATAATTTGCTTGATTTGTATAGTAATACAATTACAATATTATTATTGTTAGTATTATTTGATTTACGTCGGAAACAATAAACATGTAATTCTTTTTTAAAGCCAGCTGTGTGACTGTATGTGACTGTAGGCACACACACACACACACACAGATATAGAGATTCATGGTGACACATTTACAAACAAACCTTAACAATCCCTTTTTTTCCAATAGAAATAATGTTCATAGGTTGGTTGCACCGTCACTGATAACAACAATTCTCTTCTCACATCTCACAGCAACTCCCACCACATCGCCCTTCCCCTCTGACCATAAGCATTTCGCACATTTGCATGCCGTTAACTTTCAATTTTGCTATACGTTTATTGTTCATTTTTTGGTCTACTATTGTACACTGCATTAATAATATTTCCTCTGTTATTAGGAGTATACATCCCAGTACACATCTTTTTATATTCACATTCAGGTTCAGTAATCTTTTGCTCCACTAACCTGCCTTCAGTAATAAACAAACTCTTCTCCTTTAAACTTAGTTGATTTCATCAGTTCTTTTATAGTACCACTTCTTTTCTTTATTGGACTTCCATACTCAATTTCACATCCAGTGTTAAAATTTAAACTGATTTTAAAGTAAATTAACACATTCAGATTTCTTGCAAAGAAACAAACCTTAAAATTGGATCAGTCACAAAGACTATAATATAAACAACAGCAACACGCTCTGTAGGAATATACTGTACACTAACTACACATGAGAGTAAGAAGGAACATATTCCAGGAATGTTTTCCTTCTTGCTCTCACACAAATTTTCATCCTGTTGATAACTACATTAAAAATAAAGAAAAGTTTCCTTTCTATACACCAACTGATGTATTTTTAGTTTTTAAACAAAATGGCTATCTCAGTTAAATCTGAACAAAATGTGGAATCTTTTCCTTCTGCTTCTCACCCATTCAATTAAAATAAGCTTTTAGTTAATTTTGTGTTATATGCAGCCTAAGGAATGTTCCTTTCAGTTGTTGAATATAATCTGCAATCACTCTTGAATTCCATTTTTCTTATTAGCAAGTTTCCATCATTAATCTGTGTTGACAGAGTGTTCTTCATATTTGCCACTATATTTAAAGCTTTTTATAGAAAGAAGTTAAAGCAGATGGCAAAGGCAGTAACCACATTCAAGAAAGGAGATTGTAATGGCTGTGATAACTTTAGAGGTGTCAAATGGGTTAACACATGTTATAAATTGTACACATCTGTTCTAGCAAATGACTGGACACAATAATAGACTGTTCTCTTGGAGGTCCAGCATGGTTTCAGGAAGAGCAGATTGTATCTTCACAATGGTCCAGGTCATCGAAAAGCACAGAGAATATCAGTTGCCCGCATACATAGATTTCATCGACTTTGGAAAGGCATATGATCGAGTGAATAGGGGCAGGCTGTGGGCAATAATGGCAAAGAAAGAGATTCTGTAACACCTCATTAAAGCTGTACTGTCTTTATGTGGAAAAAAATTTAAATTTAAGTAGGAAAACGGAGGACAACTCCTTGTGTGGGTTTGATAAATTGTAAAGTATTATAAGTATGCCCATTATCAGCTTCTATTTTTATACGTTATAGTATAGTCTCCAAGTCATGTATATAAGTACTAGCAAAATACCCGTGCTTAGCTACGGAGTTTCACGTTGTACGTAATTGTACAATTATTGCTCGCTTAATAGTATAGGATTAGATAGATTGTACAAATTCTCAACTCTTAGTTTGTTTATTTACATTCATAGCAACAGCTATTTATTATTTATTTCGAGAAAATCGATAGAGCCGTTTCCGAGAAAAAAAAGGACATACATTTATTAATTAATTGAACTTCGAAATTTTCTCGACTATAAGAACCTGCAAACAACGAAGGTTTTTCAATTTAAAACAATGATTAAAAACTCAGGACTAAATGTATTCGAGGTTTCCAGTAAGCTGAGATGTCAACCACTTCATTTACAAAGTATGCAATTTCCGCGATAAATTTCAGTATTTGGTTTTTGCCCCTTAGGAGTGAAAGTTTTTAAAACCGTTTCTTAGTGAGCACCTAAGACCTATGATGAAGCTATGTTCAAAGTTTCCTTGATATCCATTCAGTGGTTTCATAGATATCGTGATCAGTGAGTCAGTCAGTGGTATTTGGCTTATATAGATATCTATATCTAGCCGATTTACCCAGCGTTGCTCGGGTTCATAATTTATTCATAGGCTCATAGGCACCTATTCTTGTTCTAACGTTATATTACTTGTATATTCTTCCTTATATTGTTACGTTCGCATTCTCACTGGAGGAATACTCTGTAGCGCACCTGTTTAAGAACATGTCATAAACTGTATTCTTATATCTGGAGAAGAATTCTGTTGCACGTGATACTCCTGCTCGATTTCTAACTCTGGGAGAGGGCAAACAGCTAAATTAGTTTTCAATAAAATGTCTACAGTACTTGCACACGCTGCGCATTTAACTGTCGTTTTATAATTCATTGTGTTAATGTTGAAATAAGGCATTTGTTAAATTAGTGTCTCCTAAACTTATTCTAACAATACAATACCTCTATAGATTTCAATTTATCAATTTTTAAATTCAAACTGAAGCAAGTGCATGTATATTGTCTGAACACTATGATCTGAATACATTCGCTATCAAAACTTTGTTTTTTATACTCGCTTATAACTTACTTCGATCTTAACTTATCCACTTTTAAATTCAAACTGAAACAACTCTGAATTCACTCACTATTAAGAAGTTTCTTAAGATGCATACACCACCTTTGATATCATAACCTATATCTTTATTTATAAGAACCGTGGACTCTGGCCCCGCCGTCTTTCGCGGGATCCGACCTAAGACTCCCCGGGTTCCGTGGATGAACTCCGGGGAAGGCCCGTCGGATGACTCCCGCGCTATTTCCTACGTGGGAGACTTCCACCGATGCTATGGTAACCAGAATCTATTCTATTGGGTTGCCATAGTAACCAGATCTAATAGTTTTTAAGTCCCAAAGGACCCCCCCAAAGGATCGTATCGAAAAAACACTTGTCCTATGTTGGTTCTCCCGTTGCGTAAAATATTTGTGCCACGTTTGGTTGAAATCGGTCCAGTGGTTTAGGAGGAGATGTGGAACATACATACATAGATACATACATACAATGGGGGGGTTTTTTTGCCCCTTAGGAGTGAAAGTTTTTAAAACCGTTTCTTAGTGAGCATCTACGACCCCATAAGAATATACCGTCAAATTTTGAGATCATTATCTTCAATAGTTTTTGCTCTACGTTGATTCTCTGTCAGTCAGGACAAAGCCGCTTATATATATAGAGATTTAATTGTAGTATTTGTAAACACTTGGTTACTCACCGTCTTGTGACTTCTTTAAAATTCCAACAACAACACGTTTCAAGGATAAATCCTCATCATCAGGTTATAAAAACACCAATCCTTTCGGAGACATTAAAAAATCAAAAATTATTATCAAGCATCACAAAGGACTTCACACTACGTTGTGACCTGGTGCGCACCACTACACACGATCGACTGCATCGTTATCACCCATTACTGCAGACGGTCAGTCGAACGTTTTAAAGAACACCTACCGAAGAGGTACAATCTTCACAACCACCTGATGCAATACAATCACAACCATACGGATTTCCCAATTAATTTTAAATTGCTCCATAATTGTAAAAAAGGAGCTTACATGGATGCCATAGAAGAGTACGAGATATATAAGGGCTCAAAATTGTCAGCAGACAAGCTACTTAATGATAAACTCTCTTTTAAATCAAACCGTCTATATAATACTGCCATTGATATTGAAATACAGGCAATCGTGGAGCAGTTATAATCTTGTGTGATAACGATGCAGTCAATCGTGTGTAGTGGAGCGCACCAGGTCGCGACGTGGCGTGAAGTGCTTTGTGATGCTTGATAATAATTTTTGATTTTTTGACGACTTCTCCTGAAGGATTGGTGTTTTTATAACCTTATAATGAGGATTTATCCTTGAAACGTGTTGTTGTTGGAAGTTCAAAGAAGTCACAAGACGGTGAGTAACCAAGGGTTTACAAATACTACAATTAAATGCTTCTATTTTTAATTTATATAAAGCCGATGTGACACACAATTTTCAGATGAACCTTCCAAAGCATTTTATGATCGGTAACTCCGTAGCTGACAGTTTTGTTATTTGCTTATGACCAGGCTATCCGTCGAACTCGGAAATCCGCTTATAGATGGCTGTACATTCATATTAAATCCATAAGGATTTCAGACTCCAGATCTCCACATTGAAGACCGAGGTGATGGTTTTTCATTGAGCTAATCCCATACAAATACAGGAGAACTCCATTTATCTGAACTAATGAGTCCCAGATGTAATTCGGATAATTGGAACAAACAAAAGAAAAAGGTTATGTTATGAAATAAAACACGAAAATTGCTGAGAAATCACTTTTGTTTATTTATATTACATGAGTACAGTATCTTAATAAAAACTAGGTCACACGTGTTTTGCAAAAAATTCACTTTTACTACAAAAAACTTAAAAATAATACTTACACATAATTGTAATTTTTCAGTTGAACATGTCAAACAAAGTTAATTGTTTTGTCGTAGAAACTCGTTTGCATGTAGCCAGGTCCCGCAAACGCTTGATAGCAAGAAGCTGCACATGGTCGCATTCAGGCTGCCATTCCATCCAGTTTAAGGCAGTGTCAAAACAAGCGAGTGCCTCAATCGCCGTAGATTCCTTTTGTGGTTCAACTGAAGCAATGTTGTCATCGTCTTCGGCCACCTGCTGAGATTCATCGTGTACACTTTGGATAATTTCTTCATCGTCCAAAAGTTTATATCCAGGGTCCGGAATCGCACTGGAACCGCTCGTTTATGTCGTCCACATCTCAGTCAGAACAGTCAGGAATTTGTGCAGTGATTTTCTGGATGTCTTCAGTTGATACAGCTTCGTTTTCTTTGACACTTTCTTTTGCTCTTTTTACTCTTCCTTCTTGTTCATTGCCTCTTCTTTCCTTTCTGAATTTGTTGTTTTGTCGAAATTCCATTAATTTTATTCCATGCTATTTCCTGATATTGATTCGGATAACTGGAGTTCGGATAAATGGAGTTCTACTGTAAGTTCAACTGTATATGTGGGACCATCAGGAGAACTTAAATCAGTGAGTAAAAAACACGCCTTATGTGCAAAGTGATGGCCCTCCCCATGCTTCTTTACGGGTCTGAGAATTTAACTTTAATGAAATCCTAGGCTTGTCATATTCAAGCTACCGAAACAAGTTTTCTCAGGCATGTGGTAGGATATACCGTTCAAGTTCGCAAAAGAAATGTCCAGCTACGCCGGGAACTGAATGTTATAAGTAGGGGGTGGATTTCTATGACCTAAAAATGTAGGAAATATGCATGCATTTATGACCTAAAAACATTAAAACATGACCAATAAAATCCAAAATATAACTTTATTAATGACACGTATGTGTTACATTTTTATTTTATTTATTAAATATAGAGTTAATCCTGTTAATTATTATTTTTATTTATCTACTTCAAATGAGTGTCTTTAAGATAGTCACACAATGCAGCATTCACGAACTCCTTTAACTGCATTCTGCAAAGCAGCACCAACCCTGTAAGGGAGAGAAAAGTAATTAAATAATTTTACTTACGCAAATCCCATTTAACACCCCTATTAAAAATATTCTTACCTGATCTCAGTCTTCATTATCAGCTGAATTGTTGCAGTTGATGACGACATGCATTTTCAGATTGTGAAATGAAAATCCTCTCCTGTTGTCGCAGAGAATGGTCTTGTAGCGGAAGAAACTTCTCTCCACATCACACGAAGTAATGGGGGCGTACTTAAATAAACTTAGGTCAAAGGATGAAAATTCATTTTCGAAGTCTGAACCTGGTTCATTTCCGCACAAAATCTCACTTATGCCACACAGTTGCAAAAATCCAGGATTCTTCTCCAGTCCACTCACTAATTTTGCACAAACTTTTGCTGCTACGATTCCTTTTGCACGTTTTAATTCTTGTTCTATGTATTTTACAATATTCAGAGCATCACTTAGTTCAGAACCTGAAGCTTCTAGCTGGGTGATTTTGCTCGGTAAGAAACCGAAGTTGGATTTTAAGTAAGCTAGGTCAGTTTTTATAGTGGAACATGAAAACAAATCTTGCATTATTTTCACTGACGAAGAATCTGTAGGGTCCAAGGAGTTCATGACCTTCTCCAGGGTGTCATAATTGTTGCAGTAATATACCGCAGCTTCAATCCAGGTACCCCAGCGTGTTAGGACAGGCTGGGGAGGAAGGGGCAATGAAGGAGCTGCATCTTTAAATACCTGCAGGCGGAGTGGTGATTTCTTAAAGGCTTTCTTTCCATTTGATATTAATTTATCCACTTTTGGGTAGTTACTGCGAATTTCTTCGGCCACTCTATGTAAAGCATGCCCAAGGCATGTTACATGTATCATCTTCGGATATAACATCTTTAGTCCCGTGGCTGCTTTCATCATATAAGGAGCCGCATCAGTAATAAAGAGAAGATCATTCTCTCTTTTTACCCCATTTGGCCACAGTATACTCAAAGAATCGTCGAGTAAGACAGCAATACTTGAATGATTTGTCCTCTCTAGCACTTCACATGCTAGGAGGAATATTTCTCCAGGTCTGTCTTCTTTCAGTGTTCCAACAATCACATTTGCAACATACCTCCCATCAACATCTGTTGTTTCATCAATTGAATTATATTATTTTAATATTATTCAATTATATTATTTTAATTATATTTTAAATATTGTAATATTTTACAGTCCCCCACGCTACATCTTATTTTATCCAACACCTCTTCATAACACCCAGTCAGATAGTTCTTCCTCAGCGTTGATTCATTTGGAACCGGATGTTTCGTATATTTCTCCAGAAACTGTCTCAAGCTTTGATTGTTAAGCTTTTTCAATGGGATGTTGGATGAAATCATCGCCCTGCAGAGATCCTTCGTAAACTCTGAAGTGTTGGAAGATGAAGTGGAAGTACTAGCAGATTTTTCGAATAATAGAAGTTGTCTACTTTCAACTGCTGACTGTCTTTGTAAGCAATTTTTATGTTTTGCCGTATTACAGTGTTGCTGCACAGTGAAACGTTTCTCAGTGGCGACTTTAACTTCACACAACTTACAAAATAAAATAGTGCCATCGGTACTAAATATTTTATCACCAAATTCTCGGCTCTTTATTCTAGGCATGATGGAAACAAACTGCGGACACACGGAATGAGTGAATGACCATTACAGGGGAAGGTGAAAGTTAAAAGCACTTTACAAAATGTAAGAAAAACCCTCCCCCTCCCTTCACTTCTGCTCGCTGGCATTATCGCTCACGGAGGCAAACAATAGAGGCCTAACGGTACTTGAAATCCGCATTCCAAAGACATTTCACACCTTATTAACCATTTCTCGGAATATATAGGTATTTTAAGGACATTCTGAAAGATGTGTTTACTACTTTAACACACAACAATTTGTTACGGAACGAATAAATGCATTTTCGTGTGAAAAATACACGAAAATGCCATTATAATCCATTTTCACTGTAAATATGCTGTAAAACTTCATAAATGTCTAAATATGCGTATGAAAAGTCAAAAAATATAACTTAAATATGCATTTTAGTGCTAAATATGCTAAAAAACTTAAAACTACCGAAATATGCAATTATATTATTATATATCGCTTTGAGTAGCTCCCGTGTTATTCTGCCACACGTTGGATGCGTCAATTTATAATATATACCGTGTGTCGTCTTCGTCGTTCGTATACCTCTGTAAAATATAACAGTGTGTCTGAGTGTAAAGTGTTTCTTACCACTTCGTCCTCGTACGGCGATGTAACTCACGATGTTTGGGTCCATAGTGAACGTACTGGTGACCAGGTATCATGGTTACCGATCTGAGGTTCAAACGTAGTGGATAATCTCTGGGTGGCGCCAAATTGTTTGTATAAAACAATTAAAATTGTCTCCTTATCAATGTTTCATTTGAACGATGCGACGAATTCAATCTGTCCCACCTTTTCTCAACTTTTGTTAATCGAGTTAGCAGTTACAGTATTCGCTACCTGCGCGCTAGGCGTCGCATCAGAAACATTCGCTATACTTGATAATTTAAACATACACTTTTCTAATGAAAATAAAACACAATTTAACACACACAGTATAGATTTATTATTAATTTGAAGTTAATATTTTATAGACACAAGTTGTAATTAATTTTTTATACACAATTCTGCACCGGATAATTCTTTATAAGACTCTTACTCAAGGGTCAACCAATCGATTTTGAATACATATAAACAGCATGGCGTTTTATGAAGCCAATCAACAAATATTTCGATCGATGGTTGTGAGATCTTTTGGCCACGTTAAAAGGTTCAGATGCAATTACAATATTAAAAATACACAACCTTACAATGTTTTTTCTTAAGTATGGTAATGTGTAATGGTAATTGTTTTGTTTGAGTGTCGTACAAGTGGTTTAAAAGTCGTACATAAATATGAGGTTAGTTCTATAGTTTAACAAATTTTAAGTGTCTTAATATTACGATTTAATCCTTGCAAGAGAATAAAAGTGATTCAGTGGTATTCAACATGTAACGGTACAGAAGTGTGTGATCCAGTTTTAATTTTAATTCAGTAATTAATAAATTCACTTTCACCTGTAAGGAGCCCCAGTACAGCATTGCACACAGTTAGCCTAAACAATTGCCCAGACGTATTGCATAACTGCCCAGCAGCAGGCTTTTTGTGAATCCCAGTCTGCAGTTTGTCATCAGAGAGTGAACAGTAGTAAGCAGTATCAGACAGTAAAGTTTGTTAATAAAAAAACAGTGCCCTCGGGTTTACAAGATAGGCCGTTAAAATAAATCCGGCCTATCTAAGAAAGTGTGTAAAATTCAAAAGTATTAAAAGTGTACAAATAATAACGTGCGGCCAGTTCCACTACAACTCATCAAACAGTGAAGACGTAATTTCACAGTAGCCTCGGAAAAACGTTGGTAGACCGAAAAAATTAACAGTAGGTCTACCAAAGAGTGTATTGTAATAAAACAACAGTAAACAGTGGTTCAACCGGAGGAACAGTGTATAAAAAAGTGGAGTGAATGAAAACTGGGAGTTAAGTGAAGAAGATGGAGTAGACATAGTGTGCAATACCGGGGACTTCATACAGTTAAGTAAAAGTGAAATTTATAATAATTGGCCAAAAGTTTATAGTAAACAGTAAATTCATAATGAGCTCAATAACGGAGATTTATTCGAATATATAAAGAGATTGAGAGCGTGTGTGTGAGAGAGAAAGGGGAGAAAGAAAACGTTACTGGTTTGTATAATCTATAGAATTTATAATATTGTAATCCTATTAACCAAATTATTGGAAGAGTAAAGAAGTTAATTATTATGGTAAATAAAACAATGCTTAAATCGTCATAAATATGTGTTAGTTGTAAGTTATTATGTCATTACCATTTCCTAGTTTTCTGTGCTGACAACTCGTTTAACGTAATTGGGATTCTTCTGATATATAAGGGTAGTCAGATAGCGGGATTTTTATAAGGGCAAGTGTGTAGAATGGTTTCGATATTAAACCATAAAATATCGTGGCGACCTGGGTAATTTTTAAAGGCAAGTTTTACGGGGACTATGACGGTAAGTAGAATTCTGGCAGCAGTGAGTATTTTATGATGAGTGTATTATTAATTATAAAAAGGTAGAAGGCGAGGACCTTTACAAACATATATTGAGAAATATTCAAAGTGCGTTTATTTTTTGGAAGTTGAAATAATTTAACTGATACTTAACAGCGTTGCAGTACGGAATTCCTCTGTAGGTCGGGAAGGGATGGTTGTGGCATCAATATAATTCATTTGTTCTTTATTCAAGCTTCGGCATCTTTCTCCAAGTTGTTTGGATTTATTTAGATATTTCGTCTTCAATTAAACGTCTTCTCCATCTGGTAATGGTGTTCGGTATTCATCAGACTTCTTTACGATCAATTTCTATACGTTATTTTACTTTTAAGATGTTTTAAATATGAAAATGTGTTGTACAGAATTTTCGCATCTGGCTTGCGATAGCGTCACTTTTTAAGTAATTGTATTCAACGGTAATTACCTCGTCAAATGGTCGTTTCCATGGTTACATCATTAATTTCATTGGGCGAGCTCGATATGAATACATTGTTATCAATATTTGAATTCCTTTCAAATCTTCCCATATCTTTGGACTTCCTTCCTCCTCTTATCTTCCTTCTTAGTTATTATCTATTTGCACTGTCATTTATATTTTCTCACAAAGATTATTTTGGTACCCCACAATATTGGGTTTTATCAAGTTTTCTAAGTTTACAATTAATTTCATACTTACTAATTACATTTCTCTGTTTATATAATTCCTTAATTTAATATTTGGTTTTTAATAATAACTACCATTCATCCTTGGTGACTTAGTCACCTTGGATTTGTCCATTACGTGGTCATTTTTATACAATCAGTAATTGTTTATGTTTGACCATTAGGCCTGTTTCACATTTAAGTAGCCATTATTGGTTTTTTATGACTTCATACACAATATATTTCATTTAGTCCTAAGTTGTTATTTTGCATTTATAATTAGGTTTAATGTCTCTGGATGTGTTTTAGTTTAGTCTTTTTATGATCTTTGTTTGTAACAACTGTGTTATTCAATATTACTTGCTAATTATTTGCTATTCATTTTCAATATAACATATAACATCTAGGTCTATGGTCTGTATGACTCTTACAGCCATATCCAACTCATAAACAATAGTTTATACAATTCATTATTTCTTATTTGTTGTTCTGGTGCTAAACAATCTTACCTCTATTGAACTTTTTTCATTAAACTCCCCTTATAACATGGGTATTTACTTAATGTTAATACAGACTTAGTTTCTAATGCTTTTGCTCTCCCTTCCTTGTTAACACCATCTTATTACCTTTCCTTGTGAAACACACCTTTAAACTTTTGCAATACATTCTTAAGTTATAACAATACTATTTCCTAGTCATCACAGTGAATATCACTACTTAGTGTTCATTATTTACTGAATCAATGTTCTATTCTAAATATTATTCATTGTAACTTTGTTAAATGTTATTGTTCACTCTTACAACTTAAACATAGGTTATTTTACTAAGTCTTTATCTTAGCCTACTCTCCTCTTACTATTTTTATGATAGACAATATTTGTATTTATTTCTCACTTGCACTTTCTTAAATTATTTAGTGTTCATTATAATTTACTTAGTGTTTCTTTAGTATTATATCACTCTAGGATAAATCACTTTCACTAGTTCAACTTCCATTTATTTCTCATCATTTTATTCTCTTTCTCTACACGCTATCTATATAAAATTATTAATATGATGTCTTTCTTTGTTAACAAATTACATATATCCCTAACTCTTTGGTTAGTGTACTTTTATCTATTGAGATTAAAATTAATTTACCTTTTTTTCATCCGTCGTGTGACTTCTTATTGTATTTAATTAAATAACGCGTTTCGAGGCTCAAGGCCTCATCTTCAGATTTCAGTCCAGTGTGGACATCGTTAACACATTAAAACTAAACTACTACACATTAAAATAAAACACACTAGACAAGTTAACCGATGTCTAGGTGCGCACCCTTTGCCGTCTCGCGACGCACTGCCTGCAACTCCTCTACGGTCTCGTCACAACGCCCCACCATTGATTGCTGTCTATTCCTGCTGAATATGAATTTGTCCACAACCATATCGTATAGCTGATGTGATTTAAAATTCAGCTGGTCATTTAGCATGTTGCTAGGATTGCACTTAAACGCCCGGTATATTTCAAATTCTTCGGGTGCGTTCATGTATCGTCCCTTATTGCAGAGATGTAATGGCTTGCAGTTGTTGTCAAAGTCAGTATAATTATACTGATGCCTAGACATCGGTTAACTTGTCTAGTGTGTTTTATTTTAATGTGTAGTAGTTTAGTTTTAATGTGTTAACGATGTCCACACTGGACTGAAATCTGAAGATGAGGCCTTGAGCCTCGAAACGCGTTATTTAATTAAATACAATAAGAAGTCACACGACGGATGAAAAAAAGGTAAATTAATTTTAATCTGTATTGAATCGTGACTTGGATACCAGAGAACATGAGTTTAAAATTTTATCTATTGTTTCATATTACTGACTATTTATAATCGTCATTCAATCAATACTAACATTCATTAATAGTTTTGGTTCTTAACCGATTTCATTTTTTTTTTTTTTTTGGATTACATTATTTCTCCCTTCTCTATTTTTTATTCCTTGTTTGGTTTTCTTGACGTGTTTCATTTTGTTTTCTTCCTCGTGGGTTTGTTCTCTCTTGGTTTTCATTCTTCTTTTCCTTCACTCATCTTGTTTTCTTTATTTTGGTTTCTTAACTGGCCAATCTCTGGGGTTGGGTCAATGTCGTTTGTCTGTCAGTCTATTATTTGAGTTTCTTTATTAATCACTTTTGGTTTATTACTCCTCCTTCCATGTTAATTACCTTTTATATATATTTTGCTCTACACATTATTTATTTATTAAAATATAGTATTATTTAGCATTTTTTATACATACTTATTGTTATCAAAATTGATCTGAATTTGGCGATGTTATAATATGCACAATAAAACTCTATCAATCTTCATCAAAATACTTGGAATCAAGTTTAAATCAAGCTGAAACCTGAAATAATGTAAAGGAAAAAATATGACATATCATAGAAATCCGCCCCCTAGTTATAAGTATACTTGATAGGATTACCCAACATTGGCTAAAACGGTTAGAACATCTTAACCAAATGAATAACTTCTGCAACCATAAACAGCTATTGAATTATAAGCCGAGAGGTGTTGGTCGTCTGAAGAAGCATTGGAGTGACCAGTTGTAGTCTGTCTGCTTGCAACTGGAACAGACCATTCTTGGTTTAATCCTTGCTGAAGATAATGATGTTTTAAAATATCTATGTTTAAATTGCCATTATTTCAACTAATTTGTAGTTAACGTGTTTTGGCAGTCTAAAGTAATACGAATGGCAAGAATACAGGTCTACAGTAAAATGTTATTAAATTATTCTTTACTTTAAATTTTTAATGGGTTTTTGGATTTGTTATTTTCCCATATTTATTGTCTCTGTCAAAATCAATGAATGAGGTTTTAGTGTATCATACAGTAACCTCTATATCATTGTTAAATATGCAGTTCATTATGCATTTCTATATCTGGATACTAATCTACTGACTGCTAAATACAAGGGTCAGTTGAAAAGTTTGTGGAGCGACGTCTGTAGCTTAGCGGTAAAACTAAAATCTTTCGTGTGCTGCAAGATTTGTATTTTGTGTAAACTCCTGTTAATTTCCAAATCTATCTATCAATTTATTCATTATTTAAAATTGACGTGTCATGTGTGTTTTGAAAATCAGACAAAATCAAACATTGTGGTGTGATTCGTTGTGAAAAATTGTTTATTGCCAATGGACATTCAGAACGAAATTGTAAATGTGTCAGGTAATGCTGCGACTTCAAAACCAACAGTTTGTAAGTAGGTACTTGAGTTTAAACGTGGTCGTACGAGCATTGAAAATGTGGTCGTACTGGATGGTCAAAAAATGCAACAACTCCAGATGTGCCAGCCCTCTTGTACAGTGCTTTATCACAAGTTCTTGAGTTAAAGTATGATGCGCACGTGCTCATATGAGATTCCTATGATTTCAGCAACGTCATCCACTCCTCAATCTGCGGTCTTCCAACACCCTATGAATGACATTTGTTTCAGTAATGTCAGTTTTGTTGCACTTTTTGGACGTCCACTGCTAGGATCGTCTTCAGTGCTTGTATGACCACGTTTAAACTCAAGTGTGCCCCACTTACCATTGTTTCTGAAAGCGCAGCATCTCCTAACAGATTTACAATTTCGTTTTGATTTTCCATTAGCATTGAAACGTTTTTAACAGAGAATTCATCACAACATGATGTTTGATTTTGTGCATTTTAAAAACACACCTGACAGGAAAATTTCAAACAGCTGGGAAAAAGTGAATAAACCGACAGATATATCTGGAAATTAACTGATGTTCATGATTCTTCCAGCACACAAAAGATTTTAGTTCTATCACTGACCTATATATGTTGCTCCACGAACTTTTCAACTGACCCTTGTACAGTACCAGTACCTTTTTCTCTACAGAATCAGGGAAATTAGAGGTGCCTGAAATTGAGATGAACCAAACGCCTTGATGAATCTAGGGATGATTTTTCCCTACATATGTCGGTAACTATACTCAGATGGTGTATCTTAAACTGTTCCAGTGTCTTTCACAATCTGGCTTACATTATGAAGCAAATTAATTTGATATTGAACAAAATTTTTGTTACTGTACCCTAATGGGCTTTTAATGAACTGTTGAACTTCAGCTCATGGCTATGACATCTTGAATAGTTAGTTATGAATATATGAAAATAATATGTTACTTCTCAGATATGGTATCTTTATTGAAAATATTGTGGTGTCCACTGATGTGTGTTTTTTCAGTGACAAGTGTAAAAAAAAAACTATTGTGTTTGTCTGAAAAGTGCTACATGTTGTATATATGTTATGATTTCAGGTTACATTGGAGGATATCTTCGGTTGGAACGTTACATGAAGACTTCGTTAATGAACCTTTTAGAAATAAACGTTTACAAGTACCAGTAGAAGAATTAGGTACAACACTGATTTTTGTTTTTAGATATCTCTAGTTAATAGTAACACTTTAAAGTCATTATTTTAATTTGTTTAATAGACAAGCTTTGTAAGATTATAAGTAAGAAAACTTACCTACAAAACAACCCACAAAACCCCCAAAAAAACAAAAGCTGAAGTCGCTACCACATTTTTACAGTCAGTATGTGGCTGTCTCCATGAAAACAATCTAACCACTTACAAACAATTTTCGACTAAAATGAATTTTTCCAGGCTCGTTAAGACAAACATTCAGCACAGATTAGGTTAAGGTGAGGTGACCTTCAACATAACTTAACTCACATTTATCATAACGTATTATCATTTATTAGTAATTGTGCCTTTTAACTTTAATTAATAAAATTTGGATACATAAAATACTTAAAAACTGTCAACTTCCAAAAATTCTTACCTTCCAGTGGTCCAGGGTCTTATATGCGAAATCGTGACCTGTAAGAGTGGTTATTGGGTTTTGTTATGTAATAAATATTAACTCTCATTTACTACAATTAAACAACTTTGTTTATTATTAACTTTAAAATCTCTATCTGCTTTCTTCATCAAAAGGTTATCTCTTATACATCTTTTAAAAATATATGTTAACTCATTTATCACCTGTATAAAGGTTTCTAATAGAAGGCTATCCAGTACTTTACTTCACTCTCTCTCTCTCATACTTGTCATACCTTTTTTATCTTCCCACTCCCATTATAATGGACAATTTTCACAAATTTAAAATGAAATTCTTTCTTGTTTGGCCAAATATTGAAATTGGGTATTCTTACTGCACGTGCTCACTGGTTCTGCCACATATTGTCTGCCACTGTTTTGCGTAAATGTTCCGAAAGTAGTTCAATCGGGTTTTTAATTTTAACACTGTCTTTTTGTCGATGATATTTCACACTTCCATGATTTCCGTATAGTTACAGACACATTTTGATGGTTGATTACATTTTTGGCTCACGAGCACTATTACATCGAACCGGACGGTTCCGGTGACTGACGCTAAGTGAAGTGTCTTCAAAATGGCTAGCGTCACTCTAAGCTTGGCAACTTGGTATTTGATTGGCTGACTAGCGTCTCGTTATTTCTCTTACTATCGTAGGTGGCGGGAAGGAAAATTTGTACGTGCTCTTCACTCTGCTAAGGCCGGCACACGCACGCTCGTACACATTCCAGATTACGCCGCAACTGCTCTGGATTGTTTGTAGACTGACAACTGGGTGTTCACAAAAGTTAAGCTTCGGTTATCAAAACCGGGGCTCAGTGTGGGTGACTCCACATTATTACAATTATTATGGTATTAAAATATATCCCCTAGTTTGTCCCGTTACAATACCCCTCCCCCAATGAGAGGTTTTCTGCCTAAAAACCTAAGAGGATCAGCTAGGATATGGCGCCATTGACCCCCCCGTTAATCCTTATTAAAATCATGGGTAACTTACCCCCCCCCTAGTTCGGTGACTATGGCTGCACCTGAATGACCTTACTGGACTTCCCTCTCGAGATCCCAACACCATAAAGTCAGACAGGCACCCGCCACAGTATCACCAAACTCTGTAACATTTTAAACAAATTGTCAATAATTGGCCTTACACCAAACCAGATCCTCAACTGATTTATTTCCCTCTTAGACGTACTGGATTGCCTTTAGCAAAGTACTGGTTGTGTCTATATGTGCCTTCTTAATATAAACATATTACATTCCTATTTCACAAAAACCCAGACTCAAAATACATTACTAACCTCAGGTTAACATAAAACATATCATCTCCGAATTTGAATAAAATTCACTAACATTACATAACTTTTAATTTCAATTTCCATTTATTAAACATTTGAGTTGTTTATCTTGCATTCCCATTCAAATCAAAATAAATCTAAGTTCATTACTAAAATTCACATTTTAAATTAATTAGACCATCTCTTTAACTAACAAAATTTTTTTTTCATAAACTTTAATTACATTATACTCAATACTCAGTAATTTACTTTAATTACATTATTCAAAATAACTCCACTTCATTTAATTTGTTCTTGCAATTATTTACTTTCCTAATGAAATTTATATATCACTTTCTATAATCTTCAAATCAAAACTTTTTAAATTTACTACCCAAATCTCTATTTTTTAAATAAATTTAATTTTCATCATAAACATTCATAATCATATATTGACAATTATTAAAAAATAAAAAAAATATTACTATCATAAAATCAATTGCAACTACAAATTGATCACACAAAATACAATATACACATAACACCATGCATCAGCTGATATCTTATCAGCATATGAACATAACCTTACTCTAAGTACCTTTAACATATGTAAACCAAATACAGAATTATCTACAATATAAGTCATTAAATGTTCTTGTTAATCACACATCGTTACAGTATTAAGCCCAGTATTTAAAACCATTAACTCTCATAATTGAATGTTCATTAATTACAAAACAGCAATTGAGTCACAACAATAACAACATGTCTAATCAGAGCAAATCAACCTCAATTTCACCGTGATTACGGTCAAGTAATTCCTAACTGAATATTCAGTTATACATCTTCTTCCACTTCATTTTATCATATTCCCCCCCTAACCCAGTTACAATTGGATAAATAACCTCCCGGTTAAACCGGACGAGGCATTTACCCCCTTGCATAGATGTTATATCTATGCCCCTGGCTTGTAACGGCCAGCTCCTTTTCCACACACTCTGTTGTTTAATGATGTTGGACTGTAGCGCCCATTTGGTTTCACAAGGACTGAAGTTTTTTTAGAATGTAGATGCTGCCTACACCGTTCTTGCTTCGGCGTTACAAAACATTCGGCATTACTGACGTCCGAGGACACCAGTAATCCTACTAAAATTTAGTTTACGTGCCCTTATATGGTCTACCACCCAATTCAGTGGATAGCCGCTGTTCCATAGTTTTGGTGATTCTCCTGATTCACCCCCCGGTTAATTTCTAAAGTCACCAATTTTGAAAATAATAACAAGTATGGTTAGGGTACAATAAGCCTACCCACACCTTGTTACCAATAATCCAAATCCACGGTCAAGGTTCGGTGACGCTGTGACCGCCCGAAAATGGGAAATCACATGTTTAAAATATATATATTACATATTCAAGTCATAAAATTACAAAGCTAGTTACATAAAACTTATAACTTGTATAATGTGTTATCGAACCCCCTTCATTTTCCTTCATCACATTTTTATTATCGTGACTTTACTGAACATAAGAATAGCGGGTACAACATAATATCTTAGTTTATTTCCTAGAATACAATCTATTCACATTTATAGCAGTTATAATCCAAACACAAAATTTAATCCAATAACAAAAGCCACTTTTGGAACCTCTTTATACAAGATATTTGTTTGTTATTACTGTTTCCATTCACACACAGACATTTTTTTTATATATACATATTTTGTTCATGCCTACATTCACACATTATTTCCTATGACTCACGCACTTCTTAAGAGGATCAGCATAAATATGACTCACAGAGATGGAGTCGGTGATGGGCAGACCTCATACGTCAATGAGTATGAACTGAAAGCACGTTTGGCAGTCTCGAAAAAATTGTATAAGGAACCGCCAAAACCGACCCCATCATTACTACTATTACATTTAATTATTAGTATTATTATTACCTATAACTAGTGACTCTCAAACGGAAAAATTTGGTCATTTGCAGGTTTTAAACCGCAAACAACACTTGTTATCAATACTTGAAAATTGCCTCATTATTTTTTAGTGTACTCTCAGGCAATTGTTGGTCCGTGGGGTTGTGCTAATTTATGCACCTTTTGTGTAAGTTTCCCCCACGACCCCTCCCCGTTCTAAAACAAAATTAAATTTCTACTTGTACCAATTTGTGGAGTAGGACCATCGTTGTTTTCACCTACAGGTGGAAGTTACCTCCAACCATGGTCCGCCCTAAACAGCCGAAATCCATGGTCAGGGATGGTGAAGCCGTGACCGCCTGAAAATGGGGGAGAGTCCCTTCTGAAAACATATAATACATATTAAACATTCATTCATTTGAGTTCATATTTATGGTGACCAATATCGCTTTAAATTCGTTGCGTTATGAGTACCCACTATTTCTCGCGTCACCTAGTTCTGCAAAACATATGCGTTGTTCATCTTGATTTCTATCACTTCATATGGTCCTTCATACAACAAAAAGAACTTTTTTTTCTCCTTATCTTGCACACTCGACAAATCATGCCTTCTTACTAGTACTAACTAACCTATTTCATATCTAGTCCATTTGCCTGTAGCATCATGACACCGCTTTCTTCTTTCCCCCTTAGTTAATAAGTTTTCATTTGCGAGTTTAGGTTTTATTTCCAGACCTCTGGTATTACACTCAGGTGGATAATTGAATAGCTATTCCAGAATTCTAGGTGGGCGTGTCCCCTTGACCAACTCGTATGGCGTAAACCCGGTTGACTCATGCGTAGTACAATTTAACCAGTCTTCAATTTTATTCACATAAGTTGGCCATTCACTGTGTTTAGTATGGCAATACGCCCGAAAAATCCTCCCTAACTCGTGCATAACCCTTTCGGCCTGGTTTGACTGGGGATGATATACCACAGTGTGTTTGGGTATAATGCCTTCCCACCCCAAAGGTTGTTGCCAAGTTCCGCTAATGAATTGGGGCCCATGATCAGAGAGTATTATCTTAGGTTTCCTGGTTTTGATCATATAGTCTTTTGTTATCTTTTCACTTAGGACTCTACTTGTCGCCCTTTTGACACTATACATTTTTACGAATTTAGTAAAGGTATCTAATACCACAAAACTGTACATCACCCCTCCCCTACCCTTTGGTAGCTGGCCGAACAAATCCACCACGACTAAATCAAAAGGTTTCTCGACTTTAATCTATCTCATTTCTCCCTCTAACCGGTAATTGGCTATTTTTGACTTTTGGCATAAATCGCAACGCCGGAGTAATGTTCTAACTCTCCGTTCCATATTTTTAAATATGCACGATTCTTTCAATACATTTATACATTTCCTGGCACCGAAATGCCCATACCGAATATGACAGTCCCATATTATTTTATCTACCAACCCTTCCGGTATGACTAACCTCCAATCATGCTCTCCCCCCTCTGCTTTCTTAAATAGGCTCCCTTGATAGATTTGAAAATATCGGCTATACCCTAACTCATCTAAATTTGACTCTAAACTGCTTATTATTTTATTTTATTTAACATCTGCTCTCTGCATGTTATTAATACCCTTCAACTCCTCCCCAAAAAGCCTATCTTCCCTACTTAGTCTATATATCTCTATTTCTTTTAAATCTCTCCCTGTTCTCATTCCCTCTGCATCTATCCTGGATAAAATGTCGGGTATCTTGTTTTCCACCCCCTTTATATACTTCCAAGAAAAATTATACTCTTGTAAAGCTAGGACCCACCTGGTTAGTCTGCTGTGTGTCAATCTGCAGGTGTTTAGGAAAGATAATGCCTTGTGGTCAGTCCTGATGATGGTAGAATTTCCCAACAGATAGGTTCAGAATTTCTTCACGGCAAAGACAATACTTAGTAATTCCTTCTCGGTTGTTGTATAATTCCTTTCGGCCGCTAGCAAGGTACGGCTGGCGAAAGCGATGTTGTGATGTTCCTTGTAGTTGTCCTCCTGGTACAACTCAGCACCTAGAGCGACATTGCTAGCGTCCGTTTGTAAGTAAAATTTGCGTTCAAAGTTAAGGTGATTCATCATGATCATGTTAACAAAGTGGTCCTTTATCTCGCTAAATGCATCTGTTTCTTTTTCCCCCCATCTCCACTGTTTATTCTTTTATAACACCGTACTCAATTTTGAAGTTATATGGGCATAGTTTTTCTGAAACTTTCTATAAAAATTGCATAACCCTAAAAAACTTTGCAATTGTTTGATATTTCTAGGTTCAGGGAATTTCAAATTGACTCTACCTTCTCTGGGTTGGCTTTTATCCCTTCTGGCGTGATTATGAAACCTAAGAAACGTATTTCTTTCTGTAAAAATTCAGATTTTTTCCAGTTGACAGTCAACCCCCCTTTCTGCAATTTGTCTAACACATATTCTAAATGCTCCATGTGTTTGAGAACGTGCGTGAGACTATCAGTATGTCATCTACATAAATGGTTAAAAATTCTAAATTGTTTGGTTGTAATATCTCATCTAAACACTTTATAAAACTGGCCACACTGGTATTTAGCACGAAGGGTAACCGTTTAAATTGTTAATTTTTTCCATTGAAAAGGAACGCCGTGTATTTCCTACTTTCACATGCTAACGGGACTTGCCAATACCCTGCGGTTAAATCTAACGAGGTCATGTATTTAACTCCGCTAAATTTTTGAAATATCTCATCTATTGCTTTGGGTGACTCCCGGTCCGGAATGATGATCTGATTTATTTTACGGGCATCTAAGCACAATCTTACCCTCCCATCTTTCTTTATAACTAAAACTAACGGGTTAGAATAGGGGACCCCGATCTCTCAATAATATCTCCCTGCAACATTCTATCCAACTCGACTTGAACCGCTGTCCTTTTTGAATGCGGTACGGGATAACTTCTTTGTACGCTCAAATACACTTTAAAATATATAAAATACATAAATACAACTCCCACCTACCTTCAAAGTTTCGTTTCTCTGGGGCCAGGATTCTTTCGTGCGAACGCTAGATACAAACATGTGTTTCATGGGTTATCGAAATAACTAACTCTACACATCATTAGGAAGAGAAATAATTAGTTTTAATGATCAACTATTCAAATTATTGTTTACCAAATACATTTACATGTCGTCAAATGTTGTGCAACTTTGTTTCCTACATTTTACTTTTACATATATAACTAATACTAATTACTTACTCAAGATAGCCCAGCCTGCCTTTCACTCACTACTCACATTATATTATAAAACCCCCTTCCCCTGATTACTCGAATTAATACATGATATAAAGTCCCCGCCGGCAACGCGTTCTTCAGTGACCTCGTGGCCACACCGCGGTAAGTCGTAAACGTCCCGGAAAAACAAAAACTGTATCAGCAAATTTAGATGTGAATGTTCTGCAACTCTTCCTCCATCACTGTCACTTGTTTAAAAAGATTACTTCACTTTTATATAAAAAAACTGATGAAATTTAGTAGAGCATACTTAGCTCTGGTGTCGGCCGACACGCACAGAGTAGGACTGGGAAGTGTGCTTCGTTGAGCAGGAGGAAATCCGTATTCACTGCCAACAGATTTTCGTCGTCGTATAATGTTGATTTGCTGTGACTTATGAGTTCTATGCATGGCACCTGGTCGTTATTTGTGTGGTCACCGGGGACGATATTTGCCTCTGCTATACTGATGTCACTAGCAGCGGGCATGGCTTAAATACATTTCCTGTAGCTGGCTGGTTGCGGTCCCAAATCGTTCACTCCAGCGCCATGTTTTTCAGCTTCGTTGGAGTTTTCACGGCGTCACTAACAGCGCCCCGTCCTGAGATGTTAAGTGTGGGCGTCGCCACACATATACAGAGTTCCGAGAAAATTAGGGTGGCGCGAATTCCTTGCCGTGTTACACAATAGAGATTGCGCCTCGCCTTTGTCTCAAACTGTTCTACTTGCCATGTGTTCTGTTGTAATGGAAATAACGTTCGCCGGGAAATAAAGCTTTCACAATAAATTTATAAAATCCCACACAAAGTGAAATAAATAAAAATGCAAATATCCCATACTGTAAGAAATAACATGACCCAATTTAGACACGTTACAGGTGCGTGTTCCCTTACTTTTAGCACACACTCATAGTTCCTGGCTCGAATAGGCAACTCTGCGAACACCTCTTTAAAACTTTTCACAACCCACCACAACGCCTCATGTTGGGGACTCTCTACAGCGCCACCCTCGCTACAAAATTTATACTCCCGTTCCTTCCATATTCGTCTTCACTTTCAACGCTCTCGCTCTCTCTACACACATTCACTCTTGCTATTGTGTCCACATTTTCAACCCAATGTTGTATCACTTTTATACCTGAAACTTTTATTGTGCCCACTACCCGTTCAAAACTAATTCTGACTGGCTCAATCTCATTATATAATTCTAATACCCGTTTATGGAAATCAATCACCGATCTGTGCCTTATTAAAAAAATCGTTACCTAAAATTACCTCTAAATTTAAACCACGTACGACTAAAAATGTATTTTCATATTCCCCCCCGTTTATGACCATATTTAACTGAACTTGTTTTGTGACCTCACCCCGGTAATCCCTATTATAGTAACGCCCGCTGCGGGTAATGACACAATATTTTTGTTTACCCCTTTTAATTCCTCTAAAATATGTTCTGAAATTACTGACACCTCGCTCCCCATATCTACCAAGGTTTTCACTTTCTTACCTTCTATGGTGATCATTACCTCAGTCAATCTGACCTCTGGTTTCCTCACGTTGAAGTTGTCCTCTTCTGTTAGTTCCTGGGATATATCAGTTAATACGAGGTAACTCTGGTAGCTGTTGTCATCCTGGACCATGCTGTTATTTAGTGACAATGGCTGGGTCCCTTCCTCCATTGTCCTCTCTAGTTTCCCGGTTGAACTGTTGTACCACCCTGCACGTACCCACTCCCATTACCGGTGCTATTCCCGCTACTCCTCGGCACTCCGTGGCGTCCATCCCCTCCTCGCTGATTTGTATTGGTGTGTTGTGGTAGCGTTCCTTGCCTCCGCCCATTCCTCATCTGTCTACATCTATAACAGAATATGCGTTGAGCAAAATTTTCAAATTTACACCCCTGACATGTCCAATATTTGTTTCGACTATTATTTTCTCCCCTTGCATCTCGATGTACGTGTGGTGGCACCCTTGTTTGATTATGGTTTCCGTTAGTTTGGGTCCCCGGTGGGTTCAGACGCCTACCCATCATTTCACGGTCTCTTATATTTTGGAAACTGTCTAAAAATTTTTCCAATTCACTTATCTCTGCTATCTCTCGGGTCATCAACGATATCTGTACCTCCCGGGGTAAATGTTTGCTGATGTGTCTCACGAACAATCTAAATGGTAGCTGAGGTTCAAGGAACTTAGCTTCATTTAAAATCTTCATTACATAGATGGTCACATTGTCACTATGCATACCAAAATTCCCCGTTCCCATTATCCTACTCCTCAACACCTCCTGATCCTCTTCTGACCAATATTTTTCTCGGAAAGCCCGTTCAAACTTCTCGTAACTTTCCCATTCGTTTTTATGAACCTCCTCCCAGATCGTGGAACTCCCCTTAAAGCATTTACTGATTTTTAGTAGTTGTACTTCCCAGCTGTTATTGTTAAATCAATTAAATTCTCGGACCCGATTCAAAAAATGCAAAGGATGTACACCCAGATTGTCGCAACTAAATTGTTCTAGTTCAATTTCATTCTTTAAATCTCGAGTAACTATTACCCGTTCCGTAATATTATTTATTTTCTGGCTTATGGCCACTTGCAACTTGTCTTTAACCTTGATAATACTTTGTTCTGTTGACATAATTTTGTTATTGTTATAATACAAATATAGTTATACCTTCAGTTATACCTTTGACCTGAATGCTATGTTTGTTCATAACATCCACGTTCTCTTGTATTGACTGTATTTCTAAGTTATACTTATTCTCTGTCTTTAAATTTAAGGTTAGTATTATTTTTATACTGCTGAATATTTTTACTTATTTCATCTATCTGAACTACAGTGTTCTGTTTACATTCATTTATTTTACATTCAATTTCATTGTTGTACTCACTTATCTTACTTACTAACTTTTTGTTATTCTCATTTATTTGTTCATTGAACTTGGTATTTACTGATTCTATTACTTGTTCCTTAATTGTATGGAAACGCTCGTTAATTTCATTTATCTTTACTCCATTGACTCGAGTATTTACTTCGTTAATATTACTACTTAGTTCATTGAATCTGGTATTTTTTTCATTTAATTTGACATTTACTTCATCGGATTTGGTATCATTTACGTCAAAACGACTATTTGTTTTATCGAACTTGTCATCAAACTTATTATTTAACACTGTGTTGCTTTTCTGAACTTTCTTTCATACTACATATTATACTATACAAATCTTTTAACATACCACTGTCATCAGCTTTCTTATTTTGACTAATTGAAATTGGCGTTGAATGAATTTCAACTTCATCCATTATTTTTGGTTCGGTAAAATTACTTTCATTTGTTAGCATTAAAGCTGTTTGGATTCCCGAGTCGCTCATATGAGCTGACTCGGTTGACATATTTTCTTTGTTTACACTCATTGACTTATTTTCAGATTCATCGCTGACGGTTACGTCAGTTTCATTTATTTTACTCTCTGTATTTTCCATATTTTATATTATGAAATTTTCATATACTAAAAAACTCACACTTAACATAACATCATTTATTTGTACGTAATTTACACGTAATCTGCCTTAACCTCTCTTACATTCACAAGTAGGCATAGTTTGTACCAAATAAATTTCTACAAACCATTTTAAGTTCTGGCGCCATTGTGCCTTTTAACTTTAATTAATAAAATTTGGATACATAAAATACTTAAAAACTGTCAACTTCCAAAAATTCTTACCTTCAAGTGGTCCAGGGTCTTATATGCGAACTCGTGACCTGTAAGAGTGGTTATTGGGTTTTGTTACGTAATAAATATTAACTCTCATTTACTACAATTAAACAACTTTGTTTATTATTAACTTTAACATCTCTGTCTGCTTTCTTCATCAAAAGGTTATCTCTTATACATCTTTTAATAATATATGTTAACTTATTTATCACCTGTATAGGTTTCTAATAGAAGGCTATCCAGTACTTTACTTCACTCTCTCTCTCTCATACTTGTCATACTTTTTTTATCTTCCCACTCCCATTATAATGGACAATTTTTACAAATTTAAAATGAAATTCTTTCTTGTTTGGCCAAATATTGAAATTGGGTATTCTTACTGCACGTGCTCACTGGTTCCGCCGCATATTGTCCGCCACTGTTTTGCGTAAATGTTCCGAAAGTAGTTCAATCGGGTTTTTAATTTTAACACTGTCTTTTTGTCGATGATATTTCACACTTCCATGATTTCCATATAGTTACAGACACATTTTGATGGTTGATTACATTATTGGCTCACGAGCACTATTACATCGAACCGCGCGGTTCCGGTGACTGACACTAAGTGAAGTGTCTTCAAAATGGCTAGCGTCACTCTAAGCTTGGCAACTTGGTATTTGATTGGCTGACTAGAATCTCGTTATTTCTCATACTATCATAGGCGGCGGCAAGGAAAATTTGTACGTGCTCTTCACTCTGCTAAGGCCGGCACACACGCGCTCGTACACATTCCAGATTACGCCGCACCTGCTCTGGATTGTTTGTAGACTGACAACTGGGTGTTCACAAAAGTTAAGCTTTGGTTATCAAAACCGGGGCTCAGTGAGGGTGACTCCACATTATTACAATTATTATGGTATTAAAATATATCCCCTAGTTTGTCCCGTTATATAATCATATGAATTAGGTTTACTTAACATTGTTGTTACTTTCTTGAATTTCACTTCACATACAATTCAAATTGACTACCAGCCGTTAAACATTTGATGTTACTTATTAAACTGTTATTTCATATATTACTTATTAACTATTAAAAAAAAGGTTCACTAAAGAAATTGGAAAATCCTTTTGATAAAATATAAAGAAACAATCAGAACTTTATATTCAACTTACAAAAATTACCATCAGTAGGGCAGTTGTTTTACATTCAATTCGTCTTATATATTCAATTTCTTAAAAATTAGTATACAATTTTATTTAGAAAAAGTTCTTCTATTACAATCTCTTTACTTATAAATTAACTAGCTGTTACCTGCGGCTTGGCACGCGAATATTGGACTTTTAATAAGTATTTTAATATAATTTTTGTCTATGTCTGTATGGCGTTCTGTCAGCTCATATATCAATTTTGTACTCATTAGTCAAATTCTCTCCAAAGCTGTTTTGAACACTTGTACTGTTTTAACTTGTACTAAATTATTATGTTGGTGCAACAGCCTTTGGAGATATTTATAAAGTACCTGTTAATTCAAAAACGCTAAATTTTTTATTTTAAGTGTTACTGTGTTAGAAGCATTGTATAACACATTAAACGTATGTTTTCCACAACCATAGCTTTTACTTATTTCAGCAGTAAACTAAAAACCAAATATCGGTATGGAGAACCATACATGACTTCCATGTTCTAATATTTATATTTAAAATCATTTTTGAAATGAAATATTACTATAGAAACTACTTCTTTCTACTTACTGCTTCAGCCTTAACCACAGTACTGTGGTCACTAATGTATACCACCTCACGTTATCGCACTCGATTTTCACTGATGATGGAAGTCGATGGCATTGCGGAAACGTCTGGTTTTGTAGAAAACATTGGACTACGGCCAAACATCCCGGGAAGGAATTTTAACAAAAACTACTTCTTTGTTGCCGATAACGTTGTACAATATATATAAAAAATTGCATAAAATTAATGGCTTGTATAAGTTAATGTTTGATCTCCATTAAGTAGTGCTCAAGTTTCCAAAGTTTTAATATTATGATGTCCGTAATTAAAACATCAGAGCAGGTTTAGTGTGAATGAGGGTACACCGTGTACAAAAATTTTCAACATTTCTTATTGAGCGTTGCTTAGAGTAAAGCTGTGAATCTACAGTGTATGTTTCAAAGAACAAACACGCGAAAAAGCAGGAGCGCTCCGAAGTCACTCATGGACCCTCAGCATCTTGCAGAGGGTTCATTCCCTAAAGACGAAAAGTCTGTCTATGAATCGTTCCTCTGTAAACACGTGCAGTTACACTGCCCAGCGATCCACAGGAAGCAAATCGCTATCCACGCTGGACACTTTTTCGGCTTGCACGCGTTATGTTGGTATGGGTTTCGGCACTTACCATTTAAAAAGCGTGCAATTGTAAGAGAATAAACATGAGTGAGGCCAGAAATAACACGAATTGTGTGTGTGTGTGTGTGTGTGTGTGTGTGTGTGTGTGTGTGTGTGTGTGTGTGTGTGTGTGTGTGTGTGTGTGTGTGTGTGTGTGTGTGTGTGTGTGTGTGTGTGTGTGTGTGTGTGTGTGTGTGTGTGTGTGTGTGTGTGTGTGTGTGTGTGTGTGTCTTCCCTGCCTTTTTATTGCTGCAGTCATAATAATAAAATGGAAACGTAAACATTACATAACTGAGATATGCGTGCCTGCCACGAACGATATATTATTTTATACATGTATATTAACTCATACATAATTTACATTAAAATGAAAAAATTATAATTTTATTGCCTGGCAACAAAATTATTTTATTTTTAACAATTACCATTGTTTCAAAAAGTTTAAATGAATTTTCAAGTACTTTACTGTTGTTAAAACGTAAAAGGTTGCAGGTAAACTACCCCTTCCCCTTAACCGATCTTCACCAAAATCGAAAGTCCTTGAGATCTCTACAATTCAGGGACGTATGCAAGAAATTATTTGATTCTGTTTGAATTTGCGGCTGTTATCATTTGCCATAGAAAATACCCTTGTTAAAAAAACGTTGCAGGTAAACTACCCCTTTCCCTTAACCGATCTTCACCAAAAACAATAGGTCGTGAGTACTCTACAAATCAGGGCTGTATACAAAAAATTATTTGATTCTGTTTGAATTTGCGGCTGTTATCGTTTGCCATAGAAAAAAACCTATAGACAGACAGACATACAGACACTTTTTGAAAAACGACATTTTTCATGTTTTGAGTGTAGTACAATCAGAATCTGCAATAATCTCGAACACGATTTTGTTTGTCATCACCATACTTCCATTTCCTTAAGGAACATGGAAGTAAAAACCGTTGTCACTTAACCTCACAACATGTATTTTCGCTTTGCATTAAGTACAGGACAATTTACAATTAATGCACTTCTTCTTTTCCACATCGTAATATATCGATACAATCGCATATTATATAAAACATCAAGAATATACTCCAGGAATGGATAAATGTACAGTTCTGATGCTGCTAAATAGGTTTTGTTTATTGGTAATTAATTCTGGTCTCAATGGTGTGTTGTTGACATATTTAGTAGTAGTATTTAATATTCATTATTATTCATTCAAGTAATTTCATTACTTATTCATTGCATCATCAGAAATACGTATAAACATAAATTTTATAATTGTTTGAGACAATTACAAAATATATCGATACAATCGCATATTAAAAACATTTAAAACTGCAGGAATGGATAAAGGTACAGTTTCGATGCTGCTAAATATCATTTGTTTATTTACTTGTTAGTATGGTAATTAATTCTGGTCTCCATGGTGTTGTTGACATGGTGTTTCTTTATATGCGTCAATGAAAACGCATAATTAAAAGGGCCTAAATTGTGTGAACGAACGGGGCAAAATATCAAATTCCAAGTCAGACAGTATTTTTCGCCTTGTGTCAAAGGTTACCTGTGCAAAATTTGGTGGCAGTCGGTGTAGTGGTGTGGATTTGTATTCAGTACCCATAAATCCTCAGACTTTGAGTTTTATGGTATATAGACGTTAAGGAAAATTCAATGCTAATCAGTACTTTGTGATAGGTTAGATCTCACTCTCTCTCTCTCTCTCTCTCTCTCTCTCTCTCTCTCTCTCTCTCTCTCTCTCTCACCCTTCCCCATTTTTCTTTTACTTTCTCTCACTCGCTTTCTCTCCCCCCCTTTTCTCACTCTCTCATCCTCACAGACAAAATTCCCCCCTCCAAGTTTCATTTATTTCATCTTTTTGTTACCAATTTCTTGCGATCACTGCTAACGTAACTGTAGTATACTTAACTGTGTGTAGCTATGTATTAGTTGTCATTGCTTGATTTTGCATATGGCCCAAACTTGCTTTGTTTACTCAGACATACCTACCGCACGTCCGAATTTATGTTATTTTACACTCTTGTTTTGTTTGTTCCACTGTTTGAAATCTCACACAGTTTCCTACCAACTTTACATGGTAAAACTGTGGCCTAAAGACTTTAGATACCGAAAGTTATTGGTATAGCAAAATTGAAAGTTAAGGGCATGGAAATGCGCGAAACGCTTACGGTTAGAGGGAAAAGGCTATGTGGAGGGAGTCGCTGTGAGATGTGAGAATAGAATTGTTACCAGCAACGGTGCAGCCAACCTATGAATATCGTTTCTAATAGTAACAAGAACTCGCGACTGTTAAGGTTTGTTTGTAAATGTGTCACCACGAATCTGTGTGTGTGTGTGTGTGTGTGTGTGTGTGTGTGTGTGTGTGTGTGTGTGTGTGTGTGTGTGTGTGTGTGTGTGTGTGTGTGTGTGTGTGTGTGTGTGTGTGTGCTGTCAGTGTGTAATTTTCATTGTCTAAAATTGTGTAATTTTCATAAATTGTGGTAAGTTTTTTAAATTTATTTGTATTAAAGTGTTTTCCTGTTTAACCATTTTGTTGTTTAAAGTATTGTTAGTTTTAATGAGCGTGTGCATGATGACAAATTGTTGATGACCTACTCCTAATGTGAAAAATTTTCACAAATTTATATGAAAAATACAGAACGGCTTTTTTTGATTCGGTGTTTCAGGTCGCTAAATATAAGCGCAAGGGTATTATAAAGCGACAGTTAATAATTGTAACAGCCAGCTATTGAACTCCACACCTTTCTATTTTCATTCATGGGGTGGGGAGGGGTGCGGTCATCAAACTGCTCCTCAGTTATATGTATATGCGCCCCCATAAATTCATATTACTGCACTAACACTCTGTATCATACACTGTCGTTTCATAATAAAACAAGCACACTTCTTTGTTCTAACCAGAAATCGAGTTACATATTATGGTTACTACACGTACTCATTTATTTTAAAGACAAAACTCATTTCTAGGTTTCAGTATATATTTTACATTGACAAATAATGTCGGTGAGTAGCATAAATGTTTTGTCACCACGATATGCTTTTCACTATACACCATACTGCAACTGTTCCAAGCACTATGTAACCATCGACTGCACAAGAGTGTTCTGAGTATGTGTGAAATACATTAAATTTTGTTAGTCTCACAATGAGGTGTTTATCTGCTCTGCATCTCAACCACCTGTTCAAAAACTGTTGTCAGTTTATACTTGTTTCCGTTTATTTCCTTAAAACTTTCAAACCCTGGCCATTTCAGCATAGGCATGACCCAGCAGCCTGGCTGTTTTCCATATTTTTCCCCCTTTTTTTTTAACAACGTAAATTACATGTCAAATTAAAGACTGGATCTTCTGTTTTCATAAAATGATACAATATTTATTTTTTAACATGATAATGTTTTTAGGCTGAGGGCCATTCCACAAAAACGTCATTGAAAAACGTGACGCTTCCACATTTTCGATTCCCCACAGTCTAGAAATTTGATATGTAAACGCATCAAGACAGAAATAATCACTGCTGACATTGAGTTTAGCAAACGTTTTAGTGAGAATAAATTTGGTTTTACATGCTCTGTTTGTGGTTTGGAAATGATTTACGTAATCAACATTATACGTTTCAAAAGCCTAAAAACATTATGATGCTTCGATGTGTCAGTTTCGTCAAAATTCTGTAGGTGAAATTGATCTTTAGTATCTAGATCAAAAGCATGTTTTTGAAAAATAAATAAAGTTTTACAAGGTATTTTCACATAATAAATGTTTTTTTTTTATTAGTAACTACTGTACAAAAATTACTTTTCTTATAATATTAAGGCACAGAATATAGTAATTATCAGTCTATTTGCAATAATCTGCATTTGTGTGGTACAAAATGAAACACAGTAACACAAACCAACATTGCAAGTTTCACAGTAGTCAGAAAATCTCAGAACAATCACAGAAAACTGATTGTGCTGCTATCTGTGTATTCAGTTGGCAACTACAAAGTCCAGTCTGCAAGTACAAACAACAGAAGCCCATAAATATTTCGTAGAAATGCCTTAAACGCACATGTAATGACAAACGTAAATTTTATGGGCATCAGGTCAAAAGTGTTAAACAAAAAAAAAATCCTTTTTTTTTTCAGAGATGTCTAGATTTGAAGACGATAGAAATGTAGCTGCGTATGCACCCAGCGATCCAGGCAGTGACCGTGGTGATGATGATGGTATTGGTAATGTGTCTGGATTAGGCACTGATTGTGTTCCTTCAAATGCTTCTTTTCCACCAGAAAGTGAACCAGTGCCTGAAAGTGATCTGCCTTTAGTTGGATCAGTGTGTGAGGAACGGGCCTTAGCTGAAATGGCAGAAAGAAGGTAAATTTGTCTCTAAACATAAATACGATTAATTACTTAAAAACAGATTTTGTTATATTATGAGGTTTGATCAATCGCAATTTTGCAATTTCCACTGCTACAAGTGTCCGAAACTGTTTTCATGTGAAGCATCATAGCCCTATTTGATGCATAGTTTAGATTTCACAGCTAATTGAGTAAGTCGTCCTTAGGTGTATTAGACGATTTTTGTCATTCTACAATGCAAGATTGAAGCACATGGATTAAATTTTGTGTAAACTGTGAGATAAACTGGAAAACATGTTCAGAAGCTTCAAAGACTGCTGTAAATGAGTTGAAGATCATGGTTGTCAGATGAAGATTATATTTTTGTGTTCCACAGAATTTCATCGCTAGGCACAGTGGTAAATAAAGAGTACTATTTGAACACTTTACGCTATTTGTATGAAGCTATTTGTAGAAAATGACTAGATATAGAGAAGAGGAATTTATGAAAATTACAGCCCAATAATTGCGCCTGGACCCACATCATTGCTTGTTAAGAATTTTGCTAGGCTAGGCAAAAGAAAACATCATAATGATGACACATCAACTACCATATTCACCAGATGTGTCCCAACATGATCGTTCCTCCTCCCAATAGTGATAATTTTCACAAAAGGACGTTTCGTGACCATTGAAGATATAAAATGAAAATCGCAAAGCGAGCTCAAGGCTGTACCAAAAGATGTGTGTGTGAAATAATTTGAAGACTGCAAAACAGCTGGCGTAATCATGTCACATTGAACTGAGACTACTTTGAAGGGGGGGGGGGAGCCTTCAAAGTCGATGAATGAAGGCATAAATTTAAAATAAAGAAGAACTCCATGAACTTTTTGATTACACCTCGTATGTGAAAGTATTGTTGTGAGTACAATGTGGACTCTGATCTTAAAATTATGGGATAAAACATTAACTGCAAGATCTGTATATATTGTAACCATGTACGTGATCTACCGCTACTAATACTATAATGTATTAGTGCTGTATCGTGGTTTATTAATGATATTAACTATTAATTATGTGTTAGTCTTCTAGTTTTTGAACCGTAGTTGTTCTGCGTCTAGTGTATTTGATCTTTTTGGTATTTTAGTGTAGAGAGAGGAGGAGAGATTATCGTCGGTTAGTGCTATTTGAATATTCCTGCACTTCTGGTTAACGAACGATCAGCTCTAACCGTACTCTGGCAGTTGGAGGTTATTTTCTCTTTGTGAATTTACCCCCAATTTATAAATAAATAAATAAAATAATACTCTGCCAGAACCTTACCTGCGAGCTTCCTCTCGCTTACTTATCTTCTAAAACACCAACAGAACTTCAGGGTCGCCACGATGTTTTAGGTTATACATCGAAACCTTTACACTCTACCTTAATTAAAACTGGACAATTTTGCCATCTGACTACCCACAATTCGGAAGATTCGCGGAAACGTTAGACGAATTTTTCAGCACAGAACACTAGGAAATGGTAACGACGAAATAACTACGCTAACACATGGTTATATTCTATTAAAACAAATCTTTTTCATTTATGCAAATTGAATTACTTCTTTCTTTCTCTTATTTTAATTACTTCTTTCTATTGACATCTATTACATAGTATCTTATAATAATAACCCCTAATTATAAACCAGTACTATTATGTTATTTTTTCCCCTGTTATTTTTTTTGTACACACGCTCTCACTCTATTAATTAATTTTACCCCCGTTTTATTTATGAGCTCATTAATGATTTATAATGTTTTGGCCAAATGAATCTGCCTTTATACTTGTTACCTATTTGCGTAATATCCAAATGTTGTCCAGAACTGTTTTCAATAAACACTCTCAACTCCGACCAAAGTTTAACGTCATTCAATCGTCACTTCATTATTTAACACTGGTTGCACTTTTTATACTACTTGGTAGGCCTACTTTGATACTTTTTTGGCCTACCAAGAACTCATCCGAGACTATGGTTGAATTAACGACTGTACAGGTTGAAGACTCGTTTTCAATATCCAGCGTCAGGCGAAGCGTGGGTCCGCTCTGCAGCCCGTCTCGCTGGCCACGTGTTCGTAAATTCGAACGCTGATTGGGTCTCATGTTTGGCTATGGAATGTCTGTTCGTGCCATTTTCATGGGAATGCTGGCCGACATGTGTGCGCATACGCGTGAATGTGTACCCTTGCTGATAACTTGCGCTTTGGTAATATGCTGTGCCTTACACGGAGCTACAGTCCGTTAACAGAATATACTTTGGTTAGGAAAAAACTTTAGATTACAGACCCCTTCATTCTGTACCGTTACAATACCCCCCCCCAATGAGAGGTTTTCTGCTGAAACAGAAAAACTCTCATTGCTAAAACCTAAGAGGACCAGCAAGAATATGCCGCCAACAACCCCCTTAAATCCTTACTAAAATCATGGGTAACTTACCCCCCCAGTCTGGTGACTGCGGCTGCACCTGCATGACTCTACTGGACTTCCCTCTCGAGATCCCAACACCCGCCACAGTATCACCAAACTCTGTAACAATTAAGAAAAATATCAATAACTGGCTTTTTCACCATACCATATCCTCAACTGACTTGTTTCCCCTTAGTCGTACTGGTTGGCCTTTATCAAAGTACTGGTTCTGTATCTCGATGTATTCTATTTAAAATATTCACTACACATACTTATATTCATTTAAACATTTTAAGTTTCACATATATTGTAAACACAATTCAACCTAATATAAACATCTCAATTTGCATAAAATTACTAACATTACATAACTTGTAACTTTCTATTAACTCTTTTTATATCAACCTTTAATTATTTATCATTTATTGTACCATTTAAATGCTCCATAAATTCAAATCTATTATCAACTTTCATTATTGTAACGTAACGAAAATATGGTCCCCTACGTTACATAAAAAGTTTATAATTCTCAAACTAAAAATAAAAATAATAATTGTCCGTAATAATAAAAGGTCAGAAAAATAAACCATTATTAAATGAATGAATAATCCCCAAATAAGAATACAAGGTAAAAGAAAAATTAAGAATGTTTTTAAATACAAACTATTAAGTGTTCAGTGAAAAGGGTAAACGATAAACATTGACAAGTAATGTAAAACCTAACTTAGACAGTTTTAGAATGATTAATGAATTAACTGAGAGGAGAATAATTAATTAGTGCATGATTTATTTTATAAAAATGTACATGTTATTATGTTTTATCATGTTGTGTTATTATCATGATATTTATGTTGTTTTTTGTATGTAGCAAGTGAAGCAATTGTTTTAAGAGAATATCAATTAACTGATGTTAATTTCATTTTTATGTTATCAAATATATCATTATAGAACTGGTGTTAAACTTTATAAAATTAAATGTTTTGTATACATGTTGTGACGTACTGATCGATCACATTTATTATTATTACCAAATTTCAAATTAGTTGTTACTTACCGTTACGATAACTCTTTCAGGGTCACAGGATTCGATCACATGTACCTAGATACAAACATGGTCTATGGGTTATGCAAAGCACTGACACAACTCATTTTGGAAGAGAATTTAACTTTTAATTTTATTTTTTAAATCATTCAAATTTCAACAAATTTTTACCATGTTTTTGTATTTAAAATATCTTCATAATTTTTCTTTGTCTGGTGATTCGTTACATATACTATCTTATTCTACTAGCTTACCTTATATTCATATACACATATAGACAGAGCCCAGCCTGCATATTTAAACACCCACTCAAACACACACACACAATTTATTTCCCCTTAAACATTTTTTAAATGCTATTTCCCCCCGTCAGCCACGCGGTCTTCTCACACCCACTCATTGTTCCGGTAAAACTTATTATTGTCCGAAAATTGCACAGTTACGTTCTTTATTCTTTTTACTGGACCGCGGTCACACCAAATTTTTCTACTATTGCACTGGATGTCATTTTAGAAAAGTTTTATTTCTGAGCCCGGTTGACGGGCGGCCTGCGCAGTCGAGAGTCGACCAAAGACTGACTGCGTCTCTCAGTTCCCCACTCCAGGAGCATTTTAGTCAAGACGACGGACATCAATGCCTTTTATGTAGTCGTCACAGTTTCGACTCATGCTAGTCATGTAGTTGTTGGAATGACGATAGCAGGCGATTTCAACCAGGCACTGGCTAATGTCATAAAAGTGGGTGGGACTTAAAACAGCACTTCCGCAAAGTTTTGGAGAAGGCGATGAATATTATTCTCTCTAGCCATCTTGGTTTTTCAACATAGCTTGGGTAGGCGCTCATGCGCGAGTAGTGACGTGTGTGCACTGCCACACCAGTACAGATTTCTGCGAATTTTGTGGAGGTGCAAATTCCTTTGCCGCATTACACAACTAAAAGTGCGTATCACCTTTGTTCCAAACGCTGTTTCTCAACACTGGTCTATTATACGGACAAATACGTTGCACAATAATACATTTATTTCGCAATATTTTATAAGGCTCCCGACCAAAAATGAAATGAATAAAAATATATAAATGCCCCAAACCGTTAAAATAAAAACACCCAAAAATTGACCCGCTACAATACCCCCTCGATGAGAATTCTGCTGTTCATGACAGAAGAAATCTCATCGATAACCCCGAAGAGGACCGGTGAGGAACTGGGGCCAACAACCCCCTGGTTCTTAATCTCATGGGTACACGACCCCCCTGGCTCAGCGACTATGGACTCATCTGAACGAGATCACTGGACTTCTCCGTAAGAGATCCCAACACCGAGAAATCGAACAGATTCGTACCACAGCGCGCCTCGCCTTCCAACATGCTACCCCCAAAAATCCTCAATCCCTGGCTAAATTATCCCAGCTCCTCCGCCGATATGGATCCCCTTTTATGCCAGCTGGACTTTGTTTAGCAGATACTGGGCTCACACACATTCACGTTACATGTTACCATAACACATAAAAATAAAACTTTCTTTTAAAATTTATCAAAATTAAAAAAAAAAAAATTCCAAAGTCAAAAAAAAAATCTTTTATCAAAAAATTCTCTTCCTCTTTCTTCTTTTTTTTTTTTTCTTTAACATGACTTAACCTAGACATTTCTACTAATATAAACACATCCTTATTCTAACAGGAGAATCACTTATAGTCTACCAATATAATGCAATACAATAAAAGAAACATGGTTAATGCACACATAAGAAAATAATCATTACTCAAAAATATTCACTCGCTGGCAGGCGAAAAATCTTTTTTTTTTTTTCAAAAAAAATTAAAAATTTTCAAAATTTTAAATTTCAAAAAAATTTAAATTTATTCATTAAAAAATTTTATTAAATTTATTTATTAAATAACATATTTATTAAAATTATTCAAATATTGGTTTGAATTAATTAAACAAACAAATTAAAATTGGATTCCTACTATACAAGCTTAGTAGGTGTATGACCTCATCAGCTGATCGAAACTAGGTCAAGTCCAAGATCCTTGACCTACATATGTTATATATAAGTTCTGAAAACACATTGACCATCTGTAATATCCTAACTTTGAAATACAAACATACTAACAAAATATCTTTAAAATGAACAAAATATTAATATAATAATCAAGTTGACATTTAAATTATTTAAAATAAACAATTCTTGACTTTACATCATTTTCAAATTTTATCAAAATTCTGTCACTGGTTTGAAAAAATGAACATTATATATTCTTTATCATAAATTCCTCTCTTTAGTTAACAGTTTAATTCTACATTACTGTGGGTGTTGTAACTCATTTATTCTCATTTACTGTATTAGATCTCTATACATATATAAACTTTCTCCCTCTGACTCTAATATTCATCACCTGCAACTCCCATGACACCCATCTCTACCAAAATCTCTACTAATCCAAACACTCTAAGCCCCAACTTATCATTTAACACCATTCGCCGCCTTCTCTACATATATAAAAAAAAATACTCTCCAACCCTTTGTACATAGGATACGTGTTTCCCCTACCCAAAACTCAATTCCCTTATTTGGCGGCCCGGATTCTACCTAAGGCGGCCCCTTCCCCACTAAAATCTATCCCTATCCCGTCCCAACCCTTGTTGCGGACTCCTACATGACACTACCCCCTAATACAAACTTGCCATCCCCAAAATTCTCAATCTCATTACATTACTACAAATACACAAAATAACCTCATTAACTATAAAAACAACAATATGTCACTCAAAATCTACATAAAGTCTCCATTACCACTGTGTCAACATTAATACTTCACAAGATTCTATTACATCATATCAACTCAAAAACAACATTACATCATATTCATCTCTATCATTTCACATTCAACTTTTAATTCAATTTGGACAGGTCTACGTGTCCCATAAAACATTTATCACCCATGAATTATCTTTTATTAATTTGCATAAATTATTGTTATTTTATTTCTCATATCCTTTTTGTCTTTACTTCAAAATATCTGTAGTACATTAAACATTAATCACTTGTAACATTTACTAACCAATATACCAGTGACATTATTGCTGATCAGCTGATATCCTAACATAATAAAAATACATCTTAAAATTGAACAAATTACATGGAATATACATATTTATTTTTAATTATTCTCACTTCTCACCTCATTGTTTCCCCTTTCTCTGATTCTGGTTATTTATGTTAGCCTGCCAGACGATTTACTTATTGGCTTAAAAAAATACACACATAATAAAATTACATATTCTTATCAATGCTTATCTAACAGACAACAATAAAATAATACACTTAAAATTATAGCATGAACACCTTATTTTTTAAATATCTAAGCAGCTAGTTACCTGAACAGAGCACAAGCAGTTTTATTTGATCAAACTTTGAAAAAAAAACTTTTATGTCATAAAATTTTAAATTCGTGACTCCTTTGCGTCACCTCCCAGCCACACACACTATTTCAGATTATGTAAGACTGTGGCGCCTTTTCGCTTCCACAGAGACGGTATATTTTGGAGCAGGGTTTTACCTCTCCGTGTCTCTGCTTCCGCTGTTAAGTTTTAAAGTAGTGAACATCATCATGTTCTTGTTCTATAATCATGCACCCTTAAAACGGATCTGCCACCTGTCTATGCCACCCCCAAGCGGGCAGAGTGGCAGCCGCTGTTCCATAGTACCGGAGATTTCCTCTAATGTCCCCCCATTGAATTTCAAATATATACCAATTTCAAGTCAGCTATGGTCAAGGGACTTGATATGACCATAGCTGGCCGCTGGCCAAAACCACGGTTAGTGCTGGTAAGACAGTAACCGCCCGAAAAGTCGAGGAAATCTAAACTTTCATTTCACTGCCTGTTTCACCTCAATCTCATTATGTGCGACACGTTATTTAATATTGTGTGTAAAAAATTTTTTATTTACACGGATAAGGTGTGCCGCACATTTATCGCCAGTTTGGCCTCCGATGGAGGTAACACTCACTGTTACCCCCAACCCATTTCGCTATCTAAGAGAGCACAGGCCACCCCCTTAATAGCCACTCAATAACTAATTAATTGAAAAATTTTTTTTTTTTATATACAACATTCTAATGTGACATTTTCATCAATCATCAATCATTAATCATCCTTCATAACTTTCTACAACTAGATTACTTAAAATTTTCGAATTCATTATTAATATTTATTTTTCATCATATCTCAGTTATTATTACCCTTTAAATCATTATCTCAAGTTATTTTCATTATTGAAGTTAAAATTCGTTCCATTAAGTTAAACATTTGTGTACATTTTATTATATTTGACTTGTATCATAAAAATTTTATACTTACAGTCCATAATTCATATACTGACATACACAACTATATACACCATACACCACTACTCCAAGTAACCTCTGAAACATTTAACAAAAAGTTATTTCCAATCAACAACTTATCATTTAATTACCAACTTCACTTCTCGTTAAACCATTTAAATTCATCAGAAAATTCAATTATATTATCTTTGAATTAATCAAAACATTTAAAACATTTCAAATTATTTTAATTAAATTAATTAAACATTTACAATTAGCCAATTACTGTTTTCAAAATTAATTCGGTTATTTATTTAAATTGCAAATATTAATATTAGTATTACAACAATCATCTACACACATATTGTTTACTTAACATTCTACAATACACACAAATAAACTTACTAAACATTTATTTACAAATCTGCATCCTTATTTATTTAGTCATATCACACTTCAATGTTCAAAGGTTGCGAGGTCACAAAACCATAAAACAATATATATAAAATTGTCCATTGATTGTTTATAGTTTAGCCTCCATCGTCAAAGATCAATCTTTGTTTTAAATAACACTTTTCGATTTCATTGACACACATACTGATACTTTGTGTGTCATAAACCCAAAAATCAAAGTCATCCGTCTTACCAAAATAATCTTGCAACAAGTCAACATTAAGTATATCTGTTAAGTCTCCGTTAGTAAATTTCTTCAATATCGGGTCAGTTACTTTTTTATCAATTAAATTATTCTTGTTTAAATACACTTCTAATATTTCTTTCAACTCACCATAATCTCTCTTTAAATTATATACTTCTAATTCTCTCTCATCATAACACCGTCTCATATTTATAAAATCATTCCACACAGAGGGTATAATATCATACAAATAAAATAAACAACTCCAATCTTCTACTAGTACGGGACCCTTGCCCTTCAATACCACTTGTGGCCACATTAAATCATCATAAATAATAAAGGGAAAATTTGCCCTCTGTCCCCACTCTACTACAACATTATTCTTCCTCTCTCTCTCTAACTCATACACACACATTAACATTTCATAATCACTACATTCTGCAATTTCATCAGTACTCTCATTATTTATTTTTACCGTATCAGTCTCTGATACTAACTCTTCAAACACATTAATATTCTCGGTATTACGTACATTATTTTCGACATTATTGTCCATATTTGTTAACTCTTTATCTGGCATTACATTTTTGTATTTGTCATTACAAGTTTCATTTGTATTATTCCTATCTGGATTCATCACATTCGCTCCCATTCGCTCCACACTCTGTTCTAATTTACTCAAACTAGTCATTATTGTCTCATGGGTACTTTCTAAACATTTATTTAGTTCTTGAATCTCGTTCTTTAATTCGTGAAACTTGACATTGGAATCAATTTGTTGCTCTTTATAATTGCTATTTATATTTTCAGACATGGTTTTCATTAAATTAAACAGATCGTCCATCGACAACCCTTTAGTTCGTGTTGTCGACGGAGTAGATTGTGCTGCTATGTTTCCGTCAGTGAAGCCGACTTCTTTACTATCACTTCTACTTTCCCTATCTAATTTCGGGGTTACTTGAATCCCTGAATCTTCATTTACTTTACTTTGATCTGTTATACTTATTTCTGCTTCACTCTGACTCACACTTGGAGTCGAGTGTGTTTCATAGTTACTAACGTTTGAGTCGTCGAAATTTTCGACGCTATTTTCATTTATTTTATTCTCGTTATCTGACATTTTGTATTGTTGATGTAAATTAAATTATATAAATTGCTTAAATAGAATAATTAATTAAATAAATACAGTAATTATTTAAATTTTGTAATATACTGTTACGTTGCTAAGCTGACCTAGAACATGTTTGTATCCATGTCGATGCGGAATTCAATTAATTAATTATAATTAATTCAATTCGTGCCTGTTCCGTGGCGCCAATTGTGACGTACTGATCGATCACACTTATTATTATTACCAAATTTCAAATTAGTTGTTACTTACCGTTACGATAACTCTTTCAGGGTCACAGGATTCGATCACATGTACCTAGATACAAACATGGTCTATGGGTTATGCAAAGCACTGACACAACTCATTTTGGAAGAGAATTTAACTTTTAATTTTATTTTTTAAATCATTCAAATTTCAACAAATTTTTACCATGTTTTTGTATTTAAAATATCTTCATAATTTTTCTTTGTCTGGTGATTCGTTACATATACTATCTTATTCTACTAGCTTACCTTATATTCATATACACATATAGACAGAGCCCAGCCTGCATATTTAAACACCCACTCAAACACACACACACAATTTATTTCCCCTTAAACATTTTTTAAATGCTATTTCCCCCCGTCAGCCACGCGGTCTTCTCACACGCACTCATTGTTCCGGTAAAACTTATTATTGTCCGAAAATTGCACAGTTACGTTCTTTATTCTTTTTACTGGACCGCGGTCACACCAAATTTTTCTACTATTGCACTGGATGTCATTTTAGAAAAGTTTTATTTCTGAGCCCGGTTGACGGGCGGCCTGCGCAGTCGAGAGTCGACCAAAGACTGACTGCGTCTCTCAGTTCCCCACTCCAGGAGCATTTTAGTCAAGACGACGGACATCAATGCCTTTTATGTAGTCGTCACAGTTTCGACTCATGCTAGTCATGTACTTGTTGGAATGACGATAGCAGGCGATTTCAACCAGGCACTGGCTAATGTCATAAAAATGGGTGGGACTTAAAACAGCACTTCCGCAAAGTTTTGGAGAAGGCGATGAATATTATTCTCTCTAGCCATCTTGGTTTTTCAACATAGCTTGGGTAGGCGCTCATGCGCGAGTAGTGACGTGTGTGCACTGCCACACCAGTACAGATTTCTGCGAATTTTGTGGAGGTGCAAATTCCTTTGCCGCATTACACAACTAAAAGTGCGTATCACCTTTGTTCCAAACGCTGTTTCTCAACACTGGTCTATTATACGGACAAATACGTTGCACAATAATACATTTATTTCGCAATATTTTATAAGGCTCCCGACCAAAAATGAAATGAATAAAAATATATAAATGCCCCAAACCGTTAAAATAAAAACACCCAAAAATTGACCCGCTACAATGTACTTATTTAGTATGCGGATTATAATTGTAAACTTGGCCAGAAAGGCAATAATTGTTAATGAGATACCAAAGGGTTTATTGTAATTACATCATAAACAAATGAAGGATTCTATACTAATGTAGGTAATAATAAATTAAAATCAGAATGAGATAAAAATGTAATGATAGGCCACAAACCAGTAACATTGTATATGAAGTCAGGTCAGAAAAGTTATGTAACCATAAAAAATTGGGCCGAAATATATAAAATAAATAAAACCACTACCTGTACTTACCTGCACGCAATTACAACACTTACCTGTTATTCGAAATTTTACCAGAAGACCAAGGTCGCCACGATTATTTTTTATATAGGACAAAATATCGAAAACCTTTACACTTTACCTTAATAAAACGGACAATTTAGCAATCTGACCCACCCAATTAATAACTCAGAAAGATTCCGGAACGTTAGACGAATTTTTAACACAGAAATGAGGAAATGGCAATGACGAAATAACTTAAACTAACACATGGTTATTAAATGAACACTTTACTTACTCTCATAAAGACGTAAATTCCTTATACACAACACAAAAGAATACGGTAACACATTAATTACTGGTTACATCGACCTTACCTTACATACTATGTATTACAAAAGAAAGCAGCCCAGCTTTGCACACACACTCTATCACACCAATTAAACCCCTTTTAAATATTATAGTCAATATAGAAAATAGTTAGCCTTTATACATTCCTGTTTCGTTACATTCACTAACTGTCCTGATGCCGACCGAACACGTGTTTTAATGTCCGATTTCACTTTTGGCGTTTCGCACTTTCGCTACACTAGTTTATTACGTCGTTGATTTCACGAGTCCCGGTCGGTATTAACGATATTGTTGTTTCACATCACATCGTATAAAACAACACCGACCGGGACGCCGACAGAGTTGTAAGCGTCTCTAACTGGGTGCGGCTCTAGCTGACTATATGGTGTCTCTGCTTAATGTCGACTGTGTGGCTGTGAACGTAACAGGTACATGTTCTCTTTGGAGGGAAGTTGTTCTTCAATGCCACAATGTTTTCGTCGTCGCTCCTTGCTTCTATGCTGTGGTGTAACCATTTTATATATGGAATGGAGCTAACATATGTGGATGACCAGAGCTTAATATTAGGCTTGGCTCTGCTGATGTCATTGGAAAGACCGGATTTAGCCATGACTTCCTGCCGCTCAAAAAGTACATTGTGGAATTTTATTCGTCCTAGGACATCCGGTTTTGTGGCTGGCTGCGTCACTCAGATTTGTGGTGATACAGTTGTGTCTATGTGCTGTTTACACAAGTACAGATTTCTGAGAATTTTGAAAGGGGGTAAATGCTTCGCTTGCCGGCTTACACAATAACACCTGCGTATCGCTTTTGTCTCACTGTTGCTCAACATCGTGCTGTTGCGTGGAAAATATCGTTGCAATGCGTTCTATTATAACGGAATAAATGTTGTTACCCAATAATTTTCACAACTTCTTTTTACAAGCCCGCACCAAAATGAAAGAAATAAAAATATAATTATCCCCTACTGTTGAAAATAAAAACACCCAAAATTTGACCCGCTACAATACCCCCTCGATGAGAATTCTGCTGTCCACGACAGAAGAAATCTCATCGATAACCCCGAAGAGGACCGGTGAGGAACTGGTGCCATCAACCCCCTAGTTCTTAATCTCATGGGTACACGACCCCCCTGGCTCAGCGACCATGGACTCATCTGAACGAGATCACTGGACTTCTCCGTAAGAGATCCCAACACCGAGAAATCGATCAGACTCGCACCACGGCGCACCTCGCCTTCTCGCATGCTACCCCCAAAAATCCTCAACCCCTGGCTAAAATTACTCCAGCTCCTCCGCCGATATGGATCCCCTTTTTGCAAGCTGGGCTGCCTTTAGCAGATACTGGGCTCACACACACTAACATTACATATTATCATAACACATTAAAATAAAAACTTCCTTTTAAAATTTATTATAAATTCAAAAAATTCAATATTCAAAAAAAAATCTTTTACCAAAAAATTCTCTTCCTTGTTTTTTCTAATTTTTTGTTTCAAATGACAACCTAGACATTTCTAATAATATAAACACATCCTTACTCTAACATGAGAACCACTTATAGACTACCAATACAATACAATACAATAAAATAAACATGGTTAATGCACGTATAATAAAAGAATCATTATCTAAAAATTTGCGTTCGCTGGCAGGTGAAAATCATTTTTTTTTTTTTTTTTCAAAAAAATATAAAATTTTCAAAATTTTAAAATTCAAAACAAATTAAATTTATTCATTAAAAAATTTTATTAAATTTGTTTATTAAATAACATTTATTAAAATTATTCAAATATTGGTTTGAATTAATCAAACAAACAAATTAAAATTGGATTCCTACTATACACAAGCTTAGTAGGTGTATGACCTCATCAGCTGATCGTAACTAGGTCAAGTCCAAAACCCTTGACCTACATATGTTATATATAAGTTCTGAAAATACATTGAACATCTGCAATATCCTAACTTGAAATACAAAACGTAATAACACAAAATATTTAAAACAAACAAAATATTAATATAGATAATAAACAGATTGACATTTAAATAATTAAAACAAACAATTCTTAATTTTACATTATTTTCAAATTTTATCAAAATTCTGTCACTGGTTAAAAAAATAAACAATTGTATATTCTTTATCATGAATCTCTCTTTCTTTTCAACAATCTTACTTTAATCTACTGTGGGTGATGTAACTTATTCATTCTCATTACTGTACTAGATCGGTAAACATATATAAACTTTCTCCCTCCTACTCTAATATTAATCAACCTCAACTCCCATGACACCCAACTCTATCAAAGTATCTATCCCAAAACACTCTAAACCCAACTTATCATTTAACACAATTCGCCACCTTCTCCCATTATAAAATACTCTCTAACCCTTTGTACATAGGATACGTGTTTCCCCTACCAAAAACTCAATTCCCTTATTTGGCCCCTGGATTTTACCTAAGGCGGCCCCTTCCCCACTAAAATCTATCCCTATTCCCGTCCCAACCCTTGTTGCGGACTCCCCAAATACACTACCCCCTAATACAAAATTGCCATCCCCAAAATTCTCAATCTCATTGCCTCACTACACATACAACAAAATAACCTCATTAACTACAAAAACAACAATATATCACTCAAAATCTACATAAAGTCTCCATTACCACTGTGTCAACATCAATACTACTTACAATTTTACAACATACCTTACTTCAAAACAACATTACATTATATTCATCTATACTATTTCAACTTCGGCTTTCAATTCAATGTGGACAGGTCTACATGTCCCATAAAACATTTATCACCCATGAATTATCTTTTATTAATTGGCATAAATTATTGTTATTTTATCTCTCATATTCTTTTTATCTTTACTTCAAAATATCTGTAATACATTAAACATTAATTACTTGCAACATTTACAAACCAATATACCAGTGACATGGTATTGCTGATCAGCTGATATCCTAACATAATAAAAACAATGAAAATACATCTTAAAATTGAACAAATTATATGAAATATACATATTTATTTTTATTTATTCTCACTTCTCACCTCATTGTTTCCCCTTTTTTCTCTGATTCTGATGCTTATGTTAACCTGCCAGACGATTTACTTATTGGCTTAAACAAATACACACATAATAAAATTACATATTCTTGTATACATTATCATATAATATTTACATCAATAATCGTCTAACCCATTCATAACCTTGTACCGTTTAACTTTCTTGAAATTTTCAAAATTTCTTATTAATAATCATATATCATTTTTCATTTAGTATTAAAATTTTTAATTGTCTTTATTTCTTGAACCAACTGATTTCCAAATAACATCTTATTACTGAATTAGATCTCAATTACACCTGTAAATATTTTTATTACACATGATTATAAAATTTTTCTACTTACAATCCATTTAACATGATATGCCCACAAAACATAATCACCACCATCTCTGAAACATTTCACAAAATTTATTAATTTAAATTAAATAATTTATCATTCATTACCAAATTTCCATCTCGTAAAACAAACTGAATTTACAAAAAAAATTAATTATACAACATTTACATAATCAATTAAAATATTTAAAATATATCAAATTGTTTTAATTAAATTAATTATTAACAATATGGAATTCATTACCATTCAAACAATTATAATTCTCTGATTACTTGTTTTCAAAATTAATTTGGTTTATTTATTTAAATTGCAAATATTTTAATATTATTCTTACAACAATTAATTACCTACATACACTGTTCACTTAACCACAACACATACCATTGTCTTTACTACATCTTTATTTACAAATTTACTTCGGTATTTATTCAGTCATCACATCTCAATATCCAAATCAGCAAAGTCAAATAGCTTAAAACAAAATATTTAACTGTCTTTTACTGTTTTATATTTTAGCCACCATCGTCAAAAATATACCTCACATATTTGTATACTAAATGATTTTTATTTACATCCAGTTTATTATTATTATTTTTATCATAAACCATTACCTCTATGTCATTCATTTTCCCTTTTATTATCTCATAAGACTTGTCACTATTATTTGTTTTTATCCCGCCTCCGTGAATATTTGTTGTTACACCCAGGTAAATTATTTTCTCATCATATTCCTCCACTACAAGTACACTAATTCTTCGTACAGGTACACATTTATCATCAATATAATCATTGTCTACAACTACACAAGGTATGTCTACATTATTTATCATAACTCTCTTTATATCCATCTTCTCTATCAGCTCTACATAACCTCTATTTATTTTGAACCACTCTAACTCTTTCTCTCTCTCATAATCACTTTCATCACAATACCTGTCACAACACCACTGACCTACTTCACTCCATGCAAAGGGCACAACAAACTTACTATACCACTTCCTGGCTTTTCCAGGTTTACAAAAACTTAGGGGACTGCTTGAAGACACCTCGTCTTCCACACAATTAACGGAGGAAACTCTGTCCTCAAAATTCACTACTAGCGGAGTCCTTACTCCACTTATATCACGGGGAAAATTTGCCCTTTGACACCCTAACCTTTCACCACACTCTCTCTCAATTTCATCAACACTCGCTAACATTTTATTAAGTTCTACTTCACCACAAACTTCATCATCACTATTTGTTTTCACCACATCATTCTTAAATAGCTCGTTTTCAACTATTTTATCACTATTATTTATTAATTCATTTTTACAACTGTAACTTACCTTGTTAATTAGCACCTTGTTTGCACTTAAACTAACCTCTTTCTGATTATCATTTGTATTCACCTCCCCTACCTCGTTTTTTATCTTCACAGCACTTAAACTAGCACTATTTTCTGTAAACCTATCATCAAACAGTTTATTTATCAATTCCCCCCTTTCTTCTACTAGTTTCTTAATTATTCGCAACATATCCATTACACTCATCTTACAATCAGATTCACTCATATTATCATTGTTTACCTCATTATCTGCCACCTGATCGTCTTTATTTTTGTTAACTTGGTCTGTCTCTCTACCTTTATTTATTACCACCACACTATCATCATTATCACTAGGCCTATTCTCTGCCTTATTTTCTACCAGTTTACTTCAGCTATCTTACCTTTAACATTGGTCATCTCACTATGTTTATTAATTTCTGCGAATATTCCTTCCTCTTGTTCTTCCATTCGTGTTAATCTATTGTCTAAATTACCCCATTCCTCGTCTGTCATCTCACCCACAACACCTCGAAATTCATTCTCCCACTCATCCCAAGCAAAATCACCATCATTACTTTGTATTATAGACATTTTTAAAGTTCGTTTGTATAACACTTTTATATATAAAATTACTCTTTTTCTCTATACTCAAACACCTAACACACTGTGAATCACAACACGAACATAACCTACGCAAATAAGTGTACTACAATTTTTATACATTCGTCATTACCACATCCTATTTTCTGTGTATTAAAATAGGTCTATCTCGTATAAATAAAATTAAAACGAAAATCCTGGCAGGGTCGCCATTTGTAACCATAAAAAATTGGGCCGAAATATATAAAATAAATAAAACCACTACCTGTACTTACCTGCACGCAATTACAACACTTACCTGTTATTCGAAATTTTACCAGAAGACCAAGGTCGCCACGATTATTTTTTATATAGGACAAAATATCGAAAACCTTTACACTTTACCTTAATAAAACGGACAATTTAGCAATCTGACCCACCCAGTTAATAATTCAGAAAGATTCCGGAACGTTAGACGAATTTTTAACACAGAAATGAGGAAATGGTAATGACGAAATAACTTAGACTAACACATTTTGTTATGAAAGAAACACTTTACTTACTGAAACAGCTCCTCCTTACTCCACGACACACAAGAACAAAACAGGTAATGATAAGGTTAAATACATCTTATATTGATAATATACTTCTTATATTTATAAGATAGCCCAGCTTTTGCTCGCATACGCATTCACACAATATACACACAAAAACCCCCATAAAAGATTATATTCAAATAACACCATAGTTAATCATTGCGCATTTCGTTTTAGTTTTAAGGGGATACGCACTACCGACCGAACACGTGCTTTGTTACGATTCCATTCACCGTTATTAATGTTATCAGACCATCACTGCAATGCAACAATTCACAAAGTGGTTAATTCTTCGGGTCCCGGTCGGTATTAACGATATGATTGAGTTAGACGTATTTAGAACACCACCGACCGGGGCCTAAACCAAACTGTTAGCGTCTATCAAGAGAGTCGACTTCTAGTTGACTGTGTCGCGTCTCCGGCTAATGTCGACTGTGTGGCTGTGAACGTAACAGGTACATGTTCTCTTTGGAGGGAAGTTGTTCTTCAATGTCACAATGTTTTCGTCGTCGCTCCTTGCTTCTATGCTGTGGTGTAACCATTTTATATATGGAATGGAGCTAACATATGTGGATGACCAGAGCTTAATATTAGGCTTGGCTCTGCTGATGTCATTGGAAAGACCGGATTTAGCCATGACTTCCTGCCGCTCAAAAAGTACATTGTGGAATTTTATTCGTCCTAGGACATCCGGTTTTGTGGCTGGCTGCGTCACTCAGATTTGTGGTGATACAGTTGTGTCTATGTGCTGTTTACACAAGTACAGATTTCTGAGAATTTTGAAAGGGGGTAAATGCTTCGCTTGCCGGCTTACACAATAACACCTGCGTATCGCTTTTGTCTCACTGTTGCTCAACATCGTGCTGTTGCGTGGGAAATATCGTTGCAATGCGTTCTATTATAACGGAATAAATGTTGTTACCCAATAATTTTCACAACTTCTTTTTACAAGCCCGCACCAAAATGAAAGAAATAAAAATATAATTATCCCCTACTGTTGAAAATAAAAACACCCAAAATTTGACCCGCTACAGTTAGGTAACAAAATTTGTAAAAAACACTTAAGTATAAGGTTAGGAGAAATCAATAATAATTATTGATAGCAGATAAGTAACTTCAATTTAAATAAAATCTTAAAATGTAATAATGCAATGATGCCAAAAAGTAATATTTTGTAACAAGAAAATAGTACTTGTTAGAATAAGTAGATTAAGAGGAAACGACAGCAAAATGTATATAATTTAATAACAAACCATATGTAAAGGTATAATATGATATAATGTAAATTTAGTAAGGGAGTATTTTAATAAGTGCAAGAACATTGTATGATTATGGTTCTAGGATTATAAATATTATCCAATAAGAGAACACAGACTGGTTGTCAAGGACAACAAAATGGAATAAAATTTGTTTATTCGATTATTGAATCGTTATCCATGAACGAGGATAGTTTAGTTTTGATGAACTTAGAAAAAATGATAAAATAAATAAATTAACGAGTAAACAAAATTAAATAATAAATAACCAAAGGAAAGTTCACTGACTTTTGACGGTCACATATAAAAGAGTACTATTAAGCCTATCAATTAAAATTGACGAAAATCTAAGGGAAGAACTTTACCAATAAAACTCAGTATAATGAGTAATCATTAAATTTAATTAATAGACAAATGAAGAGAAATAACTACCTGAATGAAATAAAATAATCCAGTATTCTAAAGAACGAAAGAGGAACATAAAATTGTACTCGAACCTCACTTTCCACGACTCGATAGAGAAAGCATATTTTGACACAAAATACAGTGAAACCCGTAACCACAAGAACTGGACATTGGTGAACAGTAAGGATCGGCATTTCTGCGTCATCCCAGGACCAAGACATCAAACTTTATTTTGAATTTGGAGTGAAAACTGGCGAGGATTTATTCATCTGTATCTTGTCGTTGATCAAACATATCGAAGCACGAGGTTAGCTGTGCACGGCCATTACAAGTAACGATGTCGTCGGACGGTAAACTCCACTTATTTTAAATATTAATTAATAAGAAGTTAGTAATAGATTGTAATACCTTGTAATCCTATTTTTGCATTTTCTGACCTTACTAATAGTTAAAAGAACCTTCATACCCTGTGATTAAGAAAAACAATAATAATTAAAAGTAATATATAACCCTGAATTCGATAATTAATCGATTCATTCCAGTACGATCGATTTTTGTATCTTCGTAAAGGAAGAACCTTTGTTTTCAAAGAAAAAATGTAAAATAAAGAATCATTTTTGAAATTGACGATTTCTTATCATTTGTATAATATTTAGTGCATGTTGAACAAGTTGTAATTTATATAGACAGTGTAACGTGGGAAGTATTGTGAGGGGAACAACTAGCCTACAATACCCAGCTGACTGTGAACCACAGCGCTAACTCGCGGACCACTGTTGAATTACAAGAGAAGAGAAACGGATTTAAGGAGTTTACTCTACTCTCTCAAAACGCGGACTAGGCTTGAATAAGAACCTTAGAATTACACAATATATCAACTGGTATTGAACGTTATTATTGTAGAAAGTACTAAATTATTATATAATATTGAGATATTCTTAATATTTGATTAAGATGACCCATTAAAAGATATTATTTCTTCACAAATAACCTGACATTGCGGTTCTTAAGAGAAACCACTTAACACTTAATAAATAATTTAAATCACAACAAAACATTTATTACGAAGGAAAAAAGAACGGAACTCGGAAGAAGCGAGATATTAGAAATTGGCGCTCAACTTGTAGGGCTTAAGTTAAGTAAAACGTCGATTCCATAACTATTACTTAATTTGAGCAGGCAACTATTAGAGACAAAAACTGCATAATACCAGAGGTAGGTCAAAGAAGAGAGCAGAAGACACAGAGAAGGAAGAAATTGGACAGGAACAAGAAATAGAAGTAGTCACGGATAGTGAAATGGAACAACAGATAGGCGATAAAGAAGAAACTGAAGTAGTTATAGACACGGGAAATGAGAAACAAGCGGGGGACAAAACGGAAGCCAGCGGAGAACCAAATTGGCAAGAAATAATGAAATTTATGGCAGAACAATTTAGGAAACAAAATGAAACCTTGAGCGAAAAATTTGACAAATTGGAGGAGAAAAACAAGGAAAATTTTAGGAAACAGGTGGAAACTTCAAAGAAACTTAACGAAAGGTTTGACAGGAATGATGAAGGTTTAAGACAAATGAAGGAAGAAATCAGACAAATAAATGAAGAGAATTTAAGGCGGATTAATGAAAGAATTGAAAATGTCCATGTGACAATTAACCAAAAGGTGGATAAAAACAATGAAGAAAGGAAACAAGAAATAGCCGAAACAAATGAAAAATTAGAAAAAACCAATGAAACAGTGGTACAAGTCCGTGAGGAAATACAAAATAAAATAAACAACGTAAAAAATGAAAATAAAATGATGGTTGAAGGACTCCAACAGGAGACTGTAGAAAGATGCGAGCAGATTAAACAAGAAATACATAAATGCGGGAGGAGAATAAGGAAGGAATAGCACAAGTACATACTGACATTGGTGAACGAATGGAAAAGAAGACCAAGAAAATAAGAAAAACATGTAGAAAGAAAATAATAAATACAAGAGAAGAATTGTAGATGATTACAGGAGGATTAATTAATGTATTTAACCTTCCAATTAATGAACAAAGGGAGTTAATTAAATTTAGATCTCAATTAAATATGTTGACGATTGAAGTGTATCAGACGATATCAGTTATATCTTCAAGACGGAATATAACATTCAAATATTTGGTAAATAATCCAGAGGTAAAAGGGAATGAAATGGTATTAAATATGAGTGACTATGTTATGTTAGAGGAGGTACAATACCTGTTAGTTAAAAAGGAACAAACTATGACGGGAGACCGGTACTTAAATGAAGGTTTCGTAGCAGCAAAGTGGGAGAGCCGGATGATAAGGAGATTATCAAGGAAAGAAGTAATTCCGAACACCCCAGTAATCCGAGGAAGAGGAGTTACTGAGTTTATGGACCATGGTTAAACCAAATAATAATCAACCAGAAAAAGGGGACTGATTTTCTATATACCGACCAAGCAAACCATTGGAAAGAAGGAACCAAATAAATAATATTAAATATAAGAAAACTCCAAAATTCCAAAAGCATGTAAGGACAACTTACTCAAAGATATTTCGAAACAATATAATTTAAGATAAACAATAAAACACCAAGAGAATGGAAGAACAGATTACATAATTATTTATAAACAATATGATTTAAAATGAAATAAGAAAAAAAATATAATAATTGTATGTGAACAAAAAAATATATATATAAACAATTAATGGTAATGTGCTCAGACAAGAAGGTAAAATAAGAAGAACAATGGATAATTGAATGACTATAATTACAATGAAACTAAAGAATGATAATAATTAATACAGCTACAATTTAGATCTATTCATATTTTACATACCGAGTCACTTTATGGTTAATATAATTAAATTACCTTAATCGGTCCACCTTAGTGACACTTGCTTCCGTCTTTAATGATGCGTTTCGGGATGAAATCCCATCTTCAGATACACAAAGTCAAAAACATAATGTATACCACTATTTGTGGTTTGTCATAGGTTTAAAATATTTAAAATCTTTTAAATAAAATATATATAAAATAAAAACGTAACAATTGAATCGCTTGGAGCGCCTACCATGTGGCATCTCGGTCCGGTTCGGAAATTTTATCAGTTCTTCCAATATGCGTGATGGCCTTCTCTGAAACATCAACTCATATGGGCTGTAGCTAGTGGATTCGTGTAAACTACTGTTAATATATCCCTCTATCTTGCACACAAACGTAGCCCACAATGAATGTTTTTTGTGGCAAAAAGCTCTAAACATTCTCCCTAACTCCCGCATAATATGCTCACTAGGATTGGATTGTGGATGATACACTGATTTATGTTTAACTAAAATGTTTTCCCAACCTAAAGTTTCCCGCCAGGTGTTGCTGGTAAACTGAGAACCATGATCTGATAATACTATTTTGGGTTTACCTACTTCCGTAATGTACTCATTTACTATTTTCCTAGCTAATACTGAGGAGGTAGCTTTTTTAATTGGGTACAATTTTACAAATTTGGTAAAAACATCTAACACAACAAATAAATAATTTACCCCTCCTCGACCTTTGGGTAGGGGGCCATATAAATCGATGGCAACTATTGCTAAAGGACTGTCTGGTATTACATGTTGCATTAAACCCTCCTGTTTATGATTGTTTACTTTGGCTTTCTGACAAATTTCGCATGTTTGCAATATTTTATTGCAGTTCTTTCCATATTATTGAATTTACATGACTCTTTTAATATATCACTACATTTCTTGGGGCCTATTTGACCATACCTTAAATGACAATCTCTCACTACTTCAGGTGTTATAACTTTAGGAATGCACACTTTCCAATCGTCCCCCTGTTCATTTGCCCGGTGAAATAAATGTTTATTATACAAACTAAAATGCTTTTCCCACTTATGAGGTATGTTGGGTATCTGATTTAAAGCTATCATTATCTTGCCAAGTTCGGCGTCTTTTTCTTGGTTTGTTGCTAGGTCTTTTATTAATTTTTTCATATCTACTCCCCCCACTTCTTTTGTTATAAATATCTTATACGTATTGGCTATGTCCACTTCGGTACTGTTATCAAAATCGGTTCTGGACAGGACGTCAGCTACTACGTTTTCTTTACCCTTATAATACTCGATAGTCAAGTCATATTCTTGTAATATTAACATCCAACGCACTAATCTACCATGCGTTAGTTTGCAGTTCTTTAAAAATGTTAAAGCTTGATGGTCTGATCTTATTATTACCTTATGTCCTAATAGGTATGTCCTAAACTTTCGACAGGCGAAAACTATTGATAACACTTCCTTTTCTGTGGTTGTGTAGTTCTTTTCACTAAGTAATAAGGACCTACTAGCAAAAGTTACCACTTTATGATTACCACTCCCATCTAAAGCCTTGTTCCCACGGCGCGTGGCTTGGCGATCCTGGTCTGAAGTTTGTCATATCTCATGTCATGGGAACGTAAAGGCTCGTCAATGCTCGAGGGGACTCGGGGTGGCTCGCCCTTTCCCATGAAATGTCGGTAAATGCTCGGACATCAAAGGCTTGTGGCTCGACGGATGACAAGCCTCAGTACGGCTCGTGCACCTGTTCCCACGGCCTGTTGTGGTTTGTACAAGTGTAGTTTCGCAGTTTTAACATAGCAATTTTCATTATCGGTAGTATAATCAGTAGTTCATTATGGAGTGGAGTAATGAAGTAATTATTGAGTTTTTGGATTTATACGAGGGAGAACCTGTCATATGGAATCCACAAAATGAACACCATAAAGATAAGAACCAGGTTTATGAAGTTTGGAAACGAATTCAAAGCAACATGAGTGTTGAGTGTTTCTTTGAAAGAGCTAAAGAGGAAGAAAGAAAATCTGATGGCTACCTACAGGAAGTTGGCGATGAAAGTAAAAAAGTTGGCGATGAAGTTGGCTTAGGTAGAACACCACACGTGTATTATGTAGAACACCACACACACCTACAACCCATAACGGTTACTTTGTACAGACATTCTGTATTTCAAATCCCACTGAGGAAGACGGACACCACGTCGAAACGTTTGGGACAAAAAACCAAAAGTAAGTGTTCACTATTTGAAAGTTTGTGTATATATATAAGTTTGTGCATATTGCAGTTCTTTCCATATTATTGAATTTACATGACTCTTTTAATATGTCACTACATTTCTTGGGGCCTATTTGACCATACCTTAAATGACAATCTCTCACTACTTCAGGTGTTATAACTTTAGGAATGCACACTTTCCAATCGTCCCCCTGTTCATATATATATATATATATATAATAAAATAATTTAAACTAGACATAAACTTTACATCCATGATTCATTTTTAAAAAGTAAGCCACATTTTATTAAGAGTCAGTTACACAGTTTTCCTTACAAATATTATTTTCACAGGTGTTCACATACTTTTGAATTAACAATACTTGTCTTGCCAAGGTAACTTGCCACTTGTTGTGAAATACTCAGCAAAGAAGTTTCGAATAGCCTTAGCTTCTTCTCCTGGTTTTCTAGCCGCCTTCTTTATGGCCATGAAGGACGTCATTCCACTTTGGTCGTTTCTCCATGATCCGGGAATGATTTCACCATCTACTTCGGTATCAAACATACCTGGAGGAGTATAACATGATGCTGGCGTTGGGCTTCTCCTCATGAAGTTATGCAAAAGGACGCACGCTAGAGTAACATTGCTCACTTTATTGGGCTCTAGCACCATTGGTTTTCTAAAAACTCGGAAAACTGATGCCATTATACCGAAAACGTTCTCAACAACACGGCGTGCATGAGATAACTGGTAGTTGAAAATTCTTTGCGCACTTCCTTTTTCTAGGATACCCGGATATGGCTTCATCATGTGACGACTTAAGGCAAAATCTGAGTCGCCAAGGAAGACATACGGTAATATTTTATCAGATGAAGGCAGCTGCCCATCAGGTGGAAGTTTCAGTTGACCAATTTCCAGTTTAGGGAACAAAGATGAATTTTTGAAAACTCTCCCATCACTTATCCGACCTTGGCATCCAATGTCCACAAATGTGAAACAATAACGGGCATCCACTAGAGCCAGAAATACCACAATGAAGGTCCCTTTATAGTTGAAAAATTCTGTGGATGTATTCACTGGACACTGTATTACGACGTGTTTCCCGTCAATCGCACCCAAACAGTTCGGAAAGTTCCATTGATTTTCGTATCGTTGTGCTATTTTCAGTCACTCATGTTCATTCTTAGGCAACTGTAAAAAAAAGGGTTGTTATTGTTAATGTAATGAACGGTCGACAGATTTGTTTATATATATATATATATAGTAATGTAACAGAAATGCGGTCCTCGACGTTACATAAATAGAATATTAAAATTAGAACAGGGAAGAAAATTTTTTAATTTTCCACACTTATAAAAAGGTCATAAAATGAACCCAGCATTGTTTAAAAGTAATAAGAATGCAAGGTAATAATAATAATAAAAGATAAGCATGTAATAATGATAATATTGATAAACCTCAAGGTTCAGTGAGAGGTAAATAAAAGACATTGACAAATATTGTAAAAAGAAAAACTAATGTTGACTATTTCAGAGTAATTGATGTTTTTAAAATAGATAAGAATGAGTAAAGAGTGTATGACCTGAGTTACTCAAAAATAATTATTATGAATTGTATGATGTTATGTTGTTATCATGACTGTCATATTGTATTTTGTGTTATCATGTGAAAGTTTTCCTGTTGATAGAATATCAGATAATTAAGTAATATGTGTTATTCATTTACTGTTATAGAACTGTGATTGAACTCAGTTATTGAGTATTAAGTAATTTCATTTTTATGTGTTATCTATAGGTCAAGATAAAGTTGTTGTTAGATATTGTAAAGATAATTATTTGTATACATGTACGTAGATTTAATTTACGTTGATTATAATTGTAAACTTGGATAAAAAGGCTATAATTGTTAACAAGTTAAATTCAGAACTAGATCAAGGTATAATAATAGGCCTAACAGACAATAACATTATATAAAAAATCAGATCAGAAAGGTTAGGTAAAGAAATTAGTAACAAATACTAAATATAATTCAATGAGTTAGTAGAAATTAATAATAATTAATAATAAATAATAAACAAACTCAAACTAAACAAATTATGGTAATGCCATAGTGCAATGATACCGATAGATAATGTTTGGTAACGGAAAAATAATATTTATTAAAAGAAACAGACTAAGAGTGAAAAACCGGCAAAATATATAGGAATTAGTAAACAAGCTATAAATAAGATTATATTCTGATATAATGGAAGTTTAGTAAGGAATTATTTTGATGAGTGGAAGAATATTATATGAAATGATTACAATATAACACAATATCGAATAAGAATAAAAAAGGTTGTTGCTATGGACGACAAGATGGATATAATTTGTTGATTTGATTATTAAAATTTTTGACATGAACGAGAAGAGTTTAACTAAGAGAGATGTTCAATAAAAAAACTGAATTAATTTGGAATACTGAATACATCAAACGTTACAATAAATGAATGACAAATTGCAATAGTTTGGGTCAAATAACCATTAACCAAATTATCTAATTGGGTAGTATAAAACGATAATAAGTAACTAAAATTAAAGGAAGAACTTGGATTGCACAATTTCGGATCATGAACAGAATGTTAAATTAATGAAGTAATAAAACCAGAGAAATAACTACCTGCATAAAGATTTAATCCTCTAAAACAAATGAAACTAAAATAACCACCAAATTACATTGGAACTTGCAATTTACACCTTCCAATAGAAAAACGTATTTGGATTCGGAGTTCGTCGGAGCACGTAGTCACAAGCTTGGACATTGGTGAACAAAAGGAGCGGTATTTCTGCATCACCCAAGGATAAAAAATTCCACTTTATTTACAACTTTGAAGACAAGACGGACGAAGATCATTTCATCTGCTTTCGCTACGGACCAAACAATAATAGAGGTTAGATGTGAACAGCCTCCTCGAGCTGCGATGTCCAGCGGACGGTAAAGCTTCAATTACTTAAATAATATTTAATAAAATAAAACTTTATATTGTAATACCTTGTATTCCTATTTATGTATTTTCTGATCTTCCCAACAGTTGAAAGAACCTTCACGCCCTGTATTTAAAAGAATTATTTAAAAAAACCATAACTGAATTTAATATAAAACCTTGTACCAATCGATAATCGATTAATTCAGACTTATAGCCTTTTCGTATCTAATGTAAGAACAATCTTGTTGGATATTAAATAGTAAAAAACTAATAAAGAATCATTGCAGAATTTCAATATCTTCTCATTTATGTATGATTTAATGGAGAGTGAATAAGAAATAAAATAGATAGAGAGTATAACCAATAATCACCGTACGCGGTGGGTTAACCTACAAAATTCCCTTGTCTGGGAACCACAGCGCTATTCGCGGAATTCTCAGGTATTAAAGAGAGGAGAATTCCATATAAAATTTCTCTCATTCTCTTCAAAGCAGAATAGGCTTGAGCTGAATTTTCGAATAACACCCTACCAACATAAGTTTCACTCACATCAACACCCTTATATTAAATAGAGAGATAAGGTAGATATAATTAACAATATCACAACACCTACTAAATTAAGATCCATAATAAATTGGTGAAAACAACATTGGGGTTTAACACGAACACAAGGGGGTAATTATAAATTGGCGTCCAACACGTGAGGCGTTAGAGAAAGATAGATTATCAATATAAATCAACACACAAACGAGGTACGAACGAGATGTACGTAATAGGTAAATTATAAATTGACGAACCCAACAGTGGGGCTTAACCCAAGAATACCCGGTAAATTATAATATATATATATTGTAACGTTACCAAATATGGTAGTTACATAATATAAGCTAATATAACGTCAAGTAAGAGAAAAGCATAGAAGTATGTCTAGATAAATAAACCTAAGTGTATAAAAGTGTGTATCTACAAATGTATTAATAAAAAAAACCAACGATAAAGAAGATAATATTAACATAGCAACATCAAATACAAAATGAAAAAAGAAAATGCCATGAGCCAAAACAAAATATCAGTAACCAGACCCAATAGGATCCAACAGTGAGGGGAACCGACAAAATAAGGACCAACGCACTCCAACAGCGAGGGAAATAAATAAAGATAGTGACTGCAACGAAAATATTGAAGAAGAAGGACAAGGAAGAGTACCATGAAGAGAGAAGAAGATGGATGGATCATGCAAGGACTCAACATAAACCACGTGTACTAAAGACTATATAAGTGACCAGAAGAAGTGATGATTATCAAATATGAAAAGAAAACCAGTGTTTAACATTTAAGGAACCACAAACAATTACAGTGAGTACTTAACATAGATGTGAAACCTGTGAATAGTTAACTAATTTCAACTGAATAAACCACACAAACAATCCCAGTGATGAAGTTTATAGTGTAAGAAAATATGTTAATTTCATAATGAAACAGCAAGAATTAAAATAGTCAAATAAACACAGACAATGAGTGTGACAGCTATATTGATTATTCAACCTGAATATCTATCTGTATGTAAAGTGTATGTATTTCAGCGGAACCGTCACTGAACAGGATTGAAATATCCACGTGTGGTAAGTGAGGGAGGTATATAACAAAGTGCGCGAAACATCTTAAATCAAAGAAGTGGACTATCAATACGCACCCATTAAACAATACAATCACACTAATAACCATAATAGTTATAATTACGACATTTTATAAAAAACAACATTATCGTAGATACCGGTGCGTATCTGCACTCACACTACACCATAAATATATATCTACACTTGTACTTGTAAAGTTCATTTACAAGTTGGCACTCCATCGCGGGGCAGAAGTGAGTGAAGATCCACTAAGAAGAGTTAGAAGATATTATCGTACTATCTACGAATCTATAATAATAATACACATCTATTACAACTCTACTTATCAGTACTTGTATCTATAAAAGTTATTTTATAGATTGGCGCCCAACGTCTGAGCGCGGATTAGAAAAAAAAAATACCATAACCAGTAACCTAATCACCCCAATCCGTAAAGAGACAGCAGGTACATTACCAGCATATCAAGATGTACACCAGCAGATCAAAATCGAGATCAACGTCGAGGAAGAGGGCAACAGAAGTGGAGAAGGAGGCCAGAAGGGAAGAAAAGGAGGCTATGTCGACGGAAGACGTGGAAGAAATTTTATTGGAAGTAAAGGACAAACCAATTGAACCAGCGAAGGTGATTCAACAACCAGATGAGGAGGAACCGGAAATCATACCTCAGGAAATCCCACCCAAAATAAGTCAACCTGCAACGCTGATGCCACTGGAAGGAATAAACTTCATGGAAATATTGAGGGCAACGATGGAAGAGGTTTTAAAGGAAACCAACAAGAAGCTGGACGAAAATAGTCAATCCAACAAGGAGACCAATAAATCTATAGAATCACTGAGAGCGGACTTAAACAATAAAATAGAAGAAGCCCATCAATCCACCAAGGGTTTAAGCGAACAAATAGAAGCACTAAAGGAAGGTCAGAGATCATCAAAGGAGGAGAACCAGTCCACGAGGGAAGAATTGATCAAGAAGCTGGACGAGACTAGTAGATCCACCAACCAAAAAATAGAAGAAGGCCAGAAGGAGAACCAGAAAAATATGGAGTTATTAAAAGAAGAATTTAATAACCAGATAAATGAGACGAACAGGAGGATGGAAGATGGGCAAAGAAAAACCGAAGAATTGTTGGAGAAGAAAATGGCCATAATGAAAGAAGATTTATCGGCAGAGTTGGGAGTAAAAATTGATCAGACCAACCAAAAGATTGATGAAATTAATGCTAAATTTAATCGAGATGTCGAAACCATACAAGCTGACCACGAAAGAATATGGCAACAAATAAATACCAACAGTGACAGGATGGAAGAAACCGCTAAGGATACGGTAGAAATGATTGAAAGAAGATTGGGAGAAAATGTTGAGGAAATCGAAAAACAAATGGCCATTTTAACAACAGAAATTAATGTTGAGATGTCTGAAGTGCGAAAAGAGGGCGAAAATACCAGCCTGAAACTAGTACAGACAGAAATGGACATCAACCAGCGCATTAGTGATGTGGAGAAAACCCACGGTACACAACTAGGTGTGATAGTGCAGGAGCAAACCAAAATGAAGGCAGTGCAATCGACGTTAAAAGAAAAGTGCGAAGAAGTATCTGGGAAGGTAGACGCTATAAAACAGCAAGTGCACGATGACAAAACCCAGTTAACAGAACGTCAACGTAGAGAATTGGATGACATCCGAGACGAAATGCATCGTCTGCAAACAATCCCAAACTTCCTATCCGGATTGAGTCACTTAGAAGGCAGGGACCAGATCGAATTCCGAACGTATTCTAAAAATCCACTAGAATTCTTAGAGAGGATAGAAGAAATAATACACAGAAACCGAGAAAGCAGATGGTCTATCATTAAAGGGATGTTGGATGAATCTTTTAAAAATACATTCGACAACTGGTGGACAGCAACCCGTCACGAAGTGGGGAGCTATGACACTTTTAAAACGGCATTTAAACAAAAGTATTGGTCGGAAGCCACACAAAACATCATCAGAGACGACATTACAAATGGAAAGTTCGATGTGAATGGAAGGCAAAATCGATGACAACCTACTTCTTAGGCAAAATTTGCCTGGCTAGGAATCTGGAGCCTGCAATCCCAGAAGAATGCCTGGTTACAAAACTGGCGTACCATTTCAATCAAGGTATTTCGCAGGGAAGATTGAACTCACAGATAAAAACAATTCAAGGGATGTGCGACCTTCTAGAAAGCCACGAAAGAGAAAGATATTATCAACGAAACCGACAAGTACCTAGCCAAGCATATGATCGAGGAGGGCCTGGAAATCATAACCCCACCATTCACAATGAAAGGAATAGCCCAGGAAGAAATTTTAACAACCCACCAAGATTCCAAAATCAACCAATACCACGCCAAGACGGAGGTGGCAACAACGTGAATAGAGGAAACTATAATAACCATCGTCCAGGTGGATACCAGAGAGACACGCATTACCAAAGAGGTAATAATTACTACAGGCCATATCAAAACCAATCTCCCAATCATCAACCACGACAAGGCAATGGTAATCAAAATAACAACCATTTTCGTAGGGTACACTATACCCATGCCAGCCGGGGTGGGAATCGTAGAAACTATTATCAAGGACGAAGGAGTTTCCCAAACCAACACAGTCACTCCAGTAATAGTGATAGAGAAGAAAGAGAATCCGGCTATCGATCAAATGGAAGCGACAGCAGTGGAGGTCATAGAACAGCCACGCAGACTACAGAAGTTTACCATAACGGACATGGGCCTGGAAATCAGGAGCCCATAGCTTTGACGTCACAAGACAGGCACGAAAACGGTGACCTGACTTTAAACACCAACCGGCAGTGAAAATCCCAAGAACACCCTCACTGAACCGGACTATTGGGTCTGATATTTTGGCGAAACATTCAAATCATCGCAAAATATACAACAACAATTACCTAAAAAACATAAGAAAGGATTTGATGGAAGAGAAAGAAAGTATTATCGGTGATGCGAGCAATAGTGAAATCGCGTATATATCTGTGAAAGTCAACAACACAAATGCCACAGCAATGATAGATACCGGGGCCAACGTATCATTAATTGACAAAATGGAATTGGACAGAATCCAATCAGAAAATAAAGCTACCATACCAACATTACCAATTAACAACATAATACTCATCGGAGCCACCGGACGTCAGAATAAGACTATCCGACAACAGGTACAACTAGACGTATCAAGCAATGGGAAGATAATACCGATGGTATTCCTTGTAGCCAGTGGGCTACCATTCACTCTACTCATTGGTTGTGACATATTACGAAAATACACAGCAATAATTAATATGGATACAAATACGGTGATGATGAAAACGGAAGAAGGTGAGTGGACCGCCAATTTAACAGAATGTAGGAAAGCACCCTCGGAACATGTAATATATTACATCAGGGAAGGCCATGAACATCAGGAAGGCGCCATCAACCAGGGACTTCACAACAGTCCAGAGGAAGCTTTATGGTTGGAAAAAATCAATGAAATCCGAGAATTCAAAACCAACCAGAATAGCCATGAGTTGACTTGGGAACAACGGGACCAGCTAATAAATATATACTATCAATATCGCCACGTATTTTCTGATACGCCCGGGAAAATAAAGAATTTCCAATGTGAATTAAAATTCAAGGACCAGACAGAGTTCAAGCGGAAATCTTACCCTATCGCCTTTTCACTGAAAGAAGCTGTAAGAGAGGAAATCCAACGTTTAATAGAAAATGATATAATTGAAGTAAGCAATTCACCATATACCAACCCTATTGTCGCTGTACCAAAGAAAAATGGTGCAGTAAGAATTTGTTTAGATGCACGTGAACTCAACAAGACCATAATTAATGACAGGACATCGCCTGGAGAAATCGATGAAATACTAAAGAAATTTTATGGTACTAAATTTTACAGTATATGGGATACGGTCTGCGGATATTGGCAGGTCGAACTGCATCCGAATAGCAGAAAGTTCACCGCTTTTATTTTTGAAGGCCGAAACTGCCATTTTAAGAGATTACCATTTGGCTTAGTGAACTCAGTGGCCATATTCGTCAAATGTATGGACGAGATATTGGGCCACAACACATTACAGTTTACGACAGTTTATGTCGACGACCTCTTGATCGCATCTAACAATTGGGAAGAGCACTGTGACCGGGTGGCACAAGTATTACAAAAATTGGAAGACAACCACATTACACTAAAATTAGATAAATCACAATTAATCGCAAAGGAAGTGCAATTCTTGGGGTTTAACTTGTCAGAATATGGAATTACACCATCCCAGGAGAAGATGGAGGCAATTCAGCGTTTCCCCGTCCCGAAGAACAAAAAGCAATTACAGTCGTTCCTCGGAATCTGTAATTATTATCGAAAATTCCAAAATAATTATTCTGAACTGACAGCTCGATTTTCAGCACAGCTATCATCGAAGGAAAAATGGAAGTGGGGATCAGATCAAGATTCTACATTTGAATTAATTAAAGAAAAGTTTCTTGAAACTGTTATGCTGCATCACCCTAATTTTGAGAAGCAGTTTTTCATGAATTGTGACGCTAGCGACCTAAGCCTTGGTTCTGTACTATATCAAGAAGACCAAGACGGGAATCATCAAGTGATCAGTTTTGCAAGCCGAACTTTGAACAAATGCGAACGTAACTACCATACAACGGAAAAGGAATTATTGAGTATAGTGTTTGCGTGCGAAAAATTTAGGACTTTTATTTTGGGATATACAGTAACAGTAAGGACAGACCACAAATCTATTTCATTTCTTAAAAACTGCAAGTTAAAGCACGGCAGATTGACGAGATGGACCCTTACACTCCAAGAGTACAACATACAGTGGGAGTACATACCAGGGAAGAGCAACACAGCTGCAGACGTGTTGTCCCGAATAAACATCAACGCCCAAACATTTGAAGGAGAGAGTGAAACCATTGCGAAAGTCTACCATCTACTGAAAAGTAAATCTGAACTCACTAACATATTATCTGATATAACCATTCATCAACAACAAGACCCCAAAGTATCACTGATTATCCAGAAACTAGCAAACAATGATGCAAACATAAAACATTACTACTGTACTCATAATCAATTATTGTTCACCAAATGTAATAAAAATGGTGAAAGATGGAAGGTAGTTATACCAAAAGCCCTAGAAAAAGAATTGACCATCGACTACCACATACGCTATGGTCACATGGGCGCCGTAAAGGTCGTAAAGGCATTGCAGGAACATGTGCATTTCAAGGACATGAGCAGAAAAGTCAGAAAATACGTCCAGAATTGTAATATTTGCCAACTGGTAAAATGCGGCAATGAGAAACGAGAAGGAGTGATGATACCAATTACATCGACGACAAAATTAGAAAAAATTTTCTTGGACATTTGTGGACCATTTCCACGGAGTGGTGGAAGACACCAATATAAGTATATCATCATAATATTTGACCACTACACCAAATATACTAAGCTGTACCCACTTAATCGAGCTACGACAAGTAAAATACTGGAGATAGTCATAAACAAGTATATACCCGAAGTGGGTAAACCTTTGACGATAATTACAGACCATGGAACGCAATTCCGAGGACGAAAGTGGCGGGAAACACTGATCCATCTGGGAATAAAGACATACAAAACATCGGTGTACCACCCCAACAGCAACCCTGCTGAGAGAGTGTTGAGAGAAGTAGGAAGGATTTTAAGAACCTACTGTCACAGCCAGCAGAGGAAGTGGGAGGAGTATCTATCCCCGGCTGAAGACTTCCTAAACCTAGCCTACCATCAATCGACTGACGAAACACCCTACATGGCTATGTATGAGAAAAGACCACCCCGGGAGATCACAGAGATCATTAATTTTCCAATAAGTGCAGAGGTCAAATTTAACAAAACAAAATTCTATAATAATGCAGTTGAAAAAGCTAATAAACTGAGGCTCAAGTACAAAAAGTTGCAACCCAAAGTTATCAAATATGAAGTGGGAGATCGAGTACTTATCAAAAATCGCGAACTCCCATGTACTATCGAGGGCATTGCAAAGAAACTGCTACTGCTATATACCGGACCGTATACTGTGACTAAGAACAATCTAAACAACACTTATGAATTGCAGGACCCTATTACAAAAAAGATAAAGGGTACTTATAATCAAACTTCAATGAAAAAATATATTGACAATTAAAATATGTGACTAAAGGTGAAAAGATAGCGATAAGAATTATTTTATTATGGATATTATGTAAAGGATGAAAATATTTGTTATGAAAAATGAAAGTATACTTATGAATAACTGTTGACTATATCAAGATGAAAAATGAAATGTGGCCATGAAGATTATTGTTATTTAAAAAGTGAAAAATGAAAATATGATTATAAAAATAGATGTTGACTAAAGAAAAAGGATGTATTATTGTTATGAAAATTATTATGTGTTTATATTAAATGAAAAGTAACTGTATAAATATGTATTGAACATTGAATATATATTGTAATTTTATAATGTGGGAAAACATGCTCCCAAAGAATTAATGTAAAGGATTCAGAACATTGTATTTATGAATAATAGCGTACTATTGAAAAAAGAAATTTACGAGAACGACACCCTCCATCCACGGCATATATGAGATACATCATTAATTCCAAGAGCCACGTCAACCATGTAAGTAAAAATTTAACATCTTACCCGTACTATTGAAAAAAGGAATAATATTTACGAGACTGACGCATTACACCCTAGGCACATATGAATTCCAAGAGCCACGTCAACCAGTAAAAAAGAATACCTCACCCGTACTATAAAAAAGATGAAGATACGAGGCAGACAACTTACATCCACGGCATATATGAGATACATCATTAATTCCAAGAGCCACGTCAACCAGTAAAAACTTAACATCTTACCCGTACTATAGAAAAAAGAGAAAAATATACGAGGCCGACACACTACAACTATGGCATAATTATTTCCAAGAGCCACGTCAACAAGTAAAAGAGAACATCCTACCCGTACTATAAAAAAGAGAAAAATTTACGAGACAGACAAACAACAACCATGGCAAATATATTTCCAAGAGCCAAGTCAACCAGTAAAAAAGAACACCTCACCCGTACTATAAAAAGATGAAGATACGAGATCGACACCCTACATCCACGGCATAACTAATTCCAAGAGCCACGTCAACCAGTGAATTTAACATCCTACCCGTACTATAGAAAAAAGGAGAAAAATATACGAGACTGACAAATTACACCCTAGGCACATATGAATTCCAAGAGCCACGTCAACAAGTAAAAGAGAACACCTCACCCGTACTAATGAAAAAGGAAGAAGGAGCAAATGAGAAGTTGGAAGAATAAACTAAAGAAATGTATTAATGTAGACAAACCACCACACACAACCACAATATTCTAGTGTATTTTACTAGAGAAAAGCCAATACCACATGGAATATAAATACCAACTAAAACCATGAGAAAGAAGAAAAAATAAATGTACTTATGAATTATATCTAGAAGAATGAAACCTGAAATGAAGAATATGACGAAATGACGTTCAAAATGATACAAAATGAAGAGATTAATCAATGATGAAGAAGAATGAAAAGTAATATACTAACGAAGATAATCATGAGAGTATACCAGTGAGGAAATGTAAAACAAACTATCCCTATAATATGTGAAGAATATCGTCAAGTTGAATCAAGAAACGAGAGTATAACAATGTATAAACCGCAGATGCGTGAATTAATCCCAAGGATATTTATTATTTGTCGGAAGAACGACCACTATTATTATTTTTGATGATTTGTGATGAATTGACTGATGAGTAATGCCAGCAATCATTTATTATTATTCAAGGAGATGATTTGCCTCCATATTTATTGAAGTTAGTATGGCCAGTAGAGTTGAATAGCCATAGTGAGCCGCTCTAAACTGCCCCAGCTAAACTTATGTTAGGGAATTAGGGAACTAAATAAACAAGGGAGATGACTACATAGAGAAGAAATAAATATGATTCAAACAGAAGAAAGTAAAGGGATATATGGAAAAAACATGTGAATCGACATGGAATGTACAACAATTGATAAATTCTTCAATGAAAAATATAGTATAATAATTCAGAATTAATCAATTCTTATAGGAAGGCATATGTAACGTTACCAAATATGGTAGTTACATAATATAAGCTAATATAACGTCAAGTAAGAGAAAAGCATAGAAGTATGTCTAGATAAATAAACCTAAGTGTATAAAAGTGTGTATCTACAAATATATTAATAAAAAAACCCAACGATAAAGAAGATAATATTAACATAGCAACATCAAATACAAAATGAAAAAAGAAAATGCCATGAGCCAAAACAAAATATCAGTAACCAGACCCAATAGGATCCAACAGTGAGGGGAACCGACAAAATAAGGACCAACACACTCCAACAGCGAGGGAAATAAATAAAGATAGTGACTGCAACGAAAATATTGAAGAAGAAGAAAGAAGAAGGACAAGGAAGAGTACCATGAAGAGAGAAGAAGATGGATGGATCATGCAAGGATGGATCAACATAAACCACGTGTACTAAAGACTATATAAGTGACCAAAAGAAGTGATGATTATCAAATATGAAAAGAAAACCAGTGTTTAACATTTGAGGAACCACAAACAATTACAGTGAGTACTTAACATAGATGTGAAACCTGTGAATAGTTAACTAATTTCAACTGAATAAACCACACAAACAATCCCAGTGATGAAGTTTATAGTGTAAGAAAATATGTTAATTTCATAATGAAACAGCAAGAATTAAAATAGTCAAATAAACACAGACAATGAGTGTGACAGCTATATTGATTATTCAACCTGAATATCTATCTGTATGTAAAGTGTATGTATTTCAGCGGAACCGTCACTGAACAGGATTGAAATATCCACGTGTGGTAAGTGAGGGAGGTATATAACAAAGTGCGCGAAACATCTTAAATCAAAGAAGTGGACTATCAATACGCACCCATTAAACAATACAATCACACTAATAACCATAATAGTTATAATTACGACATTTTATAAAAAACAACATTATCGTAGATACCGGTGCGTATCTGCACTCACACTACACCATAAATATATATCTACACTTGTACTTGTAAAGTTCATTTACAAGTTGGCACTCCATCGCGGGGCAGAAGTGAGTGAAGATCCACTAAGAAGAGTTAGAAGATATTATCGTACTATCTACGAATCTATAATAATAATACACATCTATTACAACTCTACTTATCAGTACTTGTATCTATAAAAGTTATTTTATAATAAATATATATATATATATATATTGTAACGTAATCTTCAAAGGTATAGAGTTATATTATATGCCCCACGTTGTATGCGTCACTTTGTAACGTAATCTTCAAGGTGGTTACGTCCGTCTTTTGAAAGTCTCGGAGCAGTCAGAGTACCTTTTTGCGATCGTCACTTATGAATTATATTTACTAATGTTCAAAGCAATTGAATTTGATGTTTACCAAACAAAACAGAAATCGAGTGTGTGTGATTTGGGAGAGATTAATGAAGTTGTTTAATCTTAGTTAGAAGAGAGAGTAAGAACAAAATTATTATACCCGGAGTATACAATTACTTATTTTTAAATATTCGCTGTTCATAAGACCAGCTGATTTTGACATCGACCTCAAAATGTTAGGTTAAACAAACGCCACTGTTCGGTGATACTCCCCGGCGGATCGTCCTCTTCTTGCCTTCCTGAAAATCTGTAACAACTACCCTCTACAATAAAGAATACACGTTTGATTATTTATAATAAAATATTCAGAGTATTTATTTATGTAATACACTGATTTCCTCTTCTCCCAGTACACAAGTATTATAATCGATTTTTTCTGTCAACAATACATTGGATCGATTTAATTAGGTAAACATTGGAATTATAATAAAATATATTTTTATTATAATTTTATCCTTGATTAGACATTAAACAATAAATAATTCATTGTATTAATTTCCCCAGGGTTAAGGGTAAGTTCTTTGTGTTATGAGACGGTCAGAAATGAATAATTATATACTACGCTTTACAAGAGAAAAATAATAAATTTCGAATTTTTGGTTTTTTCCGTAGTTTGTAGTTCCGGATTTGTCCGCTAGAGTACAGATTACGTCTTTATTATACACATGGAATCATTTACGAAATATTGGAACTGCACAACGATTCGACATGAGGATTTCTTGGTTAACAATTATTAATAAAGTTTATTCTACCTCTTTTTTCGAAGTGTTTACTTGAATGGAGCTGTTTCTAGGGTTGGAGTTATAGTTTTCTAATTTCGTTGAATGTCCATAAGATACAATCTCGCCAAAATCTCGAAGTGCGGTTCAGCTAGGCCTGATCTGGTAATTGGTTATTTCACTTTTTCATCGAGTAAAGCACGTTAAAGTTGATATCTGAAGGAGTTCGAACATAAGGTGGATACTACGAGTTAATTTTTATTCAATTTGGCACCGTTTCCGAAAGTTTTTTTATGGTTTTATTACATTTTTGATGGCATTATACTTTTTCTCAAACGAACGGTTTCCAATCGTTTTAACAATTAATTCATATCTTGTTATATGGTTACTCTTAGTAACCAATAATTTTTATATCATTTTTTATTGGTGCATCTATATACTTTTGAGTATATAGGCTGTTTTTAATTATTATAAATTTATTTCTTATTTATAGAAAAATAATTCTTTTTAACTTTGGTTTATTATCCAATTTGATTAATATAAGGTTTTTCCGTTTATTTACTCATAACCTTAGATATAGGTCTTTAATATTTTTATTTCCTTTAATTTCATTTATATATTATTTATTAATTTCTTATAGTATCCTTACACTGAACTATTTTCTTCTGCCATTTTACTCATACAGTATTATTTTATTTTTTATTATTATTTTATATTTAACTCTTTTATATTTAACCCTTTGTTATCTTATATTCAAACATAATTATTCTATTAAATATAAAATTAAACCTAGGTACTAAATTTTAGTTGCCTACACAATATAAATCATACAATATTTAAACAAAACACATAATTGGTTAGTAGCAATATAGTCTACTATTATAATCAATTGTTTCTACATCTACAGCATAAGTCTGTGAGATGCTCCCTTTAAAGTCACTTATTTACTCACTGGGTACACTATAACTCACTTTGTACACTTTATATCAATTAAGTATAGTTTATAATGTTTTGTGATATAAAGTAATTTAGAGCTAGGTATATTATACCCATTTCTGACCTTTATAGTGAGGTGATTAAGTTATCATTTTTGGGACTGGGTTATGTAACGTTACAATATATATATATTATAACGATTCATATTAGCATCCTATCTGAGCGTTATATGAAAGTGTTAGACTGTACGAGTATAGCAGCGTAAGCAAGAGAGAGAGCGTACAATCGCAGCCATCTCACTCTAATCTCGTCACAGCGACGTCCGCTACCGGTACGAACATGAAAATTTACTCAATTCAAATTATCAGTTCAACCTGCAATAACTTCCAAACTAATAAATATACGGCAATTCTGAAAACAGCATTGTGTTCAACAAGTCAAGCTTTACAAGTAGCCGCAATCTCAGTTAATATAATAACAATTGAAGAAGTTATACGGAAGACGAACGCCAAAAGGAATAACAAGAGAATTATGCTACGTAGGAATTAGGTGTTTTCACACACACACAGATAAAGACCTAAGCAACAATATTCTGTGGTCAGATCTTTGAAAACACATTTGCAAATACCTGAAATCAATCAATTTGCAAATACAGGAACTACGATTTTGACTAGAAATTCTCTGCCGTTTCAAACCTGTCATGGGGTGTTTGCTCGACCTGTTAGAGATTGTCGAGACTGGAAAAACATATGATTTATTTGAACAACCAATCAGAAGCCCGTATTTAAAACAGACGCCAACTCAAACCGAGGGGTAGCGTTACTCTTCGTTCGAATCTTCAAGGCGCTAGTCGTATATAAATTACGTGCAGAAATTTTTCAATCACGCAAAAGTGTATTTAAGTATTAAAACAGTACGAGTTTAAAATAAATAGTAACCACCTAAAATCTGTGCCTATTAAAAGCGGCAACTAAAATTTTACTTGTTTTTTAAAATGAAAAAAAACTTAAACTGGTATCACTTACCTTCTTCGCGAATTGCCAGGGTGTCGTCTGATGTACTTAGGCAGAGAAAAACAACAGGTAATACAATGACAAATACATATTTTGCGAACACAAATAAAATGTTATTTTATTTGTTTAGCATGACATTTTTTTCTGTTTACTTTGTTATTAAAATTGTGAAAAAACTACTTCGCATCTCGATTATTTTTCTTAATGAATTACTGATATTCTGATTTTTTACTTACACGACCAATACGCTATTAACTAGTTACAACTATAACTTAATTAAATTATTAAGACGGCCCAGCAATGCCCACACTCAACTCACATTCTATTTTAATTCCCCATTTTATTTTATTATTAATTTTGTCAAAACTAGAACTCTTTTACATGAAATTATTTATATAATGAAATTAGGTATTGTTACTTCACCATCAGCGTCCTCCTCGCCACGTGTTGCACTGATTATATGTCCGAAACGTTTGTCGATTCACCACATTTTAATCTTCTTTCTACACCACGCTTACTTCATTCCGAAATGTTAGTTCACTTTTTAGTACTATTCCGGGTTCTCACCGGCTAGGTCGGCCGACTTTGGAAAAAACTTTTAGTAAAATTTTATACGGACCGCACGCGGTCTGTAGGTGAGACGAACTGGGCAGCACGGAGTAGCAGGCGCCGCTAACTTGAGTGCGTCGTTTTTTTGTGGAAACCAATGCCTGTGGTTTCGTCGCCGTAGCTTCGTTCCATTTAAACTCATGCTGTTGTTTGTGTGCCGATCGTCTATGATATTGGTGCGGCACTGGCTAACGTCACGAGATGGGCGTGACTTAATTTTTATATCCGTCACCTTAGCAAAGGAGGCGAACAGAAATTAAACTTCTTGGCCATCTTTACGGTTCCCTACCGCGTGGGTCCGCGCCCCTGGTGGTGTAATGCGTATGGGCGCGCTGTCACACTCTTACAAAATTCGTGGAAATGAAGGGTGGGTAAATTCCTCTATACCGATTGCACAACGGTGGTCACGTATTACTGCGCCTTTGTTACAACACTGTTCTTTTAACACATGGTCCATCACAATGGAATTAGACTTCACACATATTTTTATAAATCCCCAAAAAAATAAAATAAAATAAAATACCCATAAATTTGGCCCGTTACAATACCCCCCCCCCAATGAGAGGTCTTCTGCAAAAACAGAAGAAATCTCATTGCTAAAAACCCCTAAGAGGACCGGTGAGGAACTGGTGCCAACAACCCCCTTTTGTTCTTACACTTCATGGGTAAACGACCCCCCTGGCTCGGCGACTATGGACGCTTCTGAACGAGATCACTGGACTTCTCTGTGCGAGATCCCAACACCGAAAAATCGAACAGACACGCACCACAGCGCACCTCCCCTTCTAACATGTTTCCCCAAAAATCCTAAATCCCTGGCTTAGATCATGCCAGATCCTCAACCGATATGTTTCCCCTTATATGCAAACTGGGCTGCCTTTAGCAGATACTGGGCTCACACACACACACCTATTCTACATATTGTGAAATTAAAATACTCTCCAAAAATTTATTAAGCGAGAAATCATTAGCTGTTTTCCTTGAAAATCAAAACACAAATTTTGCATCTATACTGAATAATTCTTTTCATTAGTTTTTTGTTATAAAAAAAAATAAACAAATTAAACATTTCTTAAAATAGGAACATACTTAACCTAACATGTGTTTACATCTATACTCTAACAATACAATTCAATAAAATAATTCATTAATAATAAACACGGTTAGTACACAAACAATAAAATAATCAAAGTTTAAAAATATCCATTATCTGGCAGGCGCAAAATCAAGAATTTTTTTTTTTTTCAAACAAAAATTTTTAATTCAAAAAAATTTAAATTTCTTAAAATATTTTCTTTTCATATTGGAATTTATTTAAAATTTGTTTAAATCAATTCAAATCAAAATTGGCTTTACTTCCTTGCTAAACATGCCTAGTATGTGTCCTCACCTATCAGCTGATCGAAACTAGGTCAAGTCAAGAACCTTGACCTACATACTTTATACACAAGTTACATCTGAAAATACATTGTATCTCTGTAAAATTCTATCTTGAAACACAAAAACATAATAACATAAAATATTTAAAATAACAAAATATTATTATAATTAACAATCAAATTGATATTTAAATTATTCAAAATAAACACCTTATAACTTTACATTATTTTCAAGCTCTATCAAAATTTGTCACTGGTTTCAATCAAAATTTTATATTCTATTATAAATCTCTTTTCTTTACTATTCTCAATTTCCTTTACTTTGGGTGATTTAATTATTGTAATACCTCGATTTGCCACTTGGCAGGTATATGTATATAATCTTTCTCCCTCTCTCTCTAATACCACTAACAACTTTAACTTGGACTGATTCAAACGTTTTACTCAAACAATTACTATCACCCAATTTCTATCTTTTACAACACATTGAACACTTTTAATTATCTCAAATTTATTTCATTATTCATTGAAATTCTTTAAACACATTGAAAACTTATTTTATAAAATATTATCCTATTTTGTAATCCTTATTCCTAACATACTACATGCAATTAACACAGTAAGACATAATAAACACAATATAGGAAGTATCTAGTGCCTCTATTTTGCAAATCAAAACAAAATTATTTAGTTATCTCAGTAGCGAGCCATCATTATTAAAACACAACAAATTTCTAATTCGTTACCCCCCTGTATAACCTCCCTGCCACACACACTATGACCCCCCCCCGGACTATGGCGTCCAGCTGCGTCCACAAAGACTGAAATTTTGGAGGAATTTTGACATCTCCGTGTCTTTGCTTCGGCTTGACATGTTAAAGATTGTGGATATCAACATATCCTTGTTATATATTGAAAAACCCTTAAGACGGGTCTACCACCTGGCTATGCTGTCCCCACGCGGACAGAGTGGCAGCCGCTGTTCCATAGTTTGGTGATTCCCCTAAATTACCCCCCTGTCAATTTCAAAATTCACCTTGACAACGATAACAGTTATGGCCAGTTAAGGCAGAACGTGACGCAATGAGCCCCAACCATAGCTGTTAAAGCTAAACCAATTCCACGGTCAGGGTTCGGTGAGGCCGTGACCGCCCGAAAAGTTGGGGAATCACAAATAAAATATATTTTGTAAAATTAAAATTAACAATTTACATTACATGACATTTCTAGTCTTGGTGGTGTTTTAACCCCATACATTTCTTTCTTAACTTTCCCTACCTTGACCCTCATTAACACAAAATAATAAGTACAACAAAATATTTACTTAGTCACTTAAATTAATCTATTTACTCTTAGCGATGTTGTTATTACATGAAAATAAACCATTCACTTTTTAGATTTAACAAAATTACATAACTTACACTTTTAATTTCATTTTCAAATTCTATTTACTCGTGACCTTGTTACATTTTATTATTGCATAATAGATTTTATTACATAAGAGTAAATTTTGTTTGAACACACTGCCTCACTAAAATTATTTATTTACACGCCTAGGCAATGTTGGTATGTGGTAAGGTACACCTAGAGTGTAAAAAAAATATCGTATAACGCATACCTTAGGGGTCCCCCTCCCCGTTCAACAGTAAGATTAAATTTCTATTCTCAACCAATTTTGTGGAGCCGGACCATCGTCGTTTCACCACCCGAAGGAAGTTCCGCCAACCATGGTCCGCCTCCAAGTGCCGAAAACCACGATCAGGACTGGTGAGGTCGTGACCGCCCGAAACTGGGGGAAGATCCCTTCTGTAAACATATAACATTCAATTAAATTTCATCCACACAGTTTAACAATTTATTACCAAATTCACATCTCGTAAAATAATTTAAATTCACTACCAAAATTCAATTATATAACATTCAAATCAATCAAAATATTTAACACATCTCAAATGATTTTAATTAAATTAATTATTGAAAATACAAGTACAAGAACAATTATAATTCGCTAATTACTGTCTCCAAAATTAATTTTGTTATTTATTTAGATTGCAAATATTAATGTTATTATTATTACAACCATTGCTACTACACATACACATTGTTTACCTGACATCCTACAATACCCACAACTAAATTCACTACACTTATTTATTTACAAATTATTCGTCATTATTATTCAATTTATCACACTTCATTTGGTAAAGCAGTCCATTCCAAAACCATTAATTACATGATTAAACGTTCAATAAACATTCATTGTCTCTACCCCCAATCATCATACAAAAATCTGGTTTTACGTTTACACAGTTCATTCTTTACTAAACACATTATATTATTTTTATTAATACAAAGATTATCCAAATTCTTATATTCTTCCACAATATCAACAGGATTATTCCCTGTTATTAAATTATGTAATTTATTATCATCGAGTATAGCCCAGTCGCCTTTAGTACGATCTGTCATAGTTATGTCAATTACAGTTTCATTATCATTATTATCTGCTGCTGTATTCGCTTTGTCATAAAGTAAGTAGTCTATTACATCAATTGCTGTACTAACTATTTCACAAGGTAAGTACTTATTATCAATACCTCTTTCAATGTCTAATCTCTGCAATAATTCGTCATAATCTCTACTAACCTTAAATAACATTACCTTCTTGTCAACGTATTTTTCATCATAACACCAATGCACACTTTTACTATCATTCCATACAAAGGGTATTAACTCATAAAAACGCCTACTAAAAACTAAAAAATTATTTAGATACACATCGCTTTCTTGTAAGGGATTCTTGCCCTTCAAAAACATTTGTAACCAGCTCGGTTTACCATAAAACTGGGGAAAATTTACCCTCTGCCCTATATTCACAAAATCATTCTCTTCAAACTCTCTCTGTAACTTACAAACACTCTCTCCTCTCTCTCTCACTGTTTCTATATTATTATGACGCTAATTATTTTCACTGTATTATTTTTATATATCTCGTTTTCAACTATCTTACTACTATCTGTTGTTAATTTATTTTCATAATTATTTGTTATTTTATTATTACTCTGGTCGTCTGTTATTTCGTCACAATCACTCGTAACTGAGTTATTTTCTACCTCCTCCTTCCGCGTTCTACTTTCGTTTATTTCGTCTTGAATATTATTTGTATTTATAATTATCTCACCTCTCATGCCCACAATAGTTTTATTCATACTTTCTAATTTGTTATTCATATTTATTTCACTCATTCTTAATTCACTTCTCACATTCATGAACTCGTTACTTAAGTCTGTAAGCTTATTATTGACTACATTTATTTCTGATTTGACTTCCGTTCTAAACTCATTCAAATTCGTGTTTTGTCGATCAAATTTATTACTCATCATTTCCATAAATAATGCTAACTGACTAAGTACGTCTACATTGTCGATTCTGCTACTCTTAGCATCTACCGTCTCATTCGTTAATTTGTCTGTTGTATTGTCTACACTCTCGTTAATATTTGTCGATATTAAATCGTCTTGCGTAACATTTAAAATTGACCCCTCCACAATATCTTCACATACATTTGCACTCTCGCTTTTCTCTGCCATTTCCATCAGGTTGGAAATTAATTTATTTTAATTTTTAATTCACAATGTCGCTGTTTACGGGCGCCAACTAAAACAGTACGAGTTTAAAATAAATAGTAACCACCTAAAATCTGTGCCTATTAAAAGCGGCAACTAAAATGTTACTTGTTTTTTAAAATGAAAAAAAACTTAAACTGGTATCACTTACCTTCTTCGCGAATTGCCAGGGTGTCGTCTGATGTACTTAGACAGAGAAAAACAACAGGTAATACAATGACAAATACATATTTTGCGAACACAAATAAAATGTTATTTTATTTGTTTAGCATGACATTTTTTTTCTATTTACTTTGTTATTAAAATTGTGACAAAACTACTTCGCATCTCGATTATTTTTCTTAATGAATTACTGATATTCTGATTTTTTACTTACATGACCAATACGCTATTAACTAGTTACAACTATAACTTAATTAAATTATTAAGACGGCCCAGCAATGCCCACACTCAACTCACATTCTATTTTAATTCCCCATTTTATTTTATTATTAATTTTGTCAAAACTAGAACTCTTTTACATGAAATTATTTATATAATGAAATTAGGTATTGTTACTTCACCATCAGCGTCCTCCTCGCCACGTGTTGCACTGATTATATGTCCGAAACGTTTGTCGATTCACCACATTTTAATCTTCTTTCTACACCACGCTTACTTCATTCCGAAATGTTAGTTCACTTTTTAGTACTATTCCGGGTTCTCACCGGCTAGGTCGGCCGACTTTGGAAAAAACTTTTAGTAAAATTTTATACGGACCGCACGCGGTCTGTAGGTGAGACGAACTGGGCAGCACGGAGTAGCAGGCGCCGCTAACTTGAGTGCGTCGTTTTTTGTGGAAACAAATGCCTGTGGTTTTGTCGCCGTAGCTTCGTTCCATTTAAACTCATGCTGTTGTTTGTGTGCCGATCGTCTATGATATTGGTGCGGCACTGGCTAACGTCACGAGATGGGCGTGACTCAATTTTTATATCCGTCACCTTAGCAAAGGAGGCGAACAGAAATTAAACTTCTTGGCCATCTTTACGGTTCCCTACCGCGTGGGTCCGCGCCCCTGGTGGTGTAATGCGTATGGGCGCGCTGTCACACTCTTACAAAATTCGTGGAAATGAAGGCTGGGTAAATTCCTCTATACCGATTGTACAACGGTGGTCACGTATTACTGCGCCTTTGTTACAACACTGTTCTTTTAACACGTGGTCCGTCACAATGGAATTGACTTCACACATATTTTTATAAATCCCCAAAAATGCAATAAAATAAAATACCCATAAATTTGGCCCGTTACAGTATCAAATTCGAGAAGTAGTCCGCAGTAGAGGAACTACTACAGTTCAACAACACTCGCTGTGTAAAACAACATGTTAATTAATTAAATTATTAATTAATTAATTTATAATCAGCCGTGAAGTGACCTGAGCAACAGAGAGCTACAGCATCTGTAATTGCCAGAGCATCTTTCTACCGGATTGATCAACATCATTTCTTCTGGGCTAAACCATCGAAAGGAGGACCTCTACGGATTCCTATCTTCGGTCGACGCATCAAACAGTAAGAAATAGATTCATTGATCAATGGAATAAGTACTAAACAAATAATATAAAGCAATAAACAATTTTTAAAAGACACTAAGAATCGCACACTTTGTATTTAATGTGTAAGATTAGCTATAACATAGTATAGGAGTGTAGAATGGAAAGTGAGGTGTAGTATTGGACGTGCAAATTATTGCAGACCTGTTCTTTATCACTGGTTTGGGAGATATCAATCTCTTAATTAAACCAGATAAGAGCAATAGGTCGTTTGAACGTCTTAATCTTTACTTTTCACACTCGCTCGCTAATTATAAGAGTTAGGGTAGCAATAAGTCCTACAATTAACATTTTCAAGAAGATTAAAAATAATTAAAATGTTAATTAAACATACTCAAGCAAAACTTTAAAGTGTTATTTGTAACGATTCACCTTGAAAACCACAATCACTGAACGAATCCTGAGAATTTGTGTCTCTATGCTCTGAGCTAAGTTGGAACCGTGTCATTAGTATCTGGGATTTGTTCTGGTGCCCAGGTAAAGTAATCTCACGGGTAAGTAACATTTTATCTAACATTCAAAATATTAGATAAGTGTGTTAGAAAAAAGCAGCGTTGTAATATATATATATATATATATATATATATATATATATTACATTTAATATTTGTAATTAAATTTACCTCAAGATGTTATTTTTATCCTTGAGGTAAATTTAATTATAAATATTAAATGTATTATATATATCAAGAAACGGACTGTAGCAAAAAGTGACTAAATATATATATATATATAGTAGAGAATAGATTATTATTTTTTTAGTAGTAGATTATTAGTTTTTAGTTAATATATGGGGCTTAGGGTAATATATGGACAACATGGTTTCAAAAAGGCTGACAATTATGCTTTGTTTTCAGAGACTGGAAAATGAACCTGATAATGAAGATGATCTACAAGATAACGAAGATGAAAACGTCGCTGATCCGGTAGAATCTTCTGGCATGAACAGTGCATCTCAAGATGAACAGAGTCATGACACAACGGGAACAACTGCAGTTAATAAAGGCAAAAAAAGGAAAGCCGAAAAGGCAGGACACGTCGATAAACGTATGGATGAGGCGTACCTTTTCTTGAAACAAGTTGCTGCTAAACCTAAAGTAGCAAAAGACCAAAACTATATGTTTTGTGAGCTACTATGTTATAAATTAAGAGCCCTAGATGATGACACTCGCGAAATAGCGATGCACGAAATTGACAACTTGATGTTTCACTTCAAGAACGCGAGGAAACAACAGCCCAACATGCCATTTCATCATTACTATCAAAAACCTGGATATTTTCAAAGTTATGTTCAACATGGTCATGCTATGAATCAACATCAGGATCAACCCGTTTATGTATCTGGTGAAAGTTCTGCATCATATGCCTCGCCTGCGCATACTCTTTCAACTCCAAGTACACCACAACAAGGTCTGAATGACAACCAAAGTGAAGAGCACTGTCCAAGTGTTGCTGACCTTCTTCGAAATTTCAACACTGATTAAAATTATTGTTTGTGTTTGTTATTTGAAGTTAAGTTCAATCTTAGTTTTCGTTAACGTTTATGATTATTTTACTTACAAATGATACTTATAACTTTGCAGTAATATGTCACTTCATAATAATGACAGTAATCACTTATTAATTATTGTATTTCTTTAAAACGGCATTAAACTTTTAAATTTATGTAAACAAGAGTTTATTTATTTACTTAGCTTTACTTCTTCTTGCAGCTCTTGTGTTATGGCCGTACACACTTCATCTACGCATCTGGATACAGTTTGCTTTGAGAACTGAAATAAGTAGGATAAACTGGCATAGCTGTCCCCAGTAGCAAAAAATCGTAATGTAACAGCTAGTCTCTCTTGAATGGAAATACTTTTTCGCATGTTTGTGTCTCGTCTCGCTATAAATGGTCCGATTCTACTCAATAAATATTCAAAATCAGTTGCTGACATTCGGCAAAAGTTTTCAAATGTTAAGTCACTCAGCATATCACTAGCATTGTATCTGCAAACAAATAAATCGGAGTTAGTTTGACTGCAGTTTGTTTAAACGGCCTAATTTAAATTTTATATTTATTTTATTAGTTTCGGTATTGTTATAATTACCTTCTTCGACTTTTATTTAATGACACCATCCACCAACGCCTTTTGGGTTTCACCATTTTCGTCTTCAAAGCCACACGCCGTGGGAACGAGGCTTAACTGGAATAATTCTACTCCCAAGGCAATGTCCGATGCGTCTGTGTGTATATAGAATGGTTCTAGAAAACTAGGATGAGCTAATATTACTGTATTTAAAAATTTAATTTTTATTAATTCAAATGTATTTTGGTCTTTTGCATTCCACTGCCATCGATTATCTTTATTTAACAAATGTCCCAATTGTACTGTTAAATATAAATATTTATCTACAAATTGCCTATAATAATTGCACAACCCTAAGAAACTTTGCAACTGTTTAACATTTTTTGGTATCGGAAAATTTTGTATTATTTCTACTTTCTTAGGGTCTGTACTGATACCCCTTGCTGAAATTATATGGCCTAAAAAATTAACTTGTTCTTTCAAAAATTCCGATTTCTTAAATTTAACTGTTATGCTATATTCATGCAGTCTACTTAGCACTCTATCTAACCTTTCACAGTGTGTATCAATGTCTGGTGACGTAATTACTATATCGTCTACATAAACGGTTGTGAATTCTAAAATCTCTCTCCCTAATATATAATCCAAGCACTTAATAAAAATTGAAACACTTACGTTTAGTCTAAAAGGTAACCTACGAAATTGGTAATTCCTGCCGTTGTATAAAAAAGCCACATATTGTCGAGATTCCTCTTCCAGCTCTATTTGCCAGTATCCTGCCATTAAGTCCAAGGTGGTGATGTACTTGGTCCCACTAAAACGTTGCAGAATTTCGCTTACTGGTTCCGGTGATTCTCTGTCTGGAACAATTATTCTGTTTACTTGTCTTGCATCTAAACATAATCTTATCGATAAATCTTTCTTGGTCACCACTACTAAGGGGTTGGAATATGGTGAAGTAGATTTTTCTATTACACCTTCTCTCAACATCTTATTTATTTCCTCCTGTACTAACCCCCTCTTGGAATATGGTACTGGATAGGTCTTAGGTGCAAAAGGTGTTTTTTCTTTAACGATTAATTTCCCCTTAAAATTCTTTACTAAACCTGGTTCGTCTGAAAAAACTGATTTATTTTTGTTTATTATTAGTACTACTTTTTCCCTATCTTGGTAGCTAATTTCCCCATCTTGATATAGGATTTTATTCATTTTTTCCTCCCAACCATCTTTGATTTCAAATAACTCGTGACTATTTTCCCTCAGGTTACAATAATTAACCATTAAAAGCCTACATTCGTTTATGTCGTCAGAAATTAACATTCCCTTACTAATTGTTTTTAAAGCTTTCATTTCTACAGTTTTCTTTTGTATGAATGGTATTTCAATTATATTATTGTTATTATTTAATTTCATAGTCTGGGTACAATAGTTTAATTCCGCTTTAAAATTATTTAAAAAATCATTACCCATTATAGCTCCCATATTTAACCCTGGAATAACCAAAAAAGGTACATTTATTGTGTTTTTATTTATTCTTAGTTGTAGCATTATTTGTTTAGTTACTTTTTTACTGCGAACACCTGTTACCCCTACAACACTAATACCCAGCACTGGTAACTGTGGAATTGTCTCTGTAGTTTGATTTTTTATCTTTTCAAACATTCTATCGTCTATAGCAGTCAGTTCACTCCCTGAATCTACTAGAAAAGTGTATTTAGAATTAAACACTTCGGATTCAAATTCTGCCATCCCAAAAGCATTACTACTCTCCCCCGCTTCTTCATCGGATAAATCATTGTGTATGTTGGTAATAAGTGACCCTATTTTCATGTGATTTCTAGACGGCTGGGGGCTTTCCTTTTCAACTGCCCTGATTAGTTTAACTGTATTGGAGGTGGTGGTTCACTGTAAACCGCCCTGTGATCCCCTCTATTGTTTTGATTATTAGCAGGTGCTTCTACACTCCTAGTGTCATTTGGGTTACTAGCATATCCCCCTCTACCTCTGTGGTTGAAATTTCCCGGCATTCCCCGATTACTGGTGAAGCCTTTCCCTCTATGATTCCCTCTAAACCCATTATGTTCAAAACCTCGATTATAATTCTCCACTCTCCCTCGGACCCTGACACCTATAGCATTGATTGCGTGAACTGTTATAGTTATTAGCTCTACAATTAGGAAAATGGTCTATTGAATATTGAGGTTACAACACCATCTGATTAAAATAACAACTTATCTCTTACTTCTTATAATTAAATCATTTGTCTATAATTATGAAAAACGACCCAGATTGCTCACTCTCTCCCTCTCGTACAATTTAAGTACCCATTTACTTTTATTTAGAGCTCTTTAAAATGAAATTATTGATATTATGAACTGGGTAGTCAGTTACTTAACTCACGGCGTCCTTCTGGCCACGTGCAGCCCTGCCTTCATGTCCGAATGTTCAGTTAATTCACAACATTGTCAATTTTGCTTTCTTCACTGCACTTGCTTGATTTTGAGATACCGTGTCACTGTTTATGTCTGTTTGTCACTTCCTATACATTTTCTTTAAATTCTGAAAAAGTTTTCGACTCGTGGAGTCTTGATACGCACCTGGCCAGGCGGAACTGTATCGATGACTGGCATGCTTACTTAAAGGCTGGCGAGCATTTCCGTTTGCACAGCCTACATGATGTCGGTGGAAATACAATGATGTCCAGACAGCTCATTGGTTCTTTTCGATCGTCGACGCTGTTCTATGGTAATACAATAGGCCGTGGCTCACCAGTTCCGTCGTCTTCACTGACACGTGGTGAAAGAAATTTTATAAACTAGACATCTTGTTGGCGTCCCTTACGCGCGCGTACTCATGTCGCGCATGTGAGTGCGTAACACAAAGCTTGATTTCTCAGAACTGTATTGCGTTGTATCGCCACACCTTGCTTTCAAGGCTATGTCATTGCGTTCTTTGTCAGAGTGAAACTGTTTTATGTATGGGAGTTACAATTGACAATAAAATAAATTTAATAAAATAAAATACCCCATTCTGTCCCATTACAATAAGTAACTTCAATTTAAATAAAATCTTCAAATGTAATAGTGCAATGATGCCGAAAAGTAATATTTTGTAACAAGAAAATAGTACTTGTTAGAATAAGTAGATTAAGAGGAAATGACAGCAAAATGTATATAATTTAATAACAAACAATATGTAAAGGTATAATACGATATAATGTAAATTTAGTAAGGTAGTATTTTAATAAGTGCAAGAACATTGTATGATTATGGTTCTAGGATTATAAATATTATCCAATAAGAGAACACAGACTGGTTGTCAAGGATGACAAAATGGAATAAAATTTGTTTATTCGATTATTGAATCGTTATCCATGAACAAGGACAGTTTAGTTTTTATGAACTTAGAAAAAATGATAAAATTAAATAAAATAAATTAATTAGTAAACAAAATTAAATAATAAAGATTAATAAAGACACCTTGTATCTATAACCACGGGAGGAAACTCTGTTTCACCATATACTCGGGGAAAATCTGCCCTTTGCCCACCTAACCTCTCATCACACTTTCTCTCAGTCTTTTCAGCACTCGCTAACACTTCGTTACTAAACTCTACTTCAAAAAAAATCTTCATTATCACTCTCAATATTAACCACCTTACTCTCTAGCACCACATTTTTAATTATATCATTGTTATTCTCACTTACCTTTTCAACTACTACTATATTCTCATCACGACTACTTGTCAACCTATAACTATCACCTACCTCGTTAATTATTTCTTCGTTATTTTTGTTTATACTGCACTTACCTATATCTGTACCATTTTCTACCACCCCCTTCACTCTCATCATTATCATCACTATTAACTCTTTTATTCTCTAACACTACGTCTTCCACTATTTTGCTTTCACTAACCCCTTCACTTACCTCTTTACTTCGTTTACTAGTGTCATCACTAATAGTGCCACCACTATTCTCTCTTATAAAATTGTATAATTCCGGGTTTTGTCTAAGATTCTCATTAAATTTATGCCAATCATCATCAGTCATTTATTCCATATACCTCTTGAACATGTCACAGAATTTCTCCCATTGCTCCGCAAAGGTTTCTTGTGCCTCCGCCATCTTTAAAAAATTTATTTATATGTTAACCAACAATTATTTATATGACACCCTTAAAATTACCACCCTCCTACTACATCATAATTACAGTCCTTATCAGCATATAAACGTAACCATAATAATCACATACGTTACACTACCCAAACATAACCTAGTCACATACGTAAATATATACGATAAATCTTACAAATACGCCATTACCAATTCCTATTTTCTGTGCTTAAAAAGGTCTACCTCGTATAAAGTTATACTCGGATCCTGGCAGCGAGTCGCCATTTGTGAATTTACCCCCAATTTATAAATAAATAAATAAAATAATACTCTGCCAGAACCTTACCTGCGAGCTTCCTCTCGCTTACTTACCTTCTAAAACACCAACAGAAGTTCAGGGTCGCCACAATTTTTTAGGATATACATCGAAACCTTTACACTCTACCTTAATTAAAACTGGACAATTTTGCCATCTGACTACCCACAATTCAGCAGATTCCCGGAAACGTTAGACGAATTTTTCAGCACAGAACACTAGGAAATGGTAACGACGAAATAACTACGCTAACACATAGTTATATTCTGTTAAAACAAATCTTATTCATTTACTCAAATTGAATTACTTCTTTCTTTCTCTTATTTTAATTACTTCTTTCTATTGACGTCTATGACATCGTATCTTATAATAATAACCCCTACTTATAAACCAGTACTATTACTTTATTTTTTTCGTACACACACTCTCTCACTCTATTAATTAATTTTACCCCCGTTTTATTTATGAGCTCATTAATGATTTATAATGTTTTGGCCAAATGAATCTGCCCTTATGCTTGTTACCTATTTGCGTAATATCCAAATGTTGTCCGGAACTGTTTTCAATAAACACTCTCAACTCCGACCAAAGTTTAACGTCATTCAATCGTCACTTCATTATTTAACACTGGTTGCACTTTTTATACTACTTGGTAGGCCTACTTTGATACTTTTTCGGCCTACCAAGAACTCATCCGAGACTATGGTTGAGTTAACGACTGTACAGGTTGAAGACTCGTTTTCAATATCCAGCGTCAGGCGAAGCGTGGGTCCGCTCCACAGCCCGTCTCGCTGGCCACGTGTTCGTAAATTCGAACGCTGATTGGCTCTCATGTGCGGCTATGGAATGTATGTTCGTGCCATTTTCGTGGGAACGCTGGCCGACATGTACACGTGAATGTGCACCCTTGCTGATAACTTGCGCTTTGGTAATATGCTGTGCCTTACACGGAGCTACAGTCCGTTAACAGAATATACTCTGGTTAGGAAAAAACTTTAGATTACAGACCCCTTCATTCTGTACCATTACATCTTCTCGTCGTCGGCAAGGCTACATTCGCTTATGTACCTGATCACTCCCACTAATACCTGTAAACACACTTAGCCTATTTGCAAGTATTAAATAATAACTCTTTTATAGTTAATTATTTATTTTTATTTTCTGCTTATTGTTTCAAAAAAATGTAAATGGGTCAACCTTGACAGATTCGTATCGATTCATTACTAGAATCGACCTTCAACAAGTTTCAAATAATTATAATGCAAATTAATAATCTCAGGGCTTGAGTTCTTTGGGCTGTTAAGAAGTCAGAAATGTTTTAAAAAGGCGTACAACACATTACAAATATATAAAAATAAGAAATCTTAATTACTAATGTTAACAAATATAAAAGTTATGTTTTTAACTAACTGCGTCAACGACAGACTTTGTCTGCACTGGAAAATGGCTGCTCAACAAGATGGCCGCCCTGGTAAGTTAACTAAAAGACACGTGCTTCCCCCGTTTTTGTCGAAATAAAATGTTATTATTGTTAACCACCGTATTAATGTTCAGTGGTTATCCTAATTATCACTGTAGATAGTTTATATAGTGTAGTGAAGTTGATCTATGTGTAGTGTTGTTACGAAATTACTCCGGAAATATATTTACGTCACTTGTCGTATAATGCAGCAAGCCAGCTCTCTCGGATTTTTGATATTGGTGTAGATTTAAGCTTCCATCGGTCAGTGGTAGTTGGTTTATTTTATCTATTAGTTTTTTAATATGTTCTCCTCTTCTGTGTTCTTGTTTTAAGTCATCAATTTAATTTAAGTTTGATTTTTTATCTTCACTCTTGAGGCGTCAGATATACGGTTTTGACCCCTTCTGTCTTGCGTTCAACAATACAATAATAATTCTTCTCGTCTTAGTAACGGTTTTTTGACCAGTAAACTCTGGCTTGTGATTGATTAGTTTGCTAGAACTTGAGGTCAAGCAGCATATAGTACTGAAAATCATATCCTTGCCTTTCATGTCAAAAAATACTCATTTGTTACATTTTGTTTAAGTTAAAATTAATTTACATAGTTTTGTTCCTATTACAAAGATCTACATTTCGGTACATAATTTTATATGGGTTGACTTTATAATAGGCGTTTTTACACCTTTACAAGAATTCTAAATCTGGACCATAGTACTGCCCTAACTTTTATTATACAATATTTAATTTTTGTCGGACTAATTTAATTTGGTTCAAAATTATTCTAACACTTGTTTCTTACTTAAATTTTGGTCCTTTTTTATTACTTTGGCAATGTTAACTCCTTATTTATTCATTTCTGACTTTACTTTTCTCTATATTACCTATCTGGCCAATAGGGGGAAAATGAGAGTTCTACCCCGGAAGTGACGTCACACGGCGGCAAATTCAAAAATTGTGGTGGTGGTGGTGGTGGTGGTGGTGGTGGTGGTGGTAGTATACATCCGGTGCAGTGTGTCGTCGTGTGCATATTTGCGTCTGGACCGGGGGGGTAGTGGTGTGTCCCACGTGACCTTGTTGGGCGTGTCGAAGTAGTCGGCCATGTTGTCGGCATTCGGCCATGTTGTCGGTATCGGCCATTTTGTGGGGTTAGGTGTGCGTTGATTGGCGGAGGCGTGGCCGCCGTTCTCTGTTCGCCGTCCGGCGGGGGCCTGGCCGCGGCCTGGTCGTGGCTTGACCGCCGCCAGTAGTGGTGGGGTCGTCGTCCATTTTGTCGGCGGCGGCGGCCATGTTGTCGGTAGGTGGGTGACCATGTTGGAAAAGCGGCGATGTTGTCGGGTTGTGCATGTGTGCTGGTTAAGGTTTGGCCACGTTGCCGATTCGTGGTGTGTTATAGTGTATGGGTATGTATACGTAAGGGGGTTTTCCGGAAGTGCGTCCATGTTGGAAAAGCGTCGTCGGCGTTGTCAACTTGTGCTGGTTTATCGACGTTGTCGGTTCGTGCGAGTGTTATAGTGTATGGGTTTAAGATATATTTACACTGCCGCCGGATATCGTCGATGTGAAGAGGTGAATTGCATTGTTGCTAACGCGTCGACCACGTTGTCGTGTCGTGCATGTGTTATAGTGTACGGGTTTCGGATATATTTACACTGCCACAATTGTCCCGATATCGTCGATGTTGTGTCTATGTGTTAAGTAAATATATATACAGATTGAAAAAATACGTTCGCACCAACCTGTTGGTCTAGGGCTTGCTATGTCGAGCCCTACATTTGTTGTTGTAAGAAACACACCTGATATGCAGTGGTCAATTCGCTTATATAAAACACATGCACACGCAATATTTATGTAATATCTGAACGCACCAACCTGTTGGTCTAGGGCTTGCTATGTCGAGCCCTACATTTGTTTTTGTAAGAAACACACTTTTTTTCCCCCCACATGGTGCAGCTGTCTCGACATCTGTTTAGCGAGTCGCTAATGGTAATAATTAATTGCCTCCATCTGTCAGCATATAATTAATTGCCACCGACTGTATGAACATATGTTATTGTTGCGTGTGAACGAAGTTACGGACGTACATAAATTATTGTGTGAAATAGAACACAAGCCAAGCTAAGTGTTCTTCTCTGATTTTGTGTGTGTGTGTGGCAGCTGTTACTTTTTTTGTTGATAAGTGTGCATTAGTTGTTATGATGATGTAATCGACTCCGTCTGTCTGCCCATCTGTTTATCGCAGTGTGTGAACGTAGTCGTACATAAATTTTTTTTTTAAATAACAACACACAAGCTGTCTGGCACCATCTGTTATCACAACGTGTGGGAAACAGAACGCACGCATTTGTGCAATTGTTCTGATTGACATTTCACTTATGAAACATGCATGATGGAAGGAAAGGAAAAAAGATAGTTGAAAATAAACAACTAAGCAAAGCAAAATTTACATATATTGTAATCAAACACACATAAAAATATACAATAAACTACACACACACACACACACCATACAATATATAAAGTTGAATACAATACAAAAGTTTACGTGTAATCAAACACACACAAAAATATACAATAAATTACACACACACACACAGTATATACAGATGAACACAATACAAAAGTTTACAATTAAACAAAAAAATTATACAATATATATACAGAAAAAACATTACTTTATTTACATATATATTACACATATATTTTGTAATTATACAATAAACCACACACACACACACACTAAATTACAGAAAAAACAACACTTTTTTACATATGTATATATTGTGCACAGCCACCTGTAACAGAAACAAAAACAATATTAGTGACGTATACTTGATACGTGTAGGGTGGATTAGAATAATGTGTACTTTTACATACCTCAAAAATGCATGCGTGCATAAAATGGATATATTGGCCTGCTGAACGCATACACCCGACATTGTGGACATCCCGGCGGTGTCCCCTCCAATGCCACGGTTTGGAACCAGTTGATGATGCACAGATAGTGGTATGTATGTCCACACATTAAGCCGAGGAGTCTCTGCCCCTCAGTATAATTTTCTTGGCACACACTGCATGATGTGTGCCCTAACATACCCTGTATGGGGCAGAGCTCTCCGCGGCTCCATCGCCATGTCGGAAATCTACTTCTTAGAAGTAATCGCATTGTGGCAGGCTCACTGTGCATCCTTGGTTCCACCGTGTCAATGATATCATAAAACACGCATGGCGCGTCTTCTGGAGGGGACTGCAAACGAGGATCCTGTCGCATGTGCTGTATGTTACGCAGTCATGGTTGAGGCTGCTGCAGTTGTGCTTGTGGCTGCTGTTGAGGCTGTGTAGATTGTGGGAGTAGCTGTTGTGGTTGAGGTTGTTGTTGATTTGCGGTGGTTATCCACTGCGGGCGAGGTTGCGGTTCTTCCTGCAGTTGCGGTGGTGGCGATTGTGGCGGTGTAATCGTTATCTGGTGCTGCTGCGCTTGTGGACGAATGTCACTGGTGAAAAAGTAAAAATATAAAATCATGAAAAAAAAACGAAAGTATGTACACATAAGAAGAAGACTTACATATTTAATGTGATGACCGGTACTTGTTGTGTGTGCTCATCTAGATCAACATCATTATTTTCATCGTCGCTACTATCATCTAGAATATAGTTGTTTGGTCACTGTCATTATCATTATCATCACCGTACATCATCATCTCATCATCATTGCTGAAAAAAAATATTACACTTTTAATACCAGATGTAAACGCAATAGTACAAGTGAACGTTAATGAAAAAAAAAACAAACGTACCGACTCGAGTCGGCTTGCAGAGATGCAGCAGCAGCAGCAGCGGCTGAACCAGTAGCATCACTGAAAAAAAAAAGAATAATTTGAATACCGAACGTAAACGCAATAGTACAAGTGATTGTTAATAAAAATGGACTTACCGACTCGAGTTGTGTTGCGATAATGAAGGTCCCAATAATGCCTGCCGTAATCTTTGGGAACTATAAAAAATAAACAGTAAGTCAGTCGAATGTTATATTCTGTTTGTACTCGTTAAATAAAGAAAAATGTTGTAATTTACCTTCGAACCCGCCGCTGCTCCTCACATACTCTTTTGTATAGTTTATTATCATTTCCGCTCATTCTGTAAAACGTAACAAAAAAAATGCTGTATAATAATTTGCTAACATTATATTGCATGTGTGTGTGTGTGTGTGTGTGTGTGTGTGTGTGTGTGTGTGTGTGTGTGTGTGTGTGTGTGTGTGTGTGTGTGATGCTGAACATCACCTTTACCGTTAGTTATCGGTCCATGTATTTTCTCTTCTTTGCCTTAGGACCAGCAGCGTCGTCGGTTATTGCGTCTATCCTGTAATGTCCGTACGCGAGTGTACTTACACCGTCGTCCAGTACATACCTCTTATCATCATAAGGAGACAGGGAAAGTTTTGTTATACGTTGCGTGTACAGCTTATGATGATTGCTTCGTATACACTCAGCAGAGGTGAAAACCGTACGACTGTCAAAAAGACACTCGCTGTACAATCGATGCCGCAACCTTTTTTTTATTGCCGTCCTTGGCACACCTTTCGCCACCTTTTTATCGGTGCGGTCGGACAACAGGAGCGAGTAACACTTGGCCCTGAGTCCGACAAATTCCCTGATGGGTTTTCCATTGGTCTCATCCTTGAACTTCCCCACGACTTTTTTGTTGTTGTCGCAATGACAAGGATGATCCGTGGGATAGTCCGATGTGTCGAAAAGGTGGAGATCCTCTTTCATATCTGAGTACACATCGTCAGTCTGAATGCTGTAAAGCAAACTGTCCGTGTCAGTCATTAGTAAGGTCAATCGTTGTCCGTACTTGGCGACACCGTACCGATAATGAAAATTGTACATTATCAATTTGCTGACATCGAGTACTGTGAAGCCGACGTACACCGGACGCGAAAGGAATATCGTCCTGTTTCGTAAGGCCAGTCCGACCAAGTTATCGGTGTAGCGGATCATACGCTTTAGCCGAGGATTGGAAACAATTTTCTGCAGCCGTTGTTCGTTAGAGACTAGTTGGAAGTCTATTCGTTTCCTCACGTTCTCCAGCGATTTGCCATAGACGGCGTTGACCATCAGTTTGAAAAAATCCTTTTCAAAACTGTTGGTGGCTGCTGCTCTCTTTTGCGTGTTGAAATCGATAAACGGTTTCATCCACGCTCTCTGTTTAAAACTCAACACCCTATGTATCGCTTTCAATTCTAGACCGAGACTCAGATATAATTTTAAATTTCGAAAATGGAGAACGTAATTTTGCTTGTCGTCCAAAGTCGTCAGCAACTTGGGAACGGACGACGAAGGCGTTTCCGATCCGCTATACCCTTTTGTATAATGCAGTCGTGTGTGGAGTCGTCGAGAGTACGGTGAAAGTATGTCAGGATGGACACAGGAACGGACGGGCGCCAGTGGATAATCGGAATGGAGGTCGTGAAGTTCGGGTGGATAGTGTAAGTCGACCTCGAGTATGTAGCCCATGTCACCGTCATCGCACAGGGTACGCACGTCCAGTGAGTTGATATCATTACGATCTAACCATCTGAAGTCGGCGTAAGGGAGCGGTTGTGACATGGCTGCACCGTAAAGGTTGTTGCAGTCCGTGTACAATATGAAAGAGGTCGGCTTTGAAGCATCGTACTGATCGACAATTAGCGAGTTGTTGGCCTTGGCGTGGCGGTTGGGTACCATCTAACGCCACCGCGAACGGCCGATTCGATAAAGAGATGCTGATCTATATCCGTCAACAGCTCCAGTCGCATACCGGTCATCTTTAACATCGCATGCCAAGCGACACCAGGAAGCGAGTAAAGATGAGCCGGATCGATCTGGTAGTACCGCATGGCCATCTCACGGAACGCCTCGAAGACGTCGGCCAGTAGCACATGTCTGTTTTAAGATACAGATCGTGATATTCGCCCAGTGTACTGATTCCAAAAGTACGCCACACGTTCTGCGCGTGAGCGTAATCTTCGTCAGATACTGGCGATTCACTCAACCTGTTGAAAAAGTGTTCGCGTGCGGGCAGACGTGTTTCGTCGAATTTCTCGCTACCCGTCATGTAATCGTAGGGGTACACGCCCTTACGTAAGAGTAGCTCGAAGTGTTCTTCGAAACATTTCTTCGTTAAATCGAAATCCGCACCGCTCGCGTGCAAGTTTCCAACAAGTGTGTCCAAGGACGTGTTCAGAAATTGAAGCGTGTCTACGAAACGCAGACGACCCAACGAGACTGATACGAAGCGTTCGCTAGTGGTAGCGATACAAGCGAGATCGTCGTATTTACCCAACCCTTGTACTAGGTGATGTGCATCGTAACCTCGTAAGTTATGGAAAAAGACGGGTATGTGTCGCGGAGTCTTGAAGTTAAGGTTACAGATGTTGTGAGCTGCGCCTAGGTATCGTCCTGTCAGATGACAATGGTTGCGCACTTTGTCGACTTCGGTCAGTGGTTTTTCACAGAGATGACATACGAGGGCATTTGCGGAAGATAACACATCACGGTCACTCATAATCATAGGGACAACGGATCTGATGATTCTGAACAGTTCTCGCTCTTCAGCGACCAGTCTATCGAGAAAAACGTCTACCACGTTCTCGCCGCGATAAACGACCTGGGGTTTGAAAATGTTACGCTCGTAGTCGACTATGAGGTAGGAGAAACCTGAAGGAAGATGTAGCGACTCCGTTGTGGTGGACGATGTGTGCGGAGAAGCGTCGCAGCGATGGCAAGGGACGATAAATGATTCAAAATCTGCGTATATCGCAAAAGGGACCTTATGGCAGTATGTATAATTTCTGAAACACATCACATTCTCCTCCTCCTCTTTCGTGGGTAAACGAATTTTCTGTTCGCCGTACGGTGAACAGTGGGGGATATGTTCGGTAAGGAGTCGTTCTTCGCAGAATCTATGCAGACAGTAATCGCAATAGAAAGAACGGCCGTTGTGGTTGCTTAGTGAAGAGAATAAGCGACTTGTATTTTTTATTAAACAGTAATGTTTTCGGTCGTCAGCGGTAAGAAGTAATAGATTAACGTGATGTTGTCTGCCACTGGAAGGAGTTATTCTTGAAGGGTAAATTTCATATTCTTCGTAACCGAAAACATTTATAGAAACGTTAGGATTGTCTCGTTCGAACTTCACAATGTCGGATAGTCGGGTGGGATAAGTTATACCAGAAGTAATGATACTGAAGATATGTGGCTTGTATTTGGATACGCGATCGTTGTGTGAGTGTTATGGAAACAGAGCGGCCAACACTGACCATACGAAACACATTTGATCGCCTGTATTGTTCACGTTGATGATGGATTTAGTACGAGACAATTCAGGGGGTGTACGAATGAAACTGGAGGCGGTTAGCGGTTGGTATCGTGAGAGAACGAGTTCTAAGGAGATTATGCGGTCTAATGCCCAACCGCTACCCTCGCGTGTGAATTTATAAATCGTTCAATGATCTTCGTACGAAGCTTCTAAACCATCGGGCAATACATCTTGGCCAGCGATCAGTGTCGTATGACATCGTCCGTGAAAATAAGCTTCAGTCGTCACTTCTTCGTCCTGGTCCGTGTCAGCGTTTACGATGTACTTGACAAATCTCGCTTTAACCGTTATATGCCACTTTATAGAAAGCAAACGTGTCAGTTCGTTTAGAATGTCCGTACGTAACGTATCATGCATTTCATCAAAAAAGGTTATGACATCGTTGACGCATTCTTCGTCATCCGTGATAGGCGTGTAAACGCGCCGCGTAACGAATGTTTACAATCAACAGCAAACGACTGCATTTGTAGTAAATTAACAACAACAACAAAAACACGAAACTTTAACAATTACTTGCTCGCTTGAAGAACAATAGAAGACTGATACGAAGTTAGAAAATAAGCACTATTTTATATGCGACACGTGAAAGTTAGACTGCGCGAGACTCGAAGGTGAACGCTGGCAGTGATCGTCGCTCTACTTATACTATCTATGACGGTTGCGCGCGCAGCTATCCGCTCCCGCCACCGAACTATTACCGTCAACGATCCCCCACTACCAACTGCGTGCGCAGCTATCTGCTCCCACTACTTTGCTTTATTTCATACCGACCAATTGACGACAGCCATCCCCACTACGGATGCGCGCGCAGCTATCGCTGAGGGGGTGAAATGCAACGCGACAAACTAACATTCTTGCTTCAGATATGGATGTGTCCACATATTCTTTTGCAAGCCGATTAAAAAGCTTTTATAACATCAGTCGTCGTGGTAACATTAAATTTTACGTTCATAAATTTCCGAATGCGAACGTAAAAATTTTTGACCTAGCCAAAGCCGGGTTTATTTACGAAGACGATGGTGATGTAAGATGCTGCAAGTGTAAAATACGAATTGTGGATTCGGCAGTGGGTGATGATCCCACCCAAGTCCATAAGGCGTCAATGCCCGCATGCGATTTCGTTCGTGAACACTTGTAGAAGTCGACGAACACAAAAACGGCTCTTTTCAGAGCCGACATAAACTCATGTACAAACATACCCGTTTGGGTAGTACTAGTAGTACTAGGTGTTAGTACTACTACTACTACTACGGAACGACAGTAGTCACTCCAAAAGTGTGAGTGAAGACACCCATAATAAAAAAAATTATAAATAAAAAAATTCCTCAAACAATATGCGTATACATTATAAATATCACGATCATGACTAATAGCGTATCACTCACATCGCAGATCATCGACACGATGGACGTCTATCGATACGATGATGGGAAACATTTCACAATAACAAAAGTTTCACGAAGCGCGATACGGTCCAACTTATGTTCCGTGTATTTTGTGAAGAAAAGACGATTTTGCGGCAACTACTGTACACGTTACAAGTTCGGCGTTGACAAATATCACGCTCGTTGTTGGCGTCACATAAAAAAACGCAGCGGTGATTTGCTGCCGATTGTGCTGTTGATGATAGTATCCGATCGTATACACAACAAATCACGATGGCTTCAATTTATCGTAGAGTGCGAACAAAACAACGTACCGATAGAACTTGTGGTTTACGAAAAGAATATGTTCAAGTGTACCGTACGTCACGGATGGAATTTTCTTTCACGTTTCCGTCCGATTCCTGAACTGTATAACGCTGTTCAACGTGTGCACGGCTTACACGATTCACACGGGCAGATGAACTACGCGACTGTATACACGGACATGCTCGCCTACGGAAGTTCGATACCGTACGCTTCTTGTTGCATCGTCCTTACGGAGCGCACTATTCCGATACGCACACCGATGGAAATATACAGAAGCGTGATGATGATAGCGCCTAAGTGCGCACTGGATCCTAGCTACAACGTAAGTTTTGATGTGCACTGCCCGCCGTCCTCATTACCGACACTAGCGAGAGGGAAACAGTTCGCGTTGGTGAACAACAAGGCGCAGGGATTATTTTCGGTAGCCTTTCTGAAGGAGGCGTTGCCGACACTCCGCAAGTATTGCGAATACTTTGGTCTGCGGTATTCGCACGAACAAGGGTACGTGGTGAAAGACCGGTGTTTGTACGAACAGTGGCAGCGTTGCACGGGCGCTATGGCGGACGAATTTTGGTTGTTGAACTCGTATCCGATACACCTGCATACGGAATCGAGAAGTCAACGCCCAATCGCTGAACTCAAAGCTAAACACATGTGCGAGCGGCTACCTTAGAACGATAACGTCATAGTCGCGGAAATGCACGAGTACCGCGACAACGTGATACGTAGCGTCATGTTCAAAGACATGAATTCTGTTAAGACTGTAAGAGCGTTGGACGCGAAACAACACGCGCTCACGAGATACTACATCGGTATGAGCCTCGTGCGTGATGGGCGTATGAAAATCAGTGTAGCTCACGTTTTAACGTACTTGCGCAATCGGAAAAAGAACGCGATGTTCTTCCGTTCGGTCGAGATGATATAAGTGGATGTGGAGCGGTGGCGACGTGACAGTCACGTGATGGAAGGTGGACGTACCAGAACGGCATCGATGAGAATTACCTTTAGCACCGAGCCGACAGTTTACTACATTCCAGCGTATTGTGAATCACGGTTCGCACGACGGCATGAGAATGAAACGAGCTGTGAAGAATATACACCAGAGCGTTCGCAAGACTATCGCGACGGAGTTGCACAGGCCGGTAAGAAGGAATTTTCCGAGACGTGCGGTCGAGTTGAAGGGACTTCACGACTTGTACCAAGCAGACCTGTTAGAGATGATACCGCACGCAAAGGCGAACAAGGGATTCAAGTACCTTATGACGATGATTAACGCGTTTAGCAAGTACGCGTACGCCGTTCCATTGAAAACGAAGACGGGTGTAGAGGTCGCACAAGCTCTGGAACCGATTCTGCGTGCTAATAAAATGAAATATCTGCAGACGGACAACGGGAAAGAGTACTACAACAGTACCGTAGAAAAATTGCTGAGCAGATATGGTGTCACACTCTATTCCACGTACAGTGAGAAAAAGCTTCCATTGTGGAACGCTTCAACCGTACGTTGAAAACGCACATGTATCGCGCGTTCAGCGAACAAGGTCATTACCGTTGGTTGGATATGTTACCGGAACTAGTCAGCACGTATAACAACAGTGTGCACAGAACGATTGGAATGAAACCGCGACAGGTGAACGAATCCAACGAACGTACGGTGTTACGACGGATTCGTGAGAACACAGCGAGGAGCATCGATTATAAACGACCGAAGTTCAAAGTAGGCGATCGTGTGCGTATAAGCAAACACAAAATGACGTTCGCCAAAGGATACACACCAAATTGGACAAACGAGATATTCCTCGTTCACACGGTGCGTACCGGCAACGTACCCGTCACTTATTCGCTAAAGGATCATACAGGAGAAGTGTTGAAAGGCGGTTTTTATGAACACGAAATCAGTAAATCGAACGTTGGTGACGTGTACTTGGTAGAAAAGACCGTACAACGTAAAGGCGATCGCGTGAAAGTTAGATGGTTAGGATTCGATGGTAAACACGATTCGTGGATACACAAGAAGAACTTGGTATAACAACGATTCGACTCGAGGAAATAGAACCAGTATGCGTCGATACGTTACGATGATAACATGCGCGCTGTGTACAGTGTAAAAGACATTGTGTCGCATCCTGGTTACGATGAGTACATCGTGAACACGTCCGCAAACGACGTTGAACGCATGCGCAGGATCTTGACAGTGTACGAGTACTGGCAACGGGTTACCAATCGTGTGACGAGGTTCCGACTCGGCGAAATAGTACCAACCGGCACCGGATTCGATCACTACAAAGAATGTGTTTGGTCGGATCCAAACTGTGAAACGGGTCCGGACACGTGTGTATGCAGTTACATATCTACCGACTGCTGCGATATAGTACGACTATTAAATAGACTGTGCATAGAACGACAACCTGAAAATATTGTAACAAGCGCACAGACTAAAAATAAAGGACGTGGACTATTCGAAATTGTGCGACGATGGTGGGAGTGGTTGTGGCAGAAAAAACGTAAACACGGACGTCTTCTGCCCGATACCGTTCGTTCGATCATCTGCGGACCTTCCGCGTGCAGAAAGACAAACGTCATGTTCAACCTGTTGTTCGATGTAAACGGATTGAGATTCGCGAACTTATACGTGTTTTCTAAATCACTATTTCAACCCAAATATCAGATGCTGGAGACCCTGATGACGCGACTTTCCCACGAAGGAATGGGTTATCACGCCTACAACGATAACGAAGAGGTACCGCCTCCCGACGAGGTCGATCCCAATTCTATTATGGTGTTCGACGACGTGTCTTGTGAAAGACAACACAACATACTCAAGTATTTCTCTATGGGACGACACAGCGGTGTGGACGCGTTTTACCTTTGTCAGACGTACAGTCAAGTGCCAAAACAGTTGGTTCGTGACAATGCCAATCTAATAGTATTGTTCAAACAGGACGATCGCAACTTGAAACATGCGTACAACGATCACGTCAACACAGACATGAAATATGACACGTTTAAGAACATGTGCGCTGAAGCGTGGAAAGATCGTTACGGCTTTCTCGTTGTGGACAAGGATCCTTCTATCGACACCGGCAGGTACAGAGTCGGTTTTGACCGTTTCATAGTAGTCGCACCTAACGATTAAACAAACAAAAGTCATACGTTCAGCTAAATACACATGTCCTGCTGTCAACAACTTTAGTTGACGTTCTGCCGTTTATCGAGATGGACGACAAGAAGAAACGACTAGCACGTGATATCGACACGATCAGTGATGACATACGGAAGAAATACCGTGCGTTAAAACATGGGATTCGTGAAGAAGAAGCATCGTTATTCAAAAGTTACAAACCGATTCTGGAACCGTTACAAAATATTTCGCAAGCGTTGCTTGAAAAGAAACGTAAATCAACAAATGAAAAGCCTACAAGAGTGAAAAAGATGAAACGTGAAGAGGAAGAGGAAGAGGAAGAGGAGGAGGAAGAGGATCCGACGGGTGCAATTAGTAAAATCGATGCAGGAACACCATCTCGTTCCCGAACGAAGCCACCGCGTTTCCTGAAAACGCCTGTGATAGCCGAAACATTGGACGATGATGCTGATGATGACGAGGGTGATCCTAGTCTCAACATTGAAAAAATGTTAGACACGCCGGAAGGAAGACGTGAAGCGCGTAGATATTTTCGGGACAAATACGACAGTGAATCGTTAGCGAACAAGTACATGCGTATGATCGTTTCGTCCGAACGCGATCGTCTGATGGACTATACATACGGTGTAAGACACGAAAACGGAAAATGGATGGTCGGTGATTCAGCGTTCGAAATCGAAACAGGCGATACGATTCTTATCAACGGTAAACGATACAAAGGTACACCAGGACTCTACGAACTAGTGTTCATGAAGCATCCTAAAGAAAACGTCAAGGATTCGGATATGAAAGCGTACAAAGATATACTGCGTGACACCAACGCGCACAAGCAGTATTATTTAGCGAACTCACAGGTGAACGCGAACAAAGGTGTAAAGTATAAACGAATAATATCACAACTGTTTCCACCGAAACGTACAGGACATGGACATAATAATAATAATATCGATACATCGTATATGACGCTGACGAGAAAAAAAGACAAAATCGATTACGTGCACTGGGACGATCCGAACGAACTGGTGGACAGATTGCGACTGTTAATGGCGTCACAGCGTGTCGGAAACAGCGGGCACACGAACGAAATCGTCTCCATAGTGGAAGAACTACGTGAAGCCGACATCATCGTATAACAAGTGCAATATACATCATCAGCTGTCCAGCAGCAGCAGCAAAGCCGATAAAGTATAAATAATACTGTCGTACACGCGCCGGGGACATTCCACGTTTGGTTGTGACAACATGGATATCGTGCTACTGTTTATTATCACGTGCACAAGTGCCGTTGTCGCATCGAGCGTTAACGCTAACGATGTAGATTTCGCTATAGATTACTTGGTGCGATACGGATACGTGCCCGACGATAGTTTACGACTCACGGACAACGCCACCATCGATATGGACGGCTACCTTCGCACGTTTCAAGTGAATTACAATTTAACCGTAAATGGAGAATTGAACAACGAAACGATGAATCTGATGCGTGCGCGGAGATGCGGTAACGAAGATTTCGTGTCGTACACCTTACGAACACCGTGGGCCAAGAGACGTTTGTCGTGGCGGTTCTTTCACGGTAGCGCCAGCGCTATAGAAGCGTCGCGACAAGCGTTCGCTGTGTGGCAGAAACATTCGAACCTGGAATTCGAATATCGGCCCATCGACATAAACGCAGACATAGTCATTGCTATGAAATATTTTAAACACAGGTGTTTGACTTCCAGGTGCACGATCTGCGGGTACGATTTGGACGGACGAGGAGGTATACTCGCTCACGCTTACTACCCGCCCGATTTACCGTATAACACTACCGAAATACACATGGACTACTACGAATCGTGGAATTATACGAACGCAACCGAAATACCGGACGATCAGACCAGTTTTCTTCAGGTGTTAACGCACGAAATCGGACACGCGTTGGGACTGTCTCATTCCCTCGAGAGGGATTCGATCATGTACCCGTTCTACGTACCACGCTCGGACGGTCCGTTCGACCTGAGAGACGACGATATAAAAGGCATTCAACGCTTGTACGGGAAGCCGCCGCCGCCGCCGCCAGCTACGACGACGACGTCAACGACGACGACGACACCGACAACGAACGACACCGTTCGGACGACGACGGATTTATGTCGACTAAAGAACGTTAATCAATTTTTAATAATCAACAGACATCTGTATATTGTGCACGATAACTTTTTGTGGACATTGGATCTCGAGTCGAAGCGATCGGGTCCGCCGCCGCTTCTGTTGACGGATTGGTTGACGTTCACCAACGTTTCGGCGATGTACCAGAGACCGCGGACTGAAGAAGTGGCGCTATTCATAGACAACTACGTATACATGTTCGATATACACAGTCTGCAGCCGGTGAACGGGTATCCGCGTTCGATCACAACGCTCGGTGTTCGCACGATGACGAAAATAAACGCTGCGATACACACGTACACTGGTCGAACCCTTCTGTTGTACAACGATATGTATTACGGCGAAATAGACGAGTGCACGTTCACGATCAAGAAACACGGATACGTTAAAGATCGTTTTGTCGGCTTACCAGAAGCCGTCGATAGCGCGTTCCGATACATCGACGGAAAGATTTATTTCTTCAAAGACGCACGCGTATACGTGTACGATGAATTTCTAAATACGATCGTAAAAGGAAAACATAGCGACGGACTCTCCGTCGTCGGAATAAAATGCATAGACGGTACGATCGTGTCGAAACTAATCGATTTATTACGCGAGTACGTATAAATGCCGTGAACAACGGACGAGGCGCATCATTCACGAGATGAGTGTTGACAAGTTCGGCAGACACCTGAACGCTGTCATAGCGCGAAGGGAGACGCGTCGGAGTCTGCGGGAGGATATTGGTATCACGATGACCGAGGACGGGCACTTCGACGTAGCGGGGAAAAAAATACACAACTTGGGCGAACCGCAAGACGGTAACGATGCCGTTCCACTGCGCTTCGTGCGTGACCACTGTCTGTTAGCCAACGATCCGTCGACGACGACGCAAGGAATAGACGCGAAAGGTCGTAAGCTCGTCAACGTCGGCGCTCCCGTCGATCTCGGGGACGCTGTCAACACGTAGACAGCTCGAGGGAAGCAGTACGTAGACTACTCGTGCTTACGTTTCACACAGCTGGCACCGAACAAGAAGAACGGAGCTGTCGCCGACGCGCGGGACCATCGCATACAGTCTCTGAGGGAACCGATTCGTGCGAGAGACGCTGCGAGCAAAGTATACGCGGACTCGAAAATCATACCGAAGGATACGAACTCTAACCTAATGGTCGGCAACGTGCGGATAACGCAGTTAGCGCCGCCCGTCAACAACAAGGACGCGGTGAATTTGGAATTTTTGAACCGACACACGATCACCGCGGTAAACGACGCTTATTTCAACGCACAAGGAAAGACTATTCTAAACTTCGGCGACGGTGGCGCACGAGCTACGGACGCGGTGAACGCACGTCAATTGGAGGAGGCGAAGCGGTACGCGAAGAGCGAAACGTACAAACTCGCAAAAGTGTTCCAACGCCGTTGGGAGAAAGTGGTATCGTATATCTATAAATTGCATACGCGCGCAGCGCGTACTTCACTTGGTGCCGAAGAGGCAGACTTACTACTTACGAACGAGTTGATTAGTGATCTGGACAAATCTAAGGACGAGCACGATTGGAGATCACTTTATCGCGAGCAACCGAAACAGTAGTCATGTATGAACTACGTAGTCGAAAAAAAGGGGGGCGTGGTCTTATCGGAAAAATAGTTAAAAGCGCGGTACCATTCGTTACGAAGTCAGTACCTACACTGATCAATCGAGCGGTGGACGTATTACCGGTGGAATTACATCTGCCCGGCTACAGGTTCTGTGGACCCGGAACGAAACTAGAGGAGAGATTGGCTCGCGGTGATCGAGGAATCAACGAGTTGGACGAAGCTTGTCGCGAACACGATATCGCTTACAGCAAGTACAAGGACAACGAACGACGACGTGTAGCGGATCGCGTGCTAGCCGGTAAAGCGTGGGAACGAGTGAAAGCTTTGAATTCGGGCATCAGTGAAAGAGCGTACGCGGCAGCCGTAGCAGCAGCGATGAAGGCGAAATCGGCGTTAGGCAGCGGGCTATGCTGCGGTGGCGGTGTGTGTAAACGTCGACGTCGCACCAGACGACGCAAGCCGGTTCGACGCACGATAATCAGGAAGAGGAGGATGACGACAACGGGGACAGGACGTCGACGAAGACGGACCGGTGGTAAAAAGGCTTCAGGACTATACCTTCGACCGTACCGAAAAAACTAATCAAAATACCCGTGCGTCCGTTGTCCGATCGAGATCTTTATGAGTACACGAAGCTATTGCGTATACCTTATTTCAGAGGCGTGTACATGCGCGACGCACTTCCTAGTACATCACCGTGGGAGAACGAAAGCGCGATCGTGAATCTGGACGACGCTACCGGACTGGGCACGCACTGGGTATGCTACAAGAAGCGAGGCGACAGAGTCTGGTACTTTGACGGATTCGGCAATCTGCGCCCACCTGTCGAGCTAATACGGTACTTTGGATCGAACGTGACCGACGTTCATTACAATTACACACGGAAACAGCCGTCGGACACAGTCATCTGCGGATATTTATGTTTAGAGTTTTTGACATCGAACGATCAGTAAACGACAAGATGTCTTCGCTTACGGTCACCGTCACAGGAACGGATCCGAGCGCACTGGTTTGTGACTTTTTTCCACCGCTTGAACTGACGGACGGTGAATGGTACGCGGGACTGCTGGACTTTACCACGTACAACTCTATACCGAACGTGGAAAGCGGAAGAAACGTCTTTCCCGTACTAAAGGGAGCACGTAAAACGTTAGAACTCGTCAATATACCGACTGGTGTGTACGAAATCAGCGATATCGAAACGTACCTGAAGAAAGAACTAGCAGACCCGAAATTTTCTCTACGACCCAACAACAACACGTTGAAATGTGAAATTTATTGTTCATACGATATCGATTTCGGTTATACGGAACACACGATCGGTACCATGTTGGGTTTTTCCAAGAACCGAAAGTTAGAAGCGTATATATTACACACGTCGGACGCGCCTGTAAACATTAACAAAGTGAACGTTTTGGAGATAAGGTGTAACGCTGTACAAGGTTCGTACAAGGCGGGACGAAACGAGCATATACTGCACTCGTTCTATCCAACTGTTGAGCCAGGATTCAAGTTAGTAGAAACGCCTAGAAATGTCATTTATTTTCCGCTTAACGTACTACACTTGCGTAACGTTACAGTGTCCGTACACGATCAGGACGGTGATATTGTGAATTTTCAAGGCGAAGTCATCACCGCACGTATACATTTGAAACGTGTGTAGTAATCATGGGAATTTATTTCACCGATACCCCCGTGATGAAGAGTGGCGGCGGCGGCGACGGCTCGCACCACAAGATAAAAGAGGTCAACACTTTTGGAAAAGGTATCAGTAGACGTTCGTCGTTGGCACGGTTAACAGCAACTAACCGACGCTACCTGATTTCACTAGGATTCAAAGTCAAGAAAAACAAGTAATATGGCGGACAGCGGTATCGTCTTATCGGTTGAACGTCGACCATTCTTCGAAGACAACATCACGCATTACGAATATCATCCTCATGCACCGTACGCGTCGGCGTCACGATACGGAAATAACGATGAGAAACGCATACCTATACTGCAACAGGAAGTCTTCACTTTACCGATGGAAAGTTTCCTGTACGTTGAAGGCAAGTTGAGCAAAAAGACCGACAGCACCGGTAGTGTGAACGTGAAAATGATCAACAACGCGATCGCGTTTCTCTTCGAAGAAATCCGTTACGAACTGGCCGGCGTGGAAGTGGATCGTACCAAGAGCGTCGGCATCACGTCCACTATTAAAACCGTGCTATCTCCCGGCAAGCAGGACATTGTTTCGATGCAAAACGCCGGTTGGGTTGCTCCTACAGTTAACGATCTAACACCGACCGGCAAACACGAGGAATTCAACTTTTGCATACCGTTGAGGATGCTGATGGGATTCGCTGAGGATTTCACGCACGTTATTTTAAACATGAAACAGGAACTTATACTGTTGCGCACTTCCAGCAACGTTAACGCTTTGTTCTCGTCCACGGATGCGCCCGCTAACGCTGATATAGAACTGACCAAAATCTCTTGGATGATTCCGTTCGTGTACGTGAACAACGAAGTACGGATACGATTGTTGGATATACGCAAGGACGTACCGCTATTCTTACCGTTTCGTAGTTGGGAACTGCACGAGTATCCGGCTTTATCGACGACCGACAGACAGACTTGGACGGTGAAAACAACTACACAACTGGAGAAACCGCGGTACGTGATACTCACCTTTCAGACCGCCAGAAAAAACAATCTGAATAAACACGCAGACGAATTCGATCACTGCAATGTGACAAACGCAAGACTCTTTCTGAACGACAAATACTACCCGTACGATAACCTGAACCTGGATATCGATAACGGACGTTATGCATTGCTGTACATGTATACACGATTTCAAAAATCGTACTACCACAGAAGTCAACCCAACGTACTTCTAACACCTACTGAGTTCATAGCAAAAGCACCGTTATTCGTCTTCGATTGTAGCAGACAGGACGAATCGCTCAAGTCATCACCAGTCGACGTCAGATTGGAATTCGAGTCATCGACCAATTTCCCCGCTCAGACCGCGGCCTACTGCTTGATACTGCATGATTCAATCAACGTGTACACTCCGTTATCCAACACGGTGCGCAGACACAATTAAACGCTTACTATATATGTTTTTTTTTGCTGTAAATAGAATGTTGCTTTTTTTTTAGAATGTAATGTGTGCATTATATGTTTGTGATTTTTTAAAAAATTTTCATGTATTTTTATTTTGTTGTAAATAGAATGTAATGTGATGTTTTATTAAAAATAATGTAATCAATTTTCGTGTATTTTATTTTTGTGGAGGGGGAAACGATTATCCTCTCTTCCCTATTCTTCGCTCAGTGTTTCATCAACACGAGTCGTGAGTGGACGCACAAGATGCTTTCACACGATATCGATGATGACGATATCAATCCCAACAACAACCGCTATTTCAAACAATGCGGTGAAGCGGCGACGACGACGTCAATCAAATCCTTATCACCAGACGATAAAGAAGTGCAGGTCATCTTAATTCAAAAAATCACATCTCCATATCCACGTTACAGAAACTTGGAAAACCGTTTAAAGAGTTTTAAAGAATGGCCTGTATCGTTAACGATAACGCCTAAAGAATTATCAGAAGCGGGTTTCTTTTACACCGGATGCAACGATAGAGTGATTTGTTTTTGCTGTGGAGGCGGATTAAACAAATGGGAACGTGGAGAATATGCTTGGATGGAACACGCACGTCATTTCCCTGCGTGCTCTTACGTAATGTTAATGAAAGATAAAAATTTTATCATCAAGGCACTGGGTATTGTTACCGAAACGCAAGCACCAACAGCATTAGCGACAGCAAAGAACGAACAACGCACCGACACGATCAAGGAGAATATAAAAAACGTAGAAGGAAGCTCGAATCGTGATACGATGTGCAAAGTCTGTTACACACAAAACGTGGAAGTTGTACTTATTCCCTGTCGACATTTTATCACATGTGTGAATTGCGCCATAACCCTACATAATTGTCCGTTATGTAGAACCGCATACACCGCTTACATGAGAGCGTATTTCTAGTTCGTTTTCACGCTATAATTTTATCGTCTAGCGAAAATATATATGCTGCTGTGACAAAAGTGTTTAATCCAACCTCCGCTAATATCGCATACCTCAGTGTTTGAACAGCACGCGTTGAAGACGGACGCATGGTGCTGCTATCTCCGTACGAGTACATACGCTGCAGTGATTTAAAGCATACAGTACTGTACCCTATAGAAATTTTTGTATACAACGTTTTGACATGTAAATTTGTTGCACTGATCCGTGACGAAAATATAAGGTACAAAATAAACGTTCCGAAGAAATTCTTTACGAGCGTTTCACAACATACAACGTGTCTGTTCCGTAAGACGGACGGATCTGCAGCGTTCCTAGTAACACCAAACACGTTGTTTATAACGAAAAAAGGATGTGCGAGGATAAACTAGCAGTCATACTTGACTTTCACTGTTTCATCGACAACGATGGAAACGAACTCGTTAAGGAACTAGCCGTTATGGACGTCACCGCATTTGCCAGCAGGCATTGGATATTTACACATCCAGTAAACACGATTGTTTCGAATCACAAACATGTGAGGACAAACAGATGGTTAACAGACCATTATCATGGACTAACGTGGACGGACGGGGACACATCGTACGAACATCTTGTACCGATATTAGAAAAGTATACGTTTCCTTTTAACTTCGTGTTCGTAAAAGGATTGCAAAAAAAAGATTTCTTCAGAAGCATATCGTGCATTTTAATATTATAAATTTAGAAGATTTCGGTTGTCCCAAACTCGATCAATTACAATCAATACATGGAACAGCCTGTCTCGCGCACCGCTTATTTCCGGAAATATGTACAAATACTAGAGTACACGCTTTACGCGAGTGGGTTGTATCAGATTTTAGAATAATCAATATGTTTCTGATAAATTACTAACATTATTGTTTAGCGCTTACGTAAAAACTAACAGTCGTCGCCTTTCTATCGATTACATCATCTGTCTAAAAATAAATTAGCGTCGACGACATGTTCAAACAAGCACATGTGCTGTCTAGACGTATAAAAATAACCGATGCCCCTCTTCCTCACCTACCCATCGAACCGTGAGAAATCAAGTCGTATCCTGTTCACACAGTTAAATACATCACCTGTCTAAAAATAAATTAACGTCGTCGACATGTTCGGACAAGCACGAGTGCTGTCTAGACGTATAAAAAATAACCGACTCCCCTCTTCCCCACCTTTCCATCGAACCGTGAGAAATCAGCTCGTGTCCTGTTCACACGGTTAAAAATAAACGCTTACTGTGCGTTGAGTGGTTTCCCCCCTCTCCTGTTTCCACCTCCACAACTACCTCCCTATATATTCCGCTGTGCACGTGCGTTATTCGTTCATTCGTTGAGAGACGTGCCAGAAATTATAAATTCTTTATTTTAAAATGGCATCATTCACTGAAAAGTTTGCAACTATTAGCGCAATTGAGTATAAAAAAATAAAGGAATTGATAATCGATGTAAAATATCCGATAGAAGAAATGCAGAATATAGACGCAAAGTACGGTAAAGCTGTACTCGTCACTCTCCAAGATTACAGAGACCCTAGACTAAAATATCGTGTATATCTACCAAAGAGATACGCAGGCGTTTTCGAAGATGATGAATTAAAAAATTTAGTACCGTGTTCGCTGCAACTAATTTATCGCGGAGAAAAGGATAGAGCTTACATAGTAGAAATTGTACAGTAGGACCGAATGGACATCTTCATTTGTCGCGTACGATTACATATATTGACATAATGTTAAAATATAATGTCCTTACACATAATTCATTTGATATAATTGTATACAATTGTATTTTTTTAATTGTCACTACTGTGTGTGTGTTTATTTCATTTTTTGTACATATTTATCCTGTCATAGCGCACTTCTAATTAGTTTTACTTAATTGTATTTCGTATACAATTGTCATATTGCTTATGTTTACATTTTGAAATTTTCACTACTGTGCATGTTTACATATTATGTATTTTAAATTGTAATATATTTTGATTACATGTATTTTAATTATTTGTAATTAAACAGTATTGCTTTTTTTTAATTGTCACTACTGTGTGTGTTTATTTAATTTTTTTGTACATATTTGTCATGTCATAGTGCACTTGTAATTAGTTTTACTTAGATGTATTTCGTATACATTTTGTAATTTTCACTACTGTGTGCATTTTCATATTATGTATTTTAATTACATGTATTTTAATTATTTGTAATTAAACAGTACTGCTTTAATATTTTTATTGTTTTTTAATTTCAAAATTCCTTCGAACATAACTTATACATACATATTCATAACTCAATATAAAAGCTAGAACGTGTTACCTAGAACTAATTTAAAAAATCAATTTTATTAAACAATAATTGTATGATTATAATATACTTTAGAAATTAAAGAATATTAAAAAACAAACTAACCTTGTACGAGTTCCAGTTGAGTCTCGCGACGAACGATGTGTCTTTGAGAGCAGTTCGTAGAGCTTATATAATATAGTATCTCAAGGATGTACACGAAAGAGATGGTAACAACAAAAAAAAAGCTCCCACACACAAAGTCACGGACGCACACTTAGCTTGGCTTGCGTTCTGTTTCCCACACGCTGTGATAACAGATGGTGTCAGACAGCTTGTGTGTTCTGTTATTTAAAAAAAATTTATGTACGACTACGTTCACACGCCGCGATAAACAGATGGGCAGACAGACGGAGTCGATTACATCATCATAACAACTAATGCACACTCATCAACAAAAAAAGGAACAGCTGCCACACACACACACACACACACACACACAAAATCAAAGACGTACACTTAGCTTGGCTTGTGTTCTATTTCACACAATAATTTATGTACGTCCCTAACTTCGTTCACACGCAACGATAACATCTGTTCATACAGTCAGTGGCAATTAATTATATGCTGACAGACGGAGGCAATTAATTATTACCATTAGCGACTCGCTAAACAGATGTCCAGACAGCTGCACCATGTGGGGAAAAAAAAATTGCACGTGTATAAATCTTTGTGGGAGCCAACTGCCACTTGTCCCTATTATTCATATTACATACCCACCAGTGATAACGGATGGTCTGTCAGCATTCTGTTGTAAAAAATAACTCCACATATGAAAATCATGGTGGGAGCCGATTACATCATTTGCAACGTCCTATTATTCAGATATTACATAAATATTGCGTGTGCATGTGTTTTATATAAGTGAATTGACCACTGCATATCATGCGTGTTTCTTATAACAACAAATGTAGGGCTCGACATAGCAAGCCCTAGACCAACAGGTTGGTGCGTTCAGATATTACATAAATATTGCATGTGCATGTATTTTATATAAGTGAATTGACCACTGCATATCAGGTGTGTTTCTTACAACAACAAATGTAGGGCTCGACATAGCAAGCCCTAGACCAACAGGTTGGTGCGAACGTATTTTTTCAATCTGTATATATATTTACTTAACACATAGACACAACATCGACGATATCGGGACAATTGTGGCAGTGTAAATATATCCGAAACCCGTACACTATAACACATGCACGAGCCGACAACGTGGTCGACGCGTTGGCAACAATGCAATTCACCTCTTCACATCGACGATATCCGGCGGCAGTGTAAATATATCTTAAACCCATACACTATAACACTCGCACGAACCGACAACGTCGATAAACCAGCACAAGTTGACAACACCGACGACGCTTTTCCAACATGGACGCACTTCCGGAAAAACCCCTTACATATACCCATACACTATAACACACCACGAATCGGCAACGTGGCCGAACCTTAACCAGCACACATGCACAACCCGACAACATCGCCGCTTTTCCAACATGGTCACCCACCTACCGACAACATGGCCGCCGCCGCCGACAAAATGGACGACGACCCCACCACTACTGGCGGCGGTCAAGCCACGACCAGGCCGCGGCCAGGCCCCCGCCGGACGGCGAACAGCGAACGGCGGCCACGCCTCCGCCAATCAACGCACACATAACCCCACAAAATGGCCGACACCGACAACATGGGCGACTACTTCGACACGCCCAACAAGGTCACGTGGGACACACCACTACCCCCCCGGTCCAGACGCAAATATGCACACGACGACACACTGCACCGGATGTATACCCCCACCACCACAATTTTTGAATTTGCCGCCGTGTGACGTCACTTCCGGGGTAGAACTCTCATTTTCCCCCTACTCTGGCCTATGCCTTAAATTGTCATTATGTTTTAAATGATATTATTAATTAATTGAATACCTCCTTTGAACCCTTTAGCCTGATTACAATATTGTTACAAATGTTTTGACATCTTAATTGCCTGAAACATTAATAAAAATACTAATAAAACATGTTAACATCTTAAACTCGTAATATTGCCTTCGTGGCTAGGATTATGCTTACAATCTATCAAACGATAACAAAATATTTGGTGTACCGCTGTATTGTTAAGTGGTAACACAGAATTGCCTATAGGCTTATTACTGAACAATAAAATAGGTCTTATTACTAATTCAATCATGAGTCTTTTACTTAATACTAACACCAATGCCTATCCTTTAGTTTTTTTAATGGTATCACACTCTACTGATTTCTTTTATTGTCACTTAGGTTTATGGCATTCATCACCAGTGAATATCATAGGGAATTCATTTATAGTAGTTTATTGTTTTAGGTATGGGGAAATCATTAAGTCACACAATCCTCTCTGTCGCTTAATGACTGGCACTGTTTGTCACTTGTTACAATTAGCACTTTTACAAAGTTTAATTCTTACTTACTACAGTACAGGGCTTTATTTATAACACCTGACTGTGTTGTACTTCTTTTATCATTGTATCAGTTTATTTTCCTACTCATTTTGGGTTTGTTTAAATAATTTCTTTGATTATTTGCATTATAATCTTAGTTATGTGGGGCTCTATTTATGTCGCATTACATAATGCCTCTCCTCCAAGACATGGCTATTTTTACTAAACTGGGGTTGGGGGAAAATAAGCTGTTACCTTAACGGTTCCTTCTTTATTCATTGTATTTCTTCATTTCGGTGACGTTATATGTCCCCTTTATCTTCTTGGTATGTGGGTTCACTAGTACATAGGTGTTGTTATTGTTTTTATTTACTAAGTACGGTCCTTGGTATAGCAACAATAATTTCTTCATTATACCTTCTGCACCGCTTGGTTGCTGCCTGTTTCTGATTAGCACCTTCTCTCCAACCTCAAACTTAATCACAGGTGTTCCCTTGTTGTCTCGTCTTCTCCTCTTCATTTCGATTCGGTGTGATATTCGGTTATACACTCGGGTTAGATCCATCTCTTCCTTTGGTATTTCGGAGAAATTTATTATTTCGGTTATTTGTCGGGGTGGTAGATTGTTAAACATCATCTGGTACGGGCTAATTCCTAGGGTTTCATGGCATGCTAGGTTTAAGAACCTTTCTGCACTTGGGACATATTCACTCCATTTTCTGTGGTTCTCGTGGCAGTAAGTCCTGAGTCGTAGCACTCGTTCAGCAGGAGTGCTCGACGGATGGTAGATGGAGGTTTTGTATGTTCTAATATTTCTGTTTAACATTTCTTCTCTCCACTTCTTAACCCTGAACTGAGTTCCATGGTCAGTGATGATGGTTTCCGGAACTCCTACGTCATTTACATATCTTTCGTTAATTACCTTGATAATTACATTTGTTGATGCCTTGCTGATAGGGTACAACTTTGTGTATTAGAGAAGTGATCCCACACTATCACAATATACTTGTACTGGTGCCTGCCTTCACTTTGAGGGAAAGGACCACAGATGTCGAGGAATACCTTCTCCAACTTCCTGTCTGAGGTTATTGTTATGAAAGCCTCTTCTTTCCGTGCATTGTTTACTTTAACCATCTGGCATATGATGCACTTCCTCACCACTTGTCTAACCTTTTTATTCATACCTTTGATGAACACGTGCTCTTCTAAAGCACTAACCACCTTGGTGGGTCCCTTATGGCCGTACATTCGATGATAATTTTCAATTATTACCTGTTCCAGGGATCTGGGGATACATAATTTCCATTGATTGTTCTTCGTAGGGGTTTTTGTGAATAGTAATTCCTGATGCACTTGATAAAATGGTATTATTTTCATTTCATTATTTATGACGCGTTCCTTGATTGGAGCTAGTTTTTGGTCCTTTGCCTGTTCTTCCCGGATTCTACTCAGTATGTCTACCAGTTCTTCTTTACTCGTCAATACGCAATACACCTTCCCGATATCTTCTATGTCTATTTCAAATGTACCTTTTTCTAAATTTACTCTTGATAGCGCATCTGCAACTGTGTTCTTTTTGCCAGGTATATATTCCCACGTAATGTGATATTCCTGCAATGCCAGGATCCAGCGAGTCAATCGCCCATGGCTTAACTTGCATCTTTGCAGGAAGGAAATAGATTTGTGGTCGGACCTTACCGTGATGGGATATCCTAATATATACGTCCGAAACTTGATGCAGGCGAACACTACACTCAGCAACTCCTTTTCTGTAACATTGTAGTTACGTTCGTTTTGGTTTAAAACGCGACTGGCGAAACTGATAACCTGATGATCTCCCTCATCATTCTCCTGATAGAGCTCCGCACCCAGGCTCACGTCACTAGCGTCACAATTAATGAAAAATCTTCTATTGAAATCATGGTGGTGAAGCATGACCTTTTCTAAAAAATTTTCTTTAATTAGGTGAAATGTTAGATCATCTTGTTCACACCATTTCCACTTTAGTCCAGTTACTTTAGACATAAATGTGGCTTCTGTTCCAAAAAAATAGAATGTATAATTTTTTTTTAATCGCTTTATTTTGACGTTTTAAACAACATATTAAAAATCGAGAGAGAGATCGTGCCGGCGTTAAAAAGTATTCAAGGTCAAAGGACAAAATGTGTTTACGCCGGGCGCTACAAAATATTTCGTGTTTATGTTCAGTGCCGACAGTTGAATTCACCGAAAAATCGGTGATAGCGTTAGCACGTCGCAGACATCGCTTCTTGCTTCTTACCGCGAGAGGCTCACTTGTATTTACAGTGCTCCGGGTTTTCCGTGTGACATCAAAAGCAACTCTGACATAACACAGAGAACAGAAAAATGTTGGTTGATCGCAGAACCGTCACCTCACTGCGATTCGTCAAAACGTTTACACCATAACAACAATAAGAATCTTAGTAGACTTTTTGTAGGTTATAGTTTGTTCAAACGATTTGGTTTTTACGCAATTTGAAAATATTCGTGGGCCGAGTGTGTCGTTATTTTGTAATACGTGCATAAGGTAATAGTTATATTTATAAATTCAATGGCGGAAAATTGTTTTATATGTGATGAACCGCTCTCCAGTGGTCCCACCGCGACTGTGGAGCGTGGTATGAAAAATTTGAGAGACTCGAGTGTTAAAAGAGGTGATGAGCATATCGAACATTTAACTAATGTTAACTCTGTAACAGTGCATGTGGTGTGTCGAAGAGATACGAGCAAAAACAGTATTGAAGCATATAAAAAGCGTCGCATCGAAGAGAGCCCGAGTACATCGCAATGCAGTTCTCCGCGGAAAAACGATCAACGTCAAGCTACTTCAATTTTAAAAAATTGTGTTTGTTCTGTTCCGAACCAGCCAGCGAAGAGCTTGAGAAAAAAAAGGAAATAAAATATAGATTAAGCATAAATAATGTAAGTACAGCTACATTTAAAGACACTGTTATCAAAGCAGCGGACGCACGTGGTGGTCGATTCGGTAGATTAGTGAAAAATCGTGTTAACTTCGAGTTTGACTTAGTTGCTGCAAAAGCCAAATACCACAACACCTGTTTAACTAATTTTTTAAAACCTCCATCTGTTGGTAAGAAAGGCCGACCAATAAATGAAAACATTTCTGCGGACATGGAAAACGTTTTTGATTACATAGAAAATCACGACGATTGCCAATTCACGTTGGCGGAGCTGAAGGGTTTGCTTGTTGGAGATGATGCTCCTACGAATGCGACAATACAAGCAAAATTAATCGAAAAATACGGTAAAAATATTATTATTACAGTTAAGCCGAAAAAAATGACAATGATATGCTTCCGTGATACTCAAGCGACTATTCTTTCTAACGCTTGGTACGAAAATAAAAAATTGAAGCAAGCAGAAGAACGCTACGAATAATTGAAGCTGCTGCAGCAATTATAAGAGAAGATATCCGTAGTACCGTTGTTAACACTCAATCATATCCTCCTCCGGGTGAAATGTTCTCTAATGTTAATGCCGAAAGCCTGCGATTTTTGATCGAAGACATAATTCTTAAAAATAAAAAAGGAAAAAAAGGACAATTTGAAGGTCAAATGCGCAGCCATAAGTCATGCTATTATGTCTGCAGTGAGACCAAGATCATTTTCATCACAATTATTGATTGGTCTTTCTGTATTTTTACATCGTAGATATGGGTCGAAACGGCTTATAGAGGTATTAGCAAATTTTGGCTTTTCTGCTTCATATAAAGAAACTGTACTGTACGAAGTTTCAACTGTTTATCATTCTCCACCAAGTATTTTACCACCAGAATCAGGCACCCTTATCCAATATGCAGCTGATAACGCAGATATCAATGTATCTACATTAGATGGACATAATACACTGCATGTAATGGGAGTTATCAAAATAATTACCCCTAAAAATGCAGTTATTAGTGATCTACCTATTGTGAAGATTACAACAGTACCAAGTGCAAAAGATTTAGCGTCAGTTTCACACGTGCCTCTCCACATGTACGAAAATCATACAGTGTCTGGACTTAGTAGGATTGAAGCTAAAGACATTAATTACGAGGAAGTATCAACCGAAAGTGTGTTCAACATAATTGATCTAATCTGGATGTACGGCAAGTGGAAAGGTGCATCAGGTTTACCAGGTTGGAATGGATTTATCGAATATCTGAGTAAAACAGACACAAACTTTGAAACGTCTCGCATCATGTTTCTGCCATTTATTCACCATCCAGCAAGTAATTACAACACTATTTATACGACATTGAAGTGTGCTGTAGATAGTGCTGCTTCGAATAATCAAAAAACATGTATTGTGACTTTCGATCAGCCACTATTCATGAAGGCACGTGAAATTGTAGCTGCTAGTGAACCTGGATCGGAGATTCCAAAAGTAATTTTAAGATTAGGAGGCTTCCATATGTTGATGTCGTTTCTAGGATGCATAGGGAACATAATGGCGGGAAGTGGCATAAAAGAAGCCCTTAGCGTTACATACGCTCCAAATTCTGTAGAAAAAATGTTAAACGGCCATGCTTACGCTAGAAGTGTTAGAGGGCCATACACTACTCTGTAGATCATTGTCGATTAATATTTTTGAAGATATGGAAATGAATGACAGGATATATAATTTCATGGACAGTTATATTGAAGATATAATGAATGGAACAGTGTCTTATGAAAATGTTGTAGCATCTAACAGCATTTTCGAACCATTTATTGAGCAGTTTCACAATAAGTTGAATAAATTTAAAGCTCGAGGTAGTACGGCACAATTATGGGTACAATATCTTGGCATGGTTTCTATTGTACATGACTTCATACGTGCTGAGAGAATGGGAAATTGGACTGAGCACCTGAAAGCAGTGAAAAGAATGCTTCCATATTTTCATGCTGCCGGACATTTCCTGTACGCCAAGTCTAGCCATTTATATTTACAAGGCATGCTCGCTATAGAAGAAAGTATGGATCAGCTGACGTTTCAAAGATTTACGGAAGGTTTTTTCACTGTAAGGCGGAGTAATATATTTAATAGTGGTACCTGGACCGATATGATTATCGAACAAACATTGATGAAGTCGATGAAAACGGAAGGAGGACTTTCTCGTGGAAGGAGCACACAGGAAAGTGTTTTATGCAATTGGGTGTACGGTATGCATTCCATGAACGCCCATTTGCGATGAACTGGAAAAATTCAATGGTATTTCCTTGGATACCGGCGAGCAACATGTTGATGCCAGAGATTCGCGTATTAAAAGAGATGACGAAGACGTACTAAAATTACTTGAGTGGTTCAAACATCACAATCCGTTTCCAGCAATGAAGCAAATAGTGTCCTTGGCAACTGGAATTATCGGTCATGATGGAATAAACTGTCATAATGCACGTAATATTGGTCTTCACTCAATGAATAATATAATTGGGCAGAAATTTGATAAAATTAAATTGAAACGATCCAACAGAGTTCTTTCACTTTTATGTGTAAATAGTTCTGTGAAAGTCCATGATTGTAAAGTTGCCATTGATCCATTATTACTCTTTCAGAGGATCAGTGTATTTAAAAAATTCGATGAACATCTTAGTGACTATTTGCATTACGAGTTGAATCCATATCCTACCTCACTCTTCGACAATTGTGGCATGCGTAAAACACAATAATCAGCACTGTATCAATGCCTTCAACCTGTGGATGTTGAGATTAATTCAGAGAACGTTACATATGTCATTGATGGCGGATTTCTTCTGCACCGAGTCATATGGCAGCAAAATGATACTTTTCTCTGTGTTCTTAACAGATACGTAGCTTACATACAAAAACATTTGGAGGAGCTAACGTGGTTGTTGTTTTCGATGGCTATGATGACAATAGTAAGAACATCAAGGCAATGGAGCAGTCACGAAGAACCGTCACAGTTTCCGGATCTCTCGAAGTTATTTTCGACGAAAGTATGGAAGTGTCAGTCTCTCAAGATAAGTTCCTATCTAACAAGTGTAATAAAAAAAATTAATTGCATTGCTCATGGAAACATTCAAAAACGTCAACATCGCATCAAAACAAACCCGCGATGATGCAGATGTTTTAATTATTGAAACTGCAATGGAAGAATCAATTGTTAACACGACTGTCGTAGTTGGCGAAGACATTGATCTTTCGGTTCTTCTCATAGGACGTAGCCATCAACAGCAACAATTATTTTTCATGAAACCACGCAAGGGGAAGGTCAAAACACAATTCTATGATTCTTCAAGCTTAGACAAATATCCTAATTCAAAGCAACATATTTTATTTCTACACGCTATAACCGGATGCGATACTACTTCTGCTCTGTTTAATAAAGGAAAGCGTAATACTATTAAAATGTTTGAAAAACGTCCTGATTTACATCTATCTGCAGAATTTTTCCAACAAGAAAATTGGTCTCAACAACTTATATTTGAGAACGGAGTACATATACTTTTGGCGATGTATGGAGCTCCTAAGTCAGAAACTTCACTTGACAATCATCGATACTTAAGTTTTGCGAAGTCGACTAGATTCAATAGAGCTGTAAAATTACCATCTCTTCCACCTACGACTGCAGCAGCTCAACAACATCTGTACCGTGTATATTACCAGGTCCAAACCTGGCTGGGAAAGGATATAGATCCACAACAGTGGGGGTGGATCTTAAATAACGATTTTTTGGAGCCTGTTACGACATTGTTACCACCTGCACCGGACAATATTCTTGAAGCAGATTTTTTGTAATTGCACAAAAGGTTGCGGTGCAAACTGCGGATGCAGAAAAATCGGATTATCTTGCTCCATTATTTGTGGCAATTGTCATGGACAATCATGTCTTAATGCCACGCCCGAAGCTTCTACTGTTGATTCTTCCGATAATTACACTGAATATGATGAAATCAATCCCATTGATCTGTTGATAGCGAATATAAGTGAAGATGACAAATATGGTGATGATGAAGAACTCCAAGAACATGACAACGAAATACAAATACATGAAATTGACGAAGACGAAATCGAGACATAATTTTTTTATACTAAACATGGATTAGGCCTATTGGGGAAACCATGTAAAAAAAAAAACGCGCCTGGTATCCTGCCTCCAAGGTGATGCGGAAACGGATACAGCGCACGTTATACACATTCTTCGCTCTATATCTCGCAAAACGTTCGTTGTATGTAAAAAATAAATAAGTCATTTTTTGTCGGAAATGTGATTATCTTTCATTTTGGTAATAACCTCAATTGGCCTCCGAGCCATAGGAAAAAACCGAATTTTTTGACATTTGACCTTGAATATTTTTTAACGCCGGCGCGATCTCTCGATTTTTAATATGTTGTTTAAAACGTCAAAATAAAGCGATTAAAAAAAATTATACATTCTATTTTTTTGGAACAGAAAACCTAATTTTACTGGACTACTTGTACTTTGAGGATAACAGGTGCCTAAAACGGGACGTCAATTTGGAATAATCCTTTTGGAACTTTCGGTAATAGTTGCAGATCCCCAAAAACGACTGCAACTGTCTTATACTTCTTCGTTTTGGGAAATTTTGGATGGCTTCCACCTTTTCAGGAGATGTTGTTATTCCTGTTTCGGTGAGTATGAAACCGAGAAACTTTAACTTGTTTGTCAGCAGCTTAGACTTTTCCAATTTAAGTGTGATGTTATTCTCTGCTAACCGCTGCAATACCATCTCTACCCGTTCGCAGTGTTCTTCCCAGGTTTTGGATGTTATAAGCAGGTCGTCTACATATACTGTGGGGAACTCCAGTACTTCCCTACCGAGAATTTGATCCATCACCTTTACAAATACCGCTACTGAATTCACTAGCCCAAATGGGAGTCTTTTAAATTGATAATTTCGGCCCTCGAAGATAAAAGCCACATATTTCCTGCTGTGGGGGTGCAGCTCGACCTGCCAGTATGCGCATACTGCGTCTAAAATACTCATATATTTGCAGTCCTTGAATTTTTTCATGATCTCGATCTCAACCGGTGATGTCCTGTCGTTGATTATATGCTTGTTGATTTCTCGTGCGTCTAGGCACAAACGTACCGCCCCATCTTTTTTCTGCACTGCGACAATTGGACTTGTGAAGGGCGAAGAACTACTGTACTTTCTATTATGTCTTGATTTATCATTCTTTGTATTTCCTCTCTTGCTGCTGGTTTTAGGGATTGTGCGATGGGGTATGATTTTTTATTGAAATTAATGGGATAATTTAAAAGTCAGCTCACATATAAAATGTTTGGGCTTACCGGGTAAGTTCGAAAAAATTCTTCTGTACTTGTTAAATACCGCTACCAATTGATCCTTCTGTTCACTATTTATCATCTTCGCATTGGTGACCTGGAACGAGTATATTTCTTGTAATTTCCGTGTCCATTCCTCTTCTTCAGGGTAGTCTGAGTCATGATTCAACGTTCTTATCTTCTCCCTATCATCGTGGACCAAGGTGAATGTTTGCCGATCGTGAGTGGCACTATTTCGGCCTATAATCTCACTCGACCATTGCCCTTGTCCATGGTACAGCGTTATTCTTCCACTGCCCATATCAGTAACCGCTGAGTGCCGCCGTAGCGTATCACACCCAATCATGACCTTGAATGGTAGCCCTTGGGCTACTAGGAACGCTACTGGAATCATGTTACCCTCACTAGATACTTCTATCTGTACTTGTTTTCTGACGGATTTGTTTGCTCTACCTGTAGCTCCCATGATCACCATATTGCTGACTGGTAGGGTCGGTATATTTTCTTTGCATGTTTCTTTAATTCTATTGAATTCTACTTGATCTATTAACGATATATTCGCCCCAGTATCAACCGTTACTTCTGTCATTACCCCTTGCAACTCGGCAGTAATAAATATAATCTGATTGTTATTGTTATTTGTAGGGGGTGACACTTCTTCCATAAATTCATCTCGAATGTTCTTCAAGTAGTTAGTTTTCTTGTAAATGTTCTCATTAAATGTTTGCCCGTCCAATTCTCGCAGTGATGGGCCGGTCGTTGTTCTCACTGCCACACTTAGTTTTCCGCCTTGTTTTGAGGTTGGTTACCTTGGACAGTCTCTTGTTGGTTTCGGTAGTCTGGTCTGGACTCCCTTCTTCCCTCTTGGTCCCTTGGAGGTCTATGTTCTATGGTCCTGCTCCTCGGCTGGTTCCTCCTGTCTCCGTTTCCTTGATTATGGTTTCGGTATCCCCTACCGTTATCAAAACTCCTTCTTCGCTCCCTATACCTATTATTATTATTGCCGTTACTGTTATAATCATTATTATTATTATTACTGCGATAATTATTATTACGGTATGTATTACTATTATTGTTGTTTTGATTATTATGGTTGTTGCCATTAACGTGGTTCACCCTCGGATGCTGGTCACGATTTGGCTCCTCCCTGTTAAGAGTTGTCCGTTCATTCTGTCTCCTCGATCTTCGGTAGTAATCCTGCTGCTCGTAGTCTCCCAGCAGTGCTTCCATGGCTGCTATCGTTTTTATTTTACCGCATAGTCTAGCCTGGATGATCCCTTCGTCAAAGTGGTAAGCCATCTTATTCACTACACACTCCTCAGGGATGTGTGGTTCTAATTTACGCGCTACACATACCTTGCCAAGGAAATAGGCTGTGGTGGCTGGCCTAGATTGGCATTGTACTTTCCATGACAAATGTTGTCCCTCGCCATGTTTTGTATCGATTCGGACCAGTATTTGGATCGAAACACTTGTTTGAATTCTTCATAATTGTTTAATTCATTCTTATTGCTGACAACCAATTGTCCGTAATCCCTTTAAAACTGTCATCCAACCAGGTCTTAATTATGCTCCATCGGTTCTCCTTCTTTTCTTTTGGCTCAGTCCCTCGTCTATTCGCTCCAAGAATCCGATAGGGTTTCTTCTGTACTCCCTGAAGTTTACATTCTCCCTATTCTCTAGCATAGTATGTTGGGTACTGCATGTTGGTCTGATGTTTATTCTGTCCATTTCTTCCTGCATCTTTAACTGGATGAGCTGTATATTTTCTATCTTCTCTTTATTACCGCTTACTTGACCCTTCCCTGGTCAATTTCATCACGTATCCTGGTCATTCTTCCGGACATGTTGCTTTGTATTTCGTCTAACTTCTCTTGTGTTTCTTGCTGTGTCACAATTATTCTGACTTGATTATTTGTTTCTACCCGTTCTATTTTGGTATCCACTTCTATTCTGAACTGTACAACGGTTTCTTCAGTTTTCTCCAGCCTTTCCTTGGTCTCCGCTATTTGCTGTTTCACTTCCTCCTTGTACTCATCCACCCTCTGGCTAAGTGTTTCGGTGACGTTTTCGATCCTTTCATTTATAGTTTCCCTTAATTCTCTGTTGGAGTGCTCAATTTTTTCGTTTATTTGCTTTAAGTTTTGCTCGTTTATTTTCTCGATTTTGCCTTCCAAATTCTTTTTCATTTGCCTATTATCTTCCTTAATTTGTCTCATACTTTCGTGAGTATTATTTATTTTCTCCTCCATCTGTTTTAGACTTTCTTTAGTTTGTTTATTGTTTTCTTCCATGCCCTTCATTTTCTCTAGCATCTATCTATTATTTTCATTCGTCAGTTTATTATCTTCCTTCATACTGTCTATTTTTTGATTTGTCAGTTTATTATTCTCCTCATTTCGGTCAAACTTTTCATTCATTTGTCTTATTAAGTCTTCTCTCAAAGTTTCGCTTTGTTTCTTTGAGTTTTCGCTTGTTTGCTTGATATCTTCCTTCATACTGTCTATTTTTTCACTTGCCAGTTTATTATCTTCCTTCATGCCGTCTATTTTGTTATTTATGAAATCCATTAATTTCTGTAATTCTGGTGAACTCAGGCCTCCTCTGGCTTCTTCTTCGTCACCCGCCTGTTGTTCCATCTCAGTGTCTGTGACTGCTTCTGTTTCTTGTTCTTTCCTACCTTCTTCCGTCTCCTGGTCCTTCGCCATCTTTTTTGAAACCCCCTCTCGTATGCATATCTGAACTTATAACAGCCGCCTGCTAAAATTAGGTTGACTGTATTTTCGATAGCGGTACTACAGTCCGTAATTTTACCTAAATTCAGCCTCACTGGTTGGGCACCATTTGTAACCATGTACGTGTATCTACCGCTACTAATACTATAATGTATTAGTGCTGTATCATGGTTTATTAATGATATTAACTATTAATTATGTGTTAGTCTTCTTGTTCTTGAACCGTAGTTGTTCTGCGTCTAGTGTAATTGATCTTTTTGGTATTTTAGTGTAGAGAGAGGAGGAGAGATTATCGTCGGTTAGCGCTATTTGAATACTCCCGCACTTCTGGTTAATGAGCGATCAGCTCCAACCGTACTCTGGCAGTTGTAGGTTATTGTTATGCCTGGTGTGCTGACTACCTGGAGTTCGAATATAGAGCACTGATTGACCCTAATATCTACCGCAGTTCTAACCATGATGATCTTTTCGGAGTTCGGCGGAACAGTTACGGCCACTTGGTTTATGACGTCCATCGATTTTTATGCTGTCGTCATTGTTGATAGCATTACCTCTTCGCCTCCGATTCTCAAGACATTGTTTTTGAAGTCGACTATAAATCCATATGCGTTCATAACGTCCACACCAAGAATTGCTTCATCCACAATGTTTGCAACAAGTACTTGATGATTAAACTCAAGTCTACTGAGGCGTAGGTGTATCTCCACTTTTCCATACACTTTTACAGGCCGTCCAGTAGCTGTTCGCAAGCTGCAAGAGCACCAGATTGGCTTGAGATCTTTCACCACGTCGGGGCGCACAATAGAAACTGTTGCGCCTGTGTCAATTGTAATCGAGGTTGGCCTTTCTTGAACAAATCCGGTAACTACCAAGCTCCCGCTGTTTTTCTGAAGTGTAGAAATTGCGTATTGTCTAGGGGCTTCGTTCCTCCAGTTAGTCAGCACACGCCCCGTTGTACCGACTACTGCTCGTTTCCCTGCTGCTGAATTCTAACCCGACAATCTCGTTGTAGATCTCCAGGTTTCCCACATCTATAACACTTCGGTCTTCCATCCTTTCTTATTTTATTCTGTGGCGCCGACCGTCGAGTCTCTGTTCCTTGTTCTTCTTCCTCATCGTCTGTGCCGTCGCGATCTTTTAGCGCGCGCACTTTATGACTTGTCCAACCAGACGCTGATTTGGCGGCCTCAAATTGCAAAGCATGTACCAGGGCGTCCGCACTGTTCAGGTATCTTGCCATTCGTAACACTTGCTGCAGTTCGTTATCTCGGACACCGGCAGTAAATGTCTGCATCGCAAAACTCGTTCGAAAATCTGGCGCTTCAGGATAGGCCAGTCTAATTAGTCTGTCGATACTTGCTTCAAACTCTTGAAGGCTCTCCCCGGCATGCTGTCGCCTTGCTCTCAACTGGGTGCAGTACACATCTCGCAAATGTTTATCACCATACCATAATTCTAGAGCTTTTATCAACTCGGCATAGATGTTCTGGCTGTCAGGTGGCACTTTCTGTAGTAGTTCTGCTGCGGGTCCTTTTAATGCGAGAACGGGTGAGACTGCCTTGTCTTTCTCTGTCCAATTATTTGCGCATGCAGCAGCTTCAAATTGGCGGAGGTACGTTGCCCAGTGACTGCTTCCGTCAAAGGTTGGAGCTTTGACATGAACTGTCCCTACTGCAGACAAAGTTACTTTCTCTATTGACTTATTTTCTGCGTCATTTTCTGTCTTTATCATTGGTACAGTCTGTTCACAAAGTTGTTTTGGTTGTAATTTCAGACACTCCTCGACTTCATTTTTAATCTGCTCTTTTATATTTGTAATCGAGTCTTCTACTGCAGATATATTTTTGTTAACATAGTTTCTTCCACAGTCAAGACCTTTAATGTCATTGATTCTTGTACCTACGATATTTTAGTAACTTGCTTATTAAGCTCACCTCGTAGGAGACCCAACTCTGCAGCTGTTTGTTCTTGTGTCTGCTTTTGCTGCTGTATTAACTCCTTGATGTCCTCTGTTTCACGTTTACGTCGTTCCTCTGTTTCTTCCTTTTCTTGTCTCCGGTCTTATTTTTGTCTTTCTTCTGTTTCTAGCATTAGTGCTTTCTGACGTTCTTCAGCCTCTTCTCTTTCCTGTCTTCGTTCTTCTTTTTGTCGTCTTTCTGCTTCTTCTGCCTCCTGTCTGCATCTTTCCTCTGCTTCCAGCAGGAGGGTTTTCTGTCTCTCTTCTGCTTCTTCCGCCTCCTGTCGGCGTCTTTTCTCTGTCTGCAACAGCAGGGCCTGGAAATTTTCCATCATCTGACTGGCATCCATTGTTTCCGATTAATTACGAATTACTCTCCTCTTGTACAAAGTCCATTGTTTCCACTGTTAACCGTTCTATCCCACTTCTAACACCACTGTTACGACGGTCTACCCGATCGTCGTAGGTACGGTGGAAACAAAATAAGTACAAGACAACAGTTAAGTCACTAATCACACCTTTAATTTTTACCGTTAAACTTCGTAATTAACAGCACAGTGTCTACAACAAATCAAATGAAAATTGTTCATACGCAATAAAATGTCAACTGTATTACAATTATACCGTCCGAATATAAAAGGCAACACTTCACTAATAACTACTTGAACGTACACAGTAATAACTCGAACTGCTCTGTGAATATATCGCACTAATACTATCGAACCGCACAGTCAAAAATTCGCCTCATACTAAACTGAACGTCATTTGAGTACCGGTATTTATAGCCAGTCGAATATCTAGACGATTCCTAATTGCGTCGTAGCGTGCGTATGAACTACGTAATTCACTGCGGCCTTGACACAGTCCACACGGCTGGCGGCATCGAGAAGTTTCTCGTAGATGCATATACAAGCACGTACACCACACGCGTACACTCTGGATCTCTCTGGAACGTTCGACAAACACGTAGATTGTTCGTGATGCCGTAACACTGCTCCCTCGTTAAGCCTGTTCGTCCCGAACTGGCAAACCGTCTCCAAAGTTGTACTTAGCCAGGCGATCTAGGTGTACGACCTTGAACTTTCGCTATCCTTCCTGTTGAATCCGATAAACAACATCGTTAATTCTTTTTTTCACAGTGTAGGGTCCTTCCCAGTTAGACTGAAGCTTAGGTGAGCGACCACGACGGCGCTTTGGATTGAACAACCAGACCTGATCTCCTTGGAAACCTACACTATTGCTGCGAATGTCATACCGAGTTTTCATTTTATCACTGGCAATCTTCAGCCGTCCTCTTACCAAGCGATTCATTTCTCGCAGTTAGTTTTCTAATTGTGAGGAATAGTTCTTTGGCTCTTGGAACTGAGTCTCAGTTGATCCAAACATCAAGTCCCCAGGAAGTCGAATCTGCCGCCCAAACACCAATTTTGCTGGAGTCATGCCGGTTGTGTCGTGTACTGTTGACCTATACGCCATAAGGAATAGTGGTATACGTTGGTCCCAGTCTGTTTGGTTCTCGTCAACAACTTTCGAAAGATGCTGCTCAAGTGTCCTGTTGAATCTCTCAACCATCCCGTCCGACTGAGGATGCAAAGGCGTTGTCCTGGTCTTGCGAGTTCCGAGTAGACGGCATAATTCTTTAAACACTCCTGATTCGAAATTTCTCCCTTGATCCGTATGGATTTCCATAGGGACTCCATAACGGCAACAGAAGTTGTCAACTAACTGCTTCGCCACAGTGGTAACCTCCTGATTTGGAATTGCGTAGGCTTCCACCCACTTAGTAAAGTAGTCACCAACAACCATGATGTACCGGTTTCCATCGCAGTAACTGGGAATGGTCCAGCAATGTCTATGGCAATTCTCTCGAAAGGTAGTCCAACGTTATACTGGCTCATTTTTCCCCTGATTCTGGTTTGTGGGCCCTTGCTTGCAGCACATATTTCACACGTCCGAACCCATTCCTCTACGTCGTGGCGAAGATGAAGCCAATAGAATCGGTTCCGTATTTTGTCAAGGGTTTTGTTAACGCCAAGATGGCCTCCAGATGTTCCATCATGCATCTCCTTCAAAACAGACTGCACTTTACTTCGGGGAACTATCAACTGCATGACCACGTCTCGTCCATCTGCACTTTCCCAAGCCCTTTTCAGCAATCCGTTTTCTAAGCTGAGAGATTCCCATTGTGCCCAGTAGCCCTTCAGCACTTCGGTACCATGGCAGATATCTTGCCAATCAGGGCGGCGACCTTCCTCTTTTGCTGTCAAGATCGGTCCAATGTCTTCATCAGTCATCTGTTCTTGTCGACAGTCTTATGTTGTCCAGCCGTCAGCCAGGGAATCTACAGTGATGGCTTGAACATGTTCGCTTGAGTTTTGTTCTTCCTTTCTGTGGCAATGTCGGCAGTCTTCCGGGCACGGTCTTCGTGATAAGCCATCTGCATTACCGTGGAGGCGCCCCCGCCGATATTGTACCTTGAAGTTGTACTCTTGCAGACGTTCAAGCCACCTTGCCCACTGTCCTTCCGGATTTTTAAATCTCAAGAGCCATACAAGTGCAGCATGGTCGGTACGTAGTGAAAACTCTATCCCATAGAGGTATTTATGGAAATGCTCCAAAGCTCTGACAATTGCCAACAACTCTCTCCTTGTAACACAGTAATTTCTCTCTGGTTTAGAAAGCGTCTTGCTGTAATACGCTATTACTCGTTCTTCACCGTTCTGCACTTGAGACAAAACTGCTAGACCAGTATTGCTTGCGTCTGTGTCTACGATGTACTTCCCTTCGGAAGCTGGAAAAGCGAGAATTTGCTGCGGACATAATGCAATCTTCAACGTTCTAAATGCTTGGTCACACTCTCTCGACCATTGGAAGTTTCGTTTATTTTCCGTTAGCTCATGTAGTGGTTTAGCAACAGTAGCGAAGCCTTTCACAAAACGTCTGTAATATGAGCATAACCCCAGGAAACTCCGAACTTCGTATTTATTCTTCGGGACTGGCCAGTCTCTTACGGTGTCTACTTTATTAGGATCCATGCTAACACCCGCTGCCGAAACCAAATGGCCCAAATACTGTACTTCCTTCTGGAATAGAGAACACTTCTTCGGGCTCAGCTTCAGTTGTGCACCGTGAATTCTAGTTAGAACTTCCTTAAGGTTTTCCCGATCACTATGACATCGTCTAAGTAAACAAGGCAAGTTTCCCACGTCAGGCCTCGGAGTATCAGGTCCATCAATCTCTCAAATGTTGCCGGTGCATTACAGAGTCCAAATGGCATGACGTTAATTGGAATAAGCCACTTGGGGTCGAGAAAGCGGTCTTTTCCTTGTCTTCTTGATGAAAACCCACTTGCCAATATCCACTCTTCAGGTCCAATGTGGAAAACCACTGTGCTCCGGACAACGTGTCGAATGTATCTTCAACGCGAGGTAATGGATAGCAGTCTTTCTTTGTAATGTCATTTAACCTCAGATAGTCTACGCAGAAACACAATCCACCATCCTTCTTTGCTACCAGCACTACAGGAGAAGACCAAGCACTTGACGAAGGTTCGATTACTCCCTCTGTCAACATGTCCTGTACTAACCGAGACATTTCCTCTTGTTTAGATAATGGAGGCCTTCGAGGAGGTTGGCGTATCGGTGTTGTGTCCCCGGTATTGATGCGGTGTTGCACAAGAGAGGTTCTTCCCAGTGACTGTCCCCGAACTGCAAAACAATCTTTGAATTCGTGTAAAAACTGTCTGAGTTCTTTTACCTCACCACTTGAGAGGTCGTTAGAAGATCTGTTCAATAATTCTTGCAGTTCCTCTGGTAATTTGGAAGTATTCGAAGAACTGGATCTTTGTTGCGTTATTCCGGTTACCCAGGCCACAGGAGTCAATTTGCCTAGGAGCGTATTGCTTTGTAAAGTGATAGCTTGATCCAAAATATTCGCCACTCTAATAGGTACATTTCCGGTTTCGTCAGGTTTTACTAAACTTCTGGCAATTAGTATGCCCGGTGTGCTGACTACCAGGGGTTCGAATATAGAGCACTGATTGACCCTAGTATCTACCGCAGTTCTAACCATGATGATCTTTTCGGAGTTCGGCGGAACAGTTACGGCCACTTGGTTTATGACGTCCATCGATTTTTCTGCTGTCGTCATTGTTGATAGCATTACCTCTTCGCCTCCGATTCTCAAGACATTGTTTTTGAAGTCGACTATAAATCCATATGCGTTCATAACGTCCACACCAAGAATTGCTTCATCCACAATGTCTGCAACAAGTACTTGATGATTAAACTCAAGTCTACCGAGGCGTAGGTGTATCTCCACTTTTCCATACACTTTTACAGGCCGTCCAGTAGCTGTTCGCAAGCTGCAAGAGCACCAGATTGGCTTGAGATCTTTCACCACGTCGGGGCGCACAATAGAAACTGTTGCGCCTGTGTCAACTGTAATCGAGGTTGGCCTTTCTTGAACAAATCTGGTAACTACCAAGCTCCCACTGTTTTTCTGAAATGTAGAAATTGCGTATTGTCTAGGGGCTTCGTTCCTCCAGTTAGTCAGCACACGCCCCGTTGTACCGACTACTGCTCGTTTCCCTGCTGCTGAATTCTAACCCGACAATCTCGTTGTAGATCTCCAGGTTTCCCACATATATAACACTTCGGTCTTCCATCCTTTCTTATTTTATTCTGTGGCGCCGACCGTCGAGTCTCTGTTCCTTGTTCTTCTTCCTCATCATCTGTGCCGTCGCGATCTTTTAGCGCGCGCACTTTATGACTTGTCCAACCAGACGCTGATTTGGCGGCCTCAAATTGCAAAGCATGTACCAGGGCGTCCACACTGTTCAGGTGTCTTGCCATTCGTAACACTTGCTGTAGTTCGTTATCTCGGACACCGGCAGTAAATGTCTGCATCGCAAAACTCGTTCGAAAATCTGGCGCTTCAGGATAGGCCAGTCTAATTAGTCTGTTGATACTTGCTTCAAACTCTTGAAGGCTCTCCCCGGCATGCTGTCGCCTTGCTCTCAACTGGGTGCAGTACACATCTCGCAAATGTTTATCACCATACCATAATTCTAGAGCTTTTATCAACTCGGCATAGATGTTCTGGCTGTCAGGTGGCACTTTCTGTAGTAGTTCTGCTGCGGGTCCTTTTAATGCGAGAACGGGTGAGACTGCCTTGTCTTTCTCTGTCCAATTATTTGCGCATGCAGCAGCTTCAAATTGGCGGAGGTACGTTGCCCAGTGACTGCTTCCGTCAAAGGTTGGAGCTTTGACATGAACTGTCCCTACTGCAGACAAAGTTACTTTCTCTATTGACTTATTTTCTGCGTCATTTTCTGTCTTTATCATTGGTACAGTCTGTTCACAAAGTTGTTTTGGTTGTAATTTCAGACACTCCTCGACTTCATTTTTAATCTGCTCTTTTATATTTGTAATCGAGTCTTCTACTGCAGATATATTTTTGTTAACATAGTTTCTTCCACAGTCAAGACCTTTAATGTCATTGATTCTTGTACCTACGATATTTTAGTAACTTGCTTATTAAGCTCACCTCGTAGGAGACCCAACTCTGCAGCTGTTTGTTCTTGTGTCTGCTTTTGCTGCTGTATTAACTCCTTGATGTCCTCTGTTTCACGTTTACGTCGTTCCTCTGTTTCTTCCTTTTCTTGTCTCCGGTCTTATTTTTGTCTTTCTTCTGTTTCTAGCATTAGTGCTTTCTGACGTTCTTCAGCCTCTTCTCTTTCCTGTCTTCGTTCTTCTTTTTGTCGTCTTTCTGCTTCTTCTGCCTCCTGTCTGCATCTTTCCTCTGCTTCCAGCAGGAGGGTTTTCTGTCTCTCTTCTGCTTCTTCCGCCTCCTGTCGGCGTCTTTTCTCTGTCTGCAACAGCAGGGCCTGGAAATTTTCCATCATCTGACTGGCATCCATTGTTTCCGATTAATTACGAATTACTCTCCTCTTGTACAAAGTCCATTGTTTCCACTGTTAACCGTTCTATCCCACTTCTAACACCACTGTTACGACGGTCTACCCGATCGTCGTAGGTACGGTGGAAACAAAATAAGTACAAGACAACAGTTAAGTCACTGTTAATTTTTACCGTTAAACTTCGTAATTAACAGCACAGTGTCTGCAACAAATCAAATGAAAATTGTTCATACGCAATAAAATGTCAACTGTATTACAATTATACTGTCCGAATATAAAAGGCAACACTTCACTAATAACTACTTGAACGTACACAGTAATAACTCGAACTGCTCTGTGAATATATCGCACTAATACTCTCGAACCGCACAGTCAAAAATTCGCCTCATACTAAACTGAACGTCATTTGAGTACCGGTATTTATAGCCAGTCGAATATCTAGACGATTCCTAATTGCGTCGTAGCGTGCGTATGAACTACGTAATTCACTGCGGCCTTGACACAGTCCACACGGCTGGCGGCATCGAGAAGTTTCTCGTAGATGCATATACAAGCACGTACACCACACGGGTACACTCTGGATCTCTCTGGAACGTTCGACAAACACGTAGATTGTTCGTGATGCCGTAACACTGCTCCCTCGTTAAGCCTGTTCGTCCCGAACTGGCAAACCGTCTCCAAAGTTGTACTTAGCCAGGCGATCTAGGTGTACGACCTTGAACTTTCGCTATCCTTCCTGTTGAATCCGATAAACAACATCGTTAATTCTTTTTTTCACAGTGTAGGGTCCTTCCCAGTTAGACTGAAGCTTAGGTGAGCGACCACGACGGCGCTTTGGATTGAACAACCAGACCTGATCTCCTTGGAAACCTACACTATTGCTGCGAATGTCATACCGAGTTTTCATTTTATCACTGGCAATCTTCAGCCGTCCTCTTACCAAGCGATTCATTTCTCGCAGTTGGTTTTCTAATTGTGAGGAATAGTTCTTTGGCTCTTGGGACTGAGTCTCAGTTGATCCAAACATCAAGTCCCCAGGAAGTCGAATCTGCCGCCCAAACACCAATTTTGCTGGAGTCATGCCGGTTGTGTCGTGTACTGTTGACCTATACGCCATAAGGAATAGTGGTATACGTTGGTCCCAGTCTGTTTGGTTCTCGTCAACAACTTTCGAAAGATGCTGCTCAAGTGTCCTGTTGAATCTCTCAACCATCCCGTCCGACTGAGGATGCAAAGGCGTTGTCCTTGTCTTGCGAGTTCCGAGTAGACGGCATAATTCTTTAAACACTCCTGATTCGAAATTTCTCCCTTGATCCGTATGGATTTCCATAGGGACTCCATAACGGCAACAGAAGTTGTCAACTAACTGCTTCGCCACAGTGGTAACCTCCTGATTTGGAATTGCGTAGGCTTCCACCCACTTAGTAAAGTAGTCACCAACAACCATGATGTACCGGTTTCCATCGCAGTAACTGGGAATGGTCCAGCAATGTCTATGGCAATTCTCTCGAAAGGTAGTCCAACGTTATACTGGCTCATTTTTCCCCTGATTCTGGTTTGTGGGCCCTTGCTTGCAGCACATATTTCACACGTCCGAACCCATTCCTCTACGTCGTGGCGAAGATGAAGCCAATAGAATCGGTTCCGTATTTTGTCAAGGGTTTTGTTAACGCCAAGATGGCCTCCAGATGTTCCATCATGCATCTCCTTCAAAACAGACTGCACTTTACTTCGGGGAACTATCAACTGTATGACCACGTCTCGTCCATCTGCACTTTCCCAAGCCCTTTTCAGCAATCCGTTTTCTAAGCTGAGAGATTCCCATTGTGCCCAGTAGCCCTTCAGCACTTCGGTACCATGGCAGATATCTTGCCAATCAGGGCGGCGACCTTCCTCTTTTGCTGTCAAGATCGGTCCAATGTCTTCATCAGTCATCTGTTCTTGTCGACAGTCTTGTGTTGTCCAGCCGTCAGCCAGGGAATCTACAGTGATGGCTTGAACATGTTCGCTTGAGTTTTGTTCTTCCTTTCTGTGGCAATGTCGGCAGTCTTCCGGGCACGGTCTTCGTGATAAGCCATCTGCATTACCGTGGAGGCGCCCCCGCCGATATTGTACCTTGAAGTTGTACTCTTGCAGACGTTCAAGCCACCTTGCCCACTGTCCTTCCGGATTTTTAAATCTCAAGAGCCATACAAGTGCAGCATGGTCGGTACGTAGTGAAAACTCTATCCCATAGAGGTATTTATGAAAATGCTCTAAAGCTCTGACAATTGCCAACAACTCTCTCCTTGTAACACAATAATTTCTCTCTGGTTTAGAAAGCGTCTTGCTGTAATACGCTATTACTCGTTCTTCACCGTTCTGCACTTGAGACAAAACTGCTAGACCAGTATTGCTTGCGTCTGTGTCTACGATGTACTTCCCTTCGGAAGCTGGAAAAGCGAGAATTGGATGCGGACATAATGCAATCTTCAACGTTCTAAATGCTTGGTCACACTCTCTCGACCATTGGAAGTTTCGTTTATTTTCCGTTAGCTCATGTAGTGGTTTAGCAATAGTAGCGAAGCCTTTCACAAAACGTCTGTAATATGAGCATAACCCCAGGAAACTCCGAACTTCGTATTTATTCTTCGGGACTGGCCAGTCTCTTACGGTGTCTTACTTTATTAGGATCCATGCTAACACCCGCTGCCGAAACCAAATGGCCCAAATACTGTACTTCCTTCTGGAATAGAGAACACTTCTTCGGGCTCAGCTTCAGTTGTGCACCGTGAATTCTAGTTAGAACTTCCTTAAGGTTTTCCCGATCACTATGACATCGTCTAAGTAAACAAGGCAAGTTTCCCACGTCAGGCCTCGGAGTATCAGGTCCATCAATCTCTCAAATGTTGCCGGTGCATTACAGAGTCCAAATGGCATGACGTTAATTGGAATAAGCCACTTGGGGTCGAGAAAGCGGTCTTTTCCTTGTCTTCTTGATGAAAACCCACTTGCCAATATCCACTCTTCAGGTCCAATGTGGAAAACCACTGTGCTCCGGACAACGTGTCGAATGTATCTTCAACGCGAGGTAATGGATAGCAGTCTTTCTTTGTAATGTCATTTAACCTCAGATAGTCTACGCAGAAACACAATCCACCATCCTTCTTTGCTACCAGCACTACAGGAGAAGACCAAGCACTTGACGAAGGTTCGATTACTCCCTCTGTCAACATGTCCTGTACTAACCGAGACATTTCCTCTTGTTTAGATAATGGAGGCCTTCGAGGAGGTTGGCGTATCGGTGTTGTGTCCCCGGTATTGATGCGGTGTTGCACAAGAGAGGTTCTTCCCAGTGACTGTCCCCGAACTGCAAAACAATCTTTGAATTCGTGTAAAAACTGTCTGAGTTCTTTTACCTCACCACTTGAGAGGTCGTTAGAAGATCTGTTCAATAATTCTTGCAGTTCCTCTGGTAATTTGGAAGTATTCGAAGAACTGGATCTTTGTTGCGTTATTCCGGTTACCCAGGCCACAGGAGTCAATTTGCCTAGGAGCGTATTGCTTTGTAAAGTGATAGCTTGATCCAAAATATTCGCCACTCTAATAGGTACATTTCCGGTTTCGTCAGGTTTTACTAAACTTCTGGCAATTAGTATGCCCGGTGTGCTGACTACCAGGGGTTCGAATATAGAGCACTGATTGACCCTAGTATCTACCGCAGTTCTAACCATGATGATCTTTTCGGAGTTCGGCGGAACAGTTACGGCCACTTGGTTTATGACGTCCATCGATTTTTCTGCTGTCGTCATTGTTGATAGCATTACCTCTTCGCCTCCGATTCTCAAGACATTGTTTTTGAAGTCGACTATAAATTCATATGCGTTCATAACGTCCACACCAAGAATTGCTTCATCCACAATGTCTGCAACAAGTACTTGATGATTAAACTCAAGTCTACCGAGGCATAGGTGTATCTCCACTTTTCCATACACTTTTACAGGCCGTCCAGTAGCTGTTCGCAAGCTGCAAGAGCACCAGATTGGCTTGAGATCTTTCACCACGTCGGGGCGCACAATAGAAACTGTTGCGCCTGTGTCAACTGTAATCGAGGTTGGCCTTTCTTGAACAAATCTGGTAACTACCAAGCTCCCACTGTTTTTCTGAAATGTAGAAATTGCGTATTGTCTAGGGGCTTCGTTCCTCCAGTTAGTCAGCACACGCCCCGTTGTACCGACTACTGCTCGTTTCCCTGCTGCTGAATTCTAACCCGACAATCTCGTTGTAGATCTCCAGGTTTCCCACATATATAACACTTCGGTCTTCCATCCTTTCTTATTTTATTCTGTGGCGCCGACCGTCGAGTCTCTGTTCCTTGTTCTTCTTCCTCATCATCTGTGCCGTCGCGATCTTTTAGCGCGCGCACTTTATGACTTGTCCAACCAGACGCTGATTTGGCGGCCTCAAATTGCAAAGCATGTACCAGGGCGTCCACACTGTTCAGGTGTCTTGCCATTCGTAACACTTGCTGTAGTTCGTTATCTCGGACACCGGCAGTAAATGTCTGCATCGCAAAACTCGTTCGAAAATCTGGCGCTTCAGGATAGGCCAGTCTAATTAGTCTGTTGATACTTGCTTCAAACTCTTGAAGGCTCTCCCCGGCATGCTGTCGCCTTGCTCTCAACTGGGTGCAGTACACATCTCGCAAATGTTTATCACCATACCATAATTCTAGAGCTTTTATCAACTCGGCATAGATGTTCTGGCTGTCAGGTGGCACTTTCTGTAGTAGTTCTGCTGCGGGTCCTTTTAATGCGAGAACGGGTGAGACTGCCTTGTCTTTCTCTGTCCAATTATTTGCGCATGCAGCAGCTTCAAATTGGCGGAGGTACGTTGCCCAGTGACTGCTTCCGTCAAAGGTTGGAGCTTTGACATGAACTGTCCCTACTGCAGACAAAGTTACTTTCTCTATTGACTTATTTTCTGCGTCATTTTCTGTCTTTATCATTGGTACAGTCTGTTCACAAAGTTGTTTTGGTTGTAATTTCAGATACTCCTCGACTTCATTTTTAATCTGCTCTTTTATATTTGTAATCGAGTCTTCTACTGCAGATATATTTTTGTTAACATAGTTTCTTCCACAGTCAAGACAGATTTTTCTACTTCAGCTATTTTTAATGTCATTGATTCTTGTACTTCCGATATTTTAGTAACTTGCTTATTAAGCTCACGTCGTAGGAGACCCAACTCTGCAGCTGTTTGTTCTTGTGTCTGCTTTTGGTGCTGTATTAACTCCTTGATGTCCTCTGTTTCACATTTACGTCGTTCCTCTGTTTCTTCCTTTTCTTGTCTTCGGTCTTCTTTTTGTCTTTCTTCTGTTTCTAGCATTAGTGCTTTCTGACGTTCTTTAGCCTCTTCTCTTTCCTGTCTTCGTTCTTCTTTTTGTCGTCTTTCTGCTTCTTCTGCCTCCTGTCTGCATCTTTCCTCTGCTTCCAGCAGGAGGGTTTTCTGTCTCTCTTCTGCTTCTTCCGCCTCCTGTCGGCGTCTTTTCTCTGTCTGCAACAGCAGGGCCTGGAAATTTTCCATCATCTGACTGGCATCCATTGTTTCCGATTAATTACGAATTACTCTCATCTTGTACAAAGTCCACTGTTTCCACTGTTAACCGTTCTATCCCACTTCTGACACCACTGTTACGACGGTCTACCCGATCGTCGTAGGTACGGTGGAAACAAAATAAGTACATACAACAATTAAGTCACTAATCACACCTTTAATTTTTACCGTTAAACTTCGTAATTAACAACAGTGTCTACAACAAATCAAATGAAAATTGTTCATACGCAATAAAATGTCAACTGTATTATAATTATACCGTCCGAATATAAAAGGCAACACTTCACTAATAACTACTTGAACGTACACAGTAATAACTCGAACTGCTCTGTGAATATATCGCACTAATACTCTCGAACCGCACAGTCAAAAATTCGCCTCATACTAAACTGAACGTCATTTGAGTACCGGTATTTATAGCCAGTCGGATATCTAGACGATTCCTAATTGCGTCGTAGCGTGTGTATGAACTACGTAATTCACTGCGGCCTTGACACAGTCCACACGGCTGGCGGCATCGAGAAGTTTCTCGTAGATGCATATACAAGCACGTACACCACACGCGTACACTCTGGATCTCTCTGGAACGTTCGACAAACACGTAGATTGTTCGTGATGCTGTAACATTATTTTCTCTTCTCGTCGTCGGCAAGGCTATATTCGCCTATGTACCTGTTCACTCCCACTAATACCTGTAAACACACTCTTAGCCTATTTGAAAGTATTAAATAATAACTCTTTCATAGGTAATTATTTATTTTTATTTTCTGCTTATTGGTTCAAAAAAATGTAAATGGTTCCGTCTTGGGCCGACCTTGACAGATTCGTATCGATTCGGTACTTGAATCCGACCAACAAGTTTCAAATAATTATAATGCAAATTAATAATCTCAGGGCTTGAGTTCTTTGGACTGTTAAGAAGTCAGAAATGTTTTAAAAAGGCATACAACACATTACAAATATATAAAAATAAGAAATCTTAATTACTAATGTTAACAAATATAAAAGTTATGTTTTTAACTAACTGCGTCAACGACAGACTTTGTCTGCACTGGAAAATGGCTGCTCAACAAGATGGCCGCCCTGGTCAGTTAACTAAAAGACACGTGCTTCCCCCGTTTTTGTTGAAATAAAATGTTATTATTGTTAACGACCGTATTAATGTTCAGTGGTTATCCTAATTATCACTGTAGATAGTTTATATAGTGTAGTGAAGTTGATCTATGTGTAGTGTTGTTATGAAATTACTCCAGAAATATATTTACGTCACTTGTCGTATAATGCAGCAAGCCAGCTCTCTCGGATTTTTGATATTGGTGTAGATTTAAGCTTCCATCGGTCAGTGGTAGTTGGTTTATTTTATCTATTAGTTTTTTAGTATGTTCTCCTCTTCTGTGTTTTTGTTTTAAGTTATCAATTTAATTTAAGTTTGATTTTTTATCTTCACGCTTTAGGCGTCAGATATACGGTTTTGACCCCTTCTGTCTTGCGTTCAACAATACAATAATAATTCTTCTCGTCTTAGTAACGGTTTTTTGACCAGTAAACTCTGGCTTGTGATTGGTTAGTTTGCACGAACTTGAGGTCAAGCGGCATATAGTACTGAAAATCATATCCTTGCCTTTCATGTCAAAAAATACTCCTTTGTTACCTTTTGTTTAAGTTAAAATTAATTTACATAGTTTTGTTCCTATTACAAAGATCTACATTTTGGTACATAATTTTATATGGGTTGACTTTATAATAGGCGTTTTTACACCTTACAAGAATTCTAAATCTGGACCATAGTACTGCCCTAACTTTTATTATACAATATTTAATTTTTGTCGGACTAATTTAATTTGGTTCACAATTATTCTAACACTTGTGTCTTACTTAAATTTTGGTCCTTTTTTATTAGTTTGCCAATGTTAACTCGTTATTTATTCATTTCTGACTTTACTTTTCTCTATATTACCTATCTGGCCTATGCCTTAAATTGTCATTATGTTTTAAATGATATTATTAATTAATCGAATACCTCCTTTGAACCCTTTAGCCTGATTACAATATTGTTATAAATTTTTTGACATCTTAATTGCCTTAAACATTAATAAAAATACTAATAAAACATGTTAACATCCTAACTCGTAATATTGCCTTTGTGGCTAGGATTATGCTTACAATCTATCAAACAATAACAAATAATTTGGTGTACCGCTGTATTGTTAAGTGGTAACACAGAATTGCCTATAGGCTTATTACTGAACAATAAAATAGGTCTTATTACTAATTCAATCATGAGTCTTTTACTTAATACTAACACCAATGCCTATCCTTTAGTTTTTTTAATGGTATCACACTACGGATTTCTTTTATTGTCACTTTAGTTTATGGCATTCATCATCAGTGAATGTCGTAGGGAATTCATTTATAGTAGTTTATTGTTTTAGGTATGGGGAAATCATTAAGTCACACAGTCCTCTCTGTCGCTTAATGACTGGCACTGTTTGTCACTTGTTACAATTAGCACTTTTACAAAGTTTAATTCTTACTTACTACAGTATAGGGCTTTATTTATAACACCTGACTGTGTTGTACTTCTTTTATCATTTTATCAGTTTATTTTCCTACTCATTTTGGGTTTGTTTAAATAATTTCTTTGATTATTTGCATTATAATCTTAGTTATGTGGGGCTCTATTTATGTCGCATTACAATATTCACAGGTTTTATCAATACACCCCAGTCGTCATGGTCATATTAATTTTTTTCTGTTATACATGGATCCAACATGTATTGTACATAACAGATAGAAGAGAAATTATTTCATTAATTCAATTTCCCAATGGAGCAGAATACCAGTTCGATAACATGCAATTTCACCATAAGATACTAGAGAAGACGGACAAGATCAGACAAAAATATAAGCAAATGCAATTGAAACCCATACAATATCAGATTGGAGAGCAAATACTACTTAGAAACAGAGGATTACCAAGTACCATGGAAGGGATAGCCAAGAAGCTATTACTACTTTACACAGGACCTTATATAGTAAATAAAGACAATCAAAATAACATATGAGATCGTAGACCCAAAGACGCAAAGAAGAAAGGGAACATATAACCAATCCTCTATGAAAAAGTATTATTAAATGGAAGAAAAACATCCTGAAACCGATTAATAAATAACTAGTGTTAAAAGGAAGAAAAATAAACAAAAACAAATAATAAAAAGATCATGTGTATCATACCCACTAATAATATTGCATCGCTAAGAGCTAAAGAGTGTGAATAAGAGAAAAAGATTATAATTTGAAATAATGTATTGTATAAACTAAATGATAATAATGTGGAGAATCCCACAAATGATATTTATTTTATAGTCGCACTAAGATTACTTATATAATTTTGTTAATGATTGACTGTAGATAAGTCCAGCAATCATATGTATAATTGACGGCGGAGCAATGGAGTCAAAAGTACCCCTCCGATCCGATTCAATATAATGTTAGGGAAGAAATGTTAGGGAATTAGATATCAAAGGGATAAGAACATTAAACAAAAATATAATACAAAAATCAAGAAGAATACTGACACTCATTAAAATATTAAGAACCGATAGCTCAAAACTAACCAGTGATTAAGAAAATAAATTGAAATAATGATTGATAATTTCAATCAAAAACCTGAACGATATTTGCTGAAATAATCAATTTTAGTGGCAGGGCAATATGTAATGGTACATGTCTTCAACACACACTAATGAAGAAACATGATAAGAATAAATTATTAAATACTTAACACTATAATTAAAAGGGATGAGTCAGAGATAAAAGAATGGGTAATTAAAATAATAATACGATCAAGCATATAAAAACCTCTGATAAGAGAAAAGTAACAAGCAACGAACCAAAACGTTGAAAACAATGATACAAGGCGATTTAACCATAATAACCCAATAGATGGTAAGTGAGAAAGTAGAACCAGCCCCAACACCAATGAAAGGATATATGGGATCATCACAAAATGAAGTGAATAACTAGAACCAGCCACAACACCAGTGATAGACCAAATAAAGGGAAACTAGATGAGAAGGTGAAAACCATAAAATAAATGCAATGAAAAGAAATGGTAAAACTATTTATGGTATCTCTATGATATTTCGTGTATGTTGTAATAATATCACAAACAAATAAACAAAACCCTAAATAACACAAAACACATAGTATCACCTGACAACATCAAATATCTAAAACAAATTAAACCAAACGCCCCTACACTAAATGCACTACCGAAATTACACAAACCCAATATTCCCATCAGACCACTTATAAACAACACACAAGCACCAGCACACAAAATAGCTAGACATTTAGATAAATTTATCAGAAATAGCATAAATTTAACAAACAACACCACTGTCAAAAATAATTTAGATCTAGTGAATAAAACTCAACAAGTACACATTCCCCACAATTCCACACTTGCTTCATTCGACATAACAAACCTATACACCAATGTTCCCATAAAAGAAACCATAATTACATTAGAACAATTACTAAAAATAAATAACACACCTGAAACACACATAAAAGAGATCATCCAGCTAACTAAAATTATCACAGATCAAAATTATTTCGCACACAATAGCATGTATTACACACAAACAGATGGACTACCCATGGGCTCCCCTATATCAGGTATACTAGCCGAAATATTTATACACACCATAGAACAGAAACACATACTGAACAACAACAAATACACCGATAAAATAATATATTGGCACAGGTATGTTGATGACATTTTACTCCTTTACAACGGCAACAAAAGACAAATAGAAAATTTCCACAAATACATTAACACTATACACCATAAATTAAAATTCATACTTGAAATAGAATTAAATAACAGCATAAACTTCTTAGACCTTACAATCACCAAAACAAACAACACACACACACATACAAAATATACAGAAAACCCACCACATCAGAACACAAACAGCTTTCAACTACATGCTCCATAGGCTCACTTCAATACCCCTAAACACACATGACTACCAAGATGAATTAAACACAATTAAATACATAGCAGTCAAAAATGGATACAACCCCGAATTAATAAATAAACTACACAAACGAATCCTCAACATAAAAAGTAAAACACATCTGACCAACAGCACACAACCCAGCAAATACATAACACTTACATACTACAATTCCAATACACACAAAATTGCAAACACATTTAGGAAACACAATTATAAAGTAGCCTACAGAACCAATAACACCATTAGAAAACACATAAATAATACTAACAAAGACATTGACACATACAGCAAAACAGGGGTTTATAAATTAAATTGTAATGATTGTCAACAATTCTACATCGGCCAGACGGGAAGATCTTTTTCTTCCAGATTTTCTGAACATTTAAAAGCCCTCACCACAAACTACATACATTCCACATTTGCCACACATTTACATAACGAAAACCACAGTTACACAAACATAGAACACAACATGGAAATATTACACTACTTACCTAAAAGTAGAAAACTAAACACAGCTGAACAATTTGAAATATACAGATATCACACACTACAACCAAACAACATATTAAATGAACAAATACATTATAAATCACATACACTATTCGATACACTGATCCACACACACAATTCGAACCTCAGCGCCAATCCCTTCCCACCATCAACCCCCACCACACACACCATTTTTCCATAACGGTTATTCTGTAATCGACAGTCAGTATTACACCCACTGAAGAAGAGAAACAACATCTCGAAACGTTTGGGAAGTGACAAACGTAAGTTCATTAGTGAAAGTTTTATATATATTATTAAATATAATAGAAAAAGTTGAAATGTTACAATCCAATAAAATAATGGAAAAAGAAACCAATGAATGATGATTGTAAATAATAATTATTAGTCTCAACCCAAACAAGCAATGTAGATGATAAGTGTTAAATTTCAATAACTTAAATTTAGAAAGGTACACTAACCAAATGAATAGAGAGTAACTATAATAAATCAATCTAATACGACATGAACTTGTTAACGTTATAATTGAACCTTGTAAAGTGAGAGATAGAGAAATAATGAACATTTGTAAAATGAGAAAGAGAATTTAAGCTAAGCAATACCCACCAGTAACACTTAAATCAAACATATAGAGTGCAAGATGATAGTGTAAAATACCAAATTAAATAGAACCCCATTGATAGGGATAGACACTAATAAATCAGTGAAAAAGATTTAAGAGTGATAAAAAACTATCAGTGAGTGGTAAAAAATGAGTGAAAGCTAATAATGGCTAATCACAGAAAGGACTGTGGCAATTAATAGCAATTATCCAGTGAACACAAGTGTATTAATATCAAAATGAAACGAAGTGTAACGGACTAGATAACAAGTATGTTTTAGACAATAGTAGTACTTACTACTTGTCATGTTTTAGTGTGCAAATCTTAATGTTAAGTGTTAATTTATTAATTAATATTATTGCTCATGCATTCAAGAACAAATGATCATCATGGTGTTAATAAACAGAATACCTGATTTTATTAATAGAAATAAAAATCCAATATCATTAATTTAAAATGATACAGTGAAGAATATTTTATTTTTGACAAACTGATAATAATAAAAAAAGATGTTAATATTAGAATAGTAAACAGTTGTTGAAGATTCAGTTATGGCTTAATGTCATTTGGAATTAATCATAAGGAAATATCATTGTATTAATATGATTAATTAATGTTTATGTTTTTATCTTTTATGTCATGTGTAACATAACAAAATTATCACACTAAACATTTGAGTTAATGTTACATAAATAAAAGAAAAAGTTCCATAGTGAGTGAGAAGAATAAATTGTTTAAGGATTACACTAGAAACTGTATAATTAAGTCTGTAAAATGTTAATAAAAATGGAAGATAATAAAGAAAACCATTAATTAAAATAACCTACTATGAAAAAACCAGTTAAACCAGCAGTATACCCAGTAGATTGGGGAAGCAGTACAAAAAGGGAAGGACCATAAAAAAGGAAATAATCTGTCATGAAACCATTTTAATAAGGAAACTACTAATGTGATATTTGAAGAAGGGACAAAACATATCAAGATTCCAACAAAGAGACCAGAAACAGGAAGAGATATGCCAAAACAAAATGTTAGTCATATAATAAATACCATGAGACAAAATTGAAACCGATATAGGTAAACCCCAAACAAGTTACAAGATACAATACTATAAAACACAAATTGTATATTAGTTGTAAGTGTAATATGTTAAAAAATATGTCAAAAGAGACTACCATAGTGTAGAACTCACTAAAAAGACTACCAGAGTGTAGAATCCAATAAAGTGAAGTGAGATAACAAAATTAAGAAACTACAGAGTGTATAGTGAGAAACATAGTTAAAAAATCTATGAAAAAATCTTCAATGAAGTTTAAGTATTATAAAAAGACTACCATGAGTGTAGAATAATAATAATAAAACCATTGGAATGAAAGACAGTCTAAGGACTGACAACATTACCAGTAATAAGAGTTTTTTAAATTAGATATAAGAAAAACTATTACATATGAAATGTTTTCTTTAATTATAGCTAAGTAAATGGTGAGAAGGACAAAAATACCAAAGGACAGTTCATAACTGAAGGTATGACTAATATTAAGATGTTTGTTATTTATTATTAATTAGATAATATTTTAGATGTAAGGTGTAAATAGATACACGATGTTTTTTAATCACAGTTAAAGTGTTTTCAAAAGAATCATAAATACACAAGACAGTTAGTGACTGACAGTGTTACTAGTAATAGGAGTTTTTTTATTTTTTTTTAGTTAAATTATGTCTAGGATAAGCTATTTTGTTATCATTTGATGATACAGTAAAAAATAATAGGAATAAGATGTTTTTGTTAAAATTAGGTGATATATGGAAAATAGTTGATAATAAGATGTTTTTGTTAAAATTAGGCATAAGATGTTCATGTTATGGTTCAATGATGTTATTAGTATAAAGAAAGTTTAGTAGATACAAGATATTCTATTGTATTTAAAATCATGTCATTTAATTTTCCATTGTGTAAGTCAGAGAGGCAAGTAGGGCATAAAAATGTAATAATTTTATTCAAATCAGTAAACCATGTATAATTGTACAAACAGACCAGCCAAGACACCATTTTTGTAAACACAGACTGGCCTATAAACCAAAAAAATTATCTATCAAAGAATTAATCTATGTAATAGGAATAGAATTCAATACATTCAATACAGAAATTGAAAGTATAATTAATGCAGATACAGTTAATAGCAAATAGAATGACAAAAGAAAGAAAATTAACTTCTTTTGGAAACAGTCAAAAATAGGCTTATGATAGTAATCAAATCAGACTAAACAGCAAATTAATCAATATTGAAATGTTTTAATAACCAAATTATTAACAACAAAGTAATTACGGAGTTATTAGGTGTATTCCAGGGAAATATTATACCGAAAAAACAAATAAAAACCTTTAAAACACTGAATTTGTACAAAATATGGGGCATACAATCATTATGTAAAATTGTAATTTTTGGGCTTAAATGTGTTTGAAACAAACCCAGCTATATATCAAAAGATGTAAAATTAAATAATCAATATTACTGAATAGTTAGATTCATGTAAAATTAAGAAATATTTGAAATACAGTAAAAAATAAGAAAACTTGTTATGTATAGTTAGATAGTGAAACAAGTCTTAGACAGATATTTTATAATTAAACAATATGAAGAGGAAAAAGACATACCACAAATTGCCCTAAAACGACGATGTTGCGTCTATTAGTCTATTGTTAATCGCAAAGCTGAACAGTTGAAAAATGTGTTAGTGGAGTATTGAAAACCAAATAATTTGTATTAAAACCAAGTG